>OY747126.1:83943248-85143248 GCA_963556465.1 Berberis vulgaris
TTATTGCTTGCTATAAAATATTTTTTTTATAATTAAAAAAATAGATTATTTATTTCAAGTAAATTGCACTTCCACAATTTTTTTTTCCAAGTCTTACTAAACCACCCCACATTCTATTCCAACTATTAGAAATGGAAAAGCCTCAATGAGCCAAACAATTGAGATAAGAAACAGTGTTTTGAAGAAAAAATTGGTTGACTGAGAAAATTTAGAAGACCCCATTTCAATGATCAACACAAATTTTATGTTTTATCTAAAGAAAACACAACAACCCAACTTAATATTTTCTCCTTTGATATCAAATTTAGATGACTCGGAAGAAACACTTTTAACATTGAATTTGATAATCGCATTATTGCATGTCACGAAAATAAATAAAATAAAAGAGTAAGGGAGAAACTGACCTGAATGAGAGCGTGGTTGTTGTGAACAGTGATGGATTGGTGAGGAGAATGCTGGGGACTGCATTGCTGCCATTGGGGAGAAACAGCAAAGAAAAAGAGAGGCCTATAAAGAAGAGGAGAAGAATAAGGCAGCAAATAAAGTGAAGTTATAGGAGAATGAGATTTGGTACAGTGATGTTGTGGCATGTGTGGTGAACAGATACTGAACGCGGCCAAACCATGCGCTCTTGCTATTTACCCCAACCACTATTCATTTTTCGCTTTAGAGCATAACAATAAAATCCAGCAATGAGATAACACACCCCCACACTAAAAAAGAGTGATTCTAAATGTCGAGGAAACAGGCGAGGAAATGGGCGAGGGACGCGATGTGGCGGGGTGGAGATCGTCCACCTCGCTCGGGATGCGTGCTGTCGTTTTGGTTGTGCGCATCCCGAGCGGGGTGGACGGTCCCCGCCACGTCGCGTCCCTCGCTCATTTCCTCGCCTGTTTCCTCGACATTTAGAATTCCTGCACTAAAAAAACATAAACATAACATAAAAAATTTCACAGTTTCTAGTATCTCCAACACTCCATGCTTGACGTCCCATGATCGTTCTTTTGCCGTTCGAGGGTCTTTGGAGTTAAGTCACTTAGAGTGTGTTTGGTTGCATGAAATTCTATGTCATGAGAATTCATGAGGGGACTCCTATATTTTTAGGCTAAATTGATGTATCACTCCACATCCACCATTTAATTTTCTAATCAATGAAAGAAATCATATGCCTTGGGGGACCAAGGAGTGAGATTCTCATGTTCATGGGACTTCCATTCCCACCGTTGATCACAAAATCAAATGGTGGTCAAATGGTAGATGTGGAGTGATATATCAATTTAGCTTAAAATGTAGGGATCTCCTCATAAATTCTCATTGCACAGGATTCCATGCAATCAAACACACCCTTAAGGTCTTGGTCGATTGGATTAAATTATAAAAAACAGGGTTGTGTTTGATTTTTTTTGGTTTGAACTTTGTAAGCTCTGTGATCTTGTTGGGGATTTTTATTTTATATCCTATTATTTGTTGAATTATTTTAACTTTATGAAATTAGAGTTTCAGTTTTCTTTGATTATCTTGTAACTTGTAAGACTATCGGTTCTATCTGAATGTTTTATACAAATAACTTTTATGGCAGTGTGATAAAAAAAAAGGGAAAAAAGAAGATGTGCAGGTGGAGCGCAAATGTGCTTTTTCATTTATTTATTTTTAAAATCTAGTTTATTTAATAAAAAACATAAATTGAGTCTTTGTTTTAAGAGCTTTGCTAGAGAGCCAAGCCGACAGCGCCAGGCCGGCCCATCACCATCCATCATTCTAGAGATGCTGAAAATGAGTCCATCTCTAAGATGATGGATGGTGATGGGTCGACCTGGCTCTCTAGTATTAGGGTTGTTTTAAAAACCTTGGTCATTATTTTCTTTTTAAATAATATACTTTAAATATGTTTAGTTGCATTAACCATAGTAAACCAGCTGACACAAGTGCATTATTATTTCTTCCATGCATATAGTGTTTGCTTTACAACTAAAACCTAATCTTCAACTCATGTTAGGTAAGTAAAAAAAAAAATGAACATAAATTCTAGCCAGCCCGGCCTCCCGACTTGGTTTGCCTCTTGGTGGGGGGACTTTACATGTTTGCCCCTCCTCCAAAAAGTGTTTTATGGTTGTGGTTTTAAAGAGGAGGGACAAACATGTAAAATCGTCCCACCAGACAGGCAAACCAGGTCGGGAGGCCGAGCTGGCTAGAATTACTCAAAAAAGAAAAAAGCAAAATCAAGTTAGGTAGGTGTCAAACACATTTATTAAAGTACCCATTACTCATTAGCAAAGATTGTGATTTCATTTTTCAACTTAATTTCGGTATATTGATTTTAAGAAATATTTTGGTATGTAAAGTAAAAATGTAAAATTTTTTAGCATACATGTTAAAATATCACAAAAATCTCATGCCTCTAATTGTAATAATTAAATAATAATCCACATAAAATTCTAAATCCAATGGTGGTCACATTTTTGGAGGTTTTAAGTTTTAATGGGTGAAGAAGGTGAGAAGGGAGAGAAAGAGCCATAAGGAGGATGACAAGTGTTGGATAGTACATAAAGGCAGCGACTACTTTACACCACCATTTTTTATTTCTCACACCATTCTACTCTTTCACACCATCTACTTTATTTCTCACACCACCTATATAAACAAAAATCCAAAAAAAAATTCCATCACCATTCAAATCAACAAACGATTCCTCCCTCCCCCATTCGAAATTATTTCCTCTCACACAATGAAATTTCTTCAAAATCTCTCCCCGCACTCAAATCTCTTGCAAATCTCCTATTTCCCCTCGAAAATCTCTCAAAATCGAAACCCTCAAACTTTCCAAAATGCAACAGCTAAAAAATGTCACATCTTAAAGTGCAAAACACATATCTTATGCGACTCCAATTCTTCTGTAAGTGAGCCATCAAATCGACAATGACATAATTTGCAGAAATAAATATCAGTAGAGAAAATAATTATAAGAACATAATGAAATAATTATCAGAAAAAATATTTGATTATGTCCACAACAAAGCGACAAAGTTTAGGGTCAATGCGACAATGCGAATAAGGTCAGAAATCAAAGATTGAGAAAAAAAATCTCAGAAGCAAAACCTCGCAGAGTTCCGGGCGAACAGAAAATTTCTGCAAATTTTTTCGGACAGATTTGTATGACTTTAGTAAAATGACCATAACCTACTTATTTCAAAACATTTTCAAGTGATTCAAGTTGTGTTTATTAGATGACTCAGAGTAATACAATATTTTTGTTTTGATCAACTTGAGAATCGGTCTCGATCGAGCACATAAGTCGGCAGAAATTCAAGAACACTATCCCATTTTCATTGCGAGACAGATTTGTTCTACTTTAGTAAAATAACCATAACTTGCTCATTTCAAAACATTTTTAAGTGATTCAAGTTGTGTTTATTAGATAACTCAGAGTAATACAAGTTTTGTGTTTGGATAAGCTTTAGAATCGATCTTGATCAAGTATATAAGTTGGCCTAAAGTCAGAGACACTATCCAATTTTCATTGCAAGACAAATTTACGCGACTTTAGTAAAATAATCATAACTTACTCATTTCAAAACATTTTCAATTGATTCAAATTGTTTTTATTAGAAAACTCATAGTAATACAACTTTAATTTTTCGATGAACTTGAGAATAGGTCTCAATTGAGGGTTTAAATTGGTCGAAAATTATCCTGTTTTGCATATTTTTCATTTTGAATTTGAGTTTTTCTATTAAGTTATGCATATTTATTGGTGGTGTGAGTAAGTAAAAAAAAACAAAAAAAAACTCAATGGTGGTGTGAGAGAGGAAATGATAGTGTGGAGTAGGAGTGGGCATTTAGGACAAAAAACTGGGACCGAATCGACAACTGGACTGATCGAGTCGGTTCGGATCGGTTTTAATTAATTATAAAAATTTTGGTTGTAAAAGTCTGATCCGAGCGCATGTGTGGCTGCCTGGACGCTCCTTGGCACGTGCCAAGGAGGTTGTCTCGCACGTGCCAGACCGAAGTTTCAAAAAAAAAAAAAAACGGAAAATATTTTTGAATTTCGTTGCTAAAATTTAAGAGGGAGGGAGGGACCAAAAAACAGAGAAAACAGAGTGAGAAAAACAGAGAGAGAAGGAAGACCTCTCTCCGCCGATCTCTGGTCTCCTCTGTTTCTAAAGCATGGGTTTAAAACCAGAGCGAAGAAGGAGCAACAACAGCAGCGGAAGCCACCATCTCTAGGGGATTCATGACCTACACTACCAAGTGTTCCAGACCATATGTTTTCTCTACAGTTGTTCACTAGTATAAGTTCAATTCCATCTGCACCAAAAGAATCCAAAAACAAGGCAAGTTAGTACATTAAAAATAATGTGTGCATCCGTGTTCATGAAGAGATAGATAGATGAAAATACTTGTGGAGGAGACTGAGATGTAGAGGCAGAGGAGGAAGTAGAGAGTTGGCTTCATTTTGTTATGGACTTGATGAGACTGATTGACTAAGGAGGGTGTGTGTATGTTTAAGTACTAAGCAAATCGATTAAGTAAAGTAAGTGTTCTATCAAGGGCAATGTGGTTTCAGTACTTCGGTGTGTTAACTTGCTATGCACTTCGAACCACACACTTTCATACTTATCGATCTACGAGTGTGCCCGAAGTAGTTGTTTTAGGTGGTTACCCAACAATCTCAAGTACATGATCAGTTTGTCATGTATTACTTACACTATGAAGCATATATTCTTTGCTTTGTCTGTGGGTTTTTCCTTTTCTGATACTAAGTGGTCTAAAATCATAATTATCATAGCTAAATAAGTTTAGTGGAAACTATTAAAGCCCCATGCTGTGCTTTTGCTTTTGCTTTGAACCTTGATTCGTCTTTATCAAGCAAAAGGGTCCCCAACATATAAACAGTAAGGATCTTATCTTACAAACTTCACCAACTTCACACCCTTGTCAATTGAAGAAAATTTCGATGTAAGTTCTGAAGATCAAAGACACTAAAATAAGTTCTTCTTGAAGGAAAGTATAGGAGGAACAAAGGGGGCAGTGGCACTCTGTTTTTGCCTTAAAGCATTGTTGTCCCATAAGGACCATCACCAATCAGTATAAAGGGTGTCTAACCAAACCAAAAGCATGAGGTTATGCTTACACTTTATTAGCAAGTGGTGCATTTCATTCACTTTTGTGTTCTTCAAACTCAATTGTAACAAGTGGAGCGTCCAGGAAGCCACTCAGGCGCTCGACCCAGGCCAGTTAGAATTGTTCCTTTTCATATGCTCAAGTTCAGTGTTTTCGTCCTTAAAAGTTAAACGTGTTTAACATGTAATGATTTATCAGTGTGACTACATATTTCTCAAACTCTATCTAGGTTACCATTGTTATGGAAGAAACTCTGAATCCAATCATGGATCCAGTATTATACAAAGAACTAGCAAATGGGAACATCGTTGCGCTTGAGAAATTTGAGCATGATCGTCTCTTACAAATGACCCACCAAAAGAGTACATCTCTTCATGTTGCAGTACAGTCTAAAAAGGAAGAATGCGTGAAAATGATCCTCAGAAAATGTCCATCATTGTTACTGAATCAAAATATGAAAGGTGATACAGCTTTACATACTGCTGTAAGGCTAGGGCTACCTACAATTGTTGAACTCCTTATTGATAAGGCGAAGGATCTTGGAGAAGAGGACATTGAAAATGGAACTGGAAAGGAAAACATAGTAAGGGTGTTAATAAAGATGGCTAATAACAATAATGATACGGCCTTGCACCTGGCTGTTCGAGGTCATAAACTTGAGGTGGTGAACCATTTGATTGCCGGGTATCCAGAATTTGAGTACTTTCCGAATCATGCAGGGGAGACACCACTTTATTTAGCTGCTCTTCTGGGGTGGCATGATGCAGTGAGCCAGATCTTGGAAAATTGTAAATCTTCAGCTCATAGCGGCCCAGATGGGAAGACTGCTTTACACGCTTCAGTGATGGCGCATAATTCAGGTAATGGCTACAATTCTCACAGGTCTCAGTTATCTCGATTCCAGTATTTTCCTTAGGTTTTTGGGTGTGCATGTATGATGTATCTTAAAGCTAACACCATAATACTGGTGTTGAGTTCCGCACATTTCTCACTACTGTTTCAAGATCTTTAGTTGATAAAAGGAAATAGATAGAATAAACCACACACCAAAAAGATATCAGAACTTTACCTCCTAAAACAAACAAGTTTTTATTGGACAATTGATGCATCTTCTTCAGACCAACTCCTCCTGTCTTCTCTTCAATGAAATCAAAATGAATGTTATATGTTTTCAGGTATCATAGAGACATTATTAAGAGAGAAGCCAGCAATAAACAAAGAAGCAGATAAAGATGGGTGGGTGCCGCTTCATTATGCTGCACGCGAAGACTTTTTGTATGATGTGACTACTCTGTTATTAAGAGCTGATAGAACTGTCGCATACATCCTGGACAAAAGGGGCTTGTCTCCCCTTCACGTTGCTGCAGTTGATGGCTGGCAAATTGTAAGTGTAATCCTTGAGCATTGCCCTGATTCTTGGGAGTTGCTTGACGATAGAGGTCGTAATTATCTTCATATTGCCATTATAAGAGGCCATGCCCTCGATTATTTCATAGATAACATCAGATCTTCAGAAGAATGTATTAATCAGGCTGATATTGATGGAAACACCCCTTTGCATCTCGCTGCTATTTGTGATGCTTATGATACTGTAAAACTTTTGTCTAAGGTTGATGGAATAAACATCGACGCCTTGAACAAGAAAAATCTAACAGCTCTCCAAATCCTAAGGGCAAAGGTATATATCCACTCTCTTCAGAAGAAGCCTCAAATCTTTTATAAATCTACATTGACAAATTTAAATCTTGATAGAATGCCAAAGTCTCCACCTCTGACAATTTTTTGATGTTTGTCCTGTGTTTCACTAGGAATGGCCGAAGAATATATACTGGAAAAAGATATTGAAATCTGCTTGTAAGTCATTGGAAAAAGGTAGGAAAAGGTCGAATACAGTTGAAAACATCGATTGGGAAGATTATGGAATGCCAAGTAAAAGAAAAGAAGATTGTCTAAGGAAAATGATTGAATACAATAAGAAGATAAGTGAAAAAATGGAGAAAGCGAGTAGCAATCATTTGGTGGTGTCTGCACTCATTGCTACAGTGGCATTTGCAGCTGGTTTTGCACTCCCGGGTGGTTATGAAAGTGATGATAGCCCAGACAAGGGTATGGCCACTTTGATCAAAGCAACAACTTTCAGAGTATTTGCCATATCAAACACCATAGCCATGCTGCTATCTTCATTGGCAGTGCTTATTCACTTTTTTATGAATCTTTGTGATGAAGACAACACAGATATTTTTGTTATGAGCGCATTCCATTGCACATTTGGCGCTATATTGGCGATGATGTTAGCATTCATCACAGGCACCTACTCGGTATTAGCTCATGCGCCTGGACTTGCTATCGCAACATGTGCAATTGGTTGCATCTTTTATCCGGTCTCATTTTACTCCCTTTACTATGCCTTAAGGTCAAAGATTGTCCGACGTTTCTTCTTCCTACCGATATTATATGTCTTCATGCTCCTGTGGAATTTCTTCGACATGCTATTTAATGTCTTAGACTTTGTATGTTTTATGTGTCAAGCAATTATAGAATAGCACAACTAATGTTGTTAGATAGTTAAACAGTCTGTTAAGCATAAATGCTGTTAGGTTGTTGCAAGTGTTGTGATGTTGTTAGGTTGTTGCAAGTACTACAAGTGCTGTCTATATAAACATGTCAAAAGTACATTTGTAGCTCACTATGAAATACAGAAGTTTAATCCATGTTTTACTTTAGAATCTAACATGGTATCAGAGCCATGACAGAGTCATTTTGTTTCTCCTTTTATGTAGAAGTTAACATTGCTCTTCCTTTCAATCGTCTCCTTCATTTCAAGCTTTCTTAGTATTAGCAATGGTGGATTCAACTGCTACAACTTCTTCAAATGCTGCTTCACTCACAAATTTAGTCATGACAAATTCCAAACCAGTTGTGTTTACTCATGTAGTTATGTCTGTAAAACTTGATGAACACAACTATTTATTATGGAAACAACAAGTGTTGGCAACAATCAGAGGTCATAAACTTCAGAAATTTATTGACAAAGGTTCATCTCCACCACAGTTTCTATCGGCTGAAGATCAAACAAATAGAGTTGTTAATACAAAGTTCATTAACTGGGAGCAGCAAGATCAACTTCTCTTTTCATGGCTTCTTTCCTCTATGACTCAACCATTGCTTACAAGGTTAGTAGGCTGTGTAACTTCTGAACATGTTTGGAAAACTCTTGAAACCTACTTCAACTCTCAAACCGTAGCCAAAATCTCCCAGTTTAGAACTCAATTGCAGAATTTCAAGAAAGGAGATCTCTCTATCAATGATTATCTACTGAAATTGAAGTCTATTATTGATCAACTAGCATCAGTAGGACATCCATTGTCTTCAAGAGACCATATTAATGCAATATTTGATGGATTACCACAAGTTTATGCCACTTTTATAGTCTCAGTCACTTCAAGATCTGATACTTATAGTGTAGCAGAGGTTGAGTCTTTGTTGCTTGCTCAAGAGACAAGAATTGAACGACATTTGAAAGATCTTGATATTTCTAGCTCTATAAATGTTGCTCACACCTCATACAGACCATCACTAAGGTCATTTGTCTCTAATTCACCTAGAGGTGCAAGGTATCCATTCAACTCACAGACTCGATCATCAAAAGGAGGAGCAAGATTTGGATCAGGGCGAGGATTCAAGCATTCTGGTACTGGTTATCAATTTGGTAGGCCTCAGTGTCAAATATGTGGCAAATTAGGTCATCTTGCTTTTAAATGCTATAATCGGTTTGACAACAGTGTGTCAAATCCATGGAACTCTACTCTACAAACCTCATCATCAAGCATACCTTCTCAGTCATAAAATCTAGCACCTCGCCATGCCTATTCTGCTGCCTCTAGTCAGTATATTCATCCAAACTGGAGTGCTGAATCTTCTTTGTCAATGCAACCAAGTGGTGTTCCTTCATCTGCTGATCATCGATGGTATCCTGACTCTAGGGCAACTGATCACTGCACTCCATTTGCTCAGAATTTGGCATCCTCAGTGTCGTATCATGGCAATGAACAGCTTCATGTTGGTGATGGTTCGACCCTGCAAATTCAGAATATTGGTCAGTCCTTCTTACATTCTTTAAATTCTTTAAGAACACTACTTCTTAAGAACATCCTTCAAGTCCCTAAACTTACTAAAAATCTTCTAAGTGTTTCAAAGTTTGCAAGAGACAATGGAGTCTTCTTTTAGTTTCATCCTGACTTGTGTTTTGTCAAAGATCAGGTCACCAGTCAAGTCCTCCTGGAAGGAAAGCTTAACAAGGGACTTTATGTTTTCCCTTCCATGTCCCTTGCTGCTCGAAATGCATTTTATCCTTCAACTGCTACAAGCTCTTCTTCCACTGCTTCAAGCTCTTCTGGGTACACTCAACCAGCTTCAGTTCATGCAACCACATCTGAGTCACATTCTACTTTGCATCTTTGGCATGCTCGCCTAGGACACCCCTCATTTCCACTTGTGCACAAAATTCTTACTCGATGTAATATTCATGTTTCTCACAAGAATAATGAATTGTGTTCTTCATGTTGTTTAGTAAAAATACACAAGTTTCCATTTTCTTGTTCTTCTACTATATACAAAAAACCTTTAGAACTCATTCATACAAATCTTTGGGGTCCTGCTTCCACTGTTTTTTCTAATGGATATAGGTATTATATTGATTTCATTGATGCCTATGGTAGGTTCACTTGGGTATATCTTTTAAATAACAAATCTGATGCTTATTCCACTTTTATTAAGTTCAAGTCCCAGGTTGAATTAGAATTTGGTCTCCCTATCAAATGTATTCAATCTGATTGGGGAGGGGTATAGATCTTTTTCAAAATTTTTAAATCAGCATGGCATCTGTCATCGGTTAGCTTGCCCTACTACTCATCAGCAAAATGGAATTGCTGAGCGAAAGCACAGACACATCATTGAGTCTGCATTGACACTTATTGCTCATGCTTATCTTCCTATGAAATTCTGGGATGAAGCTGTTAGGACTTCAGTTTATCTCCTCAATCGGGTTCCTTCCACTGTTTTGCATGGCATTTTTTTCCATTTGAGAAGCTTTATAACAAGTTTCCTGATTATAAATCTCTCAAAGTATTTGGTTGCTCTTGCTTTCCAAATACAAGAGCATACAATGCTCACAAACTTCAATTCAGGTCAGTTGAGTGTACCTTCCTTGGTTACAGTTTGCAACACAAAGGGTACAAATGCCTGTCTCCAAATGGTCGGATCTATATCTCCAGAAATGTTCTCTTCAATGAACACTCTTTTCCATACTCTAAACTGGAGTCACAGTCTTTAGTGTCTCCTTCTTCTTCTCCTATGTCTATTCCAGCATCTATATCACTCTTTCCTGCCCCTACTCATGTCAATTCACCTAGAGTTAGCAATGCTCCTATTGCCAGTCGTGGTACTCCTTTTAGTCCAGTAGTCTCTTCTTCTAATCCCAGTGTTACTCCCAGTGATCAAAATGGTACTACTAATGTTGTTCCTATTGATGCTTCTACTTGTGTTCCTACTGATAGTTTTAATGGTGCCACTTCTGCATCTACTGGTTTTACTGGTGGACTTACTGATGGTCTTGCTGATGTACATACCGATGGTCTTCCTGATAGTTCTACTGGTGATCTTACTGATGCCACCCCTAGTATACTGATACCTGGTCATCCGATGATTACTAGGTCCAAAGCTGGCATTTACAAACCAAAAGTATATATGGCTTCTACTGAACCTTCTAGTTTGAATGAGGCTTTGGACACCCCTCATTGGTTTGAAGCTATGCAAGCCGAATACATGGCTTTACTCAGAAATAATACTTGGTCACTAGTAGACCTTCCTGAACACAGGTCAGTTGTTGGTTGTAAATGGATTTTCAAGGTCAAGGAGAATTCAGATGGCACGGTTCATAAATACAAGGCTCGCTTGGTGGCTAGAGGTTTTCAACAGATAGCTGGTTTTGATTTTGAAGAGACATTTAGTCCAATTGTTAAACCCACTACAATTAGAGTGGCGCTTTCAGCAGCTATCACGTTTGGATGGCCAGTCTTTCAGCTCGATGTCAACAATGCATTCTTAAATGGAGATTTACTAGAAGAGGTCTACATGATGCAACCTTCTGGATTTGTTGATCCTTCACGACCCAAGGCTGTCTGCAAACTTGCCAAGGCCTTATATGGTTTAAAACAGGCTCCTAGAGCATGGTTTGACAAACTGAGATTTACTCTATTCCAGTTTGGTTTTACATCCACCAAGTCAGACTCCTCTCTATTCATTCGACACTCTCCTTCTCCAATCTTTCTTCTAGTCTATGTGGATGACATCTTACTCACTGGTGCAAATCAGTCTGATGTCTCTCAGTTAGTTAAGCAGTTAAACTCTAAGTTCTCTTTAAAAGACTTAGGTCATGTTCATTACTTTCTTGGTATTCAGGTTCATCACACTGATAATGGTATGTTTCTATCTCAAACGAAGTATGTCCATGATCTCCTTTGTCGTGCCAAGATGCAGTTTGCAAAGGGTTTGCCTACTCCTATGAGTGGTGGAGAGAAGTTGTTTGCAAAAGGAAGTGATCCTGTCCACAATGTACATTTGTACCGCAGTATAGTGGGAGCTTTACAATATGTCACTATAACAAGACCAAAAATTGCATACTCTGTAAATCGCGTATGCCAATTCATGCAAACTCCTCTTGAGTCCCATTGGCGAGTGGTCAAAAGGATTTTGCGTTACCTTCAAGCTACATCTACATTTGGTATTCAGCTTGTACCTGCTCCTTCTTTTAGTTTGACAAGTTTTTGTGATGTTGATTGGGCATCTGATCCAAATGACAGACGGTCTACTTCGGGTTACTGTGTTTACTTGGGATCCAATCTCATCTCATGGTCGTCCAAGAAACAAAATGTTGTCTCTAGAAGTAGTACTGAGGCTGAGTATAGGAGTATAGCCTCAGTTACAGCTGAGCTCACCTGGCTCCGGTCCCTCTTTTATGAACTTAAGCTTCCTTGTGCTCCTCCTACTGTCTGGTGTGATAACAAGAGCACCGTCTTACTCAGTGCTAATCCTGTTCTTCATTCCAGAACCAAGCACATCGAGTTGGATATCTACTTTGTTCATGAGAAGGTTGATCGCAAACTTCTTCATGTTCTTCACATCTCTGCCACAGATCAAATTGCTGATATCTTTACCAAGGCACTTGGTAATTCCAGGTTTTTGTTGCTGCGTAACAAACTGAGTGTAGTTGATGGATCCACACTCAGTTTGAGGGGGGATGTTAAGTGTAAATAGAATAGCACAACTAATGTTGTTAGTTAGTTAAGCAGTCTGTTAAGCATAAATGTTGTTAGGTTGTTGTAAGTGTTGTGATGTTGTTAGGTTGTTGCAAGTACTGCAAGTGCTGTCTATATAAACATGTCAAAAGTACATTTGTAACTCAGTATGAAATACAGAAGTTTAATCCATGTTTTACTTTAGAATCTAACAGTATACTATGAGTTTTACTAATTTTATTGTAAGTTTCGTATGTATTTTCGTTTTTAGGTAGTTTAGTAGTTTTTTGAGGTTTTTAAGAGGTGTTTTGAGTGTTTTAAGACGATTTTGCAGTGTTTTTTAGTAGTGGTTATAGGTAGTATGTTCTACAAGTAGTTGTTTCTGTCTCAGATATAATATAGGCCCATTTTGTAAAAGTGAGTTTAGTTTTGGTATCATGCATGCTTTCATGATGAATTCTAGAATAGCATATCAACCATGGAAGAGGTCATGCAACACAAAGGCATTAGCATCCATTTTGGTTCTGAATCTAGCTACTGGTGGCTGCAGGAATTGAGAACGATCCATTACCTTTCAAGTGAATAACAAAAAACAAGTCAATAGCATCAAGTCTAAATTTCAACATCCACACTTGACAATATAGGGAGCGATGCATTACCGCAGCCAAGTACAAATAAAAGAATTCATCGATAATGAGCTATTGGGTGAAGCAAATTACGGGTCAGAAAACCAAACCCTCATTATTATTTCACCAATATAAATAATATAAATAAGCAAATTTGAACAATATGAGCAAAAAAAATCATAATTGTAGAAGTTCTTAACAATACAATTTCTAGAGAATTTTTTCAAACAGTTGAGTGTATTTCAAACATAATACATGCTTTGGAATTTCAAAGATTTGCCAAGTAATTAGAATGCATGACAAACATGACACGTACCTATGAGTCAACAAAACGCAAATTGTTGGAGCAATGTTAGTGAAACGGATTCAAGAATCATTCCACCCTCTCCTTGAAGTTTATTTGGGATTATCTTTTGTTTTAGAAGCAGGAGATCAATGACATCATTGGTATGAACTCTCTTATCAGGTTGCCCAGGAAGATTGAGAGATTGCAGAACTCCAGAGAGCTGAAAAAGAAAAAAACTTTTAAAGTAGACGTGCACGGGCCAACCTATACCTGCTAATTAGTAGGTCGTCTGGTAGCACCTTATATTTGAAGCAATCTTGGTTGCATTTCACCTTATAGATTTATCATGCGAGGGGGATCTGGAATCGAGCACAACGTGTTTTAATTTTATTTCTGATCTTTGTCTGTTTTAAGTTACTATTTTTTTGTACAGATAATCCTGACAGGTTGAATCTAATTGATTGTGTAACTCACATGCTCCACTTGTTAAAATAGACTTTCATATGCCTGAAGTCAATGGTTAAGTCCTCATTAGTGTTCCAAGCTTACAGTACAAAGGCAAGTGAGGATGACTGCATATTTCTCAAACTCTAGCTAGTCACCACTGTATCTACTCTGAATCCGATCATGGATCCAGCATTATACCAAAATTTATCAAATGGGCACATCGACGCACTTAAGGAATTTGAACCTGTTGGTTTGTTACAAATGACCCACCAAAAAAGTACATCCCTTCACGTTGCAGTGCAGTTTGAAAAGGAGGAATGCGTGAAATTGATCCTAAGAAGATATCCATTGCTACTACTGAACAGAAATATGAAAGGCGATACAGCCTTACATACTGCTGCAAGGCTAGATTATTTGCAATTGTTCGACTCCTTATTGATAAGGCCAAAGATCTTGGAGAAGAGGACATTGAAAATGGAGCTGGAAAGGGAAACATTGTAAGGCTATTGATAAAGATGGCTAATAACAACAATGATACAGCCTTGCACCTGGCTGTTCGAGGTGATAACCTTGAGGTGGTGAAGCATTTGACTGAAATATGTCCAGAATTTGAGTACTTTCCGAATCATGCAGGGGAGACACCGCTTTATTTAGCAGCTCTTATGGGGTGGCCTGATGCAGTGAGCCAGATCTTGGAAACTTGTAAATCTTCAGCTCATAGCGGCCCTGATGGAAAGACTGCTTTACACGCTTCAGTGATGGTGGACAATGAAGGTAATTGATACAACTCTCATAGGACTAATTTATTTCAATTCCAATATTTCCCGGATGGAAAGACTGCTTTACACGCTTCAGTGTTGAATTCTGCACATTTCTGACTCCTCTTTCAAGGTCTTTAAATGATAAAATGGATAGAATAAACCAAAGATAGCAGTACTTTACCTCATTAAAACAAAGAAGTTCTTATTGGAGAATTGATGCATCTTTTTCGCACCTCCTCCTCCTCTCTTCTCTTCAATGAAATAAACATTGTATGTTTTTCAGATATCATGCAGTCCTTACTCAAATTGAAGCCAGAAATAGCCAAAGAAACAGATAAACATGGGTGGACGCCGCTTCACTATGTTGCACACAGTCGCTTTTTTATTGACGCTACTATGTTATTAAGAGCTGATAGTACTGTCGCATACATTGTGGACAAAAGGGGCTTTTCTCCCCTTCATGTTGCTGCAGGTCGAGGCAAGTTCCAAACTGTTGAAGTAATCCTTGAGCATTGCCCTGATTGCTGGGAGATACCTGACCATAGAGGCCGTAATTATCTTCATATTGCTATTAAAAGAGGCGAAGGATGGATGATCAGAGATTTTCTTCCAAAGGGCATCACATCAAAAGAATGTATTAATCAGCCTGATAATGATGGAAACACCCCTTTGCATCTTGCTGCTATTCATGAAGTCTATGATTCTGTGCAACTTTTATGCAATGTCAATGGTGTGAAAATTGACGCCTTGCACAAGGAAAACTGCACCGCTCTCCAAATCATAATAGCAAAGGTAACCACTGTCTTCAGAAGAAACCTCAAATCTTTTTAAAAGTCTGCATTACCGAAATCAGACCTTGGGAGAATCCCCAACTCTCCACCTCTGACAAACTTCTGTTCTCTGCCTTGTGTTTTCACTAGGAATTGCCCAAGGGTAAATACTTGCGAAAAGGTTTGGAGGCTGCTTGTCAATCATTGAGAAACAGTAGTAAATGGCCAAAAAACGTTGATATGATCAACTGGGAAGATTCTGGACTACCAAGTAAAGGAGAAGATAAGAAAAGGAAAAAAAGAAGTGAAGAAAATAAGAGGATGCGTGAAAAAATGGAGAAAGCGAGTAGCAATCATCTAGTGGTGGCTGCACTCATTGCTACAGTGGCATTTGCAGCTGGTTTTGCAGTCCCGGGTGGTTACGACGGTGATGATAGCCCAAACAAAGGCATGGCCACTTTGATCAAAGCAATAGCTTTCAGAGTATTTGCCATATCAAACACCATAGCCATGCTTCTATCCTCACTGGCAGTACTAGTTCACTTTTTTATGAATCTTGGTGATGAACAAGACACGGATACTTTTCTTATGACTGCATTCCATTGCACATTTGGTGCTATCTTAGCAATGATGTTAGCATTCATCACAGGCACTTACTCAGTGCTAGCTCATGCACCTGCACTTGCTATCACGACATGTGCATTTGGTTGTATCTTCTATCCCGTCTCGTATTATCTCCTTCATTATGCGCTAAAGTCCAAGATTGTGCGGGATTTCCTCTTCCAACCTACATTACCTGTCTTAGCCTTCTTGTTTAACAGGTTTCATTTCATGCATGGAATACCATGGGTTGGAGATTGTCTCTTTCGTATGGAAGAGAGTTATTAATGTCGCTGTTCTCCTACTAATCAAAGGTGTCAAAAGAAAAATAAGGGGAAAGAGCAGTGCTCTTTAATTTTTGCTTCCTCGTGATCATGTGTTGTGGTGAAGTATATGAAGAGCACGTTTCACAATGGAATGAATTCTCAGCTAACCCATTAACCATGAAAGAGGCAATATGTAACACAAGGGCATTCATTTTGGTTCTAAATCTAGCCGTGGTGGTTGCAGGAATTGAGAACGATTATTATGATTCTAGTTAAGTAATTAACCTTCCTCTCCTCGACAACTTAGACTTTTGAGGAGTATTAATTGGTTCTTAACAATGCCCGTTACCTTTCAAGTATACAACAAAACACAAGTCAATAGCATCAAATTTAAATACAAGTCAATAGGTTCAAGAATCATTCCACCATCTCCTCAAAGTTTATTTACGATTATCTTTATTGTTTTAGAAACAGGAGATCATTGGTATGAACTCTCTTAGTTAGCGGGCGGGTCGTGTGGTTGCGACCCGTCATTTTGGCTCAAGGGTACTTTATGAAAAAATATATATATTTTGTGACGGCCCTAACGGAGTGATAACATTAAGAAAAAAAATAATAGAGAGGGGGCAAGAAGAAGAACTCAAGTCCAAAAACCCTGTAAAACCCGCACCAGCGAAGAAGAGAAGATGAGCGGTCACGACGACGAAGAAGGAGACCACGGGGAGATTTTCCTCGATGAGAACGACATACTCGAAGAAATCAACATCGATGAAGAAGGTATCTCTCTCATACACACTCTTCTTCTTGTTGTTCTTCAGAGTTCTTATGTACTGATTGATTTGTGATTGGTGGTGGTGAGTGCAGATCTTCCTAATGCGATGGATGATGATGGAGTCGGATCAGAAGCCGATATGGGTATGCTTCAAAACCTGTTTTTATGCTATTTCATTGTATGGGTATTTGAGTTCTTCCAATATTATGCTTAACTTGATATCTGCCACAATATCAATTAATTGAATCAGTATCCAATTCTTACTTATCTTGGTAAGACGCGCCGTGCTGTCGAGTTGAGCGACAGAAAATTTTCTTGAACATGTAATCTTTCCTGATTTGCAAAATCCTGTCAAACATTTCTGGAAATTTGTGTTGGCCTTAGTTGAAAATTGAAATGCTTCGAATCTTTTATTTGTTTCAAATTGTTTACTTTGAGTATATGAAGCGTGAGTGAAAGTGAAGACCTGATAATCAATCTATAAGTTTGTATTGATAATGCTGGAAATTGGTTTTAAGGTTAAAGACTTCCAACAATTGATTGTTCTCCATGAACTTGTCAAACTTTTAGGTTATATTAAAGAATCTTGAATTTTAAAAACCGATTTGATATGATTTCTTGTGCCTGTTATATTTGAAGTTTCATTGTCTATTGCTTCTCTTCCAATTATATCGGTGTTAATTTTTTACTTTCTGCAGATGAAGCAGATGATTCTGTGCACTTATTCACTGGCCATACAGGTATGTATTGGGTCTATTGCCTGCTTCCATAAAGGTTACAAAAGAGTATATACTTGTTTTATTGTTTCTACACTGTTTGTTAGAAACGACTCATCCTTAGGATGGTAGGTCTCTCCTTCTGTTATTGATGTTGCTTACCGAATGATTGGGCAGAACTTATGTGCTAGCTGTGGAGGATAAATTTAGTTCTACTTCATTCGTTTGTAGACTTGTTAGTTCTCTATATTTTTGCTTTATATCTCTCGTATCTTCATTCATTTTATTTTATTTTTTCTCCTCTCCATCAACTCTAATTTCCCCTGGCTTGAGTTTCCTCTTTCCATGCAGCCACTTTCCTTGTATTATATCGGTTCTTTTCTATACATGGTTCTGAGTATTACCTTTTAATGATATGCAGTTATGCACTTAGATTATTTGGTTTTGAGTATATGAATGAGCTTAATCACCAAGTATCCCATGAACAAATAAGTCATTATTGGTTCAAACATGTACATTGAACAAGTTAAGGCGCTTACAAAGATGCATTAAAACAAAGCAAAAACCAAAAAGCCAATTATTTGAACCATGTACCAAAAAAACAGAAAGAAATGAAAAATGATTAAACTCTCCTGTCTTTTCATCCTGAATGATAATCCTCCCACCCCCAAATTGGAAATGGAAGATCCATCATTATCCAAAGTGAAAATTTTCTTTTTCAACCAACAATTATTATAAATATCTTTTATGATCAAACAAATTAAATTGAAAACATAAAATAAATAAAAAAGTCTGCATGAAACCCGGATTTCTTATTACTATTTTCCCAGCTCTGATATCTAATAATAAGGGGAATAACGTTCAACATGATGGAAAATTGAGTTTAATGATATGCAATTATGCAACAAGTTATTTGGCGTGAGTAATTGAATGAGCTTCTTTTACCTGTTTGTTGAAGTTATCTCATACATGTTTCATATCCGTTTTTAACTTTTTTTAATCCCTGTCATGGTTCAGGTGAACTTTATACACTTGCATGCAGCCCTACTGATGCATTGCTAGTGGCAACAGGAGGTGGGGATGATAAAGCTTTTTTGTGGAAGATTTGTCATGGAGATTGGGCACAAGAGCTCCAAGGTAAGCCTATGATCAGTATGAAAATAACTTTTTTTTTCAAAATGTTCCAACATCACCAAATTTCTAGCCTACATCATACTCCTCAATTGTTATTATAATTAATTTTTTTTTGATAAAAAAGAAAAAATTATTACGAGAAAGAGGGGTAGGGCTGTGCAAAAAACCGATTAATTAGATGGAACCGATTAATTTGTTTCAGGTTTGAAAAGTGCAAACCGATACTTGCTGTTGGGTTCTCGGTTTTCCATATATTTAGACTTGTAACAACTAAACCGACCAACCAAACCCCTTCATGCCTATTCTTACCGACGTGAATTTTTTATGTTTATCCCTTACAAAATTGTAGCCCCAATTGTGATCATTTTTTTGTAATTATAAGACCATGGCTTAGCAAAACAGATGGAACCCTAGCGAAAACGATGTGAAAGGGTTTTTCTCTTCTCCTTCCTCCCTCTCTACATTGAAGCTAATTTTTTGTGCATGATCAAGTTGTTTGGATGCTTGAACTTCGTATCACAAACATGGGTCATAAACCTCAGCTAAAAAATTGTGAAAAACAATAAATGAGGACATCATAAATGTATCAACTAGTGAAAGATATGTGGAACGTATAATATACCTTACAACTTGATCCCCCGGAGTATCTTCCTTGGAAGTTAGTGGTTAGAAGCGGGGCCCCGACTTGGGGGTCCAGTTGCTCACTCAGTTTGCCGGTTCCAAGGGCGGCACTCAAAAGGTCTACAAAACTCTAGAAGATTCTTATTCAATAATCTGTTGGAAACAGGAAAGTTCCCCTTGTGGGACGAGGAAAGCGAAATAGGAATAACTTTCCTATTAGGAGTAAGTTTTCCTTGTTTGAAATTGTTTAGCCTATGTAGTGACTAGTGAGTTTTTGTATGCAGGTTTAGGCATCTTGGAAATTAGCCTCTTGAGAAAGTGTTGTAATCGTTGTTAGTTAATTAGATAGCAAAGGTTGGAGCAAATTTTATTCTTCTTAATCTTTATTATTTTTGCATATGCTCTTGAATCATTGCGTATCACTAGATTGCTGCATAAGTCATAACACAATCATAAACCATAATCAGAACATATTAGACATCATCAATATCATTGGTATGTTTAAGTTTAAAAAAAACTTCAACATAAAGTCAACAACAAGTAGTCAGAACTCACAAGTCAAATAACAAAAAGACAATAAAATCACCAGGGTAAGCGTAAGGCGATCAAAAATTGAAATTTTGCTTTATTTATTATTATTATTTTATAACATATGTAGAAATTGAGGCTTAAGCCTCAGCAGGCATCGTGCCTCAGTGCTCAAGCCTCAGTTCGTCATGGGTACCAGGCACTGAGGCGAGCCTCAAGGCGTAGCCTCAGGCCATTCTTTGAACCACGATCACAAAAAAAAGAGGAGTCGATCAAATTAACCAAAAAAAAATCCGAGGAAGGGTTTGAGTATAGCAAAAGAGACGATTTCTGCTTTAGGAACACTATTATTTAATTTCTAAGACGGAGAAAGGCCTTGTCCCTGCCAAGTAAAAGAGAAATAGAAATAAGAGATGAAATGAGAGCATAACTTCATATTTGGCAACTCTCTATGAGTCATGTCTAACCTTGGAAGCTATTAATAAATTCACATACCTCCTGCTGAAATCGTCGTTTTGAGGAGCTAAATGGAGATATTTCTAGAGCTTAATTATCCTTGTAAATAAGATTTGGAAATTGCTTTTACCGAGACAGTAAATTAATAGTAGATGCAGTGTTCTAAAAAACGCTAGGCGGGCGGCGAGCAGGGGACTAGCGCTCAGAGGACTAGGTGGTTATTTTTTAGTTTATTATAATTTATAATTTTAAAAATTAAGCATAATAGCATGTAAATTACTTCCAATTCAATGCCAAGATATATATGCAAAATGTATAAAAATATAAAGTCTTAATTTTTATTTTTAATTTTTTAATTTTTTAGAATTGGAATAAAAAATAAAAATAAAAATTCAAAGGCGCCTAGACCCCGCCGAGCACCCCCCCCCCCCCCCCCCCAGACCTTTTTTAGAAAACTGAGTAGATGTATGAGTCGATTGAATTGGTAAGTCTTTCAACCAAATTTCCCACATCTTTTTTGTTGATTAGAATTTAGATTTTTTTGTTTTAGTTTTTTTCCACATACTTCCTCTCCTATATTATATTCATTTAGGATACAAATTTTTTCTTAGACTTTTCTCTATGATCAGTTGAAATTTATGGATACAACTTGAAAAGGTCGATGAAGCCGAAATTGAATAGATTACCTCAGTTGTTTAGCTAGTCAGCTTGTCTTCAGTTGGTTAATTTGAAAAACTAAGTCAATCGGTTTGGTTGTCAGCTTTGACGAAAACTGAACTGCACCAAACTGTGCCCATCCCAAATGAGAGAATCGCCCATAACAGTGAGAAAACTCTCCAGAAAAGGTAAGGATGATACATGATACGATCCACAACCAGATTTACAAATTTGTCCCATGGAAGCATGAAAAGCAACCCCCTATGCCAAATAAGAGCAAGGATTTCCATCACTAATCTTCCCACAGCTTTTGCATCACATTTTAAATTATATTGTTTCTTTCCTGGCACAAAACTCAGCAAATGGTATATGGGCCAACACCACACCAATTTTGATAGCGACGCCATCATACTCGACATTATCAAATTATGTATCTTTAGTTATCACTACATTGTCAAATTGAAATGGATCTTTCCCTCCCTCCCTTCCCTTTTCCTTCGCAAATATGCAGGTCCTAAAGACTCTGTTTCCAGTTTAGCATTCAGTGCTGATGGCCAATTGCTTGCTTCTGGAAGTTTTGATGGAATCGTTCAAGTGTGGGACATATCGACAGGAAGTCTCAAGTGCACCCTTGATGGTCCTGGAGGAGGCATTGAGGTGAAAAGTTAATCTATATTGGACCTTCATTCAAATTGTAATTTGAAGTTGGATTTAACAATTTAATATGCTCAGTGGGTTAGGTGGCATCCAAAAGGGCATTTGGTCTTAGCCGGTTCAGAAGATTCTACTGTTTGGATGTGGAATGCTGACAGGAATGCATATCTTAATATGTTCTCTGGTCATGCAAGCACTGTCACTTGTGGTGATTTTACCCCCGATGGTATGACTTGCCACTACCTTTCTCTTTCCATTCCTTAATTTATTCTTGGAACATTGGGAGATTAATTTCAGGTGTTTCTCCTGTTGCAGGTAAAACAATTTGTACCGGTTCTGAAGATGCATCATTAAGGATCTGGAACCCAAAAACTGGGGAAAATATCCATGTTGTTAGAGGTATATATTCAAGTTCTCATTCTAATTGTTCAGGTTCTCTCTCTCTATTTCTTGTTTAGTACCAACTATTTACGTAACTTATTGCATCCAAAGATTCCCACGTTTACTTGCTTTGTAGGTCATCCATATCATACTGAGGGATTGACTTGCATGACAATAACGTCTGATTCCACTCTTGCTATTACTGGTTCAAAGGACAATTCTGTCCACATAGTGAACATAATCACTGGGAAGGTTTGAGCCTCATTCTCATTACTTCATGGTTTTACTTTCTTAATTCTCTTTCATTACTTTATACCAGTGTTTAAAAAAACCTGTGAGGCATAGGCCTCGAGGCGAAATACTTGGATTTAGCATAAAAAAGCACCCTGAGGACCTTGTTTTTTTTTTTTTGTGAGGCATAGTTTATAACGCAGCGAGGTTTTTTTTTTTGCATTTTTTATGTTTCATTTTTTTTAATTAAGTGGTGATTTTGGAAATTCAAAAAAATAACCCTAAAACCCCTAGAAACTTGTGTGATTGTCTTCTCCAAACCCATACGACTGCTGCTGCTCTATTGTTGCGACATCTCTTCTTCTCCTTCTACTGCTTCATCTCTTCTCCACTTGCGAGGTTGCGACATTTGAAACTTGAGATCATGAAATTCACTTGATGGAAAGGGATCGATGCCCACTTTTTCATCTCTGACGTTGAAGACGATCTTATCAAACTCACTTGCCAGTCGTGAAAAAAAAGCCATTGAGAAGGATCAAAATCCCTAAAATACCACTTACGTGTCTCCAAAAGTTAAAAGCATGACCTTATTAAATATGGACCTAGACCTTTTTGTTTTCAATTTTTTACTTGGTTGAATAGCTAAATAAATATACATATATATGGACCTTTATAATGATCTGGTTGACTCATTTTTGAAAGGCTTACGCCTCACGTGTTGAGACTTACGCTTTCACATTTTTTTCCGCTAAAATGCCTTGTGTCACATCTTCGTGTTTAAAAACCCTGCTTTATACACACATGAAGTCTATATGTCTATTTTCACTCATCTATTCCTTAACCACACATTGTGGCTATCTCATAATGAAATTCAAATCTTGCTCTTTGCGATTTAGCCATTTAGAGAACATGCCTCTACGACCTTATCTTAGTACTTTAAAACAACATTCTTCTCCGTATGCTCTGGTTAGTTTATTCGCCGAGTAATTGGCGATTAGTCGGTATCGGACAAGAGGGGGATTTTTTTTTGTAAGAAAATCGTTTATAAAACTCAAATTGCAGAAATTGAGAAAAAAGTAAACCCGACCGAGTTACCTGCCCGACTCAGTTTTGGTTTTTTTTGTGGTTGGTAGGGTTTTTTTAGCGTTCACGTTTCACATAAACCCACCAAAAGCAAAGGGATCAAATTGATCTGCTGCTGTTATGCAGCTGAGAACTTGAGAGAGTAATCGACTGAGAATGTGAGAGAGGAGAAGGGAAGAAGGGGATTGATTTGTTTTTGCATTGTTTGTTGCGAGCCTATGATCTGGTGTGTTGTTTGCTGTGAGCTTGCAATCAACATTCTGCTGAGTGTTGATTTGTTGCTGCAATGCTTTGTTATTGATTGTCCGTCATTCAAATGCTATAACTGTGGAGAGGTTTTCAAGCTTTGTGTTGGATGACACAGTGGTGGTGGAAAATGGGTGTATGGTGGGTGGCATGAGTGGATTCAAGAGTAACAGTGAGTAAGATAGTCACAAACTAAACTGATTGCTATACCAGTAGATGAAAGCTTATATCATCTTCAACTCTCACTTATGAAAAAAACTTGAGCCCCCTTTGACATGTATGATTGATTCATTCACCCTTTTTAGTGCAATTTCAATGGTATATACTATATAAGGAGTCAAGTATGCGTGGAATTGGACAACGACGCATGTGAGAGTTGTAGGTGGATGTTGTTAAGTTTTCGGTAGTTAATAGGTCATTCCTGTTTAAAGTTTAGTATCAGTGGGATGAAGAAGAAATAATTTGGGAGTAACTTCCTCGTAAGAGCGCGCTTAGTGATATTTGGATTTGTAAGACCCAAGGATGGATGTGCTTGAAAAGTCCATGATTCTTTAAAACTTTCGGAATTAGACTGGGTTTCCTAAGTCAATTAGGACAAGTTAATTCATATACATAGAGCCTTATGCATGTATTATAAAGACTGAGCTTGTCTAGTGAATTGCCGCGAGATATTGTGATCAGTTGATGAACAAAGCTTAATTTGGTAAGTGGCTATGGATGTATGTTACAAAAGGTGAATCATTGTGGATAGATATCATAAGAGCGAAATAAGATCCACTGGGTCTAATTGGTTACCGAGTCATCTGGTGTGTTCTTCTGGGACTATTACATAGAAGATAATGGTTTAATTGCAGGCAGGAAGTATTGGGAAGAGGTGACTAGGTAAAATTTTGATGTGATGTTTGGATTGGGAATCAAGCTTTGAAGTGAGGTTTCCGAGATTGTATGCTCTGTCTAACTTGAAGTAAGGGTGTTGGTGACAAGGTTAATGAGAGTATGCTTTGGGACCTTTATCTTAGATGGGCTGCCGTTAGAATTGAATAAATTTGTAGAGCTTTCTCATCTGTTGGTTAATGTACTTTTGGGAGATGGATGATAGAGGAAAAAGTTTTTTCACTTTGTCCTTTTTCTCTGGTTTGGGGAGGGAACATAGGCATGTTGCTTCACACAATTTTCTTGTGAAGCTAATTTGGAAGAAGCGTGCACTGAGTAGCTTTCTTTACGTGGAGAACAATATGGAAGAAACCCCATCTTAGCTAGAATCAGCTCATATAGGATGGAGCGATTGATATGTTCATTGTGCAATTTGGAGGATCCCACAAATCATCTTCTTATTCTTTGTAGTTGGTCAACAAGTTATGGATGCTTTTTTATAGGCTTGGTTTATCTTGGGCAGGTTTTTAAACGCAAAGGCGTGACGCTAGGCATTTTTCTGGAAAAACATGAAGGTGTAAGTTTCAACGTGTGAAACATAAGCCTCGTGAAAATGTGTAATTAATATATAAAAAATAAAAATGCAATTTATGAATCAGTAACTCATAATTCCACATCCAAAACAATACTTGCATATACATCAAGCATCAAACTTGCATATGTCGTACTTTCATCATCAAAGTTAAATAGTCGAGTAATGATTAGAACACACCCATTTAGAATTCAAACTGCAAACCCATAACAATATAACATTAGAAACGTGAACTCATGGGCACAAAATGCAATCCAAAAAAAAAGGGTAAACATCTAATCATGATTGATAATCATAATCAAACTTTGTCAAAAGCCAAAACCCACTTCAGTTATCCTCTTCATAAACATTTCATATGCGGCATCCGAGTTGTCCTCATCCGCTAGTTGCATAGCTTGTACAACACGCTTGCCTTTATCACACAGATTAGTTCCTAAATGCTAAATATAACATAAATTTGAAATCAAGTATTGTTGCTGTGTGCTTTGTGGCTGTAGTTGAGATGTTGGGTTGTTTTGTTTTAATCATTAAAGAAGGGGGAAGAGAAAAAGTTGCTCATCTCTTGGTTCCCTTTCAACTTCACGATTCTGAAGTTAACATAGAGAGAGAGAGAGGTGGGGGAGGAAGGGAAGAGAAAAAATCAGACAAGAGAAGAAATCGCAGCCCGTCAATTTGGAGAACAGAGTTTCATTGAGACGAGCAGGAAAAAAGAGATGTCGAAGGTTGAATTGGAGAAGAAGAGCAGGAGAAGACAGTCACTTGGAGCAGGAACAGTCGCAGTCACATATGCACTTGGAGAAGACAATTACACTTTTTTTTTTGGGGGGGGGAGGGGGGTTACGGTTATTCTTTTAGATTTCCAAAAATACCCTTATAACTAACAAAATTCTGAAACTTTTTTAAACGGAAAAATGCAAAAAAAAACAACTGTTGTAATGCCTCGAGGCATTAAAAACTACGCCTCAAACCAGAAAACGTCTTAGTATGTTTTTGACGCTAAATCCAAGTGTTTCACCTCGAGGCGTACGCGTCACACATTTTTTAAAACACTGATCTTGGGTACTGTCGGCTTCAATAGATGAGATCTTGAGGTGTTGGAAGATTCCAAACCACCTTAACCTTATTACGGAAGGAAGGCAGTGTGAATGTGTTTCCATTTGTGTTTTGTTGGATGATTTTAAAAAAAAAAAAAAAAAAAAAGAAAGAACAAAAGGAACTTTTTTTGGGTTAAGGCTTTGGATGATAGAGCTAGTGGATGAAAGTGCTTATTACTCTTTGGGGTTGGGTTTCTCTTTCATTATGTGAAGGGATATAATTTGAACCGTCGTATACTTGTATCCTTATTGGGCCAACATTATCTTAGGACCTTAATTCTCTTTTTGTAAGGTCGAAATTGTATCAGTCTCCCTGTCAAGTTCTAATAAAAACTTCACATTTTGGAAAAAAAAAAAAGATTGCAAGTCTTTCTTCTAATAATATTGTAGTAAGGATTGGAATCACTCTCATTCTGTCTACTTCTTCTCCTTAACTCTTTGAGTTGCTGTGTATCAAAAACTAAATCGAATTTTTGAACTATGACGTCAACTTTCCATATCTGCATTGATCTTTCCGCATGTATTGACAAAAGTAACAGGTGTAAAACTTTTAGCGTAGTATGTCTTCACATGGAAATCCTACATTTATCTGTTTTCAGTCAGTAATATGCTTGGGGAAGTTCTCTCCCGGCAGTCAAGGGAGGCCCGTGGGTTGTAACACTGTGTTGAGACCTTCATGCTTGGCACCATTGTGGTATTAAAAGAAATTTTGAAATTCTGGAAAAGTTGTAACTGACATCCAGATCGATGTAGAAATTTTCTGATCAATCTGAACTTTCCTGAAACTTTTCCGTGACAAGCAAAAAAAAAAAAGAAAAAAAAAATCAGACAAATCCACCCTTTTTCAATGGATTTTCAATTGTTTTTCAATTATTCTTTTGGTCTTCCATGAGTTCTTGAGGCTTGGCCATTCCCCTTGCACTTCCCTTAACTCTGTGAAATCATTAGTTGCTTCAAAACCCGTTAACCTTTCCCTTTTCATATAATTGAATACCTAGATTGGATCGGGAGTTGGGGCTTTGATCTTTTAGACAAATCCACCCTTTTTCTTTGGATTTTCTATTGTTTTTCAATTATTCTTTTGGTCTTCCATGAGTTCTTCAGGCTTGGCCATCCCCCTTGCACTTCCCTTAACTCTGTGAAATCATTGGTTGCATCAAAACCCTTTAACCTTTCCCTTTTCATATAATTTAAATGAATACCTAGATTGGATTGGGAGTTGGGGCTTTGATCTTTTAGATTAAAGAGGATTCAGTTAGTGCAGACCTACTTTTTACAGGTTTTTATTGCTGATCTAAGTGATCTGTGAACATGGATAAAAAATAGAGGGTTGATTTGTTGTCTTATATAACAAGATAAGGATATTTTGTAACTTTGTTCCTCTAGTAATATCTGATGAGGCCTTATTTGTGAGTTATGTATATGTCACACTTCTAAATTATTTCACAATTTTTACTGACTTATTGTAGTTTAGCTTTAGCATATTCAGTTTTGAATGTTTCTATCATCTTCAACTGTTTCAGCTCTGACTGTTTATCTCTGTTAATAACTTTCTTCAAATGATTACTCTTTTTATATATATATATATATATATATTATCCTAGAACTCGCCTCCCTTTGTCTAATTGCACTATCTTTGTTCTTTATAGGTGATTAGCTCTCTTATGGCCCACACAAATTCAATTGAGTGTGTTGGACTTTCTCGAAGGTATTATCCAGTCTTCAATTTCTTATTTTTAGTTAAAAATATAAATCGTCTCAAGTTTTTAAATTGATTTAATTCGAAAGTTTCTCTTATTTTACTTGTTTATTTAGTTTTACTGTTATTAGGAGCATTGGCTGTTTAAAAGGACAAAAAACATTTTAACGCCCATTTAGGATCCACTAAGTTGTTTACAGTTAAGGACACTACTAAACTAAAAGCAATATATATATTTAATTCGTTTGAGCTGAAATTTTGAGGAAATTTACGACACTAGAAATAATGTGTCAAAGTTACACCCATTTCGACATTGTTCCTTGAGATACATGTGCAACAATTTTTGTGGGTGTTTAAGACCACCCCTTTAGGCGGTCTTGGACAATGGGTTGTAGCATGTGTCACGCCTAAGGTGGACCTTCACTTAGCTCGTTTCGTGATTGTAATATAAAAACTCACCATTTCACATTTTAATGTGTATCTTGAGATAAGTAAGTCAAAACGAGCTAACACATTGTTTTTTATGTGAGTCGTTAATTTTCCTCAAAATTTCAGCTCAAACGATATGAATCTCATTTAGTCATGTGCATATAATGCCCTTTATTGTAAATAAAAACTAAGTGGGTCCTAAATGGGAAGTCAAAATAATATTTGTCTCTTTAAGCCCAAACATAAATTATTATTTAATCTCTACAACTATGTAGTAAATGCGGATAACGAACCCTTCGCGGTCCAAAAGAGATTTAAGATTAAGCGACTTAATAAATAAAAGATTAATTGAATTTAATCGGTTTACTTTTTCAAAGTATACATTTTACTACCCTCACTAATGTAATTTATAATAAATAACACATTTTAACAATTAAGATCAAGGAAGCACAGACTCTTCGAAAACTTGCCGTATCCGTGTCCGACACGTATCCGACACACGACACTCGTCCGACACGTCCCCGACACGCGTCGGACACTTGGTCAACGTGTCGGCAGGTGTTAGACATATGGTCAATGTAGTCAACGTGTAGGTCATGTCTCCGATACACTCGAAACTTGGTTAGGACACAGTCAAGACTCGAAAACCAACTTTGTTTTATTTTTTACTTTTAGATGTTTGCAAATAACCACGTAATATAATGGTTGTTGAAGTGAATGACTAATTCAATTGTGAATTAAGACAAATAAAGCAAAAACCCACTAAAGCATACCACTATGCTTCTTATTCTTTGTTTTTTATTTGTATCTCATTTGCTTATTCTCTCATCTACTTCTTCTCTACTATATTTTTTTTCTACTTTAATTTTTTCTTGTAACAGTGTCATTTTTTCATGGCACTCTAGGAAGGCACTTTATTAGATTATTATTTATATTTATGACTTATTAAAAAAATAGTATGACGTATCGACGTATCCCCGAGTCATAGTTTTTGGGGAATTGCCGAGTCGGCGTGTCGTGTCAGTGTCCGACACGACACGCGTGTCCGTATCCGTGCATCCTTGATTAAGATTAATAAGACAAGTATTATATAGTAGCAAAATTCATATTATAGAGCAAATTACATAATCATATCTAAAACATCACACATTATAGAGTAACCACCACCACCACCCAACTGAACAATCCCGGTTTCTCACCGTTTATCATCGACTAATCGGTGACGTGACTCACGGACTAATTAGTGACCCCTAAACCCAATAGCTAAATACCTAGTTCGGATCAGTCTACCTCCGATTTACACTAAATCGCCAATTAATCGGCAATTAATCGCCGCATAAATAACCCATCTCTACAAAGTGGATTGAACCCCCTCCCCCCACTAGCATAATGTACTCTTAGTATCAATGTACTGGCAAAGAGGTGTTAGTATCAATGTATTGGCAAAGAGGTGGAAATTATACAAGCTTAAATGTATATACAACAAGAAAAATCGTAGAAGTAAATTGGATAAATGGTAGATAGTTCGAAAACTACTAACAACTAAGAAAGATAAAAAAGGTTGGTGATTTAAGAAATGATTAGCCGTTGCCATGAGAAATTATTTGAAAGTCCAATGTCCTTACATATCCTTTGTATGGTATGCATCAGGCTCTTCTTGCCTACATGGGGGTCATCAGGTAAAGTTGGAATTGACAAATCAAAATTTGATTCTTGAGTAGAAGATCTGCAAACTTTTTAATCTCAACTTCTTGAAACCTTTTTATAGTGGAGTGAAATTGTCCTAAAGTCTTAGGGGTTGTTTGTTTGAGTTAGACGTCTAACCTTTGATCAAGAGGAAACCTCTAACTAGAAGTAAATTTCTGAAGAAAAGAGGATTAAAAGTGTTTGTTTAGGCTCTCATTGGAACCATGGTTTAAAAAAACGTTGCGAGGCTATGATTTGAGGCTCCCCTCAATGCGAGGCTTATGGTTAACAAACTGAGGCTTACACCTCATAGTGTTTCAACTTTGATTAAATCCGTATCAATTGATCCAAATGATTGTTATTAAATATACACTGATTGAATTACGCCTCGTGCCTCATCAAAGGGTCTCGCCTCAGCTCCTGATTAAGATTTTTTTAAACCTTGATTAGAACCTCCAACTCATGTAACATATCAGTCAGACGGTAACCACCACATTTTCAAATTTCCAGAGGTTTGTGTCCAGCAGACATAAAAAAAACACCCCCTTAAACCGGTTCCTACAAATACTTGGCTCTCCACTACAGGGACTCCAGTTGCGGTGAATTTTTTTTTATACATCCCTCTTCTATGGATCTGTTGTAAAAAAATTCAACTCAGCTTGAATTTCTCCTTCCGTGCAATTCGCTTTAGGGATTCTGGATAAAACATCCAAAATCTGATAATTTTCAGTTTTCTTATGTAGCATGAATCTCGCTCTTTCCTCGCATGGTTAACTTTTAGAGTAGAAGTCCTCGGAAAATTTTCTCAAGAAAATTGACAAAAGTGAAATTGAGAAGAAAAAAAGAAAAGAAGAATGGCGAACATGAATTTGAATGTGATGATCTCTATCAAATTGTGGAATTAAGCAAAGAATATTTTCCTAAAATACATGGTCATCTTCAAGTTCACGATGGAGAATATTTTTCCATTTTCACGCCCAACTTTTCTCTTATTTTTTGAAATTTTCCCACGAAAAATTGTCTATTGAATCAAACACGTTCGTAGATGATATATTTCTTCATAATAGTTCTGCTTGCAGTGTTGCTAACCCAGTTAAGATAATTGTAACTTGGACGCATTAAGTGAGCTTGGCAATTCTACCTTCTGTATGAAAAAAATTCTTTCTTAATTACTTGTCCAGTAAAAAAAAAATCTATTTTCGACAAGATTCAGACTTGGATATTATCAGCTGGGGAATGCTTCTAACAGTTAGTTGTGCTTCACAGTGCCCCGTGGGCTGCGACAGGTGGTATGGATCAGAAACTCATGATTTGGGATCTTCAGCATTCTTCAACACGGTGTATATGTGAGCATGAGGTGTGTTCTGTTTCTGTTTTGTAATTACAGTTTAGCTTCCTTCGCATCTCATTGCTATGCTTTGGGGTAAACTTGGTGAGACCAAGTTGAATCTTTCATTAACATAAAGAAGGTGATTTGGGTCTGCCTAGAATGTGGTCGAGTGAGCTCAGTCACTCATTGATAGTGGAGTTGCATGTTTGGCATAGCTGGCTGTGCCTCCACTGAGTTTGATCGCCCGATTTAAGGAATACTGAGTAAGCTGTTTTCTTAGTACTGAGTTTTCTATGTTTGTGGCATGGATCTTGTGTACAGGAAGGAGTCACATGTTTGGCATGGCTGGGTTTGTCTCCACAGGTAGCTACAGGTTGTGTGGACGGCAAAGTGAGAATATGGGATAGCCTTTCTGGGGATTGTGTAAAGACATTCAGTGGACACTCCAATGCAGTTCAATCTGTCTGTGTTTCTGCTGATGGCAAGTTCCTTGTGTCAGTTTCCCTGGATGGTACTGCAAGAGTATTTGAGTTAAATTAAATTTCTTCTCTATTTATATTTAATTATATTTAAGCATCCTTGTTTAAAAGTGTTGATATTAGATCGTTTTGGAAAATATAAACTTTGTTGTAGCTCTAAACTGTTGTAGGATACATAATGAAAATTCAAATTTTGATTCTAACCAGCATATTCTTTTGCTCATGTGGTTTGTAATCACAAGTTGAGAAGCCATTTTTAGTTTACCCATTCTTTCAGTTTTATTATTTATCTGTCATTAGTTGATTATCTTGGAAACAAAGTGATTTGGCATCTAAGCGCGTCTCTGACATCCAAGAAGTACTACTACACAGAAACTGAAGCATTTTTGTATAGTAATGAATTTGTGTCTACTATATGTATATATACATTTTTCTGATAACCTGATTACTATTTGAGAAAACCAAACAAGCATAAGGGAGTCTTGAGGATTTCTAGGCATGTTTGGATTGCATGCAATAGGAACGGAGACATTGTCTCTTAGCTTGAATTTCTTTTAATCAACAGAAATTCTAAATGTCGAGGAAATGAGCGAGGAAACGAGCGAGGGAAATGAGGTGGAGGGGGTGAAAACCGTTCACCCCCCTCGGGATGTGAGCGTTGACTTTTTGCGCGCACATCCCGAGAGGGATGGACGGTTTCCACCCCCTCCACCTCATTTCCCTCGCTCGTTTCCTCGACATTTAGCAAAGCTCTTTAATCAATGTGCAATTTGGATGAAGTATCCTCCAGAAAACTTAGTAGCCATGGCCTTCCGGTCCTATCCATAGCTGTCTCGATAAGTGTCTTGTAAGCATCCAATATAAGCTGCCATATGATCCACACTAGTAATCAAATCTTCTCCTACTCACAACCATGCCTACAAATCTACTCATTCTTGAAAATTGTCCTTCAAGACACAGCTGCTCCATTTCAATCGTACACATGACACTTCACTGTTAAAAACACAAACCACAAAATGAGAATATTGATAAATGGTCATGCCAAGCATGAAGGGCAGTTATAAACTTTGCAATAAATAGCTGTTGGGTTGGACAGCCTATAAAAGGCACGGCGGCCTTTCATAGGCTATTCGCTGTTTGCACCCACCCTCACCTCCCACCAAAAAAAATGTATGGATGCACGTATAACTTTGTACAGAGGCTTGTACATTTCAGCCCAAAAGTACAAGGTTATATATTGCTGGAAGGCATGACAAAATGCATAGAACAGCCATATTTCTTCTATACATCTTATGCTATTGGAGATGCTGCGAATCTTCTCTAAGAGAGGTTCGTTGGTTTCTTTATGTTCGAGTCTATTGCCCATCAATACAATCTAAGAACTGTTTAGGCATTCATGTGAAACGTAATAAAACACTTTATTTATTTCAAACTTCGAGCAACAAGAGTATCACCAAATTTGTAGCTTAGGGGTTGAGATCATACTGGAATACAACAATAGGACTTCTTACAATGTGAACACCATCGGACCACACTAGTGATGCAGACATGGAAGTGTTTTTCAATGCACTTGTTGATACTTTCACAACAAAAGACTGCTTCTCGTTCAAGGACTTGAAGGAGAGAATCTCAGGATCAACTATGACTTTCAATTTAGGAGGAGATGTGATGGTTGCCTTGTAAGTCGAATCCGCGGCACCAACGTTTGTAAGTGTCCTTGTAAAACTTGCTACTGAGCCATTGGATGCCATGGAAGGGTAGTTCAAATCCTTTGCAGATCCCTTGAAACCATCTGGACAGCTAATGTTGCTACCGGCCATGTGTCTAACTTTGTCTGTTGTATAACCAATGCTACATAACAATTTTATGAAGTCATCTTCATTAGCATCGTATACTAAGCCAGGATTTATAGCCTTAACAGGATCAATGTGACCAGCACATGTTTGTTATACAGTAGAAACACAATTACAATTTGTAAATCAATCAAGTATGCTATGAATCAATTACCAGTAGTCATGAGTGCAGACTGGATCGCTGAAGGCGAGGATCCCCCTAAATTGTTTTTTCTTTACGACTTTTATGCATATTAAACCAGTCAAGATTTCTTGAACAAAGTCATTCACTCATTGGTATTATCAGTGGTTGCTCTTGGAAAAAAAAAATTAACCGATCCGCGTGAAACTTCATATCAACCGTCAATAACACCCAAAAATTTTGCTCAATCCAACGCATTAAACCAAACCACGTCACCAATCCGCGTGAAACTAACACAACCAATCCCCTTCGAAGAAGAATATATGATCAAGATCAAGATCGAATAAGAAGATATGATCAAGATCGAATAAGAAGATGAGATATGATCAAGATCGAAAAAGAAGATAAGATCTTGATCAAGATCAAAGAAGAAGATCAAAGAAAATATTATCAGATCAAAGAAGATTAGATAAGATAAAAAAAGATCACATCAAAGAAGATCAAATCAAAGAAGATCAGAGAAGATCAGATCAAAGAAGATCAAAGAATATCAGAGAAGATCAGATCATAGAATATCAAATAAGATCAAAGAAGATCAGATCAAAAAAGTTCAAAGAAGATCACAGAAGATTTAAGGAGATCAAAGAAGTTCACAGAAGATCAAAGAAGATCACATCAAAAAAGATAATATCAAAGAAGATCAGATCAAGGAAGATAAAAAAAAATCAGACCAAAGAATATCTAAGAAGATCAAAGAAGATCATAGGAGATCAAATAAGATCAGATCAGATCAAAGAAGATCAAATAAGATCAAAGAATATTAAAGAAGATCAGATCAGATAAAAAAAGATCAATAAAGTTCAAAGAAGATCGCATAAAAGAAGAGCAAAGAAGATCAGATCAAAGAAGATCAGATCAAGGAAGATCAGATCAGATAAAAAAATTAAAGAAGATCAAAGAATATCAAATCAAAGAAAATGAGATCAAGAAAGATCAAAGAAAATCAGATAAAAAATATCAGATCAAAGAAGTTCAAAGAAGATAAAAGAAGATCAGATCAAAGAAGATGAGATCAAGGAAGATCAAAGAAGATCAGATCAGATCAAAGAAGATCAAATCAGATAAGTTCAAAGAAGATCAGATCAAATCAGATCAAAGAAAATCAGATCAGATCAAAGAATATCAAAGAAGATGAGATCAAGGAAGAAGAAGATCAGATCAGATCAGATCAAAGAAGATCAAATTAAAGAAGATCAAAGAATATTAGCGACGCAAATTGTCGTCGTTAATTGGTTTAAAAAAAAATTTAACACTAAAGAGATTAGCTACGGCAAATTGTCGTCGCTAATTGGTTTTTGATTTTTTATATTAGCGACGGCAAAAAACCGTCGCTAATTGATTTTAAAAAAAAATTTAACACTAAAGAGATTAGCTACGGCCATTTGCCGTGGCTAATTTGTTTTTATTTTTTTATATTAGCGATGGCAAAAAACCGTCGCTAATTGGTTTTAAAGATAAAATAAAATTAAACACTAAAGAGATTAGCTACGGCAATTAGCCGTCGCTAATTAGTTTTTATTTTTTATATTACCGACGGCAAAAAATCATCGCTAATTGGTTTTTTTTTTTTAAATTAAACACTAAAGAGATTAGCTACGACAATTTGCCGTCGCTAATTGGTTTTTTTAAAAAAATTTAATACTAAAGAGATTAGCTACGACCATTTGCCGTGGCTAATTTGTTTTTATTTTTTATATTAGCGACGGCAAAAAACCATCGCTAATTGGTTTAAAAAAAAATTAAACACTAAAGAGATTAGCTACGGCAATTGGTTTTTAAAAAATATAAAAATTAAACACTAAAGAGATTAGCTACGGCAATTTGCCGTGGCTTGTTGGTTTTGATTTTTTATATTGGCGACGGCAAAAAACCGTCGCTAATTGGTTTTTAAAAAAAAAATTTAAACACTAAAGAGATTAGCTACGACAATATGCCGTCGCTAATTGGTTTTTTATTTTTTTATTAGCGACGGCAACAAACCGTCGCTAATAGTTTAAAAAAATATCACCGATCCGCGTGAAACCTCATCTGAACCGTCAATAACACCAAAAAATTTAGCTCAATCCAACGCACTAAACCAAACCACGTCATCGATCCGCGTGAAACTAACACAACCAATCCCCTTCAATTATATTTCTCTATATAATTTTCAATTTTTTCCACAAACCAACTTAAGCAAAAAATTTCTCTCAACAAAAAATTTTCTCTCAACCTCCAAAGAAGAAACCCACAGAGGAGAAGTCTGCCGCTTCCTCGACACCGATCCCAGATGCCTCCCTCGACATCGATCCCGGCCACCTCTCTCTCCCCTCCCTTCCTCCGCCGCGTCTCTCTCTCGGAGATCTGAAATCTCGGATCGCGGAGATCTGATATCTCGGATCGCAGAGATCTAAAGATCAATTTTTTTTATTTTTTTTTGGTTTTTTTGTTTTGTATGGATTCTTTGTAAATTTTTTTTTTTGTATGATATTCTAGAGACCGTGTAATTTTTGTTATAATTTTGATCAATTAAGTTGTAATTTATAATTTGTAAATTTTTGGTAGTTGATATTAATTTTCAAAATGGACAATCATTAATAGCTAATTTCATTATAAAAAATGAATTATAATTTGTAAATTTCATTTGTCAATATGATTTGCAACAAAGTTGTCCCTAAATAGCTACGGCAAATACCGTGGCTGTGTTGTCAATTAGATTTGCAATTTAGCGATGGCAAAAAACCTTCGCTATATTGTCTTAGCGACCGTAAAAAACCCTCGCTTAGTGACGGCAAAAAATCGTCGCTATTTATAAAAAACAGTCACTAAATAGCCACGGTACAAAAACGGTCGCTAAATAGCGACGGCAAAAAACCATCGCTATTTATAAAAAACCGTCACTAAATAGCCACGGTACAAAAACGGTCACTACATAGCGACGGCAAAAAACCGTCGCTATTTATCAAAAACAGTCACTAAATAGCCACGGTACAAAAACGGTCGCTAAATAGCGACGGCAAAAAACCATCGCTATTTATAAAAAACAGTCACTAAATAGCCACGGTACAAAAACGGTCACTAAATAGCGACGGCAAAAAACCGTCGCTATCTTACAATTAGTGACAGTTTTTGTTGAAATTTTCAACAGCTTTAGCGACGAAATTTTTTGAGTTAGCCACGGTGTTTTTGCCGTGGCTAATTAGCGACGGGATAGTTTACCGTTGCTGATTCAAATAGCGACGATTAACCTTGCGACGGTTTTTGTGCGTGGCTAAATCATTGTAGCGACGATGTTTTGTCAATTAACAACAGTTTTTAGCCGTTGCTGAACAGTCTTTTTTTTGTAGTGAATTTCTCATCTACCTATTCTATACTATTAGTAATGTGGAAACTTCAAGTCCTCACTCCTCAGCCACCGTGAAAATTAAAAATGACCGCATTATACCAAAAACGCTCCTTACATGAAAATATTGCATTTGTATTTGTGAGGTATAATAGTCAAATCATTTCAATAATTGCTTAGATATTTAAAATATTAACTAATATTTATAAGGGAAAGAGAGAATCTTGAAAGATGTAATATGTGTGAGACATCAAGCTTAAGTTTTGATAATCTATTTCAATTTTGAGTTTCCTATGGCCTTGTATGGTGGGTCCTTAATTAGTCCTATGACCCTGCGAAACAGCACACACACACACACAAAACCATCCTCGCTGAGGTATAGGGTCTGGAATGGGTAAATGAGATCTAAGCGTACATCTAGTAGGCTATTCTTTCTTTTCTTTCCATCTTCGGATGGAATATAGATGTACTTGCTTCTCATTGCTACTGAAATAGGTGTTTTTTGGAAAAGCAATGGCTCTGGTCTTGGACTGCACTATCTATTTCTCCCTAATTTAGCTAGATCGATGGATCAGAGTTCATTTGTCTCATTCTATTCTCGGCTAACATGTCCTATGGATGGATGATCATCTGCACTTTCTCATGAGCTTTACTGGACCATTGGACTAGCCCAAAGAGTCTATAGTGCCTAACGAGTCTGCCTTCGTGCTTCTATGCTCTTCATATCTACTTCCTAGCATGTAGTCTCATTATCACCCCTTCAAACTAATTATCCAACAAATTGGTCCCAACGAAGATCAAACCCATGACTTGTAACATCAATTGTAACTATGTCGGTTGAGCTGAAAAGTCCTCAATGTTACAAGAGTGCAAGTGCATACTAAAGAATATATGGCTAAGCATGTGTGACACAACCTGATGCAACCATCACTACTTTTCAAGTTAGGCACCTTTCCAATACAAACTAATGGATCTCACTCTAACAATAACCGTATCGATAGTGAAATACTCTCCCACATCCATGATTCCTTAAACAGGTTAAATTTTTGGTTATTATACTAAAAATACAAGTATGGCTCATGTTTTACTCTTTAATGGACGAAAACTCAAAATTTAGTTCTCTCGTTAGTGAATCTCCAATAATAACATAAAATACAGATGCATTATTTGCTCATCTTGCGCATGATTTCATCCTTCTGCGACTTCTGAATCTATTGGTGCTACTCAATAATAAAATCTTCCAGCCTCTTGCAAATTTGGATCCTGAATGTGTTTGATTTCTCTTGCTTAGATTCTACAAGGCATTGTCTTTGTTCTCTCTCATATGCTTCGTGTACACCTCTCCATTCATAAGGAGTTGTTTATCTCCTCCACCACATCTCCCCATCAACTGTATTTGCGCAGCTACAACTTTTAGATTATTAATTTTTTTTTTGAAAATCGAGTTGGGTTTTTATAGGATCCCATAACCTATCATAAGAAAGTAATCATGCCGTCGGTGGGTCTCGAACCTAGGACGTGAGAGATAAACCCATACAGCCCTAACCACTCGACCATAACACAATTGACAACTTTCATATTGTTGTCGTGTGCGCTGTTGTGCATTTTTGCTAACTGTTCATAAGATGTATGATCTTTATTGGCAGAATAGTAGGCTAGTAGCCTTTTACAGTCACAAGGTACATTATTCGACTTACAGTGTAGAATTCTTTTGCAATGGTGCAACCATGCAGGTTTTCCCCATTTCACTCCCATTTCATTCTCATATGGACCCACTACACTGTCTCATCTTTGATGCATGTCAGCAGCCCCACTACTTTTGATGAAAATATCTTGTTAGAAAATTCCATATTCAAGGCCAAGGCTTTTTGTACTCTTACTCCCCATAGAAGGAGTAACACATTCAGGAAACTCACTTGAGGACATAGGCTAGTCATTTTGTAGTAACTAGATGGGAAATTCTAAAGTGCATTGGTACTTTGTTTGGTATTGTGTCTGGTGGTATCAAGACATTGTGGATATACCTTGAAATAGGAGTTAACTCAACATTAACTCCTATCTCGAGGTACGTCTACGGTGCCTGATACCACATGGCAAGGTACCAGTGCACTGTAGCATCACTCAACTAAGACTTTACAACTATTGAGGAACTGTTACTTTTGTCCAACCATGTGTCAGCGACCGACCATGGTCTACTCTATGCTTGTCAGACATCTAAGGGTCATCTTACAAATTTTGGATTTATATTGTGTTACTGATTCGAAACATTAGCCGAGCAAATTCCTCGGTCATTGTGTGAACCACCATCTCTAATTTCGATGCATTATCGAGTTGCTAGGCACACCACAGTGAAACACCTGTGGCAGCCTGGTCATGCTATTGAAAAATTTGGGTTCAAACCTACTATTTACAGCTTCAGTATGAGGTAGGTGAGATGGACCAAAATGACAATGCCATGCTATTTCATCCCTAAAAATGACAATGCCTTTTTGGGTTTTACTTCACACTTGGAACCTTCAACGAGGGTCTTGTTTCTTTGTTGACAGAAACATCAACAGTGTAGTGGGGGAGATATGAGAATTAAACGGGGAAGATCTGAGAAAAGAACAACATTTGGGAAAGTGGGGAAGGAGAGGAGGATCAGTTTGGATTTTAATTTCGTTGGTGGTGCAATTCATTTTGCTTTTGGTGAAATAGAGAGAAGCCTGAAAAAATTGGGTGGCCCCTACAGTAGGCTGCCCTGAGTGTTTCACTCAGCTGCGCCTAGAAACTCACTTCTTTTTGCCCCATTCAACAATCCCTCCTACATACTTTTAATTAGAACATTTTTGTAGGGGTAGGCATAAACCGATTTAATTTCGGTTAATCGACCGAATCGGTTTTTTAATACGGTTCGGTAATCAAACTAAATAAGGAATGATAAGAGAATCTTTAAAACCGAACCGAAACCAGCTCCAAATGGTTCGAGATCGGTTCACAGTTTTAAACCGTCCGATTAAATACCGAACCGACCGATTAGTGCATATGCTGCACACTATCGCAATGTATCACACCCCAAAGGCAAAGGCAAAAACAAAAACCCAATATGATCTAAATCTTTCTATTTCTATTTCTTGGTTTCTCAATATCTTACTGTATCTCATATTCTGATTCACTCAAACTCAAACTCTCAAACCCTAAATCCAACCTTAAAACCTCATATTCTTCTGCAATGAAAGACCTCTTCATCTTTGCAACAACTCATCGAAATCCCTCCTCAACTCCTCTGCAATCATTCATTAAATCCCCATTGAAGCCTCATTTTAAACACCCACTGAAGCCCCTTCTTGTTGCTCACTGGCTTCTAGTTATTCTCCAATAACCCAAGTTAGTCATTGAAAGATTTTATTTTTTATGTATTTTCTTTTTCATTAATTATGACAATGGTTTGATCTGATGGATTCTTGTTACCAAAGATTAAAACAAGTTGGAGAAATGAGTAAATGACTAATGAAGAATGTGGGGTGGTTTTTGTTTGTATGAGAGGTGTGCTGTAGTTGTATGGTCTAATAGTGATGTAGAATGGGACATTGCTAAGGAATTATGGGTATTGAGTTGGAGTGTGGAGACTGGAGAGAGATCAAATCGGCGTCTATTATAGAGTAAAATTGTTTGTTTGTTTGTTTCTTCAAATTATTTGTTTATTCAAACTTTCAGTTAGCTTGGATTTGCCTCATCTTAGATTCTTAGCTGATCTTTTCAAGCCGTGGCTTTTTTTTTCCAGTTTTCCAGAGCATAAAACAAACATATAAGAGGATACAAATAAAAAATACAAACGTAGGAACAGAGTTGGTTTCATCATAGGAACTCCTAGATTCCAAAACATCATACATTGGGGGTTTGTGTCTGTTTTTTACTGAGTCCTTTTAACTTTTCTGTGAATGACTTATAGTTTATTGAGACATCTATATATTGCATATTTGAACTCACCATTTACATCTTGAAATGTTCAAATTTGTTTGATCTCTAAGTACTCTTGAGAGCTGCTAGCAGTAATTGCAGCGATGCGTTTCAGGATTTCAGCATAACTCAACTAGTTGCTTTATTGTTGTTTTTTTGGCATGAAAGTAGTGATGCTCACCAGCAAAAGATTTAAATCTTTTTGAAATAGGGTAGTAGGACCAGTGAAAAAAAACTCATACAACTTTCCCTGAAAGTATCTACCAAAAATTAAGTAAAAAAAATTGTTTTACTACTCATGCAAACAACATATTTATGCCCAAACATGTATATATATAGTTTTCACACACACACAAACTTACTTTTTGAGATCATTAAGTGGACTCCAATCATTTACTCACTTTCAAAACAAAACCATTGAAAAAACACGACTCGCTCAAATTGTCAAACCAAACAAAACCTTGGAACCTAATTTCACAATCGGAAGGGATCATAAACCAGTCATTTATATATAGGGATCATTTACTCCAATCATTTATATATGCAGTATGTACTTAATAGTGCTTGAATATGCATTTGTTGTTGAATGAATACAGTGTAATGCATGTCTGTCGGGTAGTTTGTTGAATATGCAATTTTCAGATTGCTTATGTACGTTCCATTGTCCAGATTATGGAAGGCAACTCTGAGACTCCAACACCAACTCAAATAATTGGTTCTAGCATAGAAACCAATGGAACCACACCATTAACTACTCATGCAGCATGTGGTTTAGTAGTCAATCCAGCTGTCCAGCCTACTGAAGTGGACAAATATTTGCTAGAACCAGCTGAAGACCCTTCAAATAGCAATTTCAATCTTCTTGGCTGGTGGAAGGAGAATGCAACTAGATATCCTATTTTATCTTAGCTTGCAAGAGATGTATTTGTTGTTCTTGCCTCTACTGTTGCATCCGAGAGTGCTTTCAGCTTAGGAAAACGGGTCATTGATCCTTTTATGGCCAGCTTAACTCCCAAGATGGTTGAATGTCTAGTATGTTGTACTGACTGGCTGATGGGTAATAGTATGTGTTCCCTATATAAAGAGCCAACCAAGACTGAGCTTGATTTGTATACCGAACTGGAGAAACTTGAAGCAGGTAATCTTACTTGTTTATTATAATATTATTTATTTCTCATTTCTAGACTTTACAGATTTCTAATTCTGGTTTTGTTTTTGTTTCTATGAACTAGAGTATGGGGTTGCACAAATTTCTATTTCTGAAGATTGAATTGCTGGTTGCTGAATTGTTGACTTGCACAAGAATGAATTTCTATTTTTTAGTTGAAGTTGTTAAGATTTCTATTTGGGTCTATATTATTTACTTTCAAACTTTCAGTTTTAAGATTACACGTTTGGTTATTAGGTGATTTCATGTTCAATATTTTACAAATATACTTGTACTTTTACAAGTATACTAGTGTTTTTTCAAGTATAATTGTGATTGTGATTGTACTTGTCAGATGTGTGTTTGTGCTAATTAGAATGAAGCACAATTATAGAATGATATGAGCTTCATTGTTTTCAATTTGTATAGTGAAATTTGTAAACTGATCTATAATTCTATATTGTCAGACATGTATACTGAGTGAACTAGGTAATCAAAATTAGTGAGGAAGGGAGAAAATACAAATTTCTATTCTCTACACGCCTGCCTCTCTTTGCCCCTTTATGAACAAATTGTGTTATAGATTACCAATCTTTGTTTATGCTACACTTCTTGGGATAAAACCTTGTAAGTTATTGTTGCTGCTTCTGCATTATCTTCTGACAATTTAGCTACAAGTTAGGTGGGTGGAAACTGGATACCTGTTTCTGCATGGAGCTAAGCGCAACTATGTGAAGTTTCTTTCACTGGTTGCCTTTCCATGGATAATATTGTTTTTCATCACAAAGTTTTAAAATAGATAGGAATATATGTGATGTGAATATATGATTGTGGATTTAATTGACTGGGGCATTAGAAAAGGGAAATTTTGACAGGCAATTATAAGGTTAGGCTAGATTCGTTTGTATGTGTATTTTTCAATCAATGGGATAAAAAAATTTAATTGTCAATTTTCATTTGGGCTAAAAATGGGCCTGTCAAAATGGGCTAAAAAAGTTAAGACCGACGTTTCAGCCCAACCGAACCGGACCGAACTGAATACTCGACCCAACCGATTTCCTCGATTTACCATATACATAATCGGTTTCGGTTTTGGATTTGGGCTAACAGGTTGAAAACAGTTCGAAAGCGGTTTGGGACTCAAACAGAACCGAACCGACTTTGCCCACCCTAGTATTAAATACTCGGGTTATTTTGCATTTGGGTTCCATGACTCATCCCGTTTTGATATGTGTGTCTCGATATACGTGTTAAAATGTGAAAAAGTTGATTTCTCTATCATAATCACGAAGCGAGGGAGAGCCCATGGGCATGACACAGCCCAGTGCCCATTGTCCAAGACCACTCAAAATGGTAGTCCTTGAATACCTACAAAGACCATTTATCAAGATATTTAATGGCATGGACCTAAACATGTATCTCGAAGAAGGGTGTCGAAACAGGCTAAAACTTTGGCACATTGTTTTTAGTGTTAATCCGTAATTTTTCTAAAATTCAACTCAAACGAACTAAAAGATATTTTTCTTGGATTTCTACGGACCCGATACATGTCAAAGGGTGTCTTGGTGGGTATGAATTAGGAATTTGAAGGACTCCAAGCACAATCCTCCGTTTATGTCTGAAGTTTATTTGGTGTTTTTATTTAACTTCTAGCTTATGCTACAATTAATCTAGGGAAAAAACACTATCTTTGGAGTTATATTTTCAATTTGTCAGAAGCCTACTGAAATAATGGCCTAATGCCTCATCTAAAACAACCCTATACTTGTGAAAAACCCTAATCTTTTAATCAAATCCTACTTATTAATTATTGGCTTATACGCTCAACCAACAATAAACAAATAACTGGATTTAATAAAAAAAAATTGGCCAATTTAATCAAATAACTGAATTTAATCAAATAATTGGCCAATAAGTAAATTTTTCCTAAGAAATTTTGCCAAAAGATACAAGAGAGACAAAGGAAAAGGGAAGAGAGGACGAAGAACATGAGTTTTCTGATGATCACTATTCTCTCGATTGTAGCAAAATTGGGGAAATGTTTTCTTAGAGGACAGTTAAGAATTTTTTTGTCAATAAACAGTCATCTTCAACCTCAAGATGGAAAATTTTTCCCATTTCTTCTTTCTTTTTGTAATTTTCGCATGGAAAACTTTTCATGAAATCAAACACACCCTCAATTTCATCATCCTCCACTGGTTAATGAAGGTTGTCCACAACAAGCTTAAATGGTGTAAGATGTTCCTTCTGCAACCAAAACTATTTCTTCTTTTTGCACTTCTTCCACTGCCTCAGACACCTCTTGATATTGTTTTTCTTTGGTTACCAAAGTAGTCTTCCCTTTTGGGATTTTGTTTTTTTTTTCGAAGTGGCCAGGTTGAGCACATTCAAAGCACTTGAGTTGTGAATCAAATAGGAGACTACGAACAAAATTACCATTGCAGGAACGGGTTTGGATATGGAACTCTCAGCATTCGCCTGCAACTTCAGCTTTGCTTTTGTGTGCTTAGCCGTGTTCTCAGCTGCAAGAAGTCTATCAAACTTTTCCATTGCTAAGGTGGATTTGATCTTCCAGTCAAGATGGTGGTAGTACCTACACATTGTCTGTCATTATATTTCTAGTGGTTTAGCTAACATGTTAAAAACTTTGAACTCAACTTAATAATCTTGAACAGACTCGTCACCCTGACGAGTCTATCAAATAAGTCTCTCTCATAATCTAGAGGAACAAAAACAGACTCCATCAACTTCATAGCGTCCAAGTAGTGATAAAGGGTAGTTGCAAAGCTTTTTGTTTGTCACACTCATCTTTCCACCGCAAACCTACAAAACCCTTAAATTCAGTCTCACGGCCTTGATCCCACCAATGTTCTTAAATCCAAAATCTTGTCTATTTCAAGCGACAAACCCACAAACTCATCCCCATAACCACTTCGATCATAAGTAGGAACCTCTAGCTTCAATCACGAATCATCCTTTCTCTCTATCATCTTAGGAAATCTACCCATCTGATTGTTATCGCCAAAGCCTCCATCCTAATCACCTTGTTCTCCCAAAGGATTGAGAGTTTTGATATCTAAATCAGGCTATAGTTTGGTTTTCTGTGCACTTCAAAGAGAAATTTGCACCAACTTGTCCAGTTTTCAGACTGTTTTATTTATTTATTAGAATATGAGCTTCAAGGGCTCCAAACTTGAACAGTGATATCAATTCTGCCATAGTTTGGTTTTTTGTGCGTTTCAAGGACAAAAAACTTGTACATGAACTCCTATTAAGAACAAACAAGTTAGAGTAGAAATCTTGAAGTTCCATATTATGTTTTAAAGAATATTTTGTAGGATTTAATCATGGGATTTAGATCAGATACAAATAAAAAACGTACATTTTTTTCAGATGGCCTGATCATATTACTATCATTTCATTTGTAAGTTATATGGTAACTTTTTTGATAAAATCAAAATGAATTATATAAATTATATCAACAAATCGATCGTAAATAAATACACCTAACACATGAAAAGCGCATAAATGGATTCTAGTAATGACTTGTGCAATGCAAAAACTTGCAAAGTCTCTATGGTAATGAACTTTTCCTTTTCTTCTAGAAACACCATGGGGCTCTCAACAACAGTCAACACGTCTTCTAATTAGCAAAGTTTTGAGGGAATATATAGTAATTACCATATTTCACACTGATACCATATTACCATATGATGGTAAAAAAAAATTAATAAATTCTAAAAACTCTCCAACTATTTTGGAACAGTTTAACAACTCTTGGAATAAAACCAAAGAATCCTATTTAGTGAATCACTGCACAGATTACTTAATTTGCAAAATATTCTTTTAATGATTTTAAAATGATGGTGTTTTGGGTATAAGACCAAAGAAATAGAAAAGAACAAAAAAAGGCAAGTAAATAAAGTGTTAAATGCCTTTACATATTGTTCCCTTATAAAAGGAAAAAGTAGAATAGATAAGGTGGTTGGTGTTCCTCTTTGAAATTTTATTATACCATTTGAGAGGGGTGGAGTCGGAAATTTTGTACAGTTAAAGAACTTAATGGGACTAGGCATTTATATGTAAATTGTGTTTTCAAATGAGCCCTTCTACGATCACCATACCATAACCATCACAATCACTATCACCGCTCCGCCTTAACTACTACTACTACTACTACCTAATCGCCGTCGTCACCACCACTTCCGTTGCAACCACCATAGGCACTGCCACCACCTCCGCCACTATCACTACCATAACATAATCACCACAACGGATACCACCTTCACTAGTACCATCATAAAAATCGTCGCCGCTACTACTACCACCACCATACCATAACCATCACAACCACCACATCCAACATAACTACCACTACCACCATTACTGCCTTCTCCATGATCACTACTACTGTAGCATACTCACCACAACCACCATCAACTTTACTACTACCATTAGGGGTGGGCACGGGACGGGATGGGACGAGATATACCCATCCCGTTCATACGGGATCGGGACGGGACGGGATCAGCGTGCTAATCTGGAGAATACACAATTCTAAAATAAATAATTTCTGATATCGTCTTAATTAACATTTTTTGGAAAACACGTTTCTGTTACTCCAAAAATAACATTGAAGATTAAAGTATTGGGTTTAGGTTCTGGCCCTTCTTAGTAGGGTATGAGGCATCCATTGCTATACCACACATTCCAGTTTCAAAACCCACATTACGCTCCATCCTGATGTATCCGTTCTCTCCCCAGTTAGCTCCCCATGAGTTCCTTACAATCCAATAGTCTTTTCCATTCTCAGTGTTGTATCCAACAACAGCCACACCGTGGTCAAGGTCTGTCCCGCATTTCCCACTGAAAATACCCTGAATGAGAGTAGAAACAATAATTTGATTAGTAATATCATTTCAACAGGATAAAATAAGTGGTAGTCTGTCTCCTGACCCAAAAACAGGTCACTAATTTTTTAAATGTCAAAATGATAAAAGAGAGGGTCTTACTGATTTGTAGAGATGGAATGCTTTGGCACCAACATCTATTGCAACACTAACGGGTTGATTAGCAACCGCCTTTTGCAAAGCACTCTCATCATTCTCCGGAACATCCTCAAACCCATCTATGCTAACGACTGTAATTTCTCTGCATCAATGACAGTGAAAGGGAACGTAGTCAAACTGCGTCTTTGATGAAGTATTATAAAACTTAATTTGTTCAAGTAAGATATTACTTCTATGGAATCACACTAACCCGGAGCTGATCACATTGGCCATCAATTCCCATGTAAGGATAATCATGTTCTGTGTCAATACCTCCACTGTTGACTATAAATTCAAAGGCAGTGTCCATGTTACCTCCATTGCATCCTTGATCACTTGTTCTGTCACAGTCCACTAGTTCATTGAGATGCAAAAAATGTTATATACATCAGTATATTTGTATGGGCATCCACAATTCTAAAATAAATAATTAAATAAAAATATTAATAAATTATTTTGGGACAGGACGGGATTGGCAGGATTGAAAATCTTCATCCCATCCCATCCCATTCTAGATCGGGACGGGATCGGGATGAAATTATTCAATCTCATTAAGACCCGAAAAAATCGGGACGGGACGGGAACGGGATCGAGGGATGAGATACCCACCCCTAACTACCATCATCACTGCTTCCTCCGTGATCACTAATACCATAGCATACTCACCACAACCACCATTAACTTCACTATACCACCTGTCACGGACTAGTAATCCGTGCGGCACTAGCTATCCAATTCACTAGTAAGCCTATGAGTAATTACTTTGACGGGCACAAATATTAACTTGAGAATGCACAATATCAATCTGTAGACAATATAACAATGCACAATAGTCAGTAAAAGCTCTCATTCACATTCAATAGATTACAATGGGGATGAACGTTCGGAAGGACGTTGCTCAAGACTAGTTCGATACTATTGATCAATGGAAATACAAGTTTGAAGTTGAAAAGCAATGCAAAGAAAACAATAAAAATGCTAGCGGTACAGTCTGACCCGACTATGCAATGGAGGCAACACGTCCTCACAGTCAAGAGCTCAAACCTTCCCCCTATAATATAGATGCTAAGCATTTGGGCACTTTTCAAAAGGGAACATTGAGTTTTGAGACCATTAGGAAGGCCTCTGACCTTGAGTCCTGACACTCTCCCATACTCAATTCGCTGACGCCCTCGCAGCGAACTTTTCCAAGTACTCTACCAGCTTTGAGAGGTATGGCAGCAGATGCTCGACTGGCTCCCAACTGATCTCTGAAGGAGGTTCATCCTGCCACTTGACCAAATACTCTCTATTTGGGCCTGTGTTGTTGATGAGGCGGTCAGCTAAGATTTCTTCCACTTCTCGATCTGGCTTAGTAGGATGCTTAGGCAATGCTCGGGTAGATACATTTCTTGTGGGATCAATGGCATCTGCATGGCAGGACTTCACGTTACTTGCATGGAAGACGGGATGGGTGAAACGGAGCCAATGTGGTAACTTGACGCGATATGAGACTTTGCCGACTTTCTCAATAATCTGTACCGGTCCCTCATACTTGCGAAACAGATTGTTGTGTGCTCTAGCTGTCCTTTTATACTTGTTGAACATATCTAACTTCACCAATACCAAGTCCCTGACTTCAAAAAGATCAATTCGTCGTTTCTTATCGGCCCATTTCTTCATGTGACGGGAGGCTTTCTCAAGATAGGCTCGAGCAACTTCAATGTTTTTCTGCCAGGCTTTGACAAATTCAAGAGCTTTTGGGCTGGGTCCTTGGTATCCGGTAAGTACTGTATGTGGTGTCAATGGTTGCTGACCAGTAACCAACTGAAAGGGGCTGGAATGAGTAGCTGAGCTCTTTTGTAACTTGAAACAGAATTGTGCAACATCAAGTAGTCCCACCCAATTTTTCTGGTTTGCACTTACAAAATGACGAAGGTATTCTTCAAGCATAGAGTTAAAACGCTCAGTCTGTCCGTCGGATTGGGGATGTTGGCTTGTCGACATATTAAGTTTGGATCCCAAGAGCTTGAACAACTCCTTCCAGAACTTTCCTGTGAAGCGAGCATCACGGTCGCTAACAATGTTTTCGGGCAGGCCCCAATACTTCACTACATGCTTGAGGAACAATTGCACCGTATCTTCGGCTGTGCAAGTCAGTCCGGTCGGCACAAATGTCACATACTTTGAGAATCGGTCAACAACTACAAGGATACTTCTGAAATCCTCCACTTTCGGTAACCCCGTAATGAAGTCCATGGAAACACTTTCCCAAGGACGAGTTGGAACAGGCAGGGGATCTAGTAAGCTTACTGGTCGATCTCTTTCATCCTTATCTTGCTGGCAAATAAGACAGGTTCGAACATAGGACATTACATTCTCCTGTATCCGCGGCCAATAGTACCCCCTCTCTAGCAATGCAAGTGTTCGTCTCCATCCTGGATGTCCCGCCCAATGGGTGTCATGGCATTCTCTCAAAAGTTCTTTCCTCAGACCCGAAGTTCTCGGAACATAGAGACGATTACCAGTTGTGAGTATTGCTCCATCTTTTATCCAGAACCGTCGAGTTTTGCCCTGCTTGATCAACTCTGTAATCGCATTCGCTTGTGGATCTGTCTGTAGGCCTACTTTGATCTTCTCCAAGATGGTGTGACTCAGACCAGTATGGGTTAGCACTGCAAGGTCTGCCCTTCTACTGAGTGCATCAGCTACATTGTTAGTGCGCCCTGGCTTGTATTCCAATACTAAGTCAAATTCTGCTAATTTTTCCTGCCATCGAGATTACTTGGAGGTTAGCATCTTCTGAGTAAGGAAATGGCTTGCTGCAGCATTATCCGTTTTAACAAGGACTTGAGATCCCAAGAGGTAGTGTCTCCACACCCGTAAACAATGTACAATGGCTAGCAATTCCTTTTCTTGAGCTGAGTACCGAGACTCTGTATCATTCAACTTTCGACTCTCATATGCTACCGGGTGACCATCTTGAAGTAAAACTCCCCCTAAGGCATAGTCAGATGCATCTGTTTGTACTTCAAAGGGCTTGGTGATGTCTGGCAAGGCCAATACTGGATCTTTCATTACGGCCAATTTCAAGTCTTGGAATGAAGCTTCACATTGCCTATCCCATTCTCATGTTCGGTCTTGTTTCAACAAATTTGTCAGGGCAACAACTCTCTTAGAGTAGTCCCTTATGAAGCGACGATAATAGTTTGCGAGTCCAAGGAAAGAACGTAGTTGAGACACGTTCTTAGGAGAGTTCCACTCATGGATTGCCTTGACTTTCTCCATGTCCATCCGAATCTTGCCATTGCCAATAACATGACCCAAGAAATTGATCTGGGTCTGGCCGAATGAGCACTTTTCCTTCTTGACAAAGAGATGATTATCCCTAAGGATTTGGAACACTTCTCGCAAATGATGTAGGTGTTCTTCTATAGTCCCACTATAAACCACAATGTCGTCAAGATAGACAACCACAGACTTGTCCAGAAGGTGACGGAACAGGCCATTCATGAGGGTGCAAAATGTAGTTGGAGCGTTAGTCAAGCCGAAGGGCATTACTAGGAACTCATATGACCCATATCTAGTAGAACAAGCAGTTTTGGGTTCGTCACCAGCAGCAATGCGGACCTGATGGTAACCTGATCTCAAGTCGAGTTTTGTGAAGTATCTAGCGGATCCAAGTTGGTCGAATAAGTCTGCAATGAGCCGCAGCGGGTATTTGTTCTTTGTAGTGACTTTGTTCAAGGCTCTATAATCAACACAAAGGCGAAGACTGCCATCATGTTTCCGCTGAAAAAGAACAGGTGCCCCATAAGGTGCTTTAGAGGGCCGAATAAATCCCGACTCCAACAAGCCATCTAGTTGTGTTCTCAATTCGGTCAGCTTTGGAGGGCTCATGCGATATGGACTACGTGCGGGTGGCTTGGCACCAGGGACTAACTCAATTTCGTGATCAATGAGCCTTCTGGGAGGTAGATTCTTTGACAATTCATTCGGCATCACTTCGCTGAAGTCAGCAATAACTTGGGCAACTTCCTCAGGGATTTTGCTAGTATCATCTTCCATCTCTAGCTTTGCCATAGCTAAGTACGTATCTTCTCCTTTGGCCAAGTCTATCTTGACTTGGAGCGCCGACAATATTCTATCATGAGTTGTTGGTCGAATTGAGGTTGGTACAATGCGTAGTCTGGGTCCGAAAAACCCCAATGAGTCCATGAAAGGTAATGGCCCTGCTGCAGCTCCTCGGAAGAATTCTTGGCCAAGAATCACTTTAAAATCATCAAGTGGAACGACCAAGAAGTTTGATCTTCCTTCCCATGGACCAACCTGTAGTGGCACAGCTCTAGCCATACCATTAATAGAGATTGCCTCAGAGTTGACAGCTTTCAACTTACCCACATCTCCTTCTAAGTTCAGACCCACACGTCTAGCTTCATCTGGGGCAATAAAATTGTCTGTCGCTCCGGAATCCAATAATGCTTGGGAAGGGAACCCATTGATAGTGATGTCGATGAATTGCAAAGTCTTCTTGTGTGGGTGCTCATACATTTCTCCTTTGACAGCATTGAGCTTGCGTAGAGCTCCCATCTGGGAGGTCTCACTGTTGGTGGGGTTCGAGCTCGATGCGGTCGAGTTAGAAGGTTTTGCTTGAAGCAAAGACATTAATGAGTGTAGAGCTGGTTTGGATGGACATTTGCTTGTTGGGTGATCCCTGCTATTGCAAAGAATGCATGGGGTAGGGGCAGATGGTCTCCACTGCCCAGAGTAGTTTTGCCCTCCTTTGTTGTTGTAATTTGAGTTGCTAGAGCTGGCATTCCAATTTTTGCTGGAACTCCAATTCTGGTTGGACGGCCGGGAATTGTAGTTTCCTCGGTTCTGACTTGAGTTTCCCTAGTTTTGGTGAGGTGAGCGAGCATTTGACCCTGAGCTTGAATTGGTACTGCCAGTTCTAGCTGTGGAGTGATTGAGTGAAGTGGATCCAGTCATGGGCATATAATCGCTAAACCTTTCTGCTGCCGCAATAACACTTGTAATATCTGTCACCTTCTGTCTTTGCAATTCTGCTTGTAGAAGCGGCTGAGCTTGTTCCATAAAACAGAAAACTTTGTCATTCTCAGACATGTCTCGAATATCTAGCAAGCAAGTTGAGAATTGTCGGACATAGTCTCGAATATTGCCTGTCTGTTTGATGGTGTGGAGCTTCCTCCTTGCTAAGAAATCAGTGTTCTCAGGCAAGAATCCTTCTTGAGGTCTGCCCAAGTTCTAATAAAGATGTGACCTTCTTCCATATCTGCATATTTGGTTCTCCACCATCGTTTCGCATCACCTGCTAAGTACATGGTCGCCATGGTAACCTTGGCTTCTTCTGATTCGGGGTTCACCGCGCGAAAATACTGCTCCAGATCAAACAAGAAGTTCTCTAACTCCTTCCCATCTCGTGCCCCAGCATATGACTTTGGCTCAGGCACTTTCATCCTATGGTGATCCGTAGTCCTTGTGGCCTTAGTTAGCAAGCCAACCCTTGCAAATAGGTCCTCCAACTGTAATTGGAAGTCACTCATCATCTGAGCTGTGGGGTGAGGCGACTCTTCCATAGCAACTGTCCGTCCCTCTAAGTTATCAACGTGCCCAGCCAGCGAATCCACTCTGTATGCCAGTGAAAAGAGTCCATCCAACCGACTAATCTGTTCTCCCAAAGTGTTCAACTGGTCCATTCTGCTTTCTAGTCTATGCATTTGACTAACCTGTCGTTTCTCCATAGTGCTAAGGCGCTCATTTAGTTCTTGCATCCTGGTTTGCATTCAACAAGCTTTGGCTCTGATACCAACTGTCACGGACTAGTAATTCGTGCAGCACTAGCTATCCAATTCACTAGTAAGCCTATGAGTAATTACTTTGACGGGCACAAATATTAACTTGAGAATGCACAATATCAATCTGTAGACAATATAACAATGCACAATAGTCAGTAAAAGCTCTCATTCACATTCAATAGATTACAATGGGGAGGAACGTTCGGAAGGACGTTGCTCAAAATTAGTTCGATACTATCGATCGATGAAAATACAAGTTTGAAGTTGAAAAACAATGCAAAGAAAACAATAAAAATGCTAGCGGTACAGTCTGGCCCGACTATGCAATGGAGGCAACACGTCCTCACAGTCAAGAGCTCAAACATTCCCCCTATAATATAGATGCTAAGCATTTGGGCACTTTTCAAAAAGGAACATTGAGTTTTGAGACCATTAGGAATGCCTCTGACCTTGAGTCCTGACACCACCATAACAATCGTCACCACCACTACCATCACTGCAACTACTATGGCATAACCACCACCACCACAACTATAACATAATCACCACACTACCTTCACTACTACCACTGCTATAACCATCATAGTCATCATAGCCATTACTACCACCACCCATCCACAATCATTTGTCTACTTTGCATTGATTTTCTTTAATCGCTTCCCGGCAATCATAAAATAATACATTATAAACTAATGCAATGCAAGCTAATACATTTACATTATTTTGTAAAATGCATTATTTTACAGTGTACCACGCATGGCCTTAATTTAAGAAAAAATCAAAAGAAAAAGACAATCCGTCTTCTTGAAAATATCCAACATCGAATTGTTATAAATCCACCGGATGCAAGACCATCCAATGGTACACAACTAATTTAAATATCTGCCACAATGCTATTCCACATAGTTGAAATAATTGTAACTAAAAATTATTTTAATTAGATATTCATTTCAAGTTTTACGCACTTGGGATAAAGGCGAAACTGACTTACTAACTTATTTGCTTAATTATAGATAATTTTCTGCATTAAGTGGATACAAATTAGACTCATAACTGGTGAGACCACTAGTTATATTTGAATTACAACAATATTTGTAAATAAATAAAGTTGTAACTATATGGTGCGGTTTGCTTGTTCTTAACTCTATTTCCTTTTACTTTATTCAATAAATAGCGTAAAGACATGCACAATTATTTTTATATGATGTCAACATTTGATGGTGTGCCATGCAAAAACACATCCAACACATTTAATTTAAGAAAAATAAAATGTCCACCATCTGATTTCCATGAATCCACGTCTAAAATAGGAAATATTTCATGAAATTTCAACATATTTCGAGAAATCATATTCCTTGGTTGAAACTGATTTGCTGACTTATTTGCTTAAATGTGTGAGACATTTCTCGATTAGGTCAATAAAAATGATTTAGACTCATAATGTGCGGGATCGCTAATCCTATTTTAATTACAACAATATTTTTTATTAAATAAAGTTATAACTATAGAAGATATTAGTCATGTCATTGGCACGTGTACAATGTCATGTTTCGACATGCCACCCTAGTCAATGGGTTGTGCCTTCGACATTCCCCAAATGGGTAACTAAATTACTAAATATGAAAACAAATTATAGGTTACCATTAAAAGGGGGCATTATCATAAATAAAGAATAAAGAAGGTGCAGAGTCGGAATAGAAGTTATAAAATTAAAAAATGGTCATTTTCGATAAAAAATAAAATTTTAAAAATGGCCATTTTCGAAAATAATAGTATAATTAAATTTTTTTAATAATAGTATAATTGAAATTAACAGTAGTATAGTAGTATAATTAAAATTAATAGTATAATTATATTAAGTTATAAAAAATATATAATAATATATTTGAAATTAAGTTAATATAGAAAAATGGAAGACATATCTAAATAATAATGAAAAAGTTAAAGCAGAAAATGTGTTTGGACTAATGAATAGGGGATCTCTAAAATTAACTTATTTATAAGATATGATTGATATTTTAATTTAACTTTTATCATTGAAAATGCTCTTATTGACTGCGTACACAACACGCAAATATTTTTAATATTAAATTAAAAGTTTAGTGAATAGTCAACATGTGATGGACGCAATAACACGTCCACCGCATAGGCACACAATAGGAAAAAAGGCAACCCGTCATCCACCATTCGATTGCCCAAAATCGACGAGATGCACGAACATCCAATGGTGTAAATCAAATTTGAAATTGATGACACCTGATAAATTTTGATAAAATTTTCACACATACTCCCATACTCTTTTTATTCTTTATTTTGTCTAATCGAAAATCATTTCTTTCTTTCTTCGCTTGTTGTGAAACAGAAAAAAAAAAAAGAAGCCATTAACGCACCTTGAAAATCTCCTCCTCTTCTTCCTCCCCACACGTGTCGTGAGCGAGAAACCAAACCCCCACCAACTCAGCAACTCTACTGCGTCTCCTCTTCAACCCATTTTGCTGGCTTGAGCAATTGATGAAGAGAAATAAGAGTTTGAAACCCCTCTGTTTCGACCTTTGGTGAAGAAATGGGTTCTTTAATTCCCTTCCCACAAGATCTCAACCTTCCCCCTCCAAATCCACTCTCGATTCCTCCAAACCCACTATCGATTTCGCCCAAAATCGAGCCAAAGCTCGAGCCTTTCGACGATCAACACCCGAATGAATCACAACAGCCCTACTACTACTACTTCTCTTCGAACCCCAATTCAATACCAAACCCTAATTCGAACTCAAACAACGATGGGTCTCTCCAAGAAGTGTATCCTGTTCCGGAAATTGATTCGGAGGAGAAGGATGTGTACTCTGAATTCTACAGAATTTCCGAGCTCTTTCGCTCTGCTTTCTCTAACAAAAGCAAGTATGGGGGAATGGAGGTTTTAAACACCCCAGAAGCTCTTTCAATGGTTCATCCACCGGCTTCGGACAATAGAGTTTCAACAGTAGTTTGGAAGAAAGCGCTCAAGGTTCGGTCTGCGGAGATGGTTAGGGTTACTGGTTTGGGAATCGAGGATGAGAGGTGTTTCAGGGATTTGGTGAGGAAAACAAGGATGTTGTATGAGTCTGTGAGGATATTTGAAGAAAATGTGGGGAGGGGTTTGGAGAATGTGAGGAGATTGAGAGGAGATTTGAAAGCTGGGTCCTTGTTGAAAGATAGAGGGCTTTGGCTTAATAGAGAAAAGCGAATTGTTGGTTCAATTCCTGGGGTTTATGTGGGTGATGTGTTCTTCTTCAGGATGGAGTTGTGTGTGATTGGGTTGCATGGGCATGCTCAGGCTGGGATAGATTATGTTCCAATTAGTAGAAGTTCGAATGGGGAGCCGGTTGCCACTAGTATCATTGTGTCCGGTGGGTATGAAGATGATGAGGATGGGGGAGATGTTATTATCTACACTGGGCATGGTGGGCAGCAGCGGAATACGGCTAAGCAGTGTATTCACCAGAAGCTTGAAGGGGGCAATCTTGCTCTGGAGAGGAGCATGTATTATGGCATCGAGATAAGGGTGATTCGCGGTATCAAACATGATGGAGGACCTTCGACTAAGGTATATGTTTATGATGGTCTGTATAAGGTCGTTGATTGTTGGTTTGATATTGGCAAGTCTGGATTTGGTGTCTATAAGTATAAGCTTGTTAGAATGGCTGATCAACCTCAAATGGGTAGTTTTTTGATCAAATTCGCTGCGGAAGTGAGGAACAGCCCTTTATCTGCCAGACCATCAGGGGTTACCAGTCTTGATATATCCAACGGGAAGGAGAAAATGCCTATTTCTTTGTTCAATGACATTGATTCTGATAGCGAGCCTTTACTTTTTGAGTACCTGGTCAAGCCTGTGTATCCTCCTTTTGCATTTCCTCAAATTAACAATGGTACAGGGTGTAACTGCGTATCTAGTTGTTCAGAAGATTGTTTTTGTGCTCAGAGAAATGGGGGTGAGTTCCCATATGATCGCAATGGAATTCTCTTGAAGGGGAAGCCACTCATCTTTGAATGTGGAAGATTTTGTCAATGTCCGCCATATTGTCGCAATCGCGTGAGCCAAAATGGTGTCAAGCATAGGTTGGAAGTGTTCAGGTCGCAAGAAACAGGTTGGGGAGTTAGGCCGTTGGAACTGATTCCAGCTGGTAGTTTTATTTGTGAATACACTGGTGTGGTGCTTACCAGGGAACAGGCAGCACTATTTACAATGAATGGTGATAGTTTGGTCTATCCAAGCCGATTTGCAGAAAAATGGAAGGATTGGGGTGACCTTTCTCAAGTTTTCCCTGAATATGTAGGGCCCATGCATCCATCTATTCCCCCCTTGGATTTTGCAATGGATGTATCAAGAATGAGGAACGTGGCATGCTATTTCAGTCATAGCACCACTCCTAATGTATTCGTCCAATTCATACTGTATGATCACTTCAACGTGTTATATCCTCATCTGATGCTTTTTGCCATGGAAAATATCCCACCACTGAGAGAGCTCAGCCTTGATTATGGGGTGGCTGATGAATGGACAGGAAAGCTCGCTCTGTGTAACTAAGTGTTTGAGTTGGTGACATGCCTAGAATGTTTTTTGAAATGGTCATTTGGAGAACATGTTACTTGCAGCTGCTTTAGGGTGAACATCACTTTGACTTATTGGTAAGATCAGCCTCTTTTATGTAATTTGCATGTATATCTGCGTTAATATTATGGTTAAGTGCCATTCTTATAGCTCGATGCCCTCTTATCTATATCCATGTATGTGTGTGTCAACCTTGTTACTTGATCTGTCTAATGCTGGTACTCCTTTTCTACTGTGACTATATTTCACTGGATAACATTTTGTAGATTACTAGGTTTGTGACATTCACTGGATCTGCTTATTGTATTCATACCATCTTAATACATATCTCCTATAACTTTGTAGGATATTAGACTCTTTATCATGGAACCTACTTCCTTTTCTCTGATCCATTTCAGACTTACTGACAGTCGTGGAGCTTACTTAGACAGGTTTTTATTTGTTTGCTTGTTATTTTCTTTTGTATACATGAACTTTCTGGATATGATCAAAGTGTGTTGCAAACTCTTGATAAAGGGGACATTAACAAGAAGCAACCAGAGCATTATTGTTGTACTGATTATGTCATCTTCTTAGCCACATTGTCAAGCCTTAGGCAGACAAAGACAAATCAACTGAAGCCAAAAACGTGTTGCATCTCACAGAGTTTTCAGTGTTGCATCAACCCCCCCACTGCCAAAAGTTCAGCTTAGATAAGGGTCTCCTCGTAGGATCACGAGATCCTTGGTGTGTGTAGTGTCATAGAGAGGAGGGATATATGTAAAATTTTCTTCAGGGGGTTTTGTAAGGGCTGATACTACAGAATTTAGTAATTATTGGGTTTTGATAGACTTGTCCCTACTCGCAAATAAGTGAGCATTGACTGTCTACCTCGGCTGACTGCACTGGTATTTCTGGGCCCTCCTGGATCCTTTACTCAGGTGCCTCTATTCATGCCCCATATCCACCCTTGTGGACGTCACTTTATTCATATGGATCTCAATTCTCCGCATATCTCACCACGGAGCCATTACCATTTACCACCACTGACCTACGCCTACTGAAAATGCAATACTTGGCTTATTCTTATGCTTTTTCCTATAAGCTCTAATTGACTATCAGCTTCCATCTGGCCCATATCCGCGCACGCCTGCATGTTTACACATTTTACAATCTTTGTCTAGGCTCCATATTTAACTCTTTCACTATCTCAGACCCCAAGCAATACTGAGCTAGCAAACTGGTAATACCCACACATCCATCACACACAAGCCCATGTAACTGTTAAGAGCTTTCTTTCTGATACCCCAAAAAGCTTGAGCTGTCAAGGAGCTAAAAGCTAATTACTTGGGATGGGATCATAACAATCCGCGGAGCTTGGACTTTCAAAGTCACTCGCCTGATTGTAGCTCTCTTCTGTAGCAATTCACTTGCCACTTAGTCTGCAATACTGTGCTCATACAAAGTACCGATCCATTTTAATTTAACACAGTAACACTTGGGGGAAACCCATTACCAAGCCTTTTCAAATCACAAATTCAATTTCTCAAACTCGTTAAACCGTCTCATTCACTTTCCTCAATTCAACACCACGAATATCCAGACTTTAAATCTCATCATTTATTGCCCCCTTTCCAATTTTCAGAATTTCAAAAGTCTGACAAACATCGATGCCAAAACATGTTATGAGATATCGGTTTAAATTCCAATGGAAAGGTTCAATGGGATCAAGAGAGTGAGATATTTAATGGAGAACTAAAGTGGTTCTGTGTTTGGTTTCAGATAATGTTGGTTAGGGCCAATTCCATGGCCAGCGCAAAAATTATGTTTAGTTTGATCATGTGTTGTATGAGAGGTTAGGGAAGAAGAATTTGACATTCTTTTATGTTGTCATTTGCTTTCTCCATCTTCGCGCGAAGGGTATAAAGAGAACACCGTGACTAAGAAAGAAATAAGGACTGCTAGGGTTTTAGATTGATAGGGTTGTTCTTAATCCTGAATATGAGAAATTGTTCTTAATCCAAGAGAATATGAGAGAGATAGGAGGTGGGGGGGTGGGGGGAAGTGACAAGAAATTAGAATTATTACGATAGACTTCTCACGTGCTACCAGGCAGCCTTAACTTTGTGTAGATCATATGCTTGCGGGGGTGGTTTTCTTTGTGTGTACATCTTCTCAATATAATTCTTAGCGAAGGTGTTTGCCCCTTATGCCTACCTCATTTGGAGTTTGTTGATCATCTCCTTATACATCTATGGTTTGATACTATGGTCTACACTTCTTAGAGGAATTGGGCGTCTCGTGGGTTAAACCATGTATATAGTCTCTTTTTGTGGAGGTTGAGGCTCCATTTCAGCTAAAGGGGAGAATTGTGGAGGCTTATCCCATTTGCCAATTTTTGGCATGGAAGAATTATTTTGCAGCCTGTGCATGAGGTTGAGTGAGTGATTTTGCTGATTAAGAATAGATTCTTTTGTTGGGGCAATTTTTTTTTTTTTTTTGAAGTTTAGACATCGTTTTGAGGATTATGTAGTCAATTGGAAAACTATTTTGTTTATGTAAGTTTTTGTCCTTTATTCGGATTGCTTGGCTCTTTGTTTTCTATTTGTAGGTTACATCAGATTCCTTTCCATCCCTATATTATGTGTGCGAGAGATAAGAAAAGAGATAGGAAAACTTGGGACGGAGAACTTCAGACAAAGATGGGTTCATTGAGATCCACATGTTGGAGAAGGTAGGACTTGAGATTCACATTGTGTGATTTGTTTGAGGGGTAAAAGAGCCACGCGCATTGCTAGTTGACCAACATAAACCATGACCTTGGGTATAAGCTAATTATGGCATTAAAAGAAGGTATAATGAGGACCATTCACTTCTCCACTACCACCAACACCCCCATTTTTTTCACAACTTTTCCTCAACGAGTTGTGCCTCTAAACCCCAAATCTCTAGAACACTTATCTAGCAAAGCGTTATGTCACCTCGAAATGCGACATCTATCTCACTTCACCAGTGAAATTTGTGTTGATCCTCATAATCGGCCAAAAGAGCCTTCTTACATGTAAGATGGACAAGAAAACAAGACGGCTAGAGAGAGAAAGGTGAGAGAACTCTTCCACTCTAAACATCGACCTTTCACCATTGATGAATACTTCCTTTCTATGCTAGTTTTTAGTTTATCTTTCTAGAATTGGATCACAAATAAAGTTACACGATACCACTCTCAAAACTCAAGAGTACTGATGAAACCCAAGATAGATGCTCAAAGAAACCAATTCTACAACACCTGTCGTTCTGCCAAAAAATCCAACGTTTCTCTACTACCCACTCCTTAGAGGTTTGATTCCATCATTTCTAGGTTGATTTTGAGCCTAGGACATGAGGATTTTTTTTTTCATTGCGACTCATGACCATCAAATGCTAGAGAAGGCAGCAACGACATAAGAGGGAGGGATGATTTTAGCATTAGGGCCTTAGGGGTAATTTGTGGGTACTGGGTAGGGGTGAAAGGTACAGGAGATCGCGTCACTGGGTTTGATGTTCGTAATGTGGTCCAAAACTAATGCATCATTTGAAAAAGGAGATGGGTCATTACTTATTCAACATAAAGGGTGTCCATGTTCCGATGACCAAGGTTTATGTTAAGGGATGAGGGCTCAAATTCAATTACTATTGTTATTTCATTTTATACTCAATTTGTAAATAGGAAAAACTTTTGTTGAGTTAACATAAGCTGCAACAAGACACCAACTAGAGTAGGGGTGGGCACGGGATGGGATGGACCTCATCCCTATCCCATCCCGTTAGTTCGGGATCGGGACATGATAGACCTCATCTCATCCGGAATGGGTTCGGGACGGGACATGATGAGCATATACTAAATAGCCTCCAATGAAGAATAACAAAAAAATTTATCTCACATTTTTCAAACACCAATAATGCCAAATTTATGTACATACAATTTTCATCATAACAATATTAAATGTCATGTAAAAAATTTATGGTCCAATGAACTTACTGTATTTTATGTCAAGCATCCTCTGTATGTAAAACTAATATAAGGTATTTGGTTCACTGCTTTAGGTATCAGTACCATGGCTTTCAACCTAAATGGTTCACTGCTCATTACTTGACTTTAATTCATTGGTATTTCTAAAGTAACGTTATACTTTTAAGTATAATTGAGATAATAAAAAATCAGGTAAAGTCCACCTTGTTGTGATAGGAATGAATAAGAACAAAAAAACTTTAGCTAATGTAATAAAGAGACTTATTGATGTTTCAAAGACTCTGTGCACTTCATTAATTCCCAAAAGATCTGGCATAAATATGTATGGAATAGAGAGATTCCAACCGAATTGAGTATCTTCATGCAAAAAGATACTAAATTAGTAAGTCAAAAACCGTTCAAAATTGACATAATAAACACCTTCTTTATGTATTTATTTTTTTTATTTTTTTTTAATGTTTTATTGATAAGGGAACGTAATTATATATATTTCATCTATGATATGATATTTTAAAAGACTAATAATTACACGTTCAAGACATAAGAAAAACATTCTTTTTTTTTTTGTTTCATTGGTAAGGAAACGTAATTATATTATAATAGGATATTTCATCCATGATATGATATTTTTTAAGACTAATAATTACACGTTCAAGATATAAGAAAAACATCATTTGGTGTGTTATTTAAAAATTTCAAGATTTTTTTTATCCATATTAACATGAGAATATCTTCTTTATAACTTTCTAATATGATTATAATATATATATACCAAATCTCCAACTTTACATAACTCATGCAGAACTAACCAAAACCATCATTTGCATTTATTTACCACAAGAATAATTGTCCTAGCTTTGAGTCTATAACCAATTTAAAATGTGAAAAAACATAAATTTTCATGAGTTCTATTTGACCTAAAATATCCAAACTAGAGTTTTTATCTAAACAAAAACCAAATCTAACTTTCAAATTTTCAAATAGTATATGTTTTGATTTAATTTCAACACATCATAAACTTTCATTTTAGAGAGTAGTTTGATTAGAATTAATAATAATAGATATTAAATAAATAAGTTCGGGACGGGATGGGATGGGCGGGGCTGAAAATCTCCATCCCGATCTCATCCCACTCTAGATCGAGACGGGACGGGACGGGATCGGAATGGGTTTGATCAATCCCAAAATTATCCGAAAAAAATCGGGATGGGATATCCACCCCTAAACTAGAGCGAGAAATTTGGATTTGATGCATCGTGCCAGCGTGAATGTACTTTGGCTAGCCACCAGAACATCTGACCAACTAAAGTAGGAATTTTGGGTTTTGATGCATCAAGCCAGCTGGAATGTACTTTTAAGCCAGCCACCATGCATCTCACCAACTAAAGTAGGAAGCTTCACTTGATGCATCAAACCAGTCCTAATGTCCTAGCCACCATGCTATCTCATTATCTTGATTCTGATAAAGGCAGATTACATGTGAAATTTTTGTTCACATTGGATCTACTCTTTACTGTTTGGTTGTGGAGCAGCTCAAAGTGTATAACCTGCAGCTTGCGATCACCTAGTCGGTTTTTCTTAGTTTCTCACACTAAATTGAGTCTTGGCCTGGTTCAAGATATATTGAAGTTTTAATTCTTTTAATATATATTGCAAGGCAGTTCGTTGTACTTGTTCTGGACTTGGGATATCTGAAATTGCTAGGATAATGGTCCTAAAATGCCTCGTATCATGCTATTCTGATATCTTTCTTTATTATCATGGTTCTTAGACACTGCTTTACCATGTTTTGCTTTCCAAAATGATTGCTTACACTTGTAAGTTGTCTTTTGCAGCTGGAACTCATGCTAAATCCATAAAGAACGGTGTTGAGACTGACAGCCAATTGTTTTTGTTCAATTTTGCCAAGCACATAATATCGATAAGAACTTCTTGAATGCAGAATCGAGTTTACTTGCGACATCAGAAAGGCGTGGATGTTAATCACTACAGTTTGTCGCTCAAGTGCTTAATATGGAACGTACAGGCACCTTCAGTTTGTTACCGTAACGCTGACAAGGGAATGCAACTGAAATTGGAATGAAAAATAGCAGCATTGACTGGTCTGACGGATTAGCCAGTTTGGCATTCATTTTTCCTCCTTTTTTTTTGAACTTGTATGTAAAAACTTTATGTAGTATCGATTTTCTGAAGGAAGTCTACAGGTCTGTAAGCGTCGAACATGAATGTATGAACCCTTCTTGTATCTGAGCATGAATAGTGTAAGTGTATCACAGCTATAGCTTGTATGATAAGTAAGGCATGTGCCAAGAAATGCATAAATGCAGGTGGATTTTCACGCTGAGTTGTGTTTTGACTTGCTGCAACAGATATTCACGTAAATCCAACTACAGTTTCAAACATGTTCCAAGAAATGCATAAGTGCGCATCACATTGTTGCTGGTGGTGAATTCCACAACTGTTGTAGCATTAACATCATGGTAAACAGCAATGTCAAGGGGTAAACAACTCCGTTTTGCAGGAGAGCGAGGTTCAGATAAGTGATCCTGGAGTTGACTTGTATTTCGTCGGGATTGTCCATAATCCCAACAGAAACAAGAAAAGGAGAGGACAGTCTCGAGAGAGCAAGAACCAATGGTTTCGTATACCCGGATCATTGTTGAGTATTATGCTACTTTGTATGATCAGCATTCTTTTATTTATGATCTTTTCTTCAACAATTAAAAATATAGTGACAGAGAACACTCTTCCGAGGTTATTTGAAGGAGAGAAGTCAAAGGTGGTTGGAAGGCGAAGTATTTTTCAGGAGAGAAGTTTTTTTGTGAAAGAATTGTGTGGAGAGTGTCCACCAATATAAAATTTAAAGATTTTCCCTTTACTAGTATCTCTAATATGTTCTGTTTTCTGATTTATGATTTTGTTGCAAACTCCATGAAGGTACCTAAAACTCGAGTATAAACTCATTTAGTAGCACCGAGCTCAGAAATTTTACAAACCTTAGCATTACTCACTGAGCTGGTACTGCATTTTTCTTTTTTCGCCGCTAATGGTTGCTTATATTATGATAGTATCATAGTAGAACTTGAAGATTTGCTTTTGCTGTTAGTTGTGCAGCTGCAGCCAACCGCGACTTCAATAGAAGCATCATGCATTACTCCATCACTAAATACCCACATTGAGTACCATTACACCATGCATTGTCTCTCTTGCTCTAAAAATGAAATCTCCACAGATCCAAGGGCAGGTGTACGTAAGTAGGAGATGCAACTGCCCGATTATGTGAAGAAATCTTCACAGATTGAAAGGCAGATTATTCTTACCGCGCCCATTTGCCAATGGAAACACTACTCCCATGTGAAAAGACAAGCGTATACAATTTGTTCTAACTATATATTTTTCAAGGTTCATGGAGGAAACTAGCAATGTTTATGGTCACCTTCACCTTCAACTGTTCATTCTCTCTTCCCTCATTTTGTCATTGCTTTCAATGTGTTTTTTCCTTCCCATAACCAAATACTATACAGTGCAACACAAACATTATGAGATCTACACTCAATTTTGGAATTAGAATGTTAAAATCCAAATTTCAAAATATCAGATTCGAGTGATTCTTCAGTAACTAGTTCAAAATAATTTTTTAAACAATATGATTATTGTTGCAGCCCTTATGTTGGTGGTGGTTGTAATTGCGACAATGAAACTTAGCCTAAAATAAAACTAGAATCCAAGGTTAAACAATGAATCATTAGGTATGCCATCAACAAATTCTTTCTCAAATGTCATGATTGATGTTGCATTTACACTTGAATTCTGCCAAGATTAGATACATATCAGTATAACACAACATGAAGTAGACATGAGGTTTACAGTGCAGAAACCTAAGTATCATTTGAATATGGGGGAATCAAATTAAAAAGGGTCAATCCCATACATGATAAAACAATCGAAACAAAACACAGGAACAACCCTTCCTATTATGAGATCCAAAGCAGCCTGAGAACTAAGCCAAGACAAGCCGAGTATCTCTTCCATAACTTTTCCTTTTTTGTATTACATGGAAAAGGAAAACAATGAGTCACTGTTATTTCTCACAACAAAAGTTCCCAATACTCTTTATTCTTTCCTCTCTAACACCCAGCTTTCACTTGCAACCTACAGCTACCAAAGCCCCAAACGAATTAGTAATCAAGGTAGTCACGTTGATCACCATTAAATGGGAGAGAAAAGTAGCAACAAATCGTAAAGGAAAGAAAATCAAGGATGTGTTCGATTGCATGAAAGTTTCACGAAAAAAATAAAATAAAAAAAAACCCTTTATTATTCACAAGATGGCAAATGCAAATCTATATGGAAGCTACTGAAGCTATTGATGAACATGTAAACCGACTCTTGAGCATATTTACTCATCTCGCATCTCCATGAGAATTTTTTTCTTTCGAGGTCAAGAAATGATTTTTTTCTTGAAGATGAGAAAATACCACCCATGATCATTTTTGCATATGAAAATGGCTTCCATATAGATTTGCATGTGCAATCTAATGAATATTCAAGTTTTTCTCATGAAAATCTTCATGTTCCGCCCAGACACAGCCTTTGTGACCTAATTGACAACCTAAATGACATAATACAACGATATCATGTTGGGATAGCTTAGTTTAATGTAAACACGTACATGGGTGCATGCACACCACGAACATCTAATCTGACAGCATTGATACCTTCTGCAGCTACCAAGAAACATTTCAAAGCCCCCCGAGTTGCAAACACTTCATTGCCAAGGGTCAGGAGATACTCTTTCACTGACTGTTGAACCAAATTGTGGTCCACCTTTCCGATATTGTATAAGAAATTCAATGGGGTAACCCTTCAGCTTATGAGGCACGATTCCAAGGTCATTAAAGGTTAAAGCTGCAAAATGCACCAAAGAACAAAGAAATGAGGCAGTTAAGAAAAACTGTTAAAGAGAATAATGATATTTAAAGAAAAGAAAGAAAACAGAGTTTTAGATATATGTATAGGAAAAACAAAACAAAACAAAACATGGACCACTAACCATCCGGAGACACAACTGTATCTACAGTGAAAGCATTAATCTGGTCCAGATTAAATATCTCAGGGGTTGGCAGAGGAAATGGAACTTTATTTAGTAACAATTCCCGCGGAGATGCAAGTATCTGCAATCATTCACAAACCAATACATAAGCATGATTTCATAGCTCCACTATGCAATCATTCACTAATACATAAGCTTGGTGATTTTCATAACTTCCATGGGGACCAACTGACAGCCTCAATAGCAATCCTTGCATATACAACCAAAGACGTATAAATCCAATAGAAAACTGCAGCACACTATCAGAATATCTGCAAACAGTTAATTAATAAACTTTTTCTTGAACCCAGAATGTCACAGCATTATGGATAACAATGATATCAGTCTGAAAAAAATTCGTAGCATTTCCTAGAAAACATTTAAAGAAAATACAAAACATAACTGCTGATATGCAACAAGACACTTCATTTCCCAAAAAAATCTCATGCCATACATAGTGAACATTGGGACATAGAGACACGTTAGGAACCTCGAGACCATCAATCTTTTTCACATTTCTAGGTTTTGACAAAGTCGGCTGAACAGATCTCAAGAAAGTCATTGACAATGAAATATATTTGGCACCCCATAGCCACTCGTTCTCAGGGCAATAGTCTTCCTTTCTCAGTGCGATGAAGAAGCTATCTTTGTATTTAATGGGCAGGGGTTGGCCTGTTAATCATTTGTCTTGCCAGAAATCAAGATTGTGACCATTACCTTCTCGGAAAGAGATGTTGATCTCAAACTTGACTTCCAAGTTCATACTGCTCCTCTAAAATGCGCATCCATTTGGATTCTTTGCCTCCTTGAGAGTACCAGTCAAAACCTTCCAGATCATATTCTCTTGAATGATGTGTCCAAAGGGTTTTATCTTCAACTCCAAAACACCGAACTACCAAAGGCATTTGGCAAGTATCTCAAACTTCCATTGCCTTGAAAACCACATCTAGTGAAGTAGAAATATAATAGAGGGCAGCCAACAAAGTTCTCAATTCAACTCTGCGTGGATGCAACCTTTTGCCAGTAAGCTCTTAAACAAAATTTTATTTTTTTCATCGGCGAAACAAGGAATGGATTTCATTAAGAGGGAGAAATTTCAGATCATTATATTCATCATCCAATCAACAAACTTCCCCAATTAACAAGATTCTCAAAACCCACCGCATTAAACTAGGCAACAATGAGGCACCATTAAAAAACAAACCACAAAATCTACTGCCTATGAAGGACCAACCCTATATAGTATAAGCAGAGTCTCAACCTTTAGCTTCCATTTAGAAAAGCTATACCAAGACTTTGAACCATCCACGCGAATCACCCAAGACATCCCAAAAACATGGAGAAAGTGATTCCATACTATTTGAGAAAAGAGAAAATTAACAAAAAATAATCTCTTGATCCCACCCCACATCCCCCACACTTGCATATCCTCCTAGCAAGCACAATCATCCCTGCAAGATTCCTATTCCTAAAAAACATCCACGTGATGACTTTAGTTTAGGAGGACTCTTATTAAAAACCAAACAAAGAAGAAGTCATGGAATACCCAATGTTTGCACCACCACGAGACAATTTTTCATAAAAAGATGAAACCTAGAAGGCCCTTCCTTAGACCAAAAAATCATTATCCTACTACAAAATGGACTTGGACAAGATGAGGATATGGAAATTAGCCACCTCCAATTGATTTAGGAAATAATTTGGATGTTTTCTAAATGAAAAATAAAAATAAAAAATCATCATTTTGGATTTTTGGAGAGGCTCTCCAAACATATCCTCAAAAAGCTCGGTCCTAGGCATTGCTTAGTAGGTCCTAGGCATTGCTTAGCATAGAGACATCATACATGGAGTGATAGAACTAAAACTACAACTAAGCAATAATTGAAGTACGAATCAAGGAATTGAAATAAATATGTGATAAACCCTAATTGAAAAAAGGTAAACAAAATAAATATTCTTTTATTCCATCAATTATCTAACAATGAATAATCTACGCCTGTCCTAACTTTTCTGGCAAACAAACAAACCTAACCCTAATTGAAAATCAATGTTCTAACTATTATGGGTTGTTTCTAAATAGGCCAATTACAATATTACTAATACTAATATTACTAAAAGAACCCGCTTACATCAACCTCCCTGAGTTTAAGATGTTTATCCTCAAGCTTCAAGGGTACAATTTGTGCCTTTTGCCACTAAGGAAATGAGTTCGCCTTCACCATCAATCGAAAGAACCTTGTTTATAAATGCTAGTTCATCAACTTTATCTGTGACTTCCTTTTCAGACAATGACTCCAGAGATAGCTAAGTTGACCAAACGTAAAGCACTTAAGAGGGCACTCAGAAGCGGGTCACGGTGTATAAGAAGTGGAAGTACATGTTACGGGCGCCAAAGTCTTCTTCTCAGTGCAACTATAACTTCGTTTCTGCACGTTTAGCCAAGTTCTCAACCGCCAAAAGCTATCAAATTTCTTCAATGCTAAGACAGAATGGAGTCGCGCATCCAAACCATGGTAGAACGAAAGGTTGTTTGTCAGTTTGGTTCATCGGGCTTAGCGCGCATACACAAAGTACGAAATTTTGTAGCATAATCATAATTATGCGCCAATTCTGAGCAACTCCCATTAACGATCCAAAGAGCTCGTGTTCATGGTCCATAGGAACAAAGGCAAGCTTCATTAACTCACGCATATCATCCAAATTGTTAACAGGAGGTAACCTCATTGATGTTCGATGTGCACATTCCTTCTGCCACCAAAGATTTGCAGTACTCTTTAACTTGGTAGCCACTAAATGTACCGCCTTCTGACCTCGAATGTTCTTAAAATCAAGTATACAATCAATTTCCAGGACCAATCTATAAAAGTATCACCCAGGGCAACTCCGTCATAAGAAGGCATATTGATTCTTAAACCATATCATCCCGACGCTTTAAGGGGAGTTATCAACCGAGTCAATTGATCATTATCAAAATAAGTACCTCCAGGAAAGTTCTGATTGCCTAAGTTAGGTGGTCGAAAAGGAGGATTACCACCTCAGTCAAATCCTCTACCTCAACCTAGAGGAGGTCGAAAATGTTCTCTGTTTTGAGCAGGTGGCCAAGGCGGGTTATAATCTCTTGGCTGGTCTTCTATCCACTAGCTGTCATGCCCATGTGGTAATTCAGTTCAGTCATATCTGCAACAAAAAGTTCAAAAAGTTCAGGGGAGACGCCGAACCGCGCAGGCACATCAGTAAAAAAGTCAACCCGAGGTGGAAGGGAGTTTTGTGATGAAAAATTGGAGTAGGCATAAGTTGGTATTGTACCGAAATTTTGTCATTTACGGCTCGTTGGGAATTATGGGGGTGTTGTGTGACATAAGGGCTCAAAAGAAAGGGTCACTGGATGAGGGCGAGGGAATGAGGGTATGGAAAGACTGTGGTTGTGAAGGGGGGCTCCCAAACAGGGCAGGTGGGTGGAAATAGTGGGATCGGGTTGCGTTGGAAGAATGGGGTGCAAAGAGCTTGGTGGGTTGGAAATAGATGGGGTGGTTTAGTTGGTTGGGACGATTGACTGTTGCAGATCCATTGATCAATTGGTTAGGGTGGTTGACCTGAAGATGGGAGAAGGTAGTGCGATCGACTGGGGGAGGGCAATCGACTTGGTCCAAGAAGGGACGCTATGATTGGTTTGTTGCTAGCGTCGTCAATCGACTGTGGGGAGGTAGGAGGGTGATCAATCGAAGGAGGTAGGGGTGGGGTGGCAGAGGAGACGCCGGAGGGTGTCGATGACGATCGACCTGGTGGTGGCAGGGTCAATCGAATAGGTTTGGAGGCTATGGGGATCGATCAACCAGGTGGTGGTTGTGTCGATTGATTGAGGAAGGAGAAGCTTAGGGGTTGTGATTGAAGGGGTGTTGGCGATCGACTGAAACATGGTGGTGATCAGCTTGTTGCAGAGGTGGGTTGTCGATCGACTATTGCAGCATGGAGGGGTTCGACATGGACGAGGGAGGAAGAAGGGAAGGAGGTGATCGACCTGGATAGATGATTGTTCAGTGGGCGTACCGCCAGCAATGCTCTGGCTGGGATCCTATGGCGCTGCTAGTGTCGGTCCCTAGGAGGAAAATTTTATGTGATCATCTCTTTCATCCCCTGCATCTCCCTTTCCATTGCTTTTTCGCTGTTTTTCTATAATTGTCTCTACCTTTGTCTCAATCTTTTCTTTCATCCATTATTCCAGCCATGAGAGTGTTCTTCTAATCTTTGTCTTTGCAAGTTCTCTCTTGTTCAAACTTTGCGTCCAAGGAACTTGTCGTAGTCTTTCATTCTTCCATGGCTTCAGCTGCCTTGGGTCTTTCTTCCGCTGTTATCTTCCAAGCCTTTTCTTCTGCGTATATCACTGATTTTGTTTTTGTCATGCAAAAGAGCGCTTCAAATATGATATAATTGATAGAACTAAAACTACAACTAAGCAAAAATTGAAATATGAAACATGGAATTGAAATAAATCTACGCTAAACCCTAATTGAAAAACAAGTAAACAAAATAAATACTCTTATTCCATCAATTGTCTAACAATGAACAACCTAAGCCACATTTATAATTGTCCTAACTTCTCTTGCAAGCAAAACCTAACCCTAATTGAAAACCAATGCCCTTACAATTTTACTAATACTAATATTACTAACAGAACCTAGAGGCACATGCAAGTATTCCCATTCAACCTTGACACATGCATCACCAATGAGCATGAATAATTCTTTTCCTTTTAATTCGCATCCAAAGTCTTCGTGGCATCAGATACTAAATTTCCACGAGACTGCATGCATTTTGCATTGAACAGAACATACTGCTGGATTGACAAATTAACACGTTGATCTGTATCAGAATTTGAATTCCAGGGTAAACAGTCCGTCATGTAATTAATTGTACTACGGAGGGCAACTGCTGAAGTTTGAAATTTCTATACACTATTGAGAATATATAGACCACCATCTAGAGATAAAACTTATGCCTCATACTTCCCTCAAGGTGTTATTGCAAACATAGCAATAAAATGAACAAGAGCATACCTTTGCAATTGGAAATGGAACCTTCACATAGCGAGGCCATTCACGAATTGTCTCATACATAAGCTCTGCCTGCAGCATACTTCGTAATCAGCAAAAGTAACCTGGTTGCAGCAGTTCAATAATGTTACCAAGATGAGATATTACCAGTTCATGCATGGTAAAAACATCAGGCCCACCAAGCTCATAAACTTTTCCCATACTACTACCATCATCTTTCAGTGCGGCAACAATTGCAGCAGCAACATCAACAACATAAACTGGTTGTATTCTGCCAGAAAATTGTCAAAGGACGTCAACCAGTAAATAAAAAAGATGCATATCATATGATGAACAACTTTTTATCGCATTAAAATTCTGGGCAAAAGAACATTCGACTAAGGGATTTGAACCATACTTAGTAGATCCATCCCCCATCAGTGGAAGAAAGCTATATTTTTTTGCAAATTGTGCCCATCTGTTCATAAGCCGATCTTCCGTGCCAATCATGACTGCAGGTCTCAGTACTGTAGCCTGTGAATATATGTAAATTTTGAAAAACTTGCTTCAGTAGCACATGACAGAGAAGTGTTCTAAGAAAAGACAAACAAAAAAAGCTTTCTAGGCTCGTTGTCTCGAGTCACACCACTTATGGGAGCATAGACAAACTTTGTTTTCTATACCGTCTAGAGAATCCTTTCTTCTCAGAGTTTCTATCAGAGTTAAATGTTAACTATAATCATTAATGTCAGCTTGCATTCAGTTCCAACTACAGCCAACTTTCTTCCATCTGTTTCCCTCCAAAGCAATAAACCGTTGCATTGAACACCCTTTGAATTTGTGTAAATCCAATGTCTTCACAATGAAGCAAACTGTTTTAGAATGGCTCAACTTACAAAGAAGATAGGCTCATAATAAACATAATTTAAGATTTAAAATATATATATAAATTTTTTTTTATCAGGCAAATCAAAGCAAAAATATATCAGTGAAAAAACCTAAGTGACTGAGAAGGTCACACCAAGGGGTACAAGCATACAATTACTAAAAATTACAAGGAAAATAAACTCTACCAATTAAACATACAAATATGAAACTCCACATTAGAGAGGATTCCCCCAACGTATTTAAGATATGTCTATCCCTTCATTAGTATTTGACAAAGGACTGCACTTATTGTCTTTACAAATGACTAGGGTGAAGATGCTATTACTGAATCTGCACTAGAATCACATCAAAATTCAAATACTTAAAAGATGGGGATATTGAAAGCATATAAAATGGTCCAAAATGACCCTTCAGATGTTAACCTATTAACCACTAAGGATCTTGCAATCGGCAAAATCCAATTGAATTAGTTAAAAGAAAAACCTAACAATATGAAAAAACTACTATAGGAATTCTACCTCAGGCAGTTCTCTCAAAATAGCTTCTTCGGCTGCAGCTTTAGCTATTAGCATTCTGGAAGGTGAGGATGAAGATGCCCCTAAGCAAGAAACTTGTATAAATCGCATGATGCCACCATGTTCTTTAGCAATCTGCAGAAGTTAACAAATATTCCACTCAAGTCTCTTTGGTGTTTTTCGTATCCATTACCCGAACAGTAAATGAGGATTTGCTTCTGGTCTACAGTAATACCCACAGATCTGACCATTTCATTAAGATGAAATCTTCAAGTTTTCTTGAGTACTTACAAACTAAGTAGTACTATGTCTTAGTTTGATAGGTTAAACATTGTACGAAGCATCTGTCCATTTTCATGTTGCAATAAAACAATTTCTTGGACAACCAGAGTGGAAAGTGAAGAAAAAAGAAAGTAAATACAAAGAAGAAATGCTAAAAGTAATCATGTGTGTTGAAGGGCAAAAGGGAAACCATTATAACAAAGTGCATTAAACAGCATAAGGGCGTTAATTGTAATTAATGAACACAACCTTTGGGAAAATTAGCATTTATAATAAAAAATTAATAATAATAAACATGTGCATTGCATTAAAATGAAAGAAGGGGAACAATACAAAATACTAATGAGCGAGAAGCTGAAGGAAGAAAGAAAGGAAGCTCAACAGTTGGATACTCTTATGCACCAAGTCGACAAGACAAAATACTGCCTGGGAAGAGTTCCCTTTGTCGTGTTCTCCAACACAGGATTTGCAAAGTTGAAGTGGGATTAAATTGCTATAGTAGTGTTGAAGTTGAGTTTCTCAAAGTAATCTGGAAAATAATGGTGCCAGATTATCTTTTCTTCACTATCATCGACCTTCATAGACTGTGGCCAGATCTATCAACCCCATAAGCTCCAATAATTGACTCATCTCTTCGTCACGAAGGCCTCTTCTAGGAGCCAAGTCATGGTTCCTAGCTCCATTATTGATAATAGCAAACTGGGATGCAACACCTTGCTAAGTATATTATAACTTCTACAGTATAAGCAGTCTATTCAAAGCCCCTATTACAAGGACAAGGCTGATGAGGATATACAAAGAATTAAGTTTCACATATTAGCATATCCCCATGCATGAGCAGGTTGGGAAGGGGAGTAGTGGACATCCCCATGATGATTTGAGTTAGTTTTGCACTATGAGTTATGTAGTTGGGGAACATTCCTCCTAATTGTATCTTGTATGAATGATATTCAACTTTTGCGAAAATATGCAACACGGATCTATAGAGGGGCTCTTTCATCCCTCATCACTCACTTGACAAACTTAATTCCATTGTAATGTAACCCTCCACAAACTTATACATTTAATATTGTTATGATGAAAGTTATATGTACATAAATTTGACATTATTGGTGTGTGAGCAATGTGAGATGAATTTTTTTGTTATTTTTCATTGGAGAACTATTTAGTAAGGGATGAGGTCTATCTCGTCCCAATCTCAAACGAATGAGATGGGATAGGGATGGGGTCCATTCCGTCCCGTACCCACCAATAAGTGAACCCATAGCGTGAAATTTGCGGAGGGCACTTACAGCCATTGAGTTTTGTTGGCAATACGCATCCAAATAGACTGGAGAGAGGACATAGAAGGAATTAACTGAGGGATGGCTTCGATTATTGTTTCACAGAGGGGTGATACAAGAATATGAAAGCTTCCAATTCAGTTTTCAGTTAAAACATCTTCTTGCAGGACAAGGAAAGTGAAACATGAATCACTTTTCTATTAGGAGTAGGTTTCCTTATTTAGTTTGAAATTGCATAGCCTATATATAATATCTTTGTATGTAGGTTTAGGTATCCAGAACATAGAGCTTGTTAAGTAGTCCAGAAGTTTGTTCTCGGGAGTGAATTGCAATCTTTTGTTAGTTAATAAGTAACAAAGGTTAGAACACAATGATTATCTCTTCTTCTCTTTTATTTTTTGTATAACTTTGAATCATTGCGTATCAAGCCGACATCTATTTATGATGACGAGACTCTCTTTGCAAGGTTGTCCAAGGTATGAACTTTTCCATGTGCAAAAGTCAACCAAAAAAAAGTTTTTGCTTTGACAGGTTGGATAAAAGGGGAAGGAGAAACAGATGTGGTTGTATGGACAATCAATTTCATATAAACATCTTTAACATAGAACTTGTTGGTGTTGTGGTCCCAAATCTATTTTTCATTCTCTCCTCGATGGATACCCCCTCTAAAGTATTTAACAGATCAATCATCCCTCACTCACCTTAAATGTAAGTTCCACGGGGTTGTTAACAAAAGTTTTCATAAGGCGAGATGGTAACCATGGTAGTCACCGTGATGGTAGAGATGGTAGCCATCGTGCGATTAATTTGTTCCTTGATCAAGACGAGTAGGTGTACAACAACGGCATTCAAGAAGATGGCAATGACAAAAAGTCCAAAACAGGCATGGGCTCAAGTCATTCAAAGGTTTTGAAATCTTCTTTTAAGCTAGGATGGCGATTGTTCTCACAAAATTATATTTGATCAAAATTTTTCATTACAAGAAAGGTTGCGATATAGGACCCTTTGTTTTTGGAGGTTGTCAGAAAGAAGATTATGACCCTATTAGCCCAATTGTTGACGACTAAGAAGAGAAAATTAATGTGGTTAATGTTGAGACGAAGACAACGGATTTAATTATGGAGGAGTTGGAGAGGGCCAAAATATGTAAGTCCAAAAACTAGAAGAGGGCAAAGGAACAACTTTTTAAATAAATGTTATTGTAGGTAGAAGCGGAATTAGAAGCTCAAAAATGCGTTAAACAAGCAAATGGTTTCTCTATCAAAGTTGTTTTGAACCCATTGAGATTCATGGAAAAAGTTGCTTTGATACCATTGGGGTTAACGGAAAAGGAAGTTGTTTTGATGAGAGTTAACACCCAACTCCTAAATTTGCTACCCACATCCTCTCTCTTTATTTTTTTCTAGAACATGGACAATAAAGGACTAGGTTATAGTGTCAAAGGATTTGGAAAACTCTATCTTTATTGGAGTAACACTTTGCCCAGATTTGACGTGAAAGCTTACGAGTTCATTGGCAATGAGGGATCATCAATAAGCTGACAATTTGGGATTGCAGCAGATTGAAAGGGGCCAGGGTGGTTCATAACATCATCGAGGAAAGATTTTTTGATGAAATCAACCACTAACTTCATTAGATCATCTCTTCCAATGCTGTGAGAAAAATTCAGAGAGGAACCCATTTTTTTAATGAAATTTTCCTGCTGTTTGAATTCCAAATATATGAAAACATACCAGAATTTCATCTTTCCACAACATTGAGGTTCTTCACAATTACCCTTACAGAAGTACATAACCTTTTGAAAGAAATCATTTATGCTCCATATCTTTCCCGCTGGCCTAAAAACTATGAAAAATCAAGGGGAAAAGATAGGACCAGTGTTTACAAAAACCTGATCAAGAACTTACAATTGCAAGATTCTCAGCCATTGAATGGTTTACTTCCTCAAAGCTGAAGTTTCTTGTCTCATGCTCCTTTCCTGTCAGAACAGATTGTCATTTATCACAAATCATTCAAAAGCCTCCAAGATATCCAAATAAAAAACAGAATATTTTATGTAAATAATACAAACCGATGAGATTGAGAACAACGTTGGCCTTTGCCATTACAGCCTTAATTGAGTTTTCATCTCTTGGGTTGTATTTCATTGGTACTATCTGGTAAATTTAGATAAAAAACATGTCACCATATAAGGCATGCACATAGTAAAACCCAAAGATAGTAATTTAAAATCCAATTTTGCTGAAACATCTAAATCATACCTGACCTAAGTCACCCATCAACTTGAGATGTCGAGGAGAGTCCTCAGAGCCTCGGAAAGGAACCAGCACTTGTGATCCCATTTTTGCTGAACACAAGTAGAGAGCATGTAAACATCATTTCCTCTCAAGGACTTAATGAGAATGAAGTGTATGATATAAGCCACTCGGTCAGCATCATCACATAAGTACTTTTATAAACAGGACATCGCAAGCGCATTTAAGGCAGGCCCTGGATAGTAAATCGCCACTAGGTCTAGAAGTGAGTGGGGCGTAGGACTAGTAGCTGAAGGATTAATCGGCCACTTCACCCCAATAAGGTTTATCCCTAAAATTTAATGAACTAAAAATATATGTATATTGAAGTTATTAACTTCAATATCAATGCATATGTTACTAAAATTGAAAAAAACGGAAGGTATAACACAAAACACACACGCACACACACAAAGATAGATATTCACATCTTGTGGTAGTTAGCCAGATATCGATATGTAAACCCATAAGAGTTTTTGAATTTTAGATACTGTTTGGGGGCTTTACTCTATAAAAACATATAGAAATAAAATTTATCCCGAATTCAAACACTAAAAAAGGTAACTCAGCAAATAAAAAAAATTTGATTTGGATGACTACGCCAGACCTTGTCATCTTTTTTATTTATGAAAACTTAGATGGTCTTGAGGGCGAGTCAAGAGTACTCAGTGAGTACTCACAAGAAAAATAACCCAAGCCTAAAAATGAGGTATAATAACAATTACAATAGGTAAGAAATTTCTAAAATATACAATGCAATCAAAAAGGGCATGAAAAAGAGGGAAAACCCCTGGACTCTAGCCTACTCAAGAAGATCGATCCAATCAAGTCTGGATCACTAGTTGACTTCTGTGTAATGTATGACAACAAGACCCATGGGACTGGAGGAAGGAGGAAATTCTGAGGTTGACTTTTGTGTACTGTATGACAACAGATGTCTTGTCAAACACTACTGAGCTACAAGTTTGGTGCTCATCAGCCATTACCAAAAACAAAGCCCATTTAACAGTTTTGACTTGTATTTATCTTTCCCCTTAACCAGTCCGCCCCACCACCACCCCCACCAAAAAAAAAGGCAAATAACGGAAAGAAAAAAAAAAGTCCAATATACATAAATAAACAATGTTCTACTACAGAAAAGACTTGGACTTTACAATGGCAAAAAATTTGGCCAGGTAGTCCACTGTGAAACATAACAAGAATGAGTTAGAATATTTACCGAGCTGTTGCACGACATATCGGCCGAGGAAACCAGTAGCTCCAAACACAGTTGCAACAATGCCACTGCCAAATTCACAATCATCAATACACAAACTATCCAAACTGGAACTAAAACTGATAAAATTGAAGCTTTAAGCAAGAACCATACCTAACAGAGGATCTTCCACCTGTCCCTTTGCGGATTAGATGCCCCACGCCCTTATTCGCAAGGGTCGTCACACCCCTTCGTTGATCAGATCCATAATCTACCATTTAAATGATAAATTTGAGAAATTTTAGCCAATCAAATCAAGAAAAAGTAACGAACATGGATTTCGCGTAAGAGATGAAATGAAAACCTTAGATTGATTGTGGAGAATGGAGAACTGGAAAATTACCTGATGAATAGAGTGAGTTGAAAGTGGAGGGTGAAACAAGAGGTGAGGGCTTCAAGCATTGTTGCCCTAATCGTCTCGAATAACCCAACATGGTTTCTTCTTCTGAGATTCTGATGCTATGAGAGAAATGTGTTGGGGTTATTGGTTGCAATTTGCAAACACAAAATCGAAGGCCAAGCCTTGGGGCTTTCACAATCGATGACGATGCCTTTCACTTCCGAGTTCGAGGAGTTTAATCAGATTTTGTAGGGAAATGGCTATGTGCATATTCGTGAAATGCTCAGTACAACCATAGAAACTCTATTTGAGCCGCTATCTTTTTGGTTTTTTACCTGTACCGCCCGCTACAAAGTACGACTCCCCTCCCTCCCTCCAAAGTTGGCATGAGTGAATTGCGAACCCGTCTAAGTGTCGAGGAAAACAGCGAGGACCCCACAGGGGGGGTGGTGGGGTAGGGGGGACCGTCCATCCTCCCTGGGATGCGCGCATGACTTTTCAACGCATGCATCCCGAGGGGGGATGGACAGCCCCCCACCCCTCGCTGTTTTCCTCACCATTTCCCTCGACAGTTAGAATTTTTCGTGAATTGCACAATCAACCCCTTATTATCACATGTAATCAACATTTACTCTTACAATTGCGAGAAATGAGACTATGAACGAGAGAGAATCATGACTAATGAATGGTCAAACAATTTCTATAAGGGGTGATTGCAAAACAACCACTCTCACATTATCAAATGGTTTTGATAATACAAATAAAAAACATAAATTCTTTGGTGTAAGTAGCAACCCAATCTAGTAGCATCAATGTTGGTTTCAGTAAACCACCTATTCTAGTGAGCTTTGATGAATAAAGATACCAAAATTACACCGATTAACATTTATTTTAAGTTGTTGGAGTTAACAAAATACACAAACGAGGATTTGTTTTAGGAAAAGAATGAAGGAGGAATTCTTTATATACATGAATATTAGGGAATTTGAAAAAACATATGTCATGCTCATTTGTGTAAATAATGTGCTGAAGAAATAAGAAACTACATTAAAAAAAAAGGGTTCGATTAAGGAAGGATCCAATCTGGATTACTATCTTACTGAGAAAAAGTTGCCTGAAGTTCTCTAGTGTACAGTATACGTAAGAGTTTCTTCAAAAAAATTTGTTGTCATCATTTCATCACAACTACTTGCGCTCCGAGTTTGGTGTTCTTGGCATCATTTTTCAGTGAAGCGCCCTCTCTAATTAGAGAAAGTACATAAGCAAATTTCGGGGACTGTCCAAAAACACTGTCAGTGTGCTCTGAGACCGAGACCCAGTCAGGGGAGTTATAGATCGGTGTAAAAACTTCTATAACTTGTTACATGTTTACATCTCGAAGGGGTTTCAAAGGTGCAACTTGTTTGAAGAATCACTCTTCAATACAGTTTAAAAGAAATCCAATTCAGAGATTTTGCCTAATATAATCAATCAAGTACATAGAACGTCGTGTCCAATCATCCCTGAGACGCATCCTAGAAACCTAAATGGACTAGTTGCTTTAACTTGATTACAAATGAATAAAATGCAGGCAAATTAATGCTTCAAAATCCTGATTGCTACTTGGAAGATTTGTCTAGACTTGAAAATAAGACATAAGTGGGATCTGGATTGAGATGAGAAAGTGAAAAGTCATGAACACGATTAGTTCTCATGTCAGTAGCTCTGTTCTAGATACTGTTACAAACTGTGTGAACATCTGAAGTGAAACCAAAAATGCATGTGGAACAAAAATGAAACCCACCTATTTCTTCCGCTGACATTATTACCGACCCCCCTACATTCCAATTCCCCTTTATTAGGCATTTTGAGGCCCAAGTGACAGCTTCTGATAAGTGGAAGATAGATAATTTATTATCACTTCAACGCCTTTTTTTAACCAAGGGTTGGTTAGCTAACATGTATATGTTTTCCTAGTATCTTTGTTCTAACCTGCCGAATGCTGCTGCAGCAGCGGCTCTGCAAAGCACGCTTTTGCAATATGGTGCTGTTGTCATTCTTCCTTGAACGCTGGTGGCATGCCATTGACTTTAAAAATCTGGAATGCCACTTGACCTGGCAGAATACTCTGACACTAACTTCAGAAACATGGACAATTTGTCCTGCAACAGCCGTGTTGGAGTGTCGAATTCCGCAACTCGACCTGCAAAACAACATTCAACCTTTCAAATTAGTAGACACGTTTATTATAAAGATGCAGAGTATGTTGACATTAGAAGTGTTAATCACACTGGTATGTTGGACAAAATCAGGAGAGAGCCTTCTAAGAAGTCAAATTCGAGAATCTCCTTTGTCTACAGAAACTTATCAAAGGAGCAAACTTCTTACCAAGGGCTCATCACGTTTGAGAAGTTTGGGCAGACAAATTATGCCTCGTGTGTCATTTTTGTTTTGGAGTTTTCTCGTTTATCTTTTGTAACTAGGGTCTGGCCTCCTTGTTCAATAGTTGTCTCGATAAAATAGGGTGGGGTCACTCTTGCTCTCAATCGTGTTAATCAGGCTTTAGATTTTAAATCTATTTATTTATTTTGATGAGTGTGAAGTGGTAAATAAAAGATCACTGTTGGACCTAATGATCAGCCTTACTGGAAGATAGGATACTCACCATCACTGAGAACCAGAACTAGATCGCTGTCGATAACAGTTGGGATACGATGAGCAATGGTGCAGACAGTGCAATCCTTGAACTCTGTTCTAATGATCTTCTGGATAAGATTATCTGTTGCTGTGTCGACCGAGGCTGTTGCCTCATCAAGAACCAATATCCGCGCCTGTTTCAATAGAGCTCTGCCTAGAGAGACGAGTTGTCGCTGCCCAACACTCCAATTTTCTCCATTTTCCAGCACTGCCAGTGTGGAACAGTAAGCTGATAGGTTAGTCCCGCATCTCATAATGAAACATCATATTGGTAGGTGCATATTTTAACATACTGGTCATGTAATCTGTGCATGAAACACACCTGGAGTATCAAGCTTCTGGTCCTTTTGATGGATTACCTCACCTAGCTGAGACTTATAAAGAGCCTAGAGAAAACTAACATATCAATATCTTTGAACTCCTTAACAAATTTACTGAGAAAAATCTTAAAAGAAGAGAATCACCTCCCAAACTTCACTATCACTGTGCTCTTCTAGAGGATCTAGATTGCCCCTTATGGTCCCCTCGAACAACGTTGGATCCTGTGGGATGATACCCAAACGTCCACGCAAGTCATGAAGGCCTACTGTTGAAATATCAATGTTGTCTATGATGATTCTCCCTCCCGCAGGTTCAATCAGACGGAACAGAGCCTGGATCAAAGTAGATTTACCACTTCCAGTTCGTCCTACAATGCCAATTTTCTTCCCACCAGGAAATTTGCAGCTTACATTATGCAGGACAACAGGAAGGCTCTCCTTGTACCTCACCTTTCAAGAATATAACTGTCAGCTAAATAAGAAAATAAATGCAGACTCAAGTAAGGGAATCTATGAAGAAAGAAAAGTAATCCCTATTAAATACAACAGAGTATAACTATTAACACCTCTCTTAACCACATCCCTAAAAGTCTTTCTCTTTGACTGTTCTTTCATTTAGTGCAACCTTTTTAACCTAGTATCAATTTTAAGATAGTAGCACATATCCTATCATCTATTATGTTGCTGGCTAGTTTAACACATATTTAGAACAAAAACCATAATTTTGCCTATGTGGGCTCACCCAACAAACCATGTAGTCAACAAGAAAGGAAGACCACACCTTAAAGATCCCCTAAATCGTGGTGCCATCTGGCTCCCTCCCGAACGAGTCAAAATTTTGGGGATCTTTAAGGATTGCCCTGATATGATCAATAGCACCTGTTGCATAAGGAAGCCAGATGACGCCACTTAGGGGTGGGCAAACGGGTTCAGGAACTGCGGATCCAAACCGAACCGGACCGTTTTACTCCAAACGGTTCGGTTTTGATTTTTAAAATTGTGAAACGATTCGGTTCCGGTTCCTAAATTGTTTTTTCAAACGGTTCGGTTCCGATCCGTTTTGATCCGATTACATATACCCCTTAACCCATTAGTTTCTAACCCTAACTTCTCCTCTCATTTCTCCACAACCACAAGCTCGATCTTCTCTCATTTCTCCACAACCACAAGCAGGCAGCCATTCACCAACTCACAACACAAGCTTCGCCATAGAAGCCATTCATAGTGCTACCCAGGGTTCCACCGCTCCCCGATGCCCTGTCCATGGAAGCCATGTCAAAACTCAAAAGTCTAACAAATCGGCTTTATCGTCGAGTTTCATCCTTCGAATCGACTCGATCAGCAAGGCCAAAAATGGATTCGACTAGCAAAAGCACCTCACACAGACCAGTAACCTGAAGCAAATCAAATCTACTCGTCCCTCGCCGTCTCACACCATTCACCGAAACAACAACCAACAGTCACTGGTCGACCAGATCTGGATCTGATTTTTTTCCAGAGAGAAGAAAAATCTGTCACGCTGATTCCGACGTCAAATACAGAACCCCAGATGGTAACAATCGACGATTTGCCCTGGGTTTCGACGAGGGTCTTCGCCCCGAGATGCCCACAGAGGAAGAAACTCGTTGCGGCCAAGTCCATGTTCGCACTGAGTTTCAGCTCTCCGAGTCAGGTCCCTCCTGACTCGCCCGATTCAGTATTGGATGTGTTGAACTCTGATGCTCTTGTTGGTTAGTTTTCTCTGTACAATTCATGTTCCGGGAACCGCCTTATTTGCGGGTTTTTGATCGATCGACCAAATGTGTTGTTATGTTGAATGAAATAGTATAACTTGTTGATTGATTTGATGGAATTGTGAAATGGGGTTCATGTTTTCAATCTCTAATGATTGATTGTTTTATGCACATAAGGTTTTTGTTGAAATTTTTGTGAAATGGGGTTCTTGATTTGTGGTATTCGGTCTAAAACTTGAATTTTTGATAATGGGTTTTGCTCAGATTGTCATATTGTTTATATTTCTGTGTATGGGTTCTGTTCGAAGGATGATGGATTTAATTTTGGACTTACAATGCTTGGATTAAGATTGTGTTTCAGATGCGATTAACTTGGAACACTGTTAAAGCAAGATTTATGTTTTTTAAGTTTATTGATTCATTATAAGCTACAATAACATATCCTTGGAAAAAAAAAATCAATCTATAACAGAATGTTGGGGTTTTAACATATTTGCAATTTAGACTATGATCAAGCTATTGATCGAGTCCATTCAAAATTTAAAAAATGAATTTTGGATCCATGTATGGCAATACATTGCACACGTCCGTGGTGGTGTGGCCTATTAATGTTTTTGGAGATATATAATATAGGAACCGTAGGAACCGAACCGTTGTAAACGATTCGAGTTAGATTCGGTTCCAACGTTCAAAATAGAGGAACCGATCCGAATCGAAACCGTTAAAATTTTAAACGGTTCGAGTTAGGTTCCTCAAAATTTGGAACCGAACCGAACCGTGCCCACCCCTAACGCCACTGGTTCTTTTCCTACTTTCCATGAATGTCTGACAAAGTAGCATTACAATAATCCTTAAGGTATCAAAGGCTCCATAGATGATTATGGTATGGTATTGTGTTATGGACTCATTTGTTGGACGCGTGTACAAAAGACGCGCTAAATAAATTCGAGCTGCAGTTTCTATTTAAATGTTGCGTTATTTTTGGGAACTAGTTTCCTAGATTAGGTAGTTGCTTCATTTTAGTTGTTTCCTAGATTAGGTAGTTGCTTAATTTTAGGTTTCTATTTGTAATAAACTTGTCCTATTTAAAGGACTGGATGATGAATAAGAAAGCAAGCTGAATTTTATTGTTAAACTAGAGGTTGGAGCTTTCTATTAATGAGATCCAAGGTTTCAGCATCCCTTTGACGAGCTTAACTTTATTAAAGATAAGTCGTTCAAGGAATCATAACAAAGGTAAAGGACAACTCCACGAGCTGGACTTTTCTGTGAATCGCCCGGTGACAAGATCCTTAGCAAAAGAAGGTAACAAATTGGTATCAGAGCCACACACAATGGGCGACTCTCATATCGAGGACAGACTACGAGCACTTCTCCATGAAGCACAAGCCGCGAGTGAAGCGAGGGTTGCGGAGGTAGAACGAAGGCTGGGGAATCAGATGCAGAAGTTTTCGCTGCACTTTAAGGATATGATGTCAAGTCTCCAGAAAAGCTTACGTGTGGAATCCGAAGGAACCACGAGCCATAACCCGCCACATGTGCAGACACCACCTGCGACTAACGCAGGCAACCCAATGCCAGGGGCTGGTACGACAAACGGTGGGGGATTCGTGGCCCAGTATAAGAAGTTGGATTTTCCAACTTATGAAGGTGCCGAAGATCCCTTAATCTGGTTGCACCGATGTGAACAGTTCTTCGCCAATCAGCGTACCGCAGAAGCGGACAAGGTGGGGCTAGCCGCATTCCATCTCCTTGGGGGGGGCAATTGTGGTATCACCAGTTGGAGTTCGAGCGACTAACAATCAGCTATGCAGTTAATATCGGGTTATAACGCCGAAATAACTCATAACAGCCTCGAGACGTTAAGTTTTTGCATAAAACGTCAGGGTATAACGGAGGGAGTTACAACGGCATATAACAACCGTTATTTTTATAAGTCGTTTTTTCATAACATCGTTATAACGAATCGGGAACTTTAAAAAAAAAATTTACTAACCCTTTATTCTCGAAATCGAATTGATTGCAGATCCCCTCAAAGCGACAAGCTGAGCCCTAGCAAAGAAACGAACGAAGAAGGGAAGAAAGAACCCTAGTCGTGTCGATCGAGCCTGCTGGCTGCTTCTTGCTTGTCGATCGAGCGAGCCTTAGCAGAGAATAGCAGAGAAACGTCTGCCCTAGTCGATCGAGCCCCGATCAAACAGAGAAGAAGGGAAGAGAAGGGAAAAACCCTAGTCGATCGAGCCCCGATCGAACCCTTGGCCCATTTTCAATCAATTTGTAAGTCTGATCTCTGGACTCTGATTTGCTTTGCTTTGTTCCTTCTTCTCTATTTTGCTTTGTTTTTGCTTTGCTTTGCTTTGTTCCTTCTTCTCTGTTTTGCTTTGCTTTGTTTTATTTTGTTTTGTTTTGTTTTGCTTCTTCTCTGTTTTGCTTTGTTTTCTTCCTTTTTCTCTGCTTTGCTTTCTTCCCTGTTTTGCTTTGCTTCCTTTTTCTTTGGACTCTGTTTTGCTTTCATGCAATCTCTTTTGCTTCGTTCCTTTTTCTGTTTGTTTTGCGTTGTTTCTTCATTGAATGACAGTAATTTTGCATAACGTATTATGATATTAGTTATAGTAATTTATTAGTCTTATGTTTAGTGATTAATTTATTTTGTGTATGATAGGAAAACTGAGAGTAACAAATTTATATTTAGTGATTTACTTTTTTGACTCTATAGTCTATAATACATTAATATACTTAGTGGGGGTATAAAAATATATTTTAAAAAATATTTTCTTATATACCATTATATCTCGATATAACCCGTTATAACTTATAACGCTCCTAGACCGTTATGGGTCCGTTATCCGTTTTAACTGCATAGACAATCAGTTGGGTGGGTAGGATTCAAAGAGTATTGTTCGTTCCGATTTGGCCCCCCAGCGCGTAGCAACCCCCTAGGGGAGCTAGTCAATCTTAAACAGACAGGGTCAGTTGAGGATTTTCAGCGGCAATTTCAGGAGCGATTAGCACGGGCAAGCCGATTTGTCAGAGTGGACCAGCATGTGAGTTTGTTTACTGCAGGGCTGTCCGAATCAATTCGCTTGGATGTGGAGCTCCACGCACCATCGGATTTAGCTCATGCCATGAATCTCGCCAGAGCCTTTGAGGCAAAACATAGGGTGTTGCGAGAATCAAGACAGAAGAAGGGAATGTGGCAAGATAACCACGGTGTTCCTTCTCCCAACACAACACAATTCACACCCCTAGTCAGAAACAACACTAGTTCAGGAGTGCAGCCTGACAACAAAATTGTAAGTTCTTCTTTGCCTTTCATTAAGAAATTGACAAGGGCTGAGCTGGCAGACAGAAGAGCGTGAGGACTCTGTTATAATTGTGACGAGCCATATTCAGCAAGTCACCAGTGTAAAAAGCTCTTTTGGCTCGAGTCGGATGAGCAGAACGGGAAGAAACAGGTCTAGAATCAATGGCATTTCCGCAATACTTACCCAACCTTTGAGCTTGCGAACAAGCTCTCAAGGGAAGGGTGATGTTATGGACTCATTTGTTGGATGCATGTACAAAAGACGCGCTAAATAAATTCGAGCTGCAGTTTCTATTTAAATGTTGGGTTATTTTTAAGTTGTTTAGATTTGTTGGGAACTTGTTTCCTAGATTAGGTAGTTGCTTGATTTTAGTTGTTTCCTAGATTAGGTAGTTGCTTAATTTAGTTGTTTCCTAGATTAGGTAGTTGCTTAATTTTAGGTTTCTATTTGTAATAAACTTGTCCTATTTAAAGGACCGAATGATGAATTAGAAAGCAAACTGAATTTTATTGTTAAACTAGAGGTTGGAGCTCTCTCTTAATGAGATCCAAGGTTTCAGCATCCCTTTGACAAGCTGAACTTTATTAAAGATAGGACGTTCAAGGAATCATAACAAAGAGAAAGGACAACTCCACGAGCTGGACTTTTCTGTGAATCGCCCGATGACAAGATCCTTGGCAAAAGAAGGTAACATATTGTTATTCTTTTAGGGATGCACAACCCCATTTTGCTCTCTTTGAACACCTAGGGATCCATGTAATGGAATAAATAAAGTCTTTCAGCTACTTGTGTATGTGGTTCAAGTGAAAAAGACATAGTTCCCCGCCCCAGCTCAAAGCCATAACTAAGGTGGCATGTTTATCCATCCTTTTTGAGGTAAATGATCAAAAAAAAAAAATTGTCCATTTGTAGGGAAAATAAAACTATGGAAGTTCTTTGTTGAAAACATAAACACAATTTCATAAGACATCATTACTTACTATGGAAAATCTCAAAATATAGAAATACACCTCTCGAGGTTGATCGGCAAGATATGAACATGAAGCATGAATGTCAATAGATATTTTTGCTGCCTTGCTTAATAAATAAAAATTATTATAAAATAACTAAATAAATAATTATATGAAGTTGTAAAATACATAAAAGACACAACATCAATTTGAGAAAACAAAATACAGTATGTGAAATATAAAGCTCTGATATTATGTCGCTAAAAATGAAACCTAGCTTATCAGTAAACAGTGATTTCCTATGTTTACAACACTCCCATGTTGCATCAACTTCCAATACCTATTAGCATGCATTCCACATGCCTATGTATGTCTTAAATTATCATCAACAATTTATGCCTCACAAGTACATTCCCCTTCTCACAGAAACATTACTTCATTTACAAACTTTGCCATTAGATGGCGAGTGAATCTCAACTGCAAGTTCTAAACATACATAAAGAATATCTCATGTTTAGTTATTCACTTATTCTTATTAGTAAATATAAACTAAGAAACTACAGTGGGAAATAATCCTAAAAAATTAATCAGAAAAATGTAAGATGTTAGAAATTATTGAAAGCTGGGGAAATATTCAAATTTAATTCTTGATAGGAACAGAAAACTTAATGCAGATAACAGAAATAGTAATCATAACTACTAAAAGAAAATCCCATGTGCTCCATTTGGATAAAATTCCATACACATTCAAATAACAATTGAAGCAGGATAAGATGAAATTATAGTTCACAAATGAAATAAAAATGTCACTAAATGTTATTAAACATGCAAATGGCTTTATACCTTGAGATCTATAAGTTCAATAGTTCCATTCTCTGGCCACAAGGAGGGAGGGCGTGAGTTCTCGATTATAGGTGGAGCTTCGCTTGGGATTTGACAGTATTGATGAATACGCTCAATAGATATAATTTTGTTTTCAAGCTTACAAAAACTTAATATCCAACGCGATAACCGTGCATTTAAATTAAGGCCGTATGTCACAGCAAGACCTGCCATACCTGTACAGAAAGAGCAGTAGTAGCAGCAATCGGTAAGAAGTAATGAAAAAGTAAATGCTCTAAAAGTGAAAATTTGAAACTCTAGCAATCTCTTCACCATACAATACAAAAAAATTGTAGTTTAGCATTACAAGAGTTACCGTTAGATGGTATGGAAACTCCTTGCAAACACGAGCATACATCATATGTAAAGGCAAAGAAGAGAAAAATCACTCACTAGGATCAATACTCCCATGTGGGAAGCTCACAAGCAGAAACATGCAGAATGCAAACACAAATGTCGAGAGTAGTTCCATCCGCAAGCAGAGCCATTCAATGGCTGCAATGCTACAGAAGAATGGGCGAGCAAAACAATCGAGAAGATATAGGTTCCTCTTCATGAACCGCTTTTCTTGACCAAAGCCTCTTATAGTAGCCGCTCCAGCAATTGATTCCTCAAAGAGATGAATGACAGGAGATTTCTGGATGCTAACAACGCGTACAAGTTCCCTGTTTGAAGCCATGTAGTATTTCTGTTTTCACATAGAGAAACCTAGACAGTTTAATGTAAATAAAGAAATAAATAATTTCAGACACTAATTTTACTAACATGAGAAAAATCGATACAATCAAACTTTTTTGTACAGACATGCTTGGATGTGTAAGCGAACTATTCACAAGGTTCTTTACTAGTCAGTCAAGAAATTTCTGTTCAACAATGGTAGGTGAAGTCGCAGTTGATGGACATAATATGGTTTTATATGCAAATTCCAAAAATCACCTATTTTTCTTCTTTCGACAAAAAAAAATTTCAAAAGATGTGATCTGTAATGGTACACCTTTTTTGTCAAATTAATAGGTTATTCATAGTGAACCAATTTTAAGTATTCATATACCTTGACTTCGGTCAAATACTAAAGATCAGAGCCATCCATGGAAGGTATAAACTTTTGCCATAGGATGAAACTGGATTTCTACACCAGTCACTTGAATACTTAACATGGTAAATGTCAACCAAACATTTCAAACTAAATAAAAAAGTCATATTTAACGTTTTACTCAAGTAATTTCGGATAGATTCAACCTCCAACCCAGGAACATTTAATCAGCAAACCCTCAAGTGATGCTAAAATAAAGAAATCCAATTTAATAAGTTTATCTAGAATTAACAATATATCTACGCGTTATTAACCAAATGGAGAATATAAGTTCAAACACATTCAACCCTGCATTTATTTTCCATTTCTCACACATCTACCTTCCCTCTCTCGGATTTCATCAAGTCTCAAATGTCAAATAGGAAAAAAATTATTGTCCCAAAAGCATCTTACACTTATCATAAATGAACTTTACATACCATTCACTAGGATTAAATTCGAGAAGATCAACGAATATTTGATTACCTGCATCCACAAACATGCAATGGCCATTGGCATAACAAGAAGCAAGACTTGCCACGTAACTTTTGTCATTACACCCACAATGCCCAGAAGTTGAATTGTTGTTGATGCGAATCCACCAAGTCTGAAAGGAATATCAAGATCGACAACACTTTGATCGACGGATACCTGATAATTCATAATGACCCATGACAATAAATAACTTAAAAGGAAATTTGTTACCCATTCCTTGTTTCTAAGAATGCACATCTATAGCAGATACTTACACGATTCAATATACGTCCAGCAGGGGTCGAGTCAAAAAAAGACATTGGCGCCCTGAAGACACTTCTAAGCATTTTAATGAATAATTTCTGTGAGGCCTCCAGGCCAAACGTAGCAACCAGAATCGCTCTAATGAAAACAAACCAGGAGCTCCCAAAAGCAAGGGCCATGTAGACAGCAAGGAGAACAATGTTACTTGTCTTTGGTTGGTCTCCTTTGGTTTGTGGATTTGCCCAAGCCATCCACCAGTTGCTGGCTATTTGGAGCAGTTGAAATAGTGTCTGTGCAAGAATTATCAGCGGTATCAATAGACCTTTATATGCTGCAGCCATGTATGATAAGTACACCTTCATACTGACTTTTCCTCTCTCCCTTTCTTCTTCCTGAACAAGTTGTTTTTTCCTGAAGCGTTTAGCTTTCTTTTTCTCCTTGATTGCTTTTCGTTCTGAAGATGATTCAGTCTCTTGAACTTCCGTCACTAAACTACCAATGTTACTCGCTACCGAATCACATTTTTTACTAAATAAGACAGAACCATCAATAGCCACGTTTTCATCTGAATCTTCAGAAGCATGTGTATGTATATCCATATACCCAATTGCTTCATGATGTGCCGAGACTAATGCATTAAAATCAGTTCCAGCTTGCAATAGTTCTTCATATTTACCAGCCTGTATAATGCGACCCTCTTTAAGGACCTGCAGCACAAAAGTTATATGGGCAGTTATACCATATAAGAACCTGTGTAAACTTACGTAAAAACAAATGTGGTACACTTTGCAAGATCAGAATCAGAGTCCCAACAACTAACTCTGTTATAGTTTGTGGGTTTTTTTTTTTTTTTTTTTCCTTTCTGTAAATGTAAACTTTTATCGAGTAGCATTAAGCATTGTTATACATGGGAAACCTTAAAAAGCATTAAGGCCCCAACACTAGCACATTCCAATTAGCATACAAATTAGGTAGTTATTCAATAATCACGGTAACGATCCTTTATATGTCTATCCAAATAAAAGTTGCACGGGTAGTTATTATCCTTTTTGTCGATATTCAATAAAATCAAGAGAAGAAAGATTTCTCGTTACGATAACGAATTACGCGACACTTCATATTCAAAAAATTTCCCATGTCAGACACGTATTTGGACACTCTGACACTAGTTGGATGCTCCATGCTTAGATCATCCAGATACGTGTAATCTAAGCATGGAGCAATATTGATCTATAAGTAAAATAGTGTGACTAATAATATAACACTTTTTGCTGAAAAATTAAATACTATTAATGATGTGCATGCATATCCCCATATAGTGTTCTTTTAGTTGACGCGTCCAACATCTCATATCTTTGTCGGACACTGAGACCCGTCAATGTCGTTACATTGAATTTTTGCAGAAAATGCAACACAAGTTTATGTAGAGACTAGTTCTTTGCCAGTGGCAGGGTTGAAAACTGATTTAGGCTGAAAAGTGGTCAGGGTCTCCCTATACTTCAGAGAGAAAACAAAAATACTTAGGGTGTGTTTGGTTGCACCCATTTCATGGGAATAGGAATCCTATTCCCACTTGGAATAGTATTTTGGGTGTTTGTTTGAGATTTTATTGGTGGGTGAGGGATGCCAGCACGTGCCATAGATTCCCGCCATTGGTGGGAATCGGACGCCTTGGTTCAGCGAGGAAAACAATTCACGATCTCTTTTATCTCTCGCTCTTTGTCGCCAAACCAAACCCAAACCTCTCTCACCTCTCTCCATTCGAAGCTATCTCTGTTTTTGCTCTCTCCATCCTCAGATCTCCCTTTCGAAGATCCATTCGAAGCTCCCTCCATGCCCAGATCTGCATTCGAAGCTCTCCATATCCTCAGATCTCCACTCGAAGCTCCATTGGAAGCTCTCTCCATCCTCGGATCTCCATTCGAAACTTGCAGCTGCTTCTTTGGCCTTCAGAAGATGTGACCCAACTTACTCCAAGCTTCTCATCAGACGAAACAACTCGCTTTAGCCATCTTCGCTCCATATTGGGAGCTCTGATCGCGGACAGTCTTCATCGCAGGACAGAGGCGAAACAGCTCTCTCTCTTTCTCCTCCGGCCAACAACAAACACTACACACTACCAGCTACATAACTGGGGCAACGTTTCCGTCAGCCTCTGCAAATCGTTTAGAGAGAGGCCGCCCGGCACTGCTCAGATAAGATCAATTAAAACACTCCTTTGTGTTATTTGCTCTCCCTTTCTTCAGATTTTGACATTTTTGGACTCAATGTTTTGGTGGTGTAGGTGTTTGGGTTTGCTGATAAGTACAGAGGAGCTTAGTAATGGCTTGAAGCCCTATGTGTGCCCATTCTACTGTTCTTACTCTGGTTATCAAGTAAGCAAATTTTACTTATTTTAGAACTTAATTTTTTGGTTCAGTTTCAGGGTGGATTTCTAATGGGTTTCAATTTGTTGTTCTAAGTTGTTGTGGGGTGCTGCTTGGCTTCACAGAGCAACCAAAAACCCTACTTATCTCAACTACATTCAAGTTAATGGCCAAACCCTTGGTGCTGATGAGTCTGACAATACATTTGGTTGGGATAACAAACATGCTGGTGCAAGGATCTCCTCTCCAAGGTTTCTATTTTTTCTCTTTCACCACATTTTTTGGTTCCCTCTCCATGTTTAGAGAAATGGGTTTACCATGGATTTAGATTTTTGAAGACATCTACACATAGATTTTGTATTTGCATATCATATATATATGTACATATTTGATGAATAAAACATTTGTATTAAAGACAGCTGAAACAATTACAAGAGAGCAAGAAGCTTAACATAAACAAAGTAAACAGAAAAGGAAAACAGGCAAATAACAGGAAACCCAAGTAAAGTGACCCTTATAAATCATATGTATTTGTGTATCATATATTAATGCATTTAATGATTTAAATCATTTGATGCAAACCCTATTAGTGTAAGTATCTTGTTTTGTCATGTGACCATGCATTATGATTGTAAAATAGGTATTTGGTTCTTGGACAAGCTTGTTACCATCTCGGATTGATGGAAGATGCCATGGTATTGCTTCAGACTGGGAAGCGTTTGTTAGTGTTGAGTACTCGAAGAGAAAGTATGTATTATGGTGATGACAACTTCTCCTCAAATGAAGAATTTAATGAAGAGTTGAATGACAATTCTACGACTGTGTGGTCTACGGAGGGTTCGTGTGTTACTCAATTCCTAGGCCACATCAAAGTGCTTCTATGTCGACGTACTGCTGCAATATCAGCACTTGAAGCTGGACATCACTCTGAGGCTATACACCATTTTTCAAAAATTTACAGCAAAGATGCAGGAGCTAAAGCAAAGAGGTGCATTGGAGAGTACTGTGGATTATTATGCATTAGTTGGTTTAAGGAGGGGATGCTCAAGATCGGAGTTGGAGCGAGAACATTTACTATTATGCTTACGACATGGTCCAGATAAGGCAGTCAATTTTGTTGATCAGTGTGAATTCATGGACTATCATGATGTTGATTTAGTGAAAGACCAAGCAAGGATGTCTGCATTGTTGCTCTACCGCTTGCTCCAGAAAGCCTACTCAAACATCATGACTACAATTATGGACGAGGCTGCAGCCAAGAAGCAAAGGCAGAAGACTGCAAATGCACTCAAAGCTGCAGCAACAATAGTAGTTCCAGTTCCAGAACCCAAACCGGAAGTCCAACTCGAGAAACCAACGCCAATGCACTCGCCTAATCACAACAAGTTCCCAGAGAGAGAAAACCCATCCACCACTGCATCAGCCACAGCTGCGGCAGTAGCATTCCAAGGAGGCTTTTGCAGGGACATAGTTATAGTTAGTCACATGCTATCCAAAGCCAATTTTAGCCATTCGATCCCAATGAAATACGAGGCATTGACTTGTTGATGATCAGAACGACTGGGAGGAAGCCTCTAATTCTACGATTGTATAAAACGCATAGGTAACGAAGTTTTGTAATCTTTTTCTGTTCCCACCTCTATGTATGTACCTAGTAGCTAGTTTCTTTATCTTAGTTACCTTGTTCTAGCAAATTATGTTCCTACTCTTCTCCATAACTTATATGTACAGTTTGCTGCATGTTATCACATTACTTTGGAATCCCTGTGTTGTGTTCTTCTTTATGTTCAGAACATGTTGTATGTGTAAAATGTCATTATACACCTTATGATCTTTAGCTGGCAAATTTTATATTTCTTTACAAATGTTCTCCAATTTGCAGGTCTTTTTTTCTTCTTCCTAGTTTTGCATTGTATATTAGATGACATTCCTAATTCAAGTTATGTAACATTTCTAATTCATGAATGAATGGTTAGACTTGTGAAAGTTATGTCTTTGTGGGTTCCCCAACTTTTTACAGTAGCCATCTACTTGTTCACAGCCAGGCCCCGCTACAGAAGGAAAAGTTCCACTCATTCAACAGAAATTTCTGTTGGAGGAAGTCGTAGGAGAAAACCTAGAGTGAAACCGATAAACAAGCAATGTATGCCCCTTTTATCTGTGATGGTCGTATGTAGAAGTTTTACTGGGCTCCTACCAGAGAGGACCGTATTGGTGTCTGCAAGGGAGGGTTTCTTCCGGACTGACAACGTTGCTAAGGAAGACGTTGTCAAGATTGTTGATTCCTTCCCTGGCCAATCCATTGGTAAGCTTCACCATCTAGATGGGAAATATTGTAATGTTGTAAATTGTACTGCAATAAGTATTGTTACAGTGAGTGTACTGTGAATATTGTTAGTGAGTGCACTTCTTGGCAGTGCTTTAGTTGACATCAGCAAATTGAGTATGTAACAATATATTCTTGGTAATGCTTTAGTTGCAATTGCATTAGCAAATTGCAGTATATAACAATACATTCTTAGCCAAGTTGGCATTGTTACAGTGAGTATGGAACAATATATTCTTGTTATTATCGATATTGTTACAGTGAGAAACTTGTATAAACAAGAAATGAAACCTTTAACGACATATGAATCAATACCAAGAATATATTTATATACTCATTTTGAAACCGGACCGTTCCAAACGGTTCGAGTTAGGTTCGGTCTCAATGTTCAAAATGAGGGAATCCAGACTGGACCGATTCCATTAGATTTAAATGGTCCGAGTTAGGTTCCTCAAAATTTGGAACCGATCCGGACCGTGCCCACTTCTATTTCTCATTGAAAGATTTAAGCAGACGTCGGATTTAAAATTATACTATAAGGATGTTTTGCGGAAGCAAAATCAAAAACATATTCTAGTTTATATATAAAATTAGAATTGTGGGATTTTCATAATTTAAAAAAAAAAAAAAAAGATTCCCATGATTAGTTTTAGGCAACCAAACACTCATAATAGGAATTGGAATCCAATTCCCATGGACAACCAAACATCAAAGTTGGTCAAGTCCATGGCATCCCATGTCATGACATGGGATGTCATGGAATGAGATTCCAATTCCCACCTTAGGATTCCATGCAACCAAACACACCCTTAGTGCTAAGTGTTTACAATGCTACACCACAGCACTGGGAAAGCTGAATCATTAACTTCTGTATATCATTTTGTCAACATCTCTAACTTTTAAAGTATAGGGAAAAAGAGATCATGTTCCTTCAAAACATGAACTACTCAGCATTCTCCTGTAAGAAGATACTACTAATGGTCATCATCTAGGTACATACCAAACACATACCTGTGGAATCCCAATATATTTATTGTTAAAATAGGCTTTTCTTTTCTTTTTTTAAGTAGGCAATGTCGACAACACTATTCATGTAATAGATTGCATACAAATTCATGAAGGCAGATTTCTTTTATCTGGCGGATTTCTTTTATCTTTTTTTGCTCATTGACCATTACAGTTTTGAATTGCAGACCACAATAGAAATCAAAGTAACTGCATACCAGTATCAAATCTGCAGTTGGCAGAAACTCCACTTGATGAGTCACAAAAACAACGGTCTTATTAGCCAGTGCCGACAAAATGTACTCCTGTATAACCAATACACATGTTTTTAGCTGAATTCTTCATATACATGTTTCTCTTTCTTAAAATAAGAGAAACCATTCACTTCATTGGGTTAAAAGATTAGAAAGGGGACTCAATATTTCAAATCAAAGGAATATTAGAACCAGTCCTTACCCTGAATAGTTCGGACCCAGTTTGAGCATCAACAGCACTGAAAGGATCATCAAGTAAATAGATGTCTGCATCTTGATAAAGTGCCCTTGCAAGTTGCACTCTTTGCTTCTGACCGCCACTGAGATTTATGCCTCTGTCTCCGATGATGGTTTGATCACCATGAGAGAAAAGTTCCAAATCCTTTTTCAGTGAGCAGGCATGGATGACATTTTTGTACTTCGCCTTATCCATTGGACTTCCGAAAAGAATGTTATCCTCTATGTTTCCAGATTGTATCCAAGCTGACTGAGAGACATAAGCTGCCGACCCACATATTTTCACCTAAAACAATCAAGATAACACAAAAAAATATTAGAAGTCAAACACAACGAAAAATGTTACTTCTTAACAAAGAAGACTCACTTCACCAGTGTTTTTTGGTATCTCCCCGAGGATACAAGAGAGGAAACTTGATTTCCCAGCACCAACCATGCCACAAACAGCGACACGCATGCCCCTCTCCGCTCTCATCTCTATTCCTGACAATGTCGGCTTTGGGGAGGATGGGTCCCAGCAGAACCCGCCATTTTTAATTTCGATGGCTACATTTGAAGTGCCTTTAGGGAGAACAATAGTAGCCTCTTCCTGCAACTCTTCTTCTAGCAAAAATCCGGAAATACGATCAAGAGAGACCTTTGTCTGAGCCATCATTGAGACTAAATCTGGGAAATTCCTAAGTGGTTCTTGGAGAATTCTGAAAGTAGCCAGAGCTGATAGCACACTTCCAGCTGTGAGCTCGCCGCCCAGCAGTATGGCAGTGCCAAAAGTAATGACCGAAACAAAGATAGGGGAGCCCCAGAAGAAGAATGTAATAAATGCCTGTGAATATAGAGCTTTCCGAAGCCATTTGAATTCAACAGTCCGCATATCCTCCAGAATGAGTCGGTACCTGTCTTCCCATGCTTGTAACTTGAGTATCCTCATGTTCCTCAGACACTCAGAGGTCTTCCTCATCCTTTCATCCTTGGCAGTCATTAACTTGTCTTGATAGGCTTCTTGCATTTTGGCCAATGGGACGGTGACCACAATAGAGATGATAGTGGCAATTAAGGTAGCTACTGAGGCAATGCCCACATTTTTATATAGAATTGCCAAGGCAAGTATAATCTGCATAGGCAGCAACCATATGTCATGGAGATACCACGAGTAGTCACCCACTCTCTGCACATCAACTGCCATGTAATTTACAATCTCACCACTGGTGTGGCTCTGCCTTCCCATACTCGAGATTCTGAGCCCCTTTCGGTATACCATTGCTGTCAGAGCTGATCTAACATGCATTCCTAAGATGTCTACCCCCAAGTACCACTGCCGCGTAGTTAGAGTTTCCACCAGCTTGGCAGCGAAGAGAATTCCAGCTAAAATGTAACCCTCATTGGGGAAAGTTGCATTTCCCCCTAGATAGTCAACAAAGTAGCTAACCAGATAAGGACCAACGTATGAAACGATCGTATTCAATCCAGCAAAGACTGCATTACAGGATGCTTCCTTCCAAAATGATTTGAAAATAGCCCAAGCCAAAGAGGGCTGCTTGGAAGGGTTCTGTGCTTTCAATTTTTCCCAATTTGAATTCAAGACCTTGTAAGAAGTCTTGGAGCGATCTTTCTGCGCTAGAAGAGGGATATCCCTCAGTTCAAGAGGTCTCTTTGCACCTGTGGACAAAAGAGGGTTGAGCCAGGAGAGTGTAGCCAAACTAAAGAGCCCGGCTTCACTGTAAGGAGTGACCTTGAGACAACCAGCCTCTTCTCCTTCTTCCTTCTCTTCGCACAATAATGGGTCATAAAGACGGCTATTCCTACTACCTATCTTCTGTATCCCACTGACACCTCTAATTGCAACAATACACAGGAAAGCAAGGGCTGGGGTGGCAGCAACATTAGCAAGGACATGGGAATCATGCAAGTGCCTAAACCCGTCTCTATACAAGTGAGTGGCATCGACATAGAGAGTACACAAACAGATTACAAATGAGGAAAACCACCAAATTCTCAGAAACAATGGGAATTTCTCGACAGCATTGAATTTGCAGTGTAGAGCCGAAAAGCTCAACACAAACCAAGCTAAAATCTGAGAGGAAGGCAATATAAGATGAGACCAGTCTCTACTATTGTCTTCCTCTATACTCGCAACTAAAGCAGCAACATCAAGGCCCAGAACTAAAACTTGCAGGAATAACACATAGAAACAACAAAAAAGAGAAACCTTGAACCCTATACCGATCTCCACAATGGGTGTGGAGGCCAGCGTGGGATTTGTTGGAGTGGTGGAGTTTGGGTTGGATTCATCCTCCTTATTAAGTGAAAGTCGACCGATCCAATTGGGTATTCGACGTACAGATACAAAGAAGATGAAGAACACAAAGAGCATTAAATGGATTGACACAGAAATTATTTCCAATATGGGCAATTGCAGAGCTTCATTTATTATTGACGATGTGAAAGAAGAGAATCCCATTTATTAACTCGATCTTCTTCGAATGCTGATGATGGGTTTCTCCCCTCCTCTGCTCTCCTTCTCTGGGTTTTGGTTTTTCTTGTAATGGTTGAAATGAAGAATGGAGAAGGAGGAGTGCAAGCAAGGTAGGAAGTGTAAGTCGGTGATTTGAACTAGTAATAACTCTCTTTAATGGTGCATTTCCTCTAACATACCAAATGCGACAAGTTGCGCACAGACAAAACAAAGGGTTTGGAGAGAGAATCTGATCTCTCAAGTAGTGACTTTGCTTTGCTGTTTACACATTGCACATAATTAATCCCATCTCATCTCTTACAACTCCCACTTTGGCTTTCTCTATATTATCTTCTCTATCATAGAAGAAATTTCAGAAACCCCACCACCCCCCAGAAGATAAAAATCGAAAGGGAGGGTCTGGGTTTGTCTGATTACACAAGTTTTGATTGCCGAGGCAAGACTATCGTTTTTTGCTGTCTCTGTATCTCTGGGGAAGATAAGAGCAGGAGGAACAGAGGAATAGTGCAGCAGAGCTTCTCAGTGTTTCTCTTTCTAATAAATCAAAAATAAAAATCAACAATTGAGGACAGGAGGAATGAATTAAGATTTTGATTTCTCTCTGCACACAACAACAACAGAGAAAGAAAGAAAGAAGAGAGTGACTTGTATTGGAGCAGCTGAAGAGAGAAGCCACTTAAGAGCGAGAGAGAGAGTGAAGAGTTCGAAGAGATGCTATAGATTTGCTTTGGTTTTTTTTTTTGTTATATAAAAGTGGCCGATATATAAGATTAGATCTTACCCATGATTTTGTTCACATCATCAACACTGGTAGCCACCCTCTTACCTTTGAGATATAAACATTTTCCTAACATTCCCTTAAGCTCACCCCTACTGGGTTACCATGGTCCATGGCCCTCCTACATTTTAGGTTCCCAATATTAGTTGGGTGTGCTTTGCTACAGAGCGAGGGAGGGAGCGAGGGAAAGGGGCGAGGGATGGGTGTAATCACTCATCCTTCTCGAGATGAACGCATTGCGTTGAAGATACGCACAAGCGCTCATAGCGATGAGGATGGGTGTCGCTCCCTTTCCCTCGACCCCTCCCTCGACCCCTAGAATTTTCCATAAATAAATAGTTAAATCGCCTTGTGTAAATAAGCTTTGGGCAATCATGAATGTTAATGAAAATATTTGTTAATTTATTAGTATGTTGTACGGTGGTGAAGATGAAACAGAGCCCACCTGTTACAAAATCTTGAGTGAAAAAGAGTGAGAGCGACTTAGAATTGAGAACGGAAGGAAGAAAAGAGATGGGTAGGTGAAGATAGGAGAGGACAAGAGAGAAAAGTGGAAAAAAATGAAAACAGGTCTAGAGCCGAACAAACTATTGAAATGGAGATGGTTTTAGCAAAAATATCTCATTCACTATTAAATTGTTAAATATTTAAGTGTTGATATTTAAGCAATAGGGTCCCAGAATGATAAGTCAGTGAACGGTGTACCAGTGAAGCATTTGGCATAAATGTTGGTACTTATAACGCAAATAAAAGTAGAGTATCATGAAATGAACATGACACATTTTGTAGGTGTGCAATCCCTAAAATAAAACTCACATTCGTGCACATAATCCTGAGTTAATTATGTATTGAAAATCAGTAAACAACGGTGAGTTCAAAAGAAAAAATGTTTTTGATGTGTTGAAGAAGGGTAAATGAAATGCAGCCTTGTAAATTTGAGACTTGAGATAAAAATAGCTCACTTATATACCACTCCAAAATTGAAACTTTAAAAATAAATAAATAAATAAATGATTGGGGTCTTTTAGGGGACTTGCAAGTAGAAAAACAAGAGCAAAAATGGCATGAAAAGAAAACAACATTTTTTTTTAAAGGTGGAATATTGGGTGCTATCAAAATTTTTCAATTGAATAAAGACACATGAACATGTTTAGTGACTCCAATGGGCTTTTCTTATTGTCGAAGCAACCCGCGAGGGAGAGGAGCGAGGGATGGGTCGACAATTAGAAAAGCTGAACTCCAATAGTGGAGCTTTGAGATTAAAAAAAGTTTGGGGGATGTTAGCTAGGCCGATTCAATACCCTTCGTCATCTTAGAGATGTTCATAATACCTCAATCGAACACAATCACAAGCATAGAAAACTCCCCTAACACTGTCCTGGCATTGGGGGCAGGCTCTCTAGATTTTTTTTGGTTGAACAAATGAGAATGAAAAGCAAAGCAAAGCAAAGCAAAGCAAAAATTTCTTTTTTCAAAAGTGGAAAGTGAATCTGTGAGTGAGAAAGAATAAAGAATTCCACTCTATCATCAGAAAAACAATACAATAGGTTGTGAAATTAGATCATGATGAGAGTGACTGGTTTTTATTTTGTTTTGCATGTGGAATTGTTTCAAAGAGAAGACAGAGATATGTTGTGGGCTTGATAGTGCTATATGTGCTGGTGGTGGAATGTGATGATAAGATCTTTGATTAGCATATCTCTTTTGTTTGTATGGATGTAGGTTAATTAGATATCATCACTTTTAGTTAATTATTATACTAATCAACTTATGTGTGTTAAGTATTACTTTATTGAGAACTTGGGAAATGGATGTTCCATCACTCTCCTCTTCCCTCATTAAGTGTGTGTCTTTCTTAAACTTTTATGCAATACTTTAGAAAGTGTATTATTAAAGAAAAGAACAACTTTTATTAATTCATGCATTCATCATTTTAAAAATAGTTCCGATCTATTAATAGCATAGAAAAATCTTTTAAGATGTAGGATCCGATGCGGGTATGGCATAAATGGGTCGAATATATATGATAAACATGCATTTTGATTCGTTCGTTATGCCCCATGCATTACCTTGCATTTGGCTTATTCTTTTATGTACAATTTATTCTTATATTCTGATGTTGTGTTTGCTCTGTGTACATCAGATAGGGCTTCCTTGGATTGTTATATTTGCAAAACAATTGAGTTCTTTCTTTTTTTCTTTGAGAAAATTTGTGGTATTATATTGGGATATGCCAATAGTTTTGAGTTGCACACTTGGAATCCATATCACAAAGGATATATGAACAGAGTAAGATAATAGAAAGAATAATTTGATTAAATATATTTATGTTCATAAAACCAGGAAGAATTGAGAAAGATTTAATCATATATGCGAGTTATCTACTTCAAGCAAATAGTCATTTAAAAAGCTAAATGCGGTCATAGCATATACCTAAGAATGAGCAGGTAGGCAAATCGAGACATGTAACCTTCATTGATGTCTATAGCGAGTCACACAAATCTCCACTTCTAAAAGGTTGTTCTACTCATTTGGGGTGTCAATTTAATTGTAGAACCTTTTTAATTTGGGAAGGCGATGGATAAATAAGGGGTTATTATGTCGTTTTCACATTGATGTCGGCCAAATGGTTAGGAAATAAACCATTTATATCTACGTTTACTGCATAAGTTGTCCCATTTAGGTAAAGATTATTGTCATTGTACCAGGTACAAAATCATAAAATTTAGAATTTTTTTTTTTGGAAAGCGAGTGGGGTTTTTAGGATCTCCGAACCTTATATTAAAAAAAGATGGTAATGATAAAGTTTACAATCGCTCATACGTTCACTTGTTTCGTCATTTACAAAACAAAAAACTTGCTTCAAAGCTTCAACAAAAAACCTAATTAGTTCTAGATTCACCGTCTCCAAGTTAGGGAGTAACCTTGCAAAGTGCTCTGCTACTAAAGTGGTTGCATGATAGACCTGCCATAACTTTTCTTCCTCGTAATTACCAATCAATCCTTTAAGCACTCTCATGACCTGATTTATACCTAATGTGGGGCCTCAGATGTATGAGAAGTCATCGTAAAGAGTCGAAACACAATGAATCATGATATAGAAACCATTGAATGCTAGCTTAGCATCCCTACAAGGTGCTAATAAGCATTTGCATTCTACCTGTATTATCATCATCAGTTACCTGAATTTATGATTTGTCTTCTTGCTTCGAGAAGACCTTCGAGAACCATATTCTGTGGGAGGTTGTATTGTGGTAGCCTCATGTTCTTCTTCAATAGTGTTTTGCCCCACCGTTGCTGCTTTTGCTTCAAGTAAGCTTTTAATTTCAGTGACCAATGCATCCCTGCCTATTCTTGCAATTTCTGAATTCAAAGCTTTAATGTCTTGGGGTGTTAGCCAATCCATGAGCGTTGTTGGATCTTCCCCCTGTTGTTCTATACCAATGATTGCGCGAAGCACTTCCACTACTTGCATTGGGTTTTCCTCTGAGTTAGATATGGGGGTAGACAGACTTGGCTCTGCTGCTACTTCAGCGTCTGAATCCTCATTATCAATCTGATCTAGCACCTCGTACCTTGAACCCTTGTGTTGTATGCTAGGAATTTCTATATCTCGGGCAACCTTTGCAGCAAGGTGATTGTTGTCAACACTTTCTTTGTTTGCATCAACTCCACTTGAGGTGGAGATCATCCTAGTGCTACTATTTGGTACACCACTTCCCATTTGAGGACTATCCTCTATGCCTTGTACCAGCTGGTTCCTTGCAACAACCACCGCATCCATTAAAGTTGAAGAATGGACGCTGGCATTTGTTTCTAAAGGTACTTCGCTTCCTAGCTCAGGATTTTTTTCCATTATAGGAGGGTTCGCACTTTGATTCGATTGACCGGGACTAGCTGGTGTGCTGCTAGGACCCCTACTTCTTGCAGTGTGTTGCTTCTTAGGGCGTTCCCAATCCTCATCTGATCATTCAGCTTGCTTGTCTTTGTTGTTTACCGCTTTGTATACTCTTACTTCAGGAAGTTTTGTCGTTGCCTTGTTGCATTTTCCAGTACTATGACCAAATACTTTGCAGAGCTTGCACCGCACTGGCTTCCAGGTATAGTCCACTCTTACTCTGTAAGTTTTTGCCACATCTACCACAATCGGGATTTCACTTGGGAAAGTGCTATTGATATCGACTTCAACACATACCTTAGCAAAGTTCATTCTTGTTTTATCCTCAGTAGCTTTATCAAGCATGAGGGGGATACCCACTGCACTCGCAATTGCTTCAATTCCTTTGCTATTCCAGAATAGCATGGGGATGTTATTCAAGCATATCCATATGGGAATTGTGTTCAAAGCATTGATGTCTTCCTCAAGAAAGGGTCTCCAAGGTCTGATAAAAAATAGCCTACTGGCTATATGAATTGAGCCAATCTCAAGGACTCTGTCTCTGTCCTCCTTATTTTGAAATTTGAAGACAAATGTACCGGCACTGTGTGTCTTCATGTCAAACCCTGCCTTCAGCTTCCAAGTGCGAGTGAGCACCTCTTTCACGTAGCAAAAGGCAAGACATTTACCCACGAAATTACCCACAATGAGCTCTTCGCACTCCTTCCGTTCATCAGCAAAGTCTGATGACCGCAATTGGACAACCGCAGCTCCGCCAGCCATGGATGGGGGCCTGTAGGAGAGGCGTGTGGTGCCAGTCCCCTTCTTGTTTGACAAAATCTCTGCCCAAGTGCGTTGTTTAGGGTCTGCAAGGTTGTTGGTCTCTGCTCCCCCAATACATTCCTCATGAACCTGTTTCCCATTGACAATCGCCTTGCTCAGATCAGCCTCATCAATCACGTTTGTGCCAGATGGAAGAGAGTTTGCACCTAGAGGTCGCACCTCTTCTGGCCCATACCCGCCTTCCATCGCCTAAATCATCGTCTCGACTCCAGGGTCGAGATCCAGTGTGTTCCCCGTGCTAGAGTTAGCATGTGTTCCTTCCTTGGCATGTTGTTTCATCAATAATCAGACATTCAGAAAACCCTAGCAGGATCAAATCTGGAGCCGTGCAAGAGAGGCGCAGATCTGTAGCCGAGACAGCTGATCTGAAGGGGACCAAAAAAGGAGAGAAGAGCAGATCGGAAGCCTCCCGCAACCCTCGCAGAGAGCAGATATGAACTTCTCGCAACCCTCGCAGAGCCTCTCGCCCTCGTTTGTATAAAATTTAGATGTTAAGATTCGCATGGAAGACGATAGTTAAGTGGAGTATCTGTCAACCAAATAAATCAACTTGTTTTATGCAAACTTTGCCATATATGGTCAACTAAACTTTTAAAGCATCGAGAATGTGTACACCTCAGTCAGATGAAGAAAGGGCTTTAGGTATGGTTCTAGCAACGGCGCAGGGTTCAGTATCTTTCAAAGCAATGGACTGGTGCAGCAACCTCGGGGTCAAAGGTTCTTCATGAACCTCAAAATTCTTTCGTGGAACTGTAGGGAGCTCAGGCATACTGAGAGGCAAAGGGGTTGTCGTAGATTAATTTCAGAAAATCGCCCAGATCTTGTTTTCATTCAGGAATCGAAATTGGAGAGATGCTCTAGATAATTTATCAGAAAATTGTGGGGTGATAGTTCTTTTGATTGGGCTATGGTGGAATCCACTGGCAGCTCAGGAGGCCTTTTAGCTATCTGAGATGTTGATCTTTTGCAGATGAGGGAAGTGTTGAAAGAGGTTTTTTTGCTTTTTATTTAGTTTCAAATGATCTCGGACAACTCTTTTTGGTCAGGGACTAACATATATGGTATGTGTGATCCTTCGCTTAGAAAGCACTTCTGGGAAGAGTTTTATGGCACTGCTAGTTGGGTGCAATCGCCATGGGTGTCAGCAGGAGACTTCAATGTTGTTCATCATATGAATTAAAAAAATGTTGCAAAAGGAGGTCCATGAGCATGCAGAAATTCAATCAGTTTATTAATGAGGTGGAACTCACTGATTGCAGTCTAAAATGGGGAAAATTCACATGGTCAAATCGAAGAAATCGCCCTATTCTTTGTCGACTTGATCGATTTCTGGCTTCGGTGGATTGGATTGATAAATTTGGTGATAAAGTCAAATGGCTCAAGGGTGTAGCAGGTTCTGACCATCACGCGATTTTGCTTGCAAGCTCGTCTATTGGTGGTAACACTCGCCTTTTTTCCTTTAATAACGGTTGGTTTGATCACCCAACCTTGGCAGAGGATATGAAATCTTGGTGGAACAACTCAGTAGTCTCTGACCACCCTGGCTACTGCTTATGGTGAAAACTTAAGGCAATCAGATGCAACCTTAAAAGTTTGAGGACTAAAGTTTGGGGTAAGACCAATTTATGTATTCAAAATATTTCTGCTTTAATTGCTAACATTAATGTTGAGGAAAATATCCGAGACCTGACTGCCAATGAGAGGTCTTGTAGAGTGCAACTGCATCAGGAATGGGCAACATTAACCAAAATATATGAGGAGTTTTGGAGGATCATATCTGGGGTCAACTAAGGTTGTCATATGGGTCGGGGGTCTAAATTTTTTCATAACTTGGCTAACAGACGCAGACTATTTAACTCTACTGAAGCTCTTAGCATGGGGCAGGAGTTGGTAGTGGATGAAGTCAGCATCAGAGAACTCATGATCTCTCATTTCAAGGAGTGTTTCTATGAAAAAGGAGAAGTGGTGACCTTTATTATCGGGGATTACCTTTAAGTCAATCTCACGCTACCTCATTTGTTGAGAATTTTTCAGAGATGGAAATTAAAGCGGCAATGCAAGAGCTCAAATCTGAAGTTTCTCCAGATCTTGATGGTTTCTCAATGGTGTTCTATTTGAAAATGTGGGAGGTAATCAAAGTTGATTTTCTGAAAGTTATTGAAGATTTTAATTCTAGAAATTTTTTGGATTGGCGGTTGAACACCACTATCATCTCGCTTATTCCTAAATGTGCGGAATGCAGACAATCGAGGATTTCAGACCTATCATTATTTTGAATGAGGCCTATAAGATCATTGCCAAGGTGTTGACTGATAGATTGAAAAAAGCTCTTCATTCAGTCATTTCTCCTTTTCAAAGTGCAACAGTCAGTGGAAGACAGGTGATTGATAGCCCTTTGATTGCCAATGAAATTATTGATTCCAGGAAAAAACAAGGAGTTCTAGGGCTCGTTATCAAATTAGATTTTTCTAAAGCCTTTGACAATATTTCTTGGAGATACTTAGATTTGGTAATGGCTCGCATGGGGTTTGACTCCAAATGGAGTCATGGCTTCACACTTGCAGATCTACAACCAATTTCTCGCTAAAGATTAATGGTCAGCTGCATAGGTTTTTTAATAGCTCTAAAGGCTTGCGTCAAGGCAATCCTCTGTCTCCTCTTCTCTTTACTTTAGCAGCAGAAGGCCTAACCCAAATGATTCTTAAATCGGTTGATGATGGCCTAGTGAGAGGGTTATCTGTTGCAGAAGGTACCTCCTGTTTTTATTCTTCAGTATGCGGATGATACTATCATCTTTTGTGAAGCCTCTGCTACTCAGGTTCTTGCTCTAAAAAGAATTATGCTTTGGTTCAAAGTTATTTCAGGTCTGAAAATCAACTTTCACAAATCAGTGGTGTTGCCTATTGAAGATGTCCCTCATCTACAGCGGATGGCGGGTTTATTTGGTTGTGCAGCGGGTTAGTTCCAGTTAAGTAATTGGGCATGCCTTTGGGTGTTAGTTTTAAAAGTAAAGTTGTGTGGGATGAGACGATCGAAATGATGGAATCGAGACTAGCGTCTTGGAAGCGTAAATTCATCTAAAAAGCAGGCAAATTAGCTTTTGTCTAATCCACTTTAGATTATATCCCTGTGTTCATCTTGTCTCTTATCAAGGTCACCTCTTCAATAACAACCAAGATGGAACAGATCACGCGCGACTTCCTTTGGGGTTCCACTCAAAACTCTAGAAATATGCATTTAGTGGGTTGGAAAAAAATTTGTTTTCCCAAATCTCAAGGTGGATTGGGTATTCACCAAGTGATCACTTTAAAATTTGCTTTACTTTCCAAGTGACTTTGGCGATTTGCAGAAGAAGATGACAATTTATAGAGACCGCTCATCATTGATAAATATGGGAGCAATAGATGAGATTGTGATAAGATAACTAAGTACTCTCCCTATGGATGCTCTTTGTGGAAGTCCATCTCTCGGTGCGCAAGTGTTTTCTACCCCCACACCTCTCTTCGATGTGGCAATGGTGATCTCATATCTTTATGGCATGATTCTTGGTGTAGCAACCAACCTCTGAAGGATTTGTTTCCAATGTTGTTTATCATTAACAACCAAAAATATGGGAGAGTTAGCAAGTTTTTGTTTAATGACGATTCTTGGGATCTTTCCTTTCGAAGACCCCTAAATACTGGGGTGCTATAGGAGGTCGCCAAATTAATGCATATGTTGGATAGTCAGATGTTCTCGGACCCTAATAGTTTGGTGTGGAAGGGTAAAAGTGTGGGCTTCTCGGTGAAAGAATTTTCTGATATGTTGGTTGCCTCTCATTATAAGACTCATTCCAACCCCTTCATTTCATCTCACAAGAATCTGGTGTTGGTGAAAAATCTTTTTCCTCGGATATAAGTATTTAGTTGGTCAGTGTTGCATGAGAGAATCTTGACTAAAGATAAGTTAAGGAAAAGAGGAATCGACACAAGAAGTCTTTGTGTGCTTTGTAATTAGATTGACGAGACGCTGGATCATCTGATGCTTCACTGCAAATTCTCCAAATTCATTTGGAGCATTTTCTTGTCAGAATTTGGTTTGAGTTTGATGTTTCAAGGTTCCATTTTGGATTGACTAAGTTGGTAGTCCCAAGTTAATCCTTGCTGACGGGCGGAGTGGTTATGGCGTAGGGTTCCTCACGTTCTCATGTGGTGTGTGTGGAAAGAGAGAAATATGAGGGCTTTTAAGGGCTCAACAGATCGGAGCATTTTGTTTTTATCGAGATTAGGGAATTGTTGTGTAGGATGGGTTCGGCTTATAATTTGTTTAGGAACTTGGTTTTTGACACCTTCACGATGTCTTGACATTCCTTGATGTAGGAATGATTCTCATTGTTTTTTATTTATTTTTTTCTTATCTTTAATAAATATCTTCATGTTTTGGAAGAAGAAAAAAAATGTGTACATGTTCACTGCTGAGGGTGCTCCCATGTTGGATACTTGTTTTGTCCAACAAATCAAGAACAAAGAAAAAGAGGCAGGGGTTGGTTACAGAGAATTGAAATTTCAAGAAAACAAGGGAAGTGAGAGGGGGAGGGAGTAGGGCAGGAAAGGAAGAAAGATGTGAGGTTATTAGAGATGCTAATTAAATCTCCATTTCTACTATTAAATTAGCATGGAAAGTGCACAAGAGCACTTAATTTTTGTTTTATGGAGATAAATTACGTAAGATATATTTAGGGGAGAAGAACATGTAAGTCACTATGGTTTGAGAATGTAGATATTCCAATACATGGGCATCTTGGTTAAATAATGGTGCGAGAATTTGGATATCCAATACATAGGCATCTAGGCTAAACCCTTGCATATGAAAAAAAAAAGGTAGATAAGAATTTTGTAAACTAACAAGATAAGAGATAAGTTTGAATATGCTTTTTAGGTTCCAAAGATCCTAACATTATTTGGAATCATTTCTTTTGTTTTGAGGTTTTCAACATCTCCCATAAATTTTCTTTGAAAATTCTCATAAGATTCCTGACTACAACTCCATTGCATGCATAAGGTGGGGTTCATTTCCATAATTGAAAAGGTTGATATTAGTTTAAAGGATTTCTGAAGAAAATAAATCAAGACAACAGTGTTGTCGCAATCTTAGTCTGGATTCGTTGAGGAAAGTTCTGAAGGAGAAGTACAAGAACTTGCTATGTATTATGGGGATTGTATTACAACAGACTGCCAACTATAGTCATTTAAATGTGCATTAATTAAGCCTTAAAACGATCCAAACTTTGCCCATCTTTGTTGATGTTCCCTTCAGCAGTTGAGCTTAAAAACAAGAAAGACCGTACAATTATATAATAAAGTAGAACTACCACGGATGGTTAATCCAATTTTAAATTGGTTTTCTGAGTTTGGAATCTAGAATGTTAATTGTTAATATAGGCTTAGATAAAATCGAAACATTATAAAAATATTATACCTACTTCACTGGTGCATTCAGTGGACTAAGATTTGTACTCATGATACAATGTTCCTGTGTTCTAAAATTTTCATCAAGCACTAGCTAAAATTTCCATCCCTAATTGAGATCAGTGTAAACATAGAGATGGAATGCAGAGATCAAACAGAACACCAAACAGCACTTTCTAATTTCTACATATAAATTGAATGCATAAATGGCCGGTGGATGCTAGGGACCCCATTTGAATGCCAAGAACCATTCACCTTATAATATATCTTTACCAACATTGCATAGACTTTCATCCTAGCTTTTCATTAGCTAGTAATGGAAAGACAAGCAAAGTAAAGAAGGTTGATGACGATGAGCATGCATGCATAGGTAGTGGTGGACCCGGGATTTTAGTTAAAGGGGGGGGGGGGACAAATAATTATTGAGCGTGTCTAGAGAGCCAGGGGAGGCTCTCTCACACTTTTTTAGGAGAGAGAAATGAGATTTTGAGTTCTTGAGAAGATCTTGAGGGGATCTAGATTTTGAGGAGAATCTTTCATTAACAGGTTTTGAAGAACACCATTAATAGGTCTTGAAGAACACCACTTCATGGAGTTTGATTTGGAGAACACCACTTTATTAATGGAGAACCTCCCCCGACGCTAAGGGCCTAGCTCTCTAGAAATTTTCATAATTATTAGTTGATAGTAGCTATCAAGTGCGAAGCAAAAAAAAAATTCCAACATGAGATAGTAACTAATAAAAAAAATACAATTATTAAAAATACATTGCATATACCAAATTAAATTCAGTGAAGTCCAATTTTAAGCCAAAATAAGATCACAATATCGATAATCTTAGCAAGAGCAAATGAGCCTAATAACTAGAATGTATAAATAAAATCACAAAATCGTTAGGATAAGTATCTAGTTGAAGCTTAAAAAATATGAAATTTGCGAAAAAAAATAATAAGATCTTTATACAATTTCATATAAAAAAAAATGGTTTTTGTGAGCCTCAAATTTTGTATGAGTTGGTTAATGGTATATGTTTTCATTGATTTATATAGTTAATATTTTAGATATTAATTAATTTTTTTTTTTTTTGAGGTTTTATACCACTTATGAGCAAACATTTCATTTTTTTAATGTGTGTTTAATTACGTATAAATTTGCATTGAAAACAAATACGTAAGGGTATGTCACAATGACAGAAATAGTAATTGTCAATAGCCATAAAAAAATGATATACTCTAAGAGGACTGAAAATAAGTTTTTATTAAACCAAACAATTTTTTATGTTTGCAATTATTAATAAAATTGCATTGAAAATAATAAAAAAATTATATGCTCCAAGATGACCGAAAATAAGTTTTTATTAAACTAAACGATTTTTAATATTTGCAATTATTAATAAAATTGCATTGAAAATAAAATAAAAAATTTAAGTGAGTAAAGAGTATCAAACTCAGGTCTTTCGCAAAAAATTGTGAACTTCTAGCCATTGCATCAATAGAAACATATGGAAATGATTAAACGCTAAAAATTGTGAACTTCTAATCATTGCATTAAATATTATATAATTGACTTTCTTGTAACGCTAAATATTTATTAAAAATATTTAAAAAATTGAGGGGCAGCTGCCCCTCGCCCCTTAGTAGATCGGCCTCTGTGCATAGGGGGTCCAACAATGAAAAACAAAAGTTGAAGTTGTACCATATTCCTTTTTTTACATACTCATTAGGTACCACTTTCTTCCTACTTGGATTTGGCAAGCTGCGAAGCTCTATTTCAACATAATGGGGTCGGCAATCATTCCCTATGGATAATGTACATATTCCTATGCTCAATCGATGTTTTCATCATGTGCATCTCAAGAACATCGAATTGCGAATACATGCATCTTCAACACATGATTCGTGCAAAACCTTTTGCGAAAATACCCACATCCACCCAAGATTATAGGATACGATGAACGTGTAAAAGTTTGAGTTTGATCGATTAGTTCAACTTTACAGTTGCTTCGCATTTTCTACTATTGAGTGATATGAATTTAGTGTTGGGATGAAGTTGGTTTGAATAGTCCCACATTAAAAAAGGAGGAGTCGTCACTAGGGTTTATAAGAAAGTGTTACACTTCCTAATAACAACGAGGCCTTTTAAAATAAAAATCTCACACCCGATTCTTGGATGGAAGACCCAAGTTGCGTAAACCCTACACCCAAGGCATGAAAGAAAAGCAATTTCATGATTTCATGAATGGACATTTTTTGTTTCATGAAAAACACACAGTTTCAACATTTTCAACCTCTCACAAACTCTTCTTTCTGTCATTTAATTTTAAAGGAAACACACCCTTTGTTATTTTTATCACCATGGATGGGGGTTTCAATATTCCAAGTACGTAAAGTTGGGATTTTTTTTTTTTTTTTTTTTGGAAATTGAGCTGGGGTTATTTAAGATCCCCAAACCTTAAATTAAGAGGAATTCTAAATGTCGAGGAAATCAGCGAGGTTTGGAGAGAGGGAAGGTGGGGACTGTCCATCTCTCTCAAGATGTGCACATGAAAAATACCGACAAGCATTCCAAGGGGGATGGGCGGCCCACACTCTCCCTCTCTCCTTTCCTCGCCCATTTCCTCGCTGGCTAGAATCACTCTTAAATTAAAGAAAATAAAGTTGGGATTGTCTGCACCCTTTAAGAGCTAATTCTATTGATTGAATCATACTTTACCAAACTTGAAATGTATAGAGTTTGGAACACTACATGTCTCCATTTGATTGAAGGGTGTTGTAGAATTTGGGAAGCACTATCTAATTTTCTAAATGATAGATAGTGTATTAAAACCCAAGTTACAAAGTAGTATGATTGTAGTATGTTGTACGTATCTTATTTAAGTAAGTTTTTTATGGGTTATTTAACCTGAAACACATGTCTCAGATGTATAAATAATAAATTAAAGAAATGAATGGAGAAGAACAATGGAAGAAGAAGGTTTTGTTCCTTGGTATATTTATTATGCTCGCTGAAAGCTAACTTATATAGAGGTTATTAGTGTCTTTACATTGAGTGAAACACTCAAATATGTCGTTAATTCAAGGAACCATGAGACCAAGTAAAAGAATAGAGTAAGTCTAGCCTGTCAAGTTTTCTATTCATTTTTTGCTAAGTTTTGGTGTTTTGACACTTTGAGGAAAGATAATTTTTAAAGTATTTTCTCAAAATGAATTTGTATATCGAGGTCTAGTTTTATATTTTATTTATAAAATATTTTTGGAGATACATAAAAAAAATTGAAAATCCATTTAATTTTTTCTCAAGATACATGTTTGTATTTTGTGGTTCATCCGTGGGTTATTGTTTAAAAAATATTTTGATAATCAACGTGAGTTTTTTGACCGTCAATGCATATGGATTGCTAGTCCTCAGGGAAAATGTAATAGTGATTAATGATATAGTAACCAATGATTTTATTTCATTTTTCGAGTTAATTTTGGTCTCCTAATTTTACCCTTTAGCAAAATTTGAGAAAAATCTGAATGTACCCTTTAACAACCAAACGAGCCTCATAGCACTCAATAGAACCATATGAGTGATGCTTGACACTGAAAACCCACTTATAGCATATAGGTTTGTGATTTGAGGGTAATGGAACCAGGGTCCACGTAATCACGTATTATGATTATGTTCTAATGCTTCAATTTCAGAAGTCATTGCATCTCTCCATTCTGAAATTATGACGGCTTGAGGGAATAATTTGGGCTCGACATTAGATGACACTGTAGATAGGAAGGCTTATGGGACAGAAAAATTCGTGCTGGAAACATACAAAGTCATAGGATATGGAGTAGAAACATTAGTTACCTTAGAGTCAGATTGTATTAGATTGGCCGAATGAGGGTGAGTGGGACAATGAAAATCATTTAGGTATGATGGTAGGTTTCTTGTTCTAGATGATCTAGATGAGAGGTAGGAACAATAGGAGGTGCTACAGGCATTTGAGCTTCCTGTGGTGAAGTCCTAGGTTGTATGGTGTTGTTTAAATAGGTTGGTAGCTGTGTGGACTCGTTAACTTGCTGAGGGTTGTGTGGATTCAATGGGGCATTGTGTTGGTGTTGTGGGTAGTGTGATTTGGTGACGACGCTGATGTCCTTGTAGTGGCTGGACAGGTTTTTGTTGGATTAGTAACCGTGGGACAGATTGGTATGATGAAGTTAAATCTGAAACTGCATGTGGAGGTGGAGAGTAATTGAACATCATCAATGAGAGGCAACAGATGAACTTGCGAGTTCAATTGTGATCAAGGTTGGAATATTGACGAGGAAAAACATTCTCATTGGAAAATCACATCACGGGAAGTGTAAATTTTTTTGGAGGCAACATAAAAAAAATGCGATACACTTTATGAGCCTAGGATATCCAATGAAAAATATCCAGTTTCCCTCTTTGATTAAATTTGCTTTTGATATAAGCATTACAGGAAAAACACAAGTAACAAAAAACATGAAGATGAATATATCTGGGTGGTGTGTTGAAAAAGATTTCATGTCGATATATTAAACCTAACAAATGGGTGGGTAGATTGTTGATGAAATAGGCTGAAGTCAGAATGCATTCACCCCAAAAAGATAACGGAAGACGAGCTTGAAAATGTAAAGTGGGTTTGCAAAGTTAAGTAGATGACGCCAATGGCATGATAGCTCAATGGTTGGAGCTTGGCGGATGGTACCACTTGGTCTTGAGTTCGAACCTAGCTTGCGGCATCTTTATCAGTTTATGGTGTGTTGACCAGTTTTGGTCTTTAATGGGTTCTGGGATCCTATAAACCTTCCAAAAAAAAAAAGTTAAGTAGGTGACGATGTTTTCTCTTCACTACACCATTTTGTTGTGGTGTAGCAATACAATTACGTTGATGGAGGAAGACCAACCATTGAAGATAAGATTTCGATACCAAAGCATTGGAGAACAAACAATACAAGCTTTATTGACTTCAAGTCATTGTTTTTGTCTGCTATTTTTTTCTTAAAAGCTACAAATACATTAAGAGCATCCTATCCTTGGTATAACAATTTTGGCTATTTACCTCTTATTGTTCCTCTAGTTGCAAAGCTAAGCTCAACTGATCAGCTGGACTTCCCCCTTTGATTAGAAAGTTTTGGTGTTCTTGTTGGAGACTCAAACAAGTTTTTACAGGCTCACGTTTGAGCATATCTGTTACATCTCATTTTCATCTTCATTTTTCTCTATTTCCCTTGCAGCACACTGTGTGTATCAAACTCAACCTCAGGTCCTCATCGAAGAACACTTGGAAGAGCAGGTACTATCCTCTCATGTTTATTTATTTTCTCCATGTGATCTCTACTTTCTTTATATGTTCTGATCTCATGTTTACTTATAATTTTTTTTTTCAACCAAGCATCTCTATATCGAACGATTCTAGCTGGCCTGGGTCGAGCGCCTGGGTGGCCGCCTGGGAGGCTCCTTGGCACTTGCCAAGGAGGGTGCCTCACACGTGCCTGACCATTGTTTAAAAAAAAAAAAAAAAGCGGGAAAGTTTTTTGAATTTCATTGCTGAAACTTAAGAGGGAGGGAGGGACCAAAAAACAGAGAGAGAGAAGAGAAGAGAAGAAATAGGGATGACCTCTCCCCAAACCCATCTCCACAGAGAAGAAATCAGAAGAGAAGAGAAGATGAAGCTCTCCCTCTCCCCAAACTCGACAGAGAAGAGAAAGCTCTGTTTTGTGAGAGTAACAGAGCTTTCTACATAAGTATTGGTTTGGCTGAATTACATGTTCTGTTGTCTTTGCAAGTTTGCATATATATCATGAACTGTGTTGTGTGTGGGGTTAGAGCTCCCCTTTGCAGATATATATCATGAAGCTCCCCAGTATTTCTTGTCAATGTGAAGATTAAGAGAAATTGCAATGTGTGGCTATGGTGGGTGATGATGCTCCCAATTAACTTCTTCAACCTTTTCTTTGGTTATGTTGTTTTTGTGTTAAAGAGGATCAGAACTTTCAAACTGTATAATCAGGATAAAAGACTTCCTGTTTCATTTTCACTTTCATTTTCCTTTTCATTATCTGTTTTACTGCCATTACATATTTTGAGTTCAGAGTCTTTGACTTCAGTAACATGTGTCTCAAAGGTGTGGAGCAGGTTACATAGCCTACTAGTGATACATCTTAAACTTTTTTACAGAACATCCATAAAGAAGCTGCCATTGAAGCGCAAATTTTTCTGCTACCTTTATCCAAACGCATGAAGTTTCACTCATGATGTTCAAATACGTGCTACTTTTTCTAGTTTAAATGTTCAGTACTGAATGAAGTAGTTTTAGTTTTTCCATCTTATCTTCCATATAACTCTGAACATCTTTCTGGTGCGATTGATAAGGAGTTCGATAGCTAGATTCAAAGAGGGCTAGCTACTAACCCCACATATATGTATGTTTGAAATGAGATATCGATCGATCTCTTGGTCTGTTTCGGCACAAAAAACAAGCAATTTAACAACTTACTTGTGAAATGTATACCTAAAAAACACAAACGATTTAAGTTTCCCCATGTTACAGTCTTATCTTTTGCGTTCTGCATGTGTGGTCCTCGAATAAGCCACACAACACTTCAATATCAAACACACATTCTGGATGATCAAGATTGATATGTGTATGTAGTGTTCATTGATCATAATAATATTGTTCGATCTATATTTGAACACAACACTTGGGGTCTTTAATAGATGATTTAAATGGATAGCTAAGGGACATGCATGTTGAGATGGTTGGAGTGGAAAGTTCGACGATATATATGTTTCTGCATGTTTGAGAGTTAGGTGACTGATACTAGTGTGTTGGCTTAAAGAGACTCATCATGCATGCAGAGCTTTCATGGCTGGTTCTCTCTCTGTATATATATATATATATATATATATATATATATGATCATAAGAGCAATATCAATTTGTTGATACTGATGTGGTCCTTGTATATGATTTAACATTTGTGTGCATGTGAAGATTCTATTATAAATAGAGGTACAAACAGAGTCCATATTCAAATCTGCTGTTTTGAGTGCATGTAATCATGGAGGTATGGTAATTGAGGGTCAGAGGTATTTCCAATTGATGGTCAGTGAATATAAGACAGAACCGTGATTAGAGCATTATGGATGCATGGTTGATCTTCTTGCTAGAGCTGGATTTATTGATGAATCCTTAAATCTTGTATCTTCTATGCCTATGAAGCCTGATGTGGTGATTTGGAGAAGCCTTGATGCTTGTAGCAAACAAAATGCTAATCTTGAGCTAAGTGAAGAATTGGCTCAACGGATTCTCAAATCAAAAGAAGGTGTATCCAGTGGCGTGTATGTACTATTGTCTAAAGTTTATGCATCAGCTAACCATTGGGATGATGTTGGTTTGGTTAGAAGAGTAATGAATGAGAAGGGAATTATCAAAGAGTCGGGTTGCAGCTCAATAGAGGTTGATGGGGAGCTTCACCAATTTCTTGCTGGGTACACTTCATACCCCTGCAGTGAAACAATATACCATGAATTAGATAACATTGAAGATGGGATCTCAAATGCAGATGCTGATGCATAAACACTAAATACTCTACTAGCATCAACAAAAGATGTATATTTTCAAGTAAAACCAGTTCATTAAAACCTCAAACAACATGCAACTCATCCATAGTGAAAAATTAGAAGCCAATTCAAAAGATCTTGTTAGCTACTAAAATTGTTATTAGTCATTCTTTCACCAAATGAACTTTCCAAGATTCTAATTACTGTTGCAGCACTATGCTAGAAGTACATTTTCTTTTAAATGCAACCCAAATTTCCTTTAGTAACCTCAGCATTCAAACAGTAATATAGCAATCAAAAGTTCCACCATTTTGAAAATTTAACAGTCCTAAAAAACAATGAAACAGAAACCCAATGTACCTTTGCCTTCCACCGCCATTGTCTCTAAATCGATCATCATGCATGTAAAACGCACCAGCAGTCGGCACCGCAAACGGCTCATCCTCCTTCTTCTCCCCTTCAACTGGACTCTTCCCTTCATTCTCCATTTCCATTTCAGTGTAGTTCAAAGCAGTGAAAAGGAGAGAAAAAAAACAGTGAGATGGTCTAATGCAAAGTGCAAGTCAGCGGATGACTCACCGTCCCATTGGCCATAGACATGCAATCTACAATATGGAATTACTCAAGCCAGACAGGTATATATCTGCAAAGGGGAGCTCTAACCCCACACACAACACAGTTCATGATGTTCTCTTCTCTCTCTGTTTTTTGGTCCCTCCCTCCCTCTTAAATTTCAGCAATGAAATTCAAAAAACTTTCCCGCTTTTTTTTTTTTTTAAAACAATGGTCGGGCACTTGCGAGGCACCCTCCTTGGCACGTGCCAAGGAGCCTCCCAGGCGGCCACCCAGGCGCTCGACCCAGGCCAGCTAGAATCGATAATTCTAGCTGGCCTGGGAGGTGCGCCTGGGTGGCTGCCTGGACACTCCCTGGCACGCGTTCGGGACCCTCCCAGGCACGTGCATGATGAAGGCGGGATTTCGATTCGCCAAAATTTTGGGGAAAAAATTCGAACCCTAACTCTTTCAAAACAACATTTGAAACCGAAATTTTGGGGAAAATTTGGGACAGTTGTTGCAGAGAACATTGCAGGGTTGAAGAAGAATCGATCTAGAGAGAGAGAGAAAAGAATCGAGAGAGAAGAAGAATCGAGAGAGTAGAAGTAGAAGAGGAAGAAGAAGAAGAAGAACTTGTTGAAGCAACTGGAATCAGCGACCCAAACTTAGAAACCCGCGAAAGGTAAGTCCCAAACTTGATTCTTCTTGATTTCTTCTAGATCTAGGGTTTGTAGATCTAGGGTTCCTGACGCTCTAATTTTTTTTTTATTTTTTTTTCTTTGTTTGCATGTGAGTTATATGAGCAGTAGTTTGTCATAAGTCTCAGTTTCAAAATGAAACTCCTCGCTTCGCCAAAATGAAACTCCTCGCTTCGCCAAAATGGTTTTAAATGGTCAGTTTGGTTTTGCTTGATTTGGTGGTATTCAAGTCTGTTTGATTTGCTTTTGGTTGGCCTGAGAAGATAATAAGTTTGCTTATGATTACTTATTTTGTCCAGTTTGATTTAGAAATAGTAAAAATTAGCAGTTTAGATCAGTTATCAAGTTTGGCTCAAAAGTCAAAACGGGAACAAACTGATGTCTGCACAATTATTGTAAGATCCCTTTAAGAACCTGGTCAGTGTTTCCTTCTGAATAAAATTAAGGAAGTAATCTTTTTTATCAAAGAAAATGTTGGGGTTTGAAGAAAAAATTTGTTGGAAAAGCTTGAAAAAATTGAGTACTTGAAGTTGAAGATGAATTTATGATTTTCCAGGGAATACATGCCTTGCTCCCTCCTTAGTTGAGGGTCTTAAAGCTGGTTTGTTGGCCAAGGGATTCACTCAGACTTGTGGAGTAGACTAGATGGAAATTTTCTCTCATGTAGCATGGCTGGATTTTGTTTTGGGATTGTTATCAATTGTTGTTAGTTGTGATTGGCCACTTTATCAGTTGGACATTAAAAATGCTTTCTTACCTGGAGTGTTACTAAAGGAGGGGGATTTGGATCAGACCTGGGTATGTTGTGTACAAGACCTGGGTATGTTGTGTACAGGACAAAGTATATGGTGTCAAAACTGAAAAACACAATCTGTGTATTGAAGAATCACCCTGCATGCTGCATGACACAATCTATGGATTGAAGAATCACCCTGACCCTGCACTTAGTTTGATAATTCATTTCAGTTGTGATCCAATTGTTTATACTCTTTCCTAGCCAAGTTTGTGTTTTTACTATGCTTACCACCTCTACACCTAATGAAGGAGGAGAATGAAGCACAATGCATTAACATGCTTCTATAAGCATGTGAGTTAGAAGCCACGTGATTTTCTTTCTGGTGTTCTTAGACGAGTTTTTTTTAATCATGTTTGTTTCATCTCTTTTTCAAATTGAACAACTGAGATGTGTCCTTGCTTCAACCATATCACTTATCTTTTCAATAGGTTCTTTATCCTGAAACAATGCGTCATTTTGTAACTTTTCTGTGCATTAAGAAACTATTATGAATATCCATAATCCAAAACTTGGGCATCTGGCTTACAAGTTGTTTTACTTGATGCTTTTTGGATTTTACTTCACTTAGTTATCTCTTTGGTATATTCATTGTCATTCCTAGAATGTTTTAGCACAATGTCTGGTCCATGGAGCCATTTGTTGGGTCTTGTTAGATATACTTGTGATAAAACTTCTCCCAATTTCATGTACACAAGGCATGCAACAGTAAGTTTAAAAACATAATGACCAAACAGTATTTGCTGCATTAAGAGATTGATGTAATTGTTGGTGTATTTTCATGTGATTTTAGATAATATGGTAAATGGAATTGAATTGTGTGAATGTTATAAGGTTTGGCTTGCTATGCATCTTGCTTGATATGTTCATTTTCCATAATGAGTGTTGTTGTTACTTGAAAAGAGCATTCTGTCGAAATAGAACTACATGAAATTTTTTTTTTTTCAAAAACCTTTCAGGAATGGATAGTGTAGAAGAGAATGAATTGATGGAAAATGAAGAAAATTTAGAAGAGATAATGGATCCCACAGAAGGGATGCAGTTCAACAGCATTAATGAGTACCAACGATATTTTCATGATTATGGTAATAAAATAGGATTTCCAGTGAAAATAAAGAATACGGAAAAAGATGAAAATGGAAAACCTATATTCATGAAAATGGAATACCTACTAGTTCTGGGATGCAATCCAACATTCATAGTCCATTACCGGTTCGTAGCAAAGGTCGACGCTCTAATTCAAAGATGCAACCCACAGATGAAAAGATTCGAAAAAAAATACAAAGGAAAAAAAATAAACAAGCAAATAAAGATCAGGCCCTTGAGAAGAATGTGGTATGTTTTGCAAAATGTTTTTATGAATATTTAATTTTTTTAAGTCTAGAATATTAAATTTTATGTACACGTCATTTGTAGGGTTGTTCCCAGATTGGAAGGCCTGGGTTAGAATATATGACACCTCATTCACTAAACCCAAATACACAGGTTTGAATTTAATATATTTACTGACGCGTATTATCACTTATGATTGTTCACTTATGATTTGTATTTGTCAACTTGAAGGATCAAACAATGCTGTCATAATCTGGTATTCCAATCTCATTCATGGATCCATATTTTTCATTGATGTCACAGGTATATATTCTAACCAAGGGATCACACTATTTTTTAGTACTATTGCAATTATTTATATATATATAATCTTTTTTTTTTTTGCAGCCACCGCCTTCAAGATGAGTTGCTGAAAATTTAAATGCTGCGAAGATGCTGAAAATGTTGTGAAGATGCTGAAAATGATGAGTTGAAGCAGTGAAGATGCTGAAAATGAATATGCAACAATGATGAAAAATGAAGATGCTGAAAATGAATGCTGAAAACTCTCCTTAATGCTGAATGCTGAAAATTCAAAAATGCTGATAATTTCCTGTTAGATACTTTTCTGTCAGATTGTTGTTTATTTTTCATGAAAATACCAGTGGTGAGCATTTGGCCACTGCAAACTAGATGTATGTATCATGAAAAATGCTGATAATTTGGCCACTGCAAACTAGATGAAAATACTTTTGTCAGATTGTTGTTGTTTATTTTTCTGTATGAATGCTTGTTTGATGGAAGTAGATGAAAATGCTTGTTTATTTTTCTGTCAGATGAGTGCTTGTTGTTGCAAACTAGATGAAAAATGTTGATAACTGAAGATGAATGGTGCTATGGAATTATTAGAATCTGTCAGATGAATGCTTATTTTTCTGTCAGATGAATGCTTATTTTTCTGACCAGATGTTAGGCCCCCTATTAGGCAGTCCATTAGGTGCTATGGAATTATTGGAATCTGTGAGGTGCTCTGTGAGTTCACTCTGTGGCAGTCCGTTAGGTGCTCTGTTAAATATAAGTTAAATAGAAGTCTCTGTTAGTTATGTTAGTAAGAGTGCTATAAATAAGAGATTAGAAGTAGCCATAAGGATCATTCATTGAATTGTAAAGTGTTACACATCAATCTTTCTCTATCAAATACAATTCTTTCTCTATCAAATAGAAGTTAAATAGAAGTCTCTGTTACAATTTTTTCTCTATCAAATACAATCCTTCCTTGAATTCACATCAATCTGAACATCTGTCAATTGCACTACAAGATTCAATGCAGCAGTTCTTGAGCTTGTTCTGTAGATCTTGCTTAATTGAATTTCTGAGATACTGACATAAGCCTATAAACCAGCAATAAGCCTATAACTTTTAGCAATCTTAGTCTTCATGCTGTGAGATACTGACATTAATAGGATTTCTGAGGAGAATAGACTTTAGACCAGTGATAATAATTAGCTACTCGATAGTTTTATCTAGCTTTGTTGATTTCAGTACCAGCAGTTTGAAGCACAAAAATCAAAAATGAAAAAGCTGCAAGAAAAAACTGGAATATTAGTATCCATTTAAAATAATAATAATAACAAATAAATAAACATGAACAAAATGAGAAAAATTGCTTTCTATCCTTAAGAACAGCTGCTATAGTTATTAGTTATTACTATGCTTTTATATGCATAAAAGGGGACTGAATTTATTTACGTACAACAGTGATAACAGCAGAAGTTGGACAACAACAGGAAGGGATCTATAAGAACTCCAAAACTGTCTTTCATGCAAATGCACAAATGAAAATTGCTCCTAACTAGGACTAAATACTGCAGTTTTAGGCACTGAAAATAGTTCAAGATTGATAGTGCTCAGTAACATAACAAAATCACCTGAAATTAACGGCGTGGAAATTTAAGGTTTACTTCAGTAGATATTCCCCAAGAATGTATATAACATGCTCTTAAAAAAGCAATAAAATGAGTCTCTTACCTTTCCAAACCATAAAATATCATCATGGAAATGCATACGGATCCTGGGAGAAATAGTCATGGAGGCAAAATTGATCAACTGTCATGGTTTCCTAACAAACTGCCTCTAATTCTCCGCCTACACATACGAATCTAATTCTCAGCCTACACATAAGAATCTATCTAAAACCTCCTCAATCCATTGTAATATGGCATTAGCAATCACATACATGCATTAGCAATCACATACATGCATTAGCAATCACATACATGCATATTTTCCAATTGATCAAAGCACTGAATTTCTTAGTACATTATTCTCCAAACAATTGATCAAAGCACTGAATTGCTCAAGAATTATCATACTGAATTGACAATTGAGAATTCATATATGCATATTTTTTAGGTAATACAACCTGACTGACCTCATTGAAAAATAAACTGCTGAGATGGGAGGTGTAAACTGTGCTGCATCACCACTATTTGCTGTCAATGGCTTGTCAGAAGAAGAGATTGGAGCTTGAAAATGAATGCTGAAACCCTGTAAGGAAATGTAGAACAAAAAGACATCAGGAAGGATTGTAGATTAATAACTACAATCATTATTCTTCACACAATTGCAGTCCCAAAGGATTTATGTAGAAATAAATAGCAGCAATCCATATCATTTTGATTGCTTCATGTCAGATTGGGAAAACCTCCTTTTGTTGCAACAATACCTCTTTAATTTGATCTCTTAAACAAACAAATAAAACACAAGCATTATTGTTTATACCTATCATCCCAAAGGTTTAGCCAGAAGTTTAAACAAATGGTCGAATAAATTTGAGTAGATGCTGTTAACCCCATCTCATTTCTTTTCTAAATCTTGCTATAACAGTTTGCAAACCTCACCATTGCATGCAGGGAGCCAGGCAGGCCAATTTTATGATTTCTGATCCATGAACTGACAACTGATCCATGCATGAACTCATCACTGAACTCTACAACCTGATCAGAGAAAAACTTGAATGTCAAAACAAACTCGATCAACTCCATAAATAACCATTAAAACATGTGAACTTCAAATGAATGAAACTAGCTTATACACATGAAAATAGATCAAAAAATGCATGAGATCATAGAACTCCATTGACATCTCTCTAACTAGCTAGCTAGTGTTCTTCAAAGGCGCCTCCTACTATTACTTGTGTAGCTATCTTGAAAAACCATTCAGTTAGTCTACATGAAGTTAGGGATGAAAGTGAGGTAGATATAAAGAGAGAACTGATTGTAGTGCCTTGACTACCCCTTCAACTCCTCCAAATTGATTGTTTAGACTCTCATAAGAAGAAATGGAACTAGAACCATTTAGAGTTTAAAACAAAAACATCAAACTTAGGATTCTGAAATCAATATTTGGAAATGATAATCACATCAAAGAAAATATGCACATAGGCATCTATTTTTCTGTTCTGTATATTCAGGACATCTATCTCTTACTGACCCAAAAAATGTGATGCTTCATGCTAAAAAGTTAAACAATACGAAATCAAGCTTCAAGCACTGATCACAATAAATGCTTTCCTAACAAATTGGAAATTGCAATAAAAATGATCACATCTACCAATAATATTAATCCCTGACTCAAAATTTTATAAACTATTCCCATAAGACAGTTAGGACTATTGAAGTGCCTTGAAATTGTTTTCCCTAAACCTTCGTAAATTGAATGTGATCTCTCAGTAGTTATGGATTCAAAGCAGCATCAAATAAATATTTGGAATGAAACACACAGAAGTTCTGCAAAATAAATATCAAATTTTGTAGAAGTCACAGATACATGGTGTTTGCAGAAAAAACTACTGCTCATATAACTCACATACAAAAAAAGAAAAAAAAAAAATTAGAGCGTCAGGAACCCTAGATCTAGAAGAAATCAAGAAGAAATCAAGACAAACTACTGCTCATATAACTCACATACAAACAAAGAAAAAAAAAAAAAATTAGAGCGTCAGGAACCCTAGATCTACAAACCCTAGATCTAGAAGAAATCAAGAAGAATCAAGTTTGGGACTTACCTCTCGCGGGTTTCTAAGTTTGGGTCGCTGATTCCAGTTGCTTCAACAAGTTCTTCTTCTTCTTCTTCCTCTTCTTCTTCTTCTTCTTCTACTCTCTCGATTCTTCTTCTCTCTCGATTCTTTTCTCTCTCTCTCTAGATCGATTCTTCTTCAACCTTGCAATGTTCTCTGCAACAACTGTCCCAAATTTTTGGTTTCAAATGTTGTTTTGAAAGAGTTAGGGTTCGAATTTTTTCCCCAAAATTTTGGCGAATCGAAATCCCGCCTTCATCATGCACGTGCTTGGGAGGGTCCCGAACGCGTGCCAGGGAGTGTCCAGGCGCACCTCCCAGGCCAGCTAGAATTATCCTAAAATATCATATTTGCAATCCTTTGTTGATTGTGGTTCCTTCCAAAGTGATGTTACGCACGATGCCTAATTATCATACTTTCTTAAGTTGCATGACATGCCATGACTACATGATCACTACCTTCGCAAATTACAAATTTCGCAATTTTAAAGAAAGATACTAAATTACTAATTGAACATCATCAATTAGTATGATGAAGTTGAATCTATAACATTAGGGTGTGTTTGGTTGCCTGGAATCCTAAGGTGGGAATTGAAATCTCATTCCATAGCATCCCATGTCATGGCATCCCATGCCATGGACTTGACCAACTTTGATGTTTGGTTGTCTATGGAAATTGGATTCTAATTCCTATTGTGAGCGTTTGGTTGCCCAAAACTAATCATGGGAATCTTTTTTTTAATTATGAAGATCCCACTATTCTATTTTTATATGTAAACTAGAATATGATTTTGATTTTGCTTCCTGCAAAACATCCTTACAGTATTATTTTAAACCCGGCGTCTACTTAAATCTTTCAATAAGAAATCAACGTTCAATACTTGTATTAAGAATTCTAATAAAAAAAAATTTAGCAATATATATTTTGACCAAAATTTTCAAAATGAAAGCATGTTTACTGCATAAACATAACAAGTCAGACTTCTATTGTCAATTAAACAATAAAAAGGGTTAAAGACAAAGACTAATTACTAAACCACATACTCCCAAACACCAATTAAACAAAATCCAAACTTTCTAACTCCTTGATTACTAATCAAAACACATAAAAAAGGTTAAAGACATAGAAGCCAATTATTTTTGCTCCAAACTTATTCTCCTCTATTTCTGCAAGAACCCATACCCACTTTGCTTGTGAACTTCTCAGACTACCAAATATTGCTTCTTGAAGGTCTCCAGTCTCGATCGGACATGATCGTGGGTAATTACCATATTGTGAGATTTCTTAATTTCTTCCACCACGTGCTCTAGTGCGCTTGACTTCCACCCATTATCTTTTTTTTTTTCCTCCGGTATTATTCTCATCCACCAATGTTCTAATCAAAACCAAATCCATCGAATCACTCCATTGTAATTTGGAAGCCATACCTACAAAGATAACCTATCAATTATCAAAAGCAAGAGAAACATATACTAATAGATATCAATTACCAAATGAACATAAGCCACAAAACTAAGAAAAGTAAACAGGTTCAACCCATACACATACACTTTGTATAAAAAAACATTATGTTAGCACTCTTTTTTCTTCCAAATCAACCAATAAGCCCCAAAACCCAATCTTCTAGCAAGTGTAGTGAGCACAATTACATGCAAAGCATCAGAGAACACAAAACTCAACTTGAAAAATCAAATGAACTCCTTCAAACTAACTCACTTCAAACAAAGGAGTTCCTTCAAAGAGATCCTTAGTACAACTCCAAAGTCTACGGTGTTTCAAAGTCATGCTCCCTCTGACCACCAGACCTATCTTATCTTGTAGAAACTAATAGAAGGCCCAAGGTCATACAATTGTTCTACTGATTCAGAGTTCGAGCAATGATCAATCTATTCCTTGGAAGAAAAAGAAAAATCAGATCACATCTGGATAGAAACGACGGCATTACACATCTGGAAAGAAAATGTTGCATCACTTGTTTCCTAATTGGGTAGTCACAATCCTACCAAACATGAAAATCCTCCTCAAGTTCAGCGGAGCTCTGCACTGCCATGGACTGGTTCTAAATTAAGAACAGATGCAACAAGGATAAAGAGATTTGTGCTTGCATTCATCATAACATACACTGTACTACAATGGTGAGATGAGAATGAATCCATGAAGAAATTCCAATGACTATACTGGGAACGCATATCTGAATACTCTCAGAAAAGACTTGTATAGGTAGCTTGCTACTGTCATTATGCATTTTCATGTTTATTTGCCTCAAGTTAATCTAATGCAATTTCTCACTACTCAGATTCCCTTCACCTAGTGGATATATATTAATATTGTTCTATAAACCCCCAGTAAAAATAAACAACAACAGTTCCAGCTGTGGGATGGTAAGTTACCTCCAAAGCTTTCACCAGGTCTTTTCTGGAATGAGAGGCAGATATGCAGATTCGCGCCCTAGCTAGAAGTAATGGAGTTACCGGGAAAGCAACAGTCACAACAGCAACCTGCATTATAAACAACTATGTGAATCACATAGACGAGCAATTGCCTATTTGTTTCAACAAAACCTCACTCTTTAAAAGGAATACAAGTATCAAGTCACAAACCATCACTTGCTTTACTTCTATCCCTTTCAAATGTTAAAAAGAAAAAATTTAGTGTAAAAAACACAGTTGGCAATCAGAATGTTTTCTATTTCATGAAAATTTTAGCCTGGTTAACATATACACACACAGGCCAAGTGTATCTCAAATTTCAGTAAAACAAAGTGGAAAATGTATGAGAGATCACGCGTGCAAACATTGTCATGATCTTTTTATCCTTGCTTCGCATTTTCATCGGGATGCCAATCACCAAAAGTTTAAGAGAAATGATGGTGAGATAGTGAACCAACTAATGAAGGCCATTGCTGTAGTAGTCTCAAACCTGGCACAATGATTCTTTGCACAATAACCCAAATCACTGCTGATGAGGACAGTTATGCCTGCTGACGCACAGGCTGCAACAAATGTGAGTGTGGAAGTGATCTGCAGTGAAAAACATTTCTTTGAGATAAGCTATAGACAAAAAAGGAACATCATTAAATACAAGTCGACAATGAGATTAGAATAGATTATCTCCCATATAAATTAGTTATATATCTTTGGAATTAGAGATCACTGGCTTACAAGAATCATACATATTGTCTACTAACTACATATATAGAAACTATAAATCCTGATTGACCTATCCTTCACAATTATAAAAAAAAACAGCATTGTAAATGAATGCTTAAGCCAACAAATTTCAAAAGACCAACATCTCAATACTATCCCTTGAAGCATCTCCACAGGATAAAGCTCAAATAAACAAACAGAAGAAAAAATCACCATCTAATGTCTTTCTGTGAATCTGGCAGTTATTTAAATGTATATACACAAAGATAAGACTATAACTGGCAGTTATCATCAAATTTAAATCACTCATTGGCCCATTCACGATGTTTGCTAAGAAGAAGAGAGTTTGGCGAATACAATAATTGTGTCGGTTTCAGTTAAAAGCTTGTTTCTTGTGATGCTCACACATGTGCATAAAATCTAGTTTTTACATGAAAGGAAAAAAACCCATTCGTTAAGAAGAAGCCACGTAGTCGTGAACTCCACTACAAGAAATTTATCTTTTACCAACAAAATTATTGCTACAAAAATTGATTTCCTTGTTAATATTGCAGCATTGTCAACGAATAAAAAATTTCCTTGAAAAAGCCATAAACTTGTTACTGTTTTCCAACAAAATATATTTTGTAGGAAACATTCCTTGTTAAATAGGTGGCGGAAAACATTCCCTCCAAACCCAATTTCTCGCTAAATTGATTTAACAATGAAATTATTTTTATGGCCACAAAATACTTGTTCCTTGGTAATTATGACATACTCTGGAATGAAATATTTTGTTGCTAAAGAATACTAATTTTAACAACAAATCACTTTCCTTGTTAATGAATATTAAATCTTTTCATCCCTCTTTAGTAAGGAAATATGTTTTCCTAGACAATAATCACATTATTAGTAATGATTCGGTTCATTGATAATGATTGATAATTTTTTCCATTAGGTTTTTTCTTGTTAAAGCTCATTTATTAATTTATAGCAACAAAGTAATATTTCGTTGAAAATTGTCACACTATTGGCAACGTTTTTTGTTTTGTTGGAAACAATATCTTTTTTAATAAAATCTTTGTAGCTATGAAATAAGATTTTGTTGGTAATTATAACATTGTTCGTAACAAATTGTTTTCTAGGTAAAAACTGATAATTATTTTCATGAAAATTTGTTTCTCATTAAAGTTTACTAACTATTTTATAGCGACAAGTCATTATTTTGTTGGAAATTGGTATACTCACTGCAAAAAATGTTTTATTTACTAACAAATTTTATTTTCCTTGTTAATATGTTACTATTTCTAACAAAAATATATTTTATTGAAAACCATAGAGTTGTCACTTTTTGTAACAAAATCTATTTTGTTGGCAACTTTTCTTTGTAAAGAGGTGGCGAAAAATATTAATTCCAAAACCAATTTCCCACCAACATTATTTAGCAACAAAATATTTCTATTTCAACGAAATTTTAGTTTGTTAGTTATAATGACGTCATTTACAATAAATTATTTTATTGCTAATAAATATTAATATTATTGACAAACATTTTCTTAGTAAATTCACTATAACACTTGTTCGTGTCTCTTCAACAATGAAACTAAATTTTCTCTAGTTAATTACCACGTTATTGCAACGATTTATTTGGTTACTTATAATGAATTTTTTTTCATGAAATTTTTTTATATTTAAAGCTCCTAGCTTCTTTATAGTGGAAAAATATCAATTCGTTGAAATTTTTTATTAGTAGCATTGATATTATTTCATCTGAAAAATCAAATAAAATTTATTTAACAATACAACATTATTTTACTGTTAATTATAATATTAATGGTAACAATTTATTTCGTTGCTAAATATTGATAAAATTTCCATGAACTTTTTTCTTATTAAGGCTCATTTTCTTATTTACAACAATTTTATTTTATTTCATTGGGGATATAATCAATTTCAATAACATATAGCATTGAAATGCTATTACTATTTTGTTGCTAATTATAATGGTGTTATTGTGAAATTTTTTTCATTGCTAAAAGTGGTAGATATTTAACATAAATCTTATAATCGTGAAAATATTTAGTTCTAATTTATACTGACAAAATATTATATATTGGTCTCTATTATATACGTAGCAATGATTTTTTTATTGCAAAAAATGAGTAATTTGATTTAATAAGCTATAAAGTTGTTTCACACAACACAATTATTCAAATAGCTCAATTGGTAAATATTGCAGCAGATTTTACTATAGGTCAGGAGTTCGATTCCTGTTGAGCCTAAAAATATATATATTATAATATGAAATTCCATAGTGGGGTCTTATCATCAAGAGTGTTATCCTTAGAGTTTGGGACCTAGATTAGGTCGTCTCTTAGACAACTTTAATATATCATTTTTTTATTGAAAATAATTTCCTTGGTAATTGGTAACGATACCGATGACAAATTTCGTTGGTATTCATGCATTTTACCAACGAAAAAGTTCTATGATAAAGGTTGTTACCTTTGCCAACGACAATTTTAAGATTTTTTGAGAAAAATTTTGTAGGTAAATAAAATAGTTATTGCAACAAACAATTTGTTGGTAATGATATTTGATTTTTACCAACGAATTTCCTTGGTAGTTGTCAATATTACCAACAAAATATTTTCTTGACTTAGCATCCCTTTTACCAACAAAAACTGTAATTCCTTCGCAAATACCTTTAGCTACGGGGATACCTCCAGGAACCCACTAACGAATTTTTTCCTTGTTAAAAGTAGTTTTCAACAAAATTTTGAGTTTTGTCAAGGACATTTTTTCTTGAAAAATGCCTTAATTGTTGTAGTGCTCCCTGAACGCATGAAGGAAATTCTGTTAAGAACGACTTATAGCTAGTCACGTAGTCATCCATAAATATCTACCTACATACATACAAAAAGATTTCAAGATGACTGAGTTTGTGGAGAAACCCTAAGAAAAACAACTGATACAATAAGTTAAGTTAAGCAAGTTATAGTAAGTAAGAACAAAAAAAAACCAGAACTATAGTTTACTGAAGCTAATGAGCAGATTAACCAGCAAGTGATGAACACAAACTTTTTTTATCAAACAACTTCACTACACATCAAACTGATTCAATCAAACTAAACTTCACAGAAGCTCATAAGCAGACATATACTCATATTTAAGTCTAAATACTTGCCAAAAAAAATCAGAATCTTTTGAACAGACAAGTTAATTAGTTAACAAGAGTCCTTTACCAAACAAACACTACTCATCGAAATGGTCTATAATACCCGCCAAATTCACTTACCAATATACTTGCATTATTTTAGAAGATAATAATATTTATTGATAGTAATTATTAATTGATAATATTTAATTGATTATAATTACAAGTAATAATAGTTTATGATTTTTAATTTCAAACTTAGGCTTAGGCTGGTGGTGGGTAAGAGATAAGAGATGGGTGTGTTTAGCTAATGCAACCCTAAATTTTTATTTAAAAAGATAAACCCTAGTTTTTCCTCCTTGCACACACACACAAGGGAAAAAAAAAAAAAAAAAACTTGCGTTGAAAGGGTGGGGAGGCACTTGAAGAGAAAAAGCTTGGAACCTTGCAAAGAAAAGTACCGGTGAGTTAAACTCTACTACTTTTTCCTACTGTACGAACTTTACCCTTTCCTGTGATTTAATAAAAAAAAAAGGGGGGGGGGGGGGGGGGGAACAAACAAATAAAACAAATGGGTTCTTTTCTATTGATCAATAGTGATTGGTCTCTTTCACTTTTATTAATAGTGATGTGACATGAGAATTTCTATTGATAGTGATGGGCCTCTTTCAACTTTTTCATTTTTATTAATATTGATGTGGCATTAGAAGGGTTCATTCTTTTGATTGAGAAGGGTTTGTATAGTTTTGTGAATAATCAATTGAAGTTTAATCAATGAAGCTTTTGATAAAATCAATGAAGTGATGGGTTTGTACAGTGTTGTGAATAATCAATTGAAGTTTTGGGAAAATCAATGAGGTGTTGGGTTGTAACCGTTTTCTTTTTTTTTTTAGAAAATCTATGAAGTTTTGTTGTTATAGTTTTGTGAATAGTCACACGGGTTTCACTTTTTGACAGTGTTGTTTTCTTTTTGTTGTGTGTATAGATCTATATATGGGTATGGGTATGGGTATGGGTATGGATATGTATGTTGACATGTGTGTTTTATATTGATTGTCACTCTAATCAATAGATGTGGTCATGATAGGTGGTTTTCAAAAGAAAATGTGGATTTCCATAAGGATAGTCAGAGTATTTTAATTTGGGGTATAGCTAGTTAATGGAACTTGTTTTCTTGTCATGCGTATGTCACTATGTTAAAAGAATGCTTGTGCTTGCGACACACTTGCTTTTAATTTTTTTGGAGATGGCAAAATAAATGATGTCATGTCATGAATATCACCTTGGTAATGTTTCATGTATATGGTACTTGTAAGGGGAATGTGATGTGATGTTAATTGACTTGGAAAAGTAATGGCTCAAATAAAATACTTGGTAAATGTTCTTTTTCCACAACTCCAGAAAAAAAATGTGAAAAGAAAAGAAATTATTTGTATACAGACTTGCTTGTATACGTGTGATATTATTATGGGTATGCAGACTTGCTTGCATATCGGTGCACCGTTCCATGTGAGTTCGGTTGTACGTGTTGATTTAGGAAGAATGTTTGTCAGTGATCGAACTTCGGGTGAGATGACATGACACTCGAAGTGGCACCCCACTTGGGTCATGTACGCTCCGAGTGGCTTCAATGGCAAGGGAGGCACACTTGGGTGAGGTCTGTTCGGCACAGGAGGAGAGTGCGATTGTGGAAAAGAAGCCAAGAATTAGAAACCAAAAACAAATAATGAAATAAAACCATTTAATTGAGCATGCCATTAAATTGTGTATAGATTATTTTAGGTTGTACTAGGTTAGCCTTGAGGGAAGAAACTAACAGCTCATTCGAATCTCGAATGAGAACTACCTGTCTTCCTCTAGGTGAAACTTGCATTTTGTCCTTTTATATTTAATTGTTTGATTTGTAAGTTTGCTCACACCAGTATGATTATACTGACCCAGAATTTGTATTGCTTTACAAATTTGGGTACGTTCTTAATGAGCGTAGTCCCAGAGAACTATCAGGGTTAATTGGAGCGTAGAAAGGATAGTAGCTGCGTGGCGATAGCTAAGGAGTCGACGCGTTTATTATTTTTAGATCTTTATTATTACTCATAGGTAATCCGATGTAGGATTTGGAAATAAATGCTCAGTTTTGTCAGATACTTATTTGGGGAATTGATTATTGTAATTTTCATTTATTCGTTGTGGACCTCATTTTTAGAGGAAGAATATTGAGGAAGCTTATTAGTTGTTTTTTTCTGCCTTATGACTGTACCATTTAATGTGTTTCTGTCATGCCTTGGTCTTTGGAAAATCTAATTATTTATTTTGTTCAAAATCAGGGCGTGACAAGTTTGGTATCAGAGCCTGACCCAGCCGGAAGTATGCCACGTGGAGGTGGGCCCTCGGGCAACGTGGACGTTGTGCCTGTGTGGCCAACGAGGACGTTGGGCCTTAAAGGGGGTGGATTGTGAGACCCTGAGTGGGCGGACCTGAGGTGAGGGTGAGGGTGAGGGTTGGAGTCCAACAAACCCAAGATGCTCAACAGGCCCAATAGGCCGAGAGGGGTTGGACGAGCTACAAGGGGAATCATATCCCATATCACCTGGGTAGGAGAGGAGGATGATCCTTATATGTGCAGGGTCAGCTCCCCATTGTACAGAGGCCTTTTAAAGCCGTGAGGGCCGGATGGTAGCCCAAAGCGGACAGTATTTGTACAGTGCGAGAGGGGGGTCGTCACATGGTTCAATCAAACTAAAACTTGAAATAAGGAATACATCAAACTTCGAGCTTTAGGCCTGTGTAAAATATATACCTGAGGCAACTTCTACACCCTCTCTGTTACATACCCCAGGAAGCTACCTTCTCTCCCTCTTTTCTATGGTATAACCCAAAATGTAAAGCTTCTGCTACAAGTAGCGCCCTATAGCAAAGTCAACAAAAGGTTGCATCCCAATCCTATTTTTGACTCTTGCGTCTAGTGAGAAATTCTTCACAAGCAGAAATCCACATGGAGGATAGTTGGGAACATATTAAATGAATTTAACGCATCATGAAACAATCACACTTTTAACATTTTCAATGAAAAATATAATGTCTAAACCGAAAAAAAACATATTCATTATGCATCTGCAAAGTTTATTTCTCACAGGAATGAACAAGACCTTTTTGTTCAGTGCCGAGCACATTCGCAATCAACAACTACTATATCCCAACAGATTCCTACTATCGTCATTTTCAAACAGATGCACACATCTTAGCAAGTTTTAAAATCTCTAAACCAAAAATTGAAAGATTTACCCATTGAACCCTTAAATTGATACAAGTCATAAATCTATTCTGATTCACATCAAGAAACAAAAACAACCCAACAGAGACACAAGGTAGAATATGTATGACCACAGTCACAGAGAGATAGCAACATTTAATGTCTTCTAATCAAGAACAACATTTAAAGAATGAGAACCTCTAGGAGTAGTATTCCCTGATAATAATGCGGATTTCATAACCCCATTTGATCGTAAAGACAATTGCTTCACTGATCGGTGAATCTTTCCTATCCTCCATTAATAATTCTCTCCAACACTTTACTGAACTACCAAACACCCACTCACAAACATCACTTAAACCCTTAAAATCAACCTAAAAATATTGTGTTTCACACTTGAAAACACCTACACAAAACCCACAAAAGTTCTTCATTTTACTGATCCGACAAACAAGTAATTACTGTAATTGATCAATAAAACTAGTTCTGAGATACCCATTTAGCTGTTTCTTCAGGAACAGTTAATTTAGCAATAAATGAACAATCTTTGAGACTCAAGAACTACAGAAGATCAAAACTGAAGAAGTAAGTGTTGTTTCCTACTGATTCAAAAACTCCATTTTGTTTTTTCATTCATTGTTCGTCCATGTTTAGTTTTCACTGCAATTTCAACTTTGTCTTCCCAGACAATAACAATAACAATAACAATAACAATAACAATAACAATAACAATAACAATAACAATAACAATAGGGGTTCCCAGTATGTGTGTTTTGACTTCCTACAACAATTATTTTGAGACAAAAGTATATTGTGAAACCATCTTGGCATGAAAGGGGTTCTAAAACTCAACCATAAATACGTTGGCAAGACCATCACAGACTACAACTACAAAATGGATTTTCACAAAACACAAAAATCACCAAAAAAAACCCAAAAATCTGAGTTTGGGTACCAAAAAAAAATCAACTTCAACCGAGAATGCTAAAAATGCTACAAATTCAAATAGATGCTAAAGATTGCACAAATCAGAGCTTCGGTACAAAATACCGTGCCAATCCGTCACCAACTGCTCAAATCGCAGTATATAGATCCTATACAATAGAAACAATGAAACAAATTGAATCAGTGAGAGATGAGAACAATAGAAAAGAAGAAAAGAGAGAGGAAGAGGGATCAGGCAAACCTGGAGCAGGGAGATGAGATCACAGAAGATGAGAGGAGATCGCGGAGATGAGAGATCTTCGAAAGATGTGAGATCGAGCCTCTGATGTGATGGAGATCAAGAGATCTTCGATCAACCCTTCACAGAGATGAGGAGAAAGAGATATTCGTGAGTCTCTGATGCGATGGAGTCTTCGCGGAGATGAGAGGTCTTTGATCAGCCCTTTCACAGAGACGAGGAGAAAGAGATCTTCGCGAGTCTCTGATGCTGGAGATGAGGAGGTCTTCAATGGAGATCTGATGCTGGAGAGAGACGAGGAGATCTGATGCTGGACAGAGACGAGGAGAAAGAGATCTTCAATGGAGGTCTTCCATGGAGATCTGATGCTGGAGATAGACGAGGAGACTATGGCACGTGCTGGCATCCCTCACCCACCAATAAAATCTCAAACAAACACCCAAAATGCTATTTCAAGTGGAAATAGGATTCATATTCCCATGGAATGGGTGCAACCAAACACACCCTTATAGTTAAAGGACACATCCCTTGGGATTGGATGCATTTGTCAAACAGATGATTCCTGGAGTCACACAACTAACAACTCAAATCACTGAATTCCTTTTATAGTATAGATATATGACCCTTTCTTGATCTCTTATTAGATCATATTTATATCTTCACCACCTTCATCAGATCCAAAACTATACATATTCTTTATACTCTCTTGTTATTGTGCAAATTAGCTAAACTCAAACTTAGCCGGTATTCTGTTTTCATCCCTGCATGCCGTTACACTGCTACTAAGGTAGTTTAAAAATCCTCATATTTTTCTTTATTCCATAACTTATTATTAGTTTACTATGAATTTGTTTATCACTAGTATTTTATGAACAACAACTTGACATCATAATTTGGTTTAAATATTGGTTTTTTCTTTTGTTCTCTCGTTCCTTCTTTATTTCTCTCTCATTTGGAGTAATTCCTAGGTGTGTCAACATAATAAAGCATGTTGATATGTCAATCAAATTAGGCAAAACTTTTTTTTTCTTTCTGTAAAATCTAATTTGCAAATCTTATGATGAAATAAAATCCACTTTTTCTAAAGGGCAAGGAAACGCGCGAAGGAGGAGAGTGCAACCCTCCATCCCCTAGGGATGCGTGAATCCCTCACGCGTTTCCTCGCTGTCAAGAAGGGCTCAATAAAATCTTGTTCTTGTTCTTTAACAAAAACAAAAGCAATCAACAAAACTCTGGTTTTTCAAAAGCAAAATGCATATCAAGTCAAGAATCCTACTTTTGTCTGTTTTAATTATGTTAAGTGGATAATGCCAACCATAGCGTTTATACAAAAGCAATACTTGAGCTTAGCATGATCTCACATCCAACTGTAGATCCAGTATTGGACAAATGTTAGATAACCGCTTAATTGGCTTCAAGTCATTGTTGTCTGACTTTTATTCTTATTTTCCTTTCTCTCACATTAAGCTGGATGCATGAGATTGCTGATTGCTAGAGAAAATCTTGTGTTCACATTTATTCAGTGTTGACTGACTTTGCTAGCAGACAAAACATTAGGTGATGTGTTTGTTTTCACATTTAATTCAGTGTTGACTGACTTTGCTAGCAGGCAAAACATTAGGTGATGTGTTTGTTTTCACATTTAATTCAGTGTTGACTGACTTTGCTAGCAGGCAAAACATTAGGTGATGTGTTTGTTTTCATATATGAGCATGTCTTTTACATCTTATTTTCATAATTTTTCTCTATTCCCTTGCAGTGACCTCCGTGTATCCAACTCAACCTCATTGAAGAACACTTGGAAGGGCATGTACTTTCTTCTCATGTTTCTTTATTTCTCCAATATGATTTCTAGTTTTTCTTCTCATGTTTCTTTATATTCTCTAATCTGATCTCTAGTCTCTTTATATTTTCTCTACTATGAGATGTATGGCTCTCAATTTACTTGGAATTTTTTTTTCAACTAGGCATCTAATTTGTCAAGGACTGTGATTTTCTCTTTCAAAATAGTTCCAGTCTTCTATTTTAAGAAATATTTAGTTGTATGGTAAAACATGAAAAAATTTCAAGAATATGCGGAAAAGTAAGATCAAGGAATTTGATTTCTCAAAAAATGTCGATATTTCTTATTTTCTAGTTATCGAAATTTCTTTCGTAATCTGAAATATTCATTTCTTTTGTTAGGTCAAGTCACTTTCCCTACATTTTAACCCGTTTTAACTTTAGTTTAGTATTATAATTTTGTTATATAAGTAATTCTTATGCAATATATTATTTGTATGACATTATGAGTCTTGTGGTACTCTTTATGTAGTATATAAGAGTTTAAAATGCTGAAATTATATTGATAACTTCAAAATTACAAACGAAATTTTTACATTTTTCTACATATAACGAAATATTTCACAAAATATTTCTTAAAATCAACTTACGAAATTATCTCAAAGAACGAAATCACAATTCTTGAATAAGATACAAGTAAATTAACCTAATAAAACATTAAATATTTAAATGAAGCCTAAGCACATAAGTAGCCTTTTAAATGTAATTTTCTTCATATTTTTTGGGGTTTACACGAAAATATCGAAATCTACGAAAAATGTCGAAAGACGACCCCCCCCCCCCCCCCCATCTCGAGGAGGGTGGGCGATTAGGGGCGTCCCTCGCTCCCTAGAATCTCTCAACATTTAATTCAGTGTTGACTGACTTTGTTAGCAGGCAAACTAGGTGATGTGTTTGTTTTCACATTTAATTCACTATTGACTGACTTTGCTAGCAGGCAAAACTAGGGGTGGGCACGGGACGGGATGGGACGAGATGGACCCATCCCGTTCATTCGGGATCGGGACGGGACAGGATGGGATAGACCTCATCCCGACCTCGTCCCATCTCAAATGGGATCGGAATGGGACGTGATGGGACAGGATGAGCACATACTAAATAGTCCTCCAATAAAAATAACAAAAAGAATTTTATCTTACATTACTCACACACCAATAATGTCAAATTTATATACGTATAACTTACATCATAAATAATAATAGATATTAAATAAATAAATATTAAACTTTTTGTTGGAAGGCAAATAAATATTAAATTTCATTTAAAATTAATGATGCAATTCATTTAGATTTCATATAGAATTTAATCTTACATTGATTTAATTTCAACACATCCTAAACTTTAATTTAGAAGAGTATTTTGATTAAAATTAATAATAACTGTTATTAAATAAATTCAGGACGGGACGGGATAGGTGAGATTGAAAATCTCCATCCCGATCTCATCCCACTCTAGATCTGGACGGAATGGGATCGGGATAATTTTGATCAATCCCAAAATGACCCAAAAAAATCGCGACGAGTTCGAAATCGTGGGATGTGATGCCCACCCCTAGGAAAAACATTAAGTGATGTGTTTGTTTTCACATTTAATTGAGTGTTGACTGAATTTGCTAGCCAGGCAAACTAGGTGATGTGTTTGTTTTCATATATGAGCATGTCTCTTACATCTTATTTTCATCTTCCTTTCTCCATTCCCTTGCAGCGCCTTCCGTGTATCCAACTCAACCTCATTAAAGAACACTTGGAAGGCCAGGTACTTTCTTCTCATGTTTCTTTATTTCTCCAATATGATCTCTACTTTCTTTATATTTTCTGATCTCATGTTTACTTATAAATTTTTTTTTCCAACCAAGCATCTCTATATCTAAATAAAAGGTAATCCTTGATTCTCTCATAAATCTAAACATGGTAGTATATAAAATAAAATATCATAACTTGCCCTCCTTTGTTGATTGTACGTGGTTCCTTCCAAAATGATGTTACGCACCATGCCTAATTATCATACTTTCTTAAGTTGCATGACATGCCATGACTAAATTTAAATTACAAATTTTGCAATTTTAAAGAAAGATACTAATGTGTTCAGATCTGTCTTCGCTGATCCCAATGACATTAAACATGCAAAAATGAGCAGTGGTTAACCATGGACCATTGTTGTGGTGGCCGAAGGCACTCCGATGTTTAAGTCAGATATCAATAATAGGAAGAATTAAGACTGTATGTAAATTGCATTATTTATGCGTACATTTCTTCCTCATTTCACTGACTTTTATACGAGTGTTCCTTCCCCAACCGTCCTTGTGATCGAGGGCATGATGGAGGGATGAGATCTTGCATAAGATCTTACTAGTGCATGACCGAGTTCTTCGGCACTTGGCTTTGTTTAGGACTCGAGTAAATTAGATGTTCAGTACAATTCTTCGCAGAGCAATATGGGCACAAAGTAATATGAGCCCTTAGAAATTGGTGAAGAGTAAAATTCAAGGGCTCTGATACCAATTTCTACCCAGGACTACTAACATGGAGATAGAGCAAAGAACAGGTTTACAAAGAAGATAGAAGTTGAATAACAGGAGAGAATAAAAGATACAAAATCAGAAATATATAAACAAAACTATAAACTACTGTAAATAAAACTAAATTTTCAAAAGACATTTCTTTGAACTATTCAAGAGAACGATGCCGATACTAGGTTTCAGCTAGTATAACGAGATGTTCAACTAGAAGAATTCTTAGAAAGTTTTGATAAAAACAAGAAGATAAACAATAATGCATGATTTATATATTGACAGAAATTACATAAGAAAGACTTAGGAGATAGAAACTTACAAGAATAGAGAGAAGTTTACAGGACATTTGGATCCTTAAGAGACACTGAGAAATTGGGGTAACAGTCGAAATAGACTGGACCCATGGCCAAGGTAGATTCTGCAATTCCAAGCAGAGAATCATGGAACCTATTGTGTCTACAGTCGCGAAGAGCGATTAAGGCACAAGTGTCAAGGCCAGTTCTAGTAAGAGGTTTGATTCCAACTTGAATCAGACCGATATGGATATACTTGTAATCTTGATTTCTGAGAAATTCAAGGGCTTAAGGACTACCAGCAAGCTTGGTCCAGAGCCTTTTTTGTTTTTTTCCCAAAATTGTTCCCACTCGTGGTTCTTTCTTTTCTGCCACAAGTTTTCTCAAAGATTTGTTCCTCTCTGGTTCCAGCACACTTGGTGGAATCATTTTGGCCCTCTACAAGACATCTTGCCTTCGTCTGTCAATGAAGGATGGCAAGTTTTCAAAAGCAAGTTCAATCCTCCAATCCCGGTACCACAACAGGTACTATCTTTTTGGTTTTTTGTCAAGTTCCATCTCTCCTGGATCTGTTGCTGGGATTACACTATCCAAGCACTTCCTGGTCCAAGCCAATCGACTCAGCCTCCTCTCTGGATCTATCGTCGTTACAAAGTCAAGTGGTGGTCATCTTTTGATCACTCCCATGCTACAAAAGAAGCGGTTACAAGATTCTTTTCAGGAAAAGAACAAGCTCCTGCTCAGCCTCTTGTCAACCCAATTCAAGTTCCTTCTGAAGCAAAGCTTCTTAGACAGTTCATCAAGAAGTCTCTTCAAGGAAAACCTACAAAAACGCAGCTGATGGAAACCATGTCCAAAATCTGTGCTGAAGACTCAGACGAAGCTCCAACAGTTCCTCTCAATGAAGATGATTGTTTTGGCATCTGGACGCCACATGCATGAATCTGACCCTACAATGACCCTACAAGCATCTACAAAGGTTCCTTCCACTACAAGTCAAGGTCACTTTTGGCCACCAAACATCATCATTTCACTAAAATCACGTGAATTCACTATTCACGCACTCAAGTCAAAAGTTGAAGCATCTTCAACTATTTCAACCACCACAATCACTTCAAGACAAAGGCATCTCCTTTTCCACTGCTCCATGATTACAAAGGACAAAATGTCCAAATCTCACCCACTCTCCACTTAGTCACGAGAAGCTTATCTTCTCAATTATTGTAATTATATGAAGGCTATAAGAGCCAGTCTTCCCCTTTAGTTAGATATAAGTTTTTTTTTATCAAGTCTCTCCCATGTAACCCTGTAACCTTCTCTCTATTCTTGTAAGTTTCTATCTCCTAAGTCTTTCTTATGTAATTTCTTATTGTCAATATATAAATCATGCATTATTGTTTATCTTCTTCTTTTATCAAAACTTTCTAAGAATTATTCTTGTTGAACATCTCGTTATACTAGCTGAAACCTAGTATCGGCACCGTTCTCTTGAATAGTTCAAAAAAATGTCTTTTGAAAATTTAGTTTTATTTACAGTAGTTTATAGTTTTGTTTGTATATTTATGATTTTGTATCTTTTATTCTCTCCTGTTATTCGTCTTCTATCTTTTTTGTAAACATGTTCTTTGCTCTATCTCCATGTTAGTAGTCCTGGGTAGAAATTGGTATCGGAGCCCTTGAATTTTACTCTGTGCTCATATTAAGATACAAGTAGGTGATGTGTTTAAAACATTAAATAGATAGAAATTGCTCTATCTCCACTGTCTCACAATTCTTGAATAAGATACAAGTAAATTAACCTAATAAAACATTAAATATTTAAATGAAGCCTAAGCACATAAGTAGCCTTTTAAATGTAATTTTCTTCATATTTTAAATGTAATTTTCTTCATATTGTTCGAGCCTTCTTTTTCTCGACCAAGCCTTAAGACTCGTGCCTTGGGTCTAGACACCTGACTTTACGGGCTGAACATTAATTTTGTGCATGGGTCCTCTTGGGACTGCGCTGAAGCTTTTTACGAGCTAGGGTTAGTCCATGCTGACTGTTTGATGTCTCATCAAATACTAATCCCTAAAAATGGGTTTCTACTTTATGCCATCTTTATCCTCTAGCCTTACAAGCATTGTTTCCTCTTTTGGCCCAAACATGATCTGTGTAGAGTTTCAATATACAGAAGGATTCAAGGAAATAATAACAAAAAACCCCAATATGTTAGAAACAGCCCAGGCTTTTGAGCTTTGGTTTAATCCAAATTTCAGGGGTGATGATTCTGCTAGGTATCTTCATTTTTTATTTTTTTTCCATTAATCACCACTTCTAAAGTCGCACATATTATTGTCAACTGTATTTTCTCAATGGCCAATCTATTATGCAAATTTACATTGTCATCAAAATTTGCATTTGTATTAAAAACAATCAAATTTCAAATAAAACTCTATCAAACTCTAGATCCAAATCAATAACGACTTGACACATAACTTCAAATGCAACATCCATTCAAACATCAATTAACCATGGCTCCACTAGCAGAAAACTCCAATGATTATTTTTAATGATTATTTCAAGACTAATATTCATGAAAATTTAACCATGGCTCCACTAGCAGAAAACTCCAATGATTATTTTTAATGATTATTTCACGACTAATATTCGTGAAAATTTCACGACTAATATTCATACATTTTTTAATAATTATTTTTTGTATGATAATACATTAATTTTTTCTTGAAAACTAGTGTACCCCAAGTTTACAACCAAATAAAATGATGAGTTTGAATTGTAAAATTTCAATTTTTTTTGTCGAACCCACTCGTAACAACCGACAACACTTTCGGTGGAAAGGATAATTGATTTCAAGTGGCCTTTTTTAAAAGATAAAAGCATAGAAAAATGAAGAAAAATATTCAATGATTTATGACCTGTTTAATTATTTCCATATAATCAATAATAGACTAGAACTCTGACCATACACACACATTTAGATGGAGAAGAAAATCAAGAATCACTACACTAAATTGGCATATATGTAACAACTCTCAAAATAGTAACACTTTTAAGCTATAATAATCCACCAAATAATTTCAAGTCAAAACTAGATTTAGTCAAAAAATGAAAAATAGTTACACAAAAAAAATGATACAATAAATTAGATCACTATGAATAATATCACTTGTTGGCCCATACTCTTCATGGTGATACAATTATTTTATTTGTGAAAATGTGTAAAATTGCTTTATAGATTGTTATAGCTCAAAAGTGTTACTGTTTTTTGGGTTGTTACAAAAATGTCAATTTAGTGTTGTGAATTATCTTTCCTTTATTTATAAGATTTAATTTTTAGAGAACAAATGTCATTCAAAAAAGGGAAAAGGAGCGAGAAAAGGTAAATGGAGAAAGTAGCTAGCATTCTTTTCCCTATATGTTGGATGATCAGATTGGAATGGTCATATGTAATTAATATTAAGAATATGTGCCATTTCGACATGAAAATGGAGATACCATCAAAATAACTGCTTGCGCGATTGAAACCTTTAGCGCTTAATTCATTATTTATGAGATGAATATCAAATGTATGAAACAGTAGGTTACTAAATTCGGGGCGATAAAAAACAGAATATATTAGTTCCACGAATGGAATGGTCTGTCAAGAACACTGATTAGTTCCTCATTTAGAAGTAGAAAATAATTGAATCAATGATGTTACTTAAGAGAGTGAAATGCAGATGTAGAAAACTGATATGAGTGAGGCTAGGGAATTAGGTTCTACAACGAGGATGATGTGGCATCATTATATGAGGTTTTTTACAACCTCAAGATACATATAAACATTTTGGGATTTCATTATTCTTTCAAGATCATGCCACATCACTATGATTGCAAAAATCCGATTTTCTAATATTTTTGAACTGATATATATTAGTATAATAAACTATTATTGAAGCTCATAGTGACAGAACTCATGACTTGAGATATGCACCCCACAAACAAATAAATAACAATCTGTCAATGGTTACTCACTCTGCACTATATATTGACTAGATTGGGAAATCCTTGAAATTAGTCCTTTACATGATATACCTCGCTCAACTGATGCATCCGAGGGGAAAAACTTCATTAGACCATCCCAAAGTGTACCATACTAAATTTTAATCACTGAACTAAACAAGGCAGATGCAAGTGAATGTAGCTAGGTACAAAAGTCGGGGTAACTTTAGTCACACCCCTTGGTCCCTCAAAGTATGTGATTTTCATGTTTGTGATTTTTATGTTCATCAGACTTCTATTCCCACCATTTATCACAAAATCAATGTTTGGATTGGTGATGATTTAGACGTTCCCCCTCATTGATCACAAGTGAATGCTTAGTTGTGTCAACATAATCTGGTCCTTAATCCCCAATTACCTGAGTGAGTGTTTTCTTTATGCAGATCGAGATGGCAAATCAAGTGGTAGTCTCTCCACTCCTTCAACTTGTGTCTGACAAGCTCGCCAAGTTAATTGAGAAGGACTTTGGTGTAGCATGGGGTGTCCAGAAACAGATGAAGAAGCTTTCCAAAATTTTGTGTAGAATCAAATATGTCCTTGTTGATGCTGAGAATAAGCAAGTCACAGACTCAGAGATTCGAGATTGGCTACAGGAACTAAAGGACGTTAGTTATGCTGCAGAAGATGTTTTGGACGAGTGGGAATATCATGATCTGCTGCAAGTATTCCCAGAAATGAGCAACAACAGCAGCTTTGTCACTAACTCTTTCAAAAAGCTCGCGGCGAACTTTGATGATATTGCTAAAGAAAGTCGCAAGTTTGATTTGCGAAAGGGCGTCATAAAAACTACTTTGCTCTCAAGTGAACAAGTCTGTCCAGGTCGAGAAACTGGTTCTGTCTTAACTGAACAAGTTTTGGGGAGAGAGAAAGATAGAGAAAAATTGGTGAGCCTATTATTGGATCAAAATCGTCGCAAACCAAGCCATCCAAGAGGTCGGATGCCATTGCCTAACAAGGCAAATAGTCAGAACGACATCTCTGTCTGTCCCATACTCGGTATTGGTGGACTCGGAAAGACAACTCTAGCACAGTTGGTGTACAATGATGAGCGGATAGCAAAGCACTTTGATGTTAGATCCTGGGTTTGTGTATCCGATGATTTTGATGTCAAGCATCTTATGAGAGCAATCATAGATTCTCTCTCAGGAATTGCTTCTACTTTTGAAAAAATGGATCCTCTTCAGCGACAACTTCAAGAGAAGCTGCGTGGAAAGAGATATTTGCTTGTTTTAGATGATGTTTGGGAAGACGATCAAGATAAATGGAACAAACTGAAGGGCACGTTGACATGTGGAAATGAAGGTAGTTGTGTTATTGTGACCACTCGCTTAAAAAACGTCGCACTTATCACTGGCACACTTCCACATCACCATCTAAAACCTTTGTCTGAAGATGATTGTTGGTCTTTATTCAAACAACGTGCATTTGGATCGGAGGAGAAAGAGAGGTCGGACTTGACGAAAATTGGCAAGAAAATTGTGGAGAAATGTAAAGGTGTACCCATGGCTGCAAAAGCTTTAGGAGCATCATTACGCTTCAAGAGAGAGCCACGCCAGTGGTTACATGTCAAAAACAGTGAAATTTGGCAATTGCAAGATAATGGCATTTTACCTGCGTTGCGATTGAGTTATAATCATTTGTCACCACAACTGAGGCAATGTTTTGCTTATTGTGCAATATACAAAAAAGATCGTGAAATCAATAGAAAAGAATTGATTTCTTTGTGGATTGCAAATGGTTTTGTGCAATCGAGAGGAAGCACGGAGATGTTGGAAGATGTTGGGAATGAGATTTTCAAGGCATTGCTATGGAGGTCGTTCTTTCAAGACATAACAAAAGGTGAATATGGAGATATAATAACATGTAAGATGCACGACCTTGTGCATGATCTAGCTTGTGATGTCACGGGAAATGAATGTTGTTTTGTGGATGGCGAAAGCACAAAGAATATTACTAGAAGAACTCTTCACTTGTCACAAGTCACCGAATCACTACCTTCATCGATCGAGCTTGTAGCAAAATGTCCATCTTTGCGTTCCCTTTTATTAAGGGAATCTATCTATCCAATAAGGTCCAATTTTATCCCATTAATCTTCTCACATGTTTCCTGCTTACGGGCGTTGGACTTGAGTAAGACATGGACTGCAGTGCTGCCAGACAATATAGGTGACATGAAACACCTCAGGTATCTCAACCTTTCATACAGTCCTATCAAATCCTTACCTGAATCAATTTGTAAGCTAATAAATCTGGAGACATTGAACCTTAGAGGGTGTCGGGAACTTGTGACGTTACCAAAAGACATGAGTGAAATGAGTAGTAGGCTTAGACACTTAGACAATGGGGACTGCACCAAATTAACCAAAATGCCAATTGGGTTGGGAAAACTAACTCGTCTTCAAACCTTAAGTAGTTTTGTTGTGGGGTTGAAGAGTGAAGGTGGAGGTGGTATTAATGAGTTGGGAGAGTTGAACAAAATTCAAGGATCTTTACAAATAAATGGGCTTTACAAGGTGAGAGATCCAATGGATGCTAAAGAAGCCAATTTGTTGCAAAAAGAAAATATTTGCTCCCTTGAGTTGTTGTGGCGGTTATGGGAGAGGCGTGTGGGCAGGGGCAGTGGCAGTGACAGTGCAACAGCAACGGAGGTAATGAAAGGCCTCCAACCTCCCCCCAATTTAAGACGGTTTGTTGTTCAGGGATACGATGGAGTGAGCTTCCCGAGTTTGTTGCTTCCCAAATTGGTCAAGATGAAGCTATCATTTTGTTGGAGGTTGAAATTAATTGATGGAGGAGGTGATGCACTTGCAGCAGGAGGGTTCATGTCGCTTCAAGAACTTGAATTGGGTTGGATGCCTGAGTTGGAGGGATGGTCATCATTGCCCTCGTCATCATTGTCTCTAACAGGTGGAGGTGAAGGTGACCAACAACAAGCAGCAGAAGCAGAAGCAGGAAAGGTAGTTATCCCTAAAAGAAGATTAACCAGAGCAACACCTGTGACTATTAAGTCGCTATCGTCATTGCCGTCCTCATCTCAACAACAAGCAGTAGAAGAAGAAGAAGAAGAAGAAGAAGTAGAAGAAGAAGAAGAAGAAGAAACCGCAAAGCTACTATTCCCCTGCCTTAAAAAATTGAGACTTAGACACTGCCCTAAACTGACAAGTATCCCATTGCCATCCTCTGTTGAGTCTGTATTATTGCAGCAGTGTAATCAAAGTGTACTGGGACAGTTGAAAGACCTCCCTCGACTTTCTCACCTCCAAATTATGGATTTTCATGAATTGGAATGTTTCCCACAAAGTATGCTACTAAACCTTGCTGCTCTCCAGAAATTGGAGATATGTAGATTGTCCAAAGTTGAAGATCTGCCAGAGGGATTGATGAACATATCCTCCCTCTGCTCACTTCATATTAACGGATGTAGTTCCTTGAAGCGATTGCCTAAAATGAAAAACAGTTGTCTCGTTGATCTGGAAATATGTAATTGCCCAGAGCTGGAATTCAACATGGAGGAAGATTTATATAATTTGGTTGCTCTTCAAACCCTAGGCTTGAAATACTTGCCCAAGTTGGCTCATTTTCCAGAAGGGATCAAACAAGCTGTGATGCTTAACGTGTTATGTATCATCCAGTGTTCAGAATATATGGACTTGCCTGAATGGATCGGCAATCTAACATCACTAGAGTATTTGTTTATTGAAAATTGCAAGAATATGAAAGCGCTGCCAGAAGGGATGCAACACCTCACCGCTCTGTGGAGATTGGAGATTGTCGGATGTGATGCTGAATTGGGGAGAAGATGCATTAAGGACACTGGAGAAGACTGGTCCAAGATTGCCCATGTTCAGTATGTTGACATCATAGCAAACGGATGATATGGCCAGTGACGAAGGAGATGAGGATACGGGCTCGAATAGTGGAAATGAGGAGACGGACAGTGGAGACGAAGAGATGGCCAGTGATAGAGGAGATGACAATATGGGCTCGGACAGTGGAGATAGGCAACACTGACAGTGGAGCTGAGTTGGTACAAGAAAAGTGCAACAGCAACAAAGGTAATGGAAGGCCAACCCAACTTAAGATAATGAACTTGTAGCATAAAAACCTTTGCATTCCAGGCATAAAAAATCTGAGGCTTTCCATTCATTCAAATTTTATCTTAAATGATACCCCAAGCATGCCTCTTCTCATTCATAGTTTATTCTATGAAATGTTATATTTTCTTGAAAGGTTTTGACAATGCAAACTTAATTTATAACCACATGGGTCAAGATGTTCATCATACAATTTGCTTGTTCTTCATAAAAAAAAAATGGAGAGCTTTCAAATTGTAGGGTGTATTCACATGCAATTAATAGCATAAACTCATAATAAGAAATCACATTCCTATGTCAACCAAGTGTTATTTCTACTTGTCTTAATCTGTTTGGACTCTGCTTCAGCAATCTGTTAGTCATACATGCAGTGCGCTAGAAAATCCAAAACAAAAGAATCTTGTAAGTGATGCATTATATTAATTTTTGTTTTGTTCCACCTATCCCTTTATGAAAATTCCTTGTTTGTTGCTGATCAAGTTCATGCTAAAAAAATTCGAAAGCAAAAACTTTGAGATTCCAGGAAGGAAATTTATGATTCCTTCAGAACATAGTCGTGAAACCCACCCACTAAAGCCTCTCCTAAAACCCCACCTACTAGCCTCCCAAGTCAGCGTGTTCTTTGGGAGTACTTTGTGCATTAAAAAAAAGGTTCAGGGATTTTATAGTTGCATATGCAAAGACATTTCACTCAAACTTCGTAATGGTAAAAATGGTGATTCTGAAAGAAAGCCAGATTTTCTGGTGAAGCAGTGTAGGCTTGTGGAATCGTTCAGTATCTCCGCAGGGTTTTCTTCACAAATGGCCATGATCATGATCTAAATGATTCACAAATCTTTTTTGGTACAAAAGGAAGTAATTTATACAGAGGAGTCCGTAGGGACAAAACCTACAGACAAAACTGTTTGGAAAGTCTGTATTTGGAAATGACACTGTTTCTATGAAGAAAGTTAGAATTAGGGAGGGCATATCCATTGGGACTGAGTGTATTTAAGTTGTGTACTCTTTCGGCTAAACAGATTTGTGATGGTTAGAGTTTTAATCCCAGCCGTAGAATCTGATATCAACGGATGAGATTAAAGGGTGTAGTTCAATTTCTAGTGGTTGGGGTGAACTACAGCTCCCAGCTCCTTAACCGGGGCTTTTCCTTTTATATTATAGATGTTTGTTTATTTATTTATTTTTGTTTTTCTAAACACACTTCTGCATAACTTTACTTCAGTGTGTTCAAACATCTCTTTACCAAATCTTCATCAGTATCATTTTCAATCTATCACCAAGGAATTCTTGGTCATTCCATTTCTGAGTTTTGTTTGCACCCTTGTAGTTTTGTAGGACTATAAAGCAGCTAAAGGACCGATCCTGAGGTGATGACAACGCGATACAACCATTAAAACTATTGGCAATTGGATCGGATTCTAGTTTACCCATTGGCGCCAACATGGGCCCCAATCAGTAGACATTACTTTTCTGATTTGGTTATGGAAACCAATTTGATGAGTACGAAGTGTAGGGATGCAACACAAGGCATGGTAAGAAGATTATACAAAGGCTTTTCTTACATCTCCCCTTTCTCTGAATGTTCTTGGGTTTCCATCACTACCCCAAGTTCTTGTAACATGGAAAGACATCTTGTTAGGGTGTGTTGTGTCATTTCCAAGTGCATTTAACCGAGTTTGTTTGCGCCTTCATATGTTTGCAGGGTTGTAAAGCGTCTAAAGGAGAAATATGAGGTGGTGACAACATGATACAGTTATGTGTCATTTTCGCAAGAAAGTGATCCAACCATCAAAACAAAATACAGATGGATTGAAACTCTGGCATTTCTTTTTTGCTCTATGATGAGGATGAGGTTTATGACAAAGGCGTTGTGAGAGGATTCATGTAACTTGGGCCCAATTTGGAGGGATGATCATCATGATCATCTCAAGGAGGTGGAAGTGGAGATGATTAAGAGCACAACCATTGTTCAGAGACTATGGGTTAAGGAGGGTACTTTTTTTTTCTGAAGAAGAAGAAGAATTCATTTTATTGTAATTTTTCCTAAGTTCAATCATGTTAGGGAAGTCGGTTATTGGGATTTTTATATAATTTTGTTTTCTTCTTGCCGCACTCTCTATCCCCAAAATTGTGGTTTGAGGTGATCACCATGTGATACGGTTTCAATTAATGTGAAATGTCATCTTTGCGCATGAAAAAAAGCCAACATATGATCAAATATAAAAAGTTTGCATTATTGAAACTTTTAAATCTTAACTTATTTTCACTCTAAGGTGGATATGAAATATTTGAAGCAGCTGGCTAAGCTAAAGCATTTGCCCTGATTCTACGGCACCAGGCACCATAGATGTGCCTCGAGATAAGGAATAATTCTATCTCGAATCACATCTACGGTGCCTGGTGCCACCAGGCACCTGAACCAGTGCACCGTAGTAGTGCTCAAGCATTTGACACTAGGTGATCATGCAGTCTACACATGCTACAAATGATCAGAAGTAGACGTAACAAATTAATCCTCTGTAATTGCTGCTGCTATATCTCATTATTTCAGTGTTGTTCAGTTCACCTTATTAAGTATTTTATGATTGAAGTAGTGTGTCAACTCAATTAAAGATGAAGTTAATTGATAAAGTGATGTTGCTCCAGAGGATCCAAATACACACTTACATATACACCTTCAACATCTTAGCCTGGGGTAAAAATTTCTGAAAGACAATTATCTGGTTGTCAAGAAGGAGAAATGTTATTTTTTCCTTGGAACAGATCAAGTTTATCGAACATATTGTTGGAGGGGGCGCGTTTATATGGAGATTGACAAGGTGAGAGCAATCTAGTAGTCTCCGACTCCCTCAACTATACCAAAACTACAATCCTTCTTCGCCTTGTGGATTGACTTTAAAGTCAGAATTCATTGGTTGATTATATCACTAACCATTTCTTTATTTTTGTGCGAGGAGCGTACCATAAATCCACTAGTTTCTACTTTCTACTAGTGTTGAAGCGAAGCAAAGATCCCTCCTACCACTTTAAGCGAAAAGCTTAAAGCGAAGCAAGCAAAAATATCATATAAATATTTATAAAATACAAATAATTATATTTTATTTATATTTAAGCTCTTTAAATATCAAATTAAAGTTACAATGTTATATTAATCATAACTAGGCATGTGATTTTCTATATAATTTGAACTATGTTAATGATTATATTTTCATCTATAATCCCCATTCAATTCAATCGCCTAATTAAAGTAAGAAAAAAAATAAGTAAATAATTTAAAATTTATTTGAAGATATATAAATAACTAATAATTTTAATAGAGATTTTCCTATATTAGTTGTATGCTTATACTTTGAGAATATCTATTGAAAAGTAATAAATAAATTGACAATGAGGATCTTTGTGTGGAATTTAGAGTATTTGAAAATTGGAACCAATCTTTACTGTAAAAATATGTAATCTCTACTATAAAAATATGTAATCCAAATAATATATCTCATTACCAAATTTTATTTTATACAAACCAAAAATAAATTCAAAATTTATTTTTTATTGCGTTACGCTTTAGCAAAAAGCAGCCTTTTTTCGCTTTTGATTCCGTTTTCGCTTCAGCCAAAGCAAAGCGTATTTTGTCACCGTTTCGTTTCTCGCTTTAACTAGTCATTTTAGATCGCTTTAATTACACTAATGTAGAGTGTTGATTTCAGTAAAACTAGCTATATATCGAATGCAACCTAGCACAACTTATATATATAATGATGTATGTTATCAAAGTATATCTAATGGGATAGTCTAAGAATAGGTTGAAAAAGGAGATAACTAACCTTATCCTGCCAAAAAAAAAAGTTCACACGCACATGGAAATATCATTCCAAAGCAAATTTGTGTCTTCCTTAAAATCATGCATACTAGACTATCTTGTTGGTCTAGGTTGAAGGTGGCGAAGCCCCCCGACACCAACACACAGCTTGCACACGAGATTGTCGCCAACTGACATATCTCAAACAACGATATTGTCCCCAACTTAGACACCTGTAACTCATGGGTGTAGTTTTTTTTTACTAATTGGGGCTATAGCTTCACATGACATTACCCCCTAAACTGTGAGACTAATTTGCACACTCAAATTGAGTCGCATCTCCAACAATCTTCACCTTGGCGGGATTTGAACCTATTCGAGATAAGCTTCACTTCAACGTGCTATCATGCACATTGAACTTGTTAATCCCAATGCTAAAGCATCGTCTCATATACCACGTGTTGGTGCGAGGGTGAAGTCCCTCAACACCACCGCACAACATGCACACGAGATTATCGGGCGATGGACATGTTTAAAACGATAACAATATTGTTCCCAACTTAGATACACGCAGCTCTCAGGTATGGGGTTTTTTACTATTTGAGTTCTACAGCCCCCAAGAAACCTCGTTGCTATTGAGAGACATGTACAATCCTTATTAATTTCATATAACGTGACTCCCTAACCCATGTGGGCCTAATTTGAATGTTCAAATCTAGCCATATCTCCAACATACCCTTCACACCAAACTCGTTGAAACCAAGGCACATCCTTTCTTGATAAGCAGCCATGTGCTATAGTTGTCACCAGACAACATTGGAGAGACAAGAATAGCCATGGGGCTATCTGAGTGGTGAACAATAAAATGATAATCTAATCCTTGGGATTCAAAGCGTGCACATTTTGTATTTTTCTTGGTTGAATCAACCATTATGGATGAAATGGTGAATCAATAAAGAAAAACTTTTTTAGAGCATGTGAAAAAATGAGGAGTGAAAGTCATCAGGAATAGACGCAGTGACAGACCCAGGATTTCACTCAAGTGGAGCGAAATGACAAAGTAATATTTGTAAATAATGATAATTACTAAAATAACCATTTTCCTAAAAAAAATATCTTACTTTTTAGTGATATTAATGTTTCTTTATTTAAGTAATATATCAAAGCAACAAAATTTTGAGTCAAATTAGCATATTTTTGCCTTTTTTATTTATTTAAGGTTCATCGGTAAAAATGGTAAATTATTTTTCTTATGCATGTCTTCTCTCATTCAGGGTGCAAAGTTTTCAATTTCAAACTCAAATGTTTTTCCTACATTGTTGACTTGAGGCATATAGCATGTTTAATAACATCAAAGGAAAACCACAAAACCATGAATTTCTAGTGCTACAAACTTATAGAGATTTATATAATGTTGGTATAGAATATTGCAGCAACATTACAGTTGTGCGGGAAAATGAGTGACCAGAGGTAGTAAGATCATATAACATGTTAAGTAACATTTAAGAAAAAAGATAACCAATAAAAATAAAAATCAAGAAGACGATTGAGCTTGGAAGAAGAGTACCAACTAGGTTATTGAACTCATCCAATTGAGAAGTAGGCTTCATGAGCAATTTCCTTATATTGAATCCTATTACTTTAAGCAGCAATAGCAGTAGTAGTATTTCCTTCATACGTACTATTACTTTCACCAAATCAAGTCCCCCTTTTCACCACTCACACCACAATACACGTGGTTGACTTGAGCATCAAAGTGTTTTTAGATGGCTCCGTACGCCCGAATAAATAGATCCTTAATCCTAAGAAACAAGAGTCTAAGTAAAAGAATAAATATACAATTGTGCTACTGGTGTTGTGTACGTCTCATAGTTGAACAACTAGTGTTTGTATAAATCTAGGTGACTATACAGTTTGTGGTTGTTGTGGTTGTGCACATTTGTGATACTTGGTATTCTGAAAGAATTTCGATAATAAATCAAAAGTGTTTTGGCTAAAAATGTAGTCAAACACACCAAACATGTCACAACAACTATCACATTCTTCAAATTATCAAGAGGATCACCTAATATACACCAAATATGTTCCGACAACAGTTACATTTTTCAACATTATCAAGAGGATCATATGTTATCATTGACTAGAGAGCTAGTCGTGTCGTGGCGCAGCCATACACTTTCCACATAGTGTGTACCTGTGGCATGCCCCCCAATTCCTGGGTCGTGCCGAATTGTGATAAATTGTTAGACACAAAGGAAATGATTTGTGTGTATTGTGTTATCTTTCTCATTCACAATCACCTGTTTATATACAAACTAATTCAGAGAATATTGTGAGAATATTCACAATATAATCTGCTAATTTCCTTAAAACTATTATACAATATTGACTCTATAAGCAATTTTCCTAATACAAATATTCCCAATCAATCAGGATATTCGTAATATATTCTCAATACCCCCCCTCAAGTTGGTGCATGGAGATCCCGTATGCCCAACTTGCGAAGTAGATACTCATATTGTCGTTTGCCCAATGCTTTTGTGAAAATGTCAGCGAGTTGCTCATTGGATGGGACAAATGTGGGATTTATATGTCCAGCAACAATTTCATCACGGACAAAGTGACAATCGACCTCAATATGTTTTGTCCGTTCATGAAAAACAGGATTTTGAGATATATGGAGAGCCGCCTGACTATCACAATGAAGAGACATAGGACGTGTGTGAGGCATCCCGAGGCTAGCTAAAATAGCTTTAAGCCATTTCAACTCACATGTAGTCATAGCCATAGACCTATATTCCGCCTCTGCGGAGGAGCGGGATACTGTATGTTGCTTCTTTGTCTTCCAAGATACCGGCGAGTTCCCAAGGAACACCAACCAACCAGTGAGGGACCGCCGAGTCAAAGGGCATCCGGCCCAATCAGCGTCACACCACCCATGTAACTGCAAGTCACACTTACTACTCAAATGTATACCTTGACCTGGATTACCTTTTAAGTACCGAACCACCCGCAAAGCAGCTTCCCATTGGTCCGCCCGAGGATGTTGCATAAATTGAGATAAAACATGAACACTATAAGATAATTCGGGTCGAGTGAAACACAAATAAATTAGCCGTCCCACCAAGCGACGGTAAGGCTCCGGGTCAGCGAGCTCTGGACTTTTGGACAAGGCGAGTCGATGATTCTGTTCCAATGGCACCGCCGCGGGCCTTGCCCCTAGCAATCCGGCCTCAGAGATGATATCTAGCGCGTATTTGCGTTGACAAAGCACAAACCCATCTGGTCCGCGTGCCACTTCAACCCCCAAGAAATACTTTAAAGGACCCAGATCTTTCATATGGAAACAAACACTGAGGTAATCCTTGAATTTCTGTATATCCCCCGGATTACGCCCAGAGATGATAAGGTCGTCGACATAGACAAGAACACTGAGCTGAACCGCACCTCTTTGTAGAGTGAACAAAGAATAATCTGAATAAGATTGCCGAAAACCATAATTCTTCAAAGCAGTTGACAGTTTAGCAAACCAGCATCGGGGTGCCTGCTTCAGCCCATATAATGATTTCCTAAGCTTGCACACCTTTCCAGAAGTCCCCACCTGAAAACCAGGTGGTAATTTCATGTATACCTCCTCCGTAAGATCACCATGTAGAAATGCATTATGAACATCCATCTGATGGACTTCCCAATTCTTGGCAGCCGCAACGGCAAGAAAGACCCGTACTGTAACCATCTTAGCTACTGGAGCAAAAGTCTCTGTATAATCAACTCCTTCAATTTGATGATTCCCAAAAATAACCAGCCGAGCCTTCAATCGCTCAATGGTACCATCAGAGTTATACTTGATTTTGTATACCCACTTGCATCCGAGAGCTTTCTTTCTTGGTGACAATTCTGTTACAACCCAGGTTTCATTAATCTCAAGAGCCTCAATTTCTCGTCGCATGGCATCCCTCCAGCGGCTGTCTTTCACGGCCTCAGAATAGCACACAGGTTCCCGATTTGTTGTCAAGGCTGCAAGAAAATGTCTATGTCGCATAGAAAAATTATCACAATTCACATAATGCGCTATGGGATAGGGTGTACCTGAGGAATGCCATGGTACGGGTGAAGGAGGTACGGATGGACTCATTTTCCGAATGGTATGAGTAACATAATCACGGAGTCGTATCGAGGCTTGTCTTCTGCGGTGACCCCTGCCCAACACATCTTCCTGACTTGCGTCCGGGTTGTCCTCCTGGTTCGCACAAACCGGCTGCCCAGCAGCCTCATCCGGCTGTACAAACGCCTCGACACCAGCATTTGCCCCATCCTCGGCACACACCGACTGCCCAGCAGCCCTATTTGGCTGAACAAACTCCTCGGCACTAGCCGACTGCCCAGCAGTCCTATCCGGCTGTACACACTCATCGGCACCCCCCCTCAAAACAGGCGTAGATGTCTCCTCAAAGTCCTCTTGAACCGCCTCGATATTAGGCAGACCATCGTGGTCTAAATTAAAATTATCTGCAAAGGGAAAAACTCCTTCCGAGAATACAACATTACGAGAAACAAAGAAATCTTGTTTCTCCAAGTCATACAAACGCCACCCCTTTTTTCCATAAGGGTACCCAACAAAGACGCACCTTCGACTTCTACTGGCAAACTTATCCCCCGTCTGCACATGTGCATAACACAAAGACCCCATAATGCGCAAGTGATCGTAAGTTGGTGTGCTGCCATACAAGACACTATAAGGTGTTTTCCCATTCAAGACCAAGGAGGGAGTCCTATTTATCAAGTATCCAGCCGTCAACACACATTCTCCCCAAAATTCAATAGGAAGAGAGCCCTGAAAACGCAGCGCCCGAGCTACGTTCAAAATATGTTGGTGTTTCCGTTCAACCCGCCCATTTTGTTGAGGTGTTCCCACACAGGACGTTTGAAAAACAATCCCATGATCAAGAAAATATTGTCGCAGGCAAGTGAATTCAGTGCCGTTATCACTCCTCAAAATTTTTACCTCTTTATCAAATTGTCTCTTAACCATCGAGAAAAACATTTGAAGAGTACGGGAGACCTCTTTCTTATCAACAAGTAAATAAATCCATACAGCACGGGAAAAATCATCAACCATGGTCAAAAAATAAGAAGCACCACAAGAAGAAGTTGTTCGATAAGGTCCCCATAAATCAGTGTGAATAAGTTCAAAAATAGTCGAAGCTTTATGTTCACTAACAGGAAACTTATCTCTACTTTGCTTTGCCCTCTAGCAGACGTCACAGTTTTTATTCAAGCGATTTTTCTTTTCACTAAAACTGACGTCGGGAACTAACTTTGTTACCTGTAGAGATGGATGACCCAGTCGCTGGTGCCATAGATCAAGAGACACCACACTATTGGCCTTTATTGCGTGAACCTGTGACAGCCCCCGGAAGTAATAGAGTCCATCGCGTCGTTCACCCGCACCAATCAGCATCCTCAAAGTGCGGTCCTGTATAACACACAGATCATTAGTGAATTGGACAAAACAGTTATAATGATCAGTTCTGTGAATTGGACAAAACGTCCTGTGAGGATGCTGATTGGTGCGGGTTTCTTCTCTTCTACAGAGACAGAGTAAGGAAGGTTCAGTTCAGTTCGGCAATGGAAGCCGAAAGGTTCGGTTTTTCGATTAGGATCGATTAGAATCGATTAGGATCGATTAGAATCGATTAAGATCGATCAGGTTCCTGGAGCTTCGATCAGGTTCCTGGAGCTTCGATCAGGTTCCTGGAGCTTCGATCAGGATCGATTAGAGTTTCAATCAGATCTGAATCAGTTCAGATCTGAATCGCACAGGTTCGTCGATCAGGCCGAGGTTCTTCTTCTGCGTTCCTTCTTATTCAAAGAAACCCTTTTCATTCAAAGAGGTTTCGATCAGGTACCTGTTCTCCCTTTATGATACTCGTATAACCTGGCTCTGATACCATGATAAATTGTTAGACACAAAGGAAATGATTTGTGTGTATTGTGTTATCTTTCTCATTCACAATCACCTGTTTATATACAAACTAATTCAGAGAATATTGTGAGAATATTCACAATATAATCTGCTAATTTCCTTAAAACTATTATACAATATTGACTCTATAAGCAACTTTCCTAATACAAATATTCCCAATCAATCAGGATATTCGTAATATATTCTCAATAAATTGGAAAAAACATGCAATGGTCAAGACTAGGATTAAAATTAATCAAATATGTGTTACCACTCAAAACATGACCCAACTCACCACCTTACCCGTCGAAGGGTTCCAAGTTCAAGAAAGCTTCCAACACCCCTTTCTCCTCAGATTTCATCCTCACAATCCCACCAAAAAAAGGTGCCAAAAATACGTACCCTCAAGCTCTCATCGGAGCCAACTCTGGTGATCCATAATTGAGTCAAACCACCAAATTGTAAGAGATATTTCTACCAGCTAATTCACTCGATATGAAAACTTCAGCTTTCAATCTGGAATGTCAAAAAAACATTGATTTCAACTCTCTGATAAGGGTACTGGACCCACTTGAGAGCTGCAAATCTGCCATCAATGGCAGCTGGGAGCTGGTTTTCAGGCGCCAATCGATAGTCAAAAGAGATAACTACGACCTAAATATGGTGAGGTATCCAAATTTGTTATCCTCGAGATTTAACCTGCAAAACAAGGTGATGCAGTCTTTTTTCGCTCCCAGTGTGGTGGCCAATGACACTCCGATGCTAAAGTCAGACAGGGATTTGAGGAAGGTGTAATATTGTAAATAGGGAATTTGTAGCGTACCTTAGCTTACCAACCTCATGTCTTATTTATAGTGAAGGAGTCTTGGTTCTACCAAGCCATCGAAGGCGTAGTTTAGGAATGAGATCTTCGTGGAGATCCTTTTCTAATTACGGGTCATGTTGTAGGAGGGAAGTTCCATGTTAGCCTTGTGCTCCTAGATACGTGGGAAATAGTTCCTAACACGAGAGCAATCCGTAGAATGAAGTTTCCCTGTGTGAAATGTACTCTGGTATTTGCTTCCTAGTTGATAGCAGAGAGTTGTTGTAGTTGTTTGTCCGAAGTTGATCCTCGAGATACTTGCCTTAGTAGGACTTATGGGTATTGAGGATAATTGTGAGACGTGTGGGTCTAGCATGCTGTAAGAGTTTGGGTCTGTCTGGTGGACTAGATTAGGCAAGCTTGGAACCGCTTGGGCCGGATCAGTGTTGGGCTGACGCTGGGGCCTGTAATTCCTTGAGATTATCATGACACGTGTATGGCTCAGGGATGTGACCGTTTTCATGTATCATCACAAGGTTAGATTGCCAAATACCACCTGTTTGGTGGCCGAAGCCAACTCTGGCTATCCAGAATTGAGTCGAACCGCCTAATTGTAGGCAATATTTCCACCAGCTAACTCACTCGATATGAAAACTTCAGCTATCGATCTGCAATGTCAGACAACCATGGGTTTCAACTCTCTGATAGGGTACTGGACCAACTTGAGAGCTGCAAATCTATCATCAATGGCAGATGGGAGTTGATTCTCATGCGTCAATCGATAGTCAAGAGAGATGACTACTACCTGAAGATGGTGATGTGTCCAAATTTGTTCTCCTCGAGATCTGACTTGCAAACAAGTTTAGATTGCCAAATACCACTTGTTTGGTGGCCGAAGGCACTCCAATGCTTAAGTCAGTTAACTTTAGGAGAAAGTGAACTTGGACAGAGTATAGTTGTGATGTATTTTCGTACCTCTTTGTTCATCCATTTTTCTTTACCTTATATAATAAGTGCATTTAACTATGTACATGACTTAAGCTCGAATGACGCAATGAAGGGGGATGTTTATCATAACGATATCTTCCTTCATTGAGATGTGTATTTTGGGGAGTGATTCCCGTCATGACTTATCTTCTTCATAACGGTCATCTCATAATTGAGATGTGTCCTTGAAGGAGTAATTTCTGCCATGACTTACATCCTTTGTAACAACTTTCTCTTAATTGAGATGCGTCCTTGGGGGCTGATTCCCGCCATGACTTATTCTTCGTAACAACCATATCTAATTGTGGTGGTTTGCGCCACATGTATGGCCACGATCGGGTGACAACTTGATGTATCATCATCTACTCCCCCTAGTTAATGAGTTTACTTGTTTGGCCACAACATGTAAATTGTGAAAGCCCGCGCAACGACATGATGGTTTTCTCTTGTCAGACTATGAAGTCAATGTGACAAGTCATCAGGGTCGTATTGTGTGATTTTGGACCAGATGAAGTCATCGAAGTTGAACTGCATGAGTTCGGACCAGATGAAGACTTTTGTGACAAGTCATCGTAGTCAGACTTAGTGAGTTCGGACCAGATGCAGTTTGTGTGACAAGTCATCGTAGTCAGTTGCACGAGTCCATATCAGATGAAGTCGATCATCTAACAAATCATCATAGTCAGCTGCATGAGTCCGAACCAAATGAAGTCGTCGTATTCAAACGCCGTGAGTCTGGACCAAATGAAGTCAGTGCGACTAAACTCTAGTCAGACTAGTCTTCTGTCGGACCTGCGAACCAGTATGTTGTTGGACCAGTCTATTGTCGAACATGTGGACCAGTATGCTATCGGACAACAAGACTAGTCTTCTATGAGCTTGTTGTTACTCATTGTTTGTTGCTCGATTTTTTTGTGCATGTACCCACTGCTAGTTGCACGCGTGGGATTATTGCAAATATTAGATACAAAGCCCAAAAGATAGGTGGATCAAGTGGTTAGTTAATATCAAACATTACGAGTGGCACATGAGTGTTCCACCTAAGTAGTGGAAACTCTTTGAGCCTGCAGTGGTGCTCTACTATTTTGCACTTCATGTTGTGCCAACGCTAAGTTAGGGACGTTCTTAATCGGTGATGACTTGCACACAATTAGCACGAGAATTAGTGCGAGTCTCCCTTTTTACTTGGAGGAAATTGTCGTTTAAAGGAAACTGTGGTTCCCTGCGAACAACGCCAAACTGATGCGTCCAAATTTGTTTCCTCGAGATCTGACCTATAAAACAAGGTTTGATTGCCAAAAACCACCAGTTTGGTGGGCGAAGGCACTCCGATGCTTAAGTCAGTTAACTGTAGGAGAAAATGAACTTGGACAGAGTATAGTTGAGATGTATTTTCGTACTTTTCTATTCATCCATTTTTCTCTACCTTATATAATGAATGCATTTAACTATGTGCATGACTTAAGCTTGAATGGCTCAATGAATGAGGATGTTTATCATAACAGTCTCTTTTTTCATTGAGATGTGTCCTTGGAGGAGTGATTCATGCCATAACTTATCTTGTTCGTAACGGTCCTCTCATAACTGAGATGTGTCATTGGGGGAGTGGTTCCTGCCATGACTTATATCCTTCATAACATCTCTTAATTGGATGCGTCCTTGGGGGAGTGATTCCCACCGTGACTTATCTTATTCATAACAACTATCTCTAGTTATGGTGGTTTGCGCCACATGTATGGCCATGATTGGATGACAGTTTGATGTATCATCAAATGGGTAGAGATATGGAAATTCGGCCAGGCGTGCGAGCCAATACAAAAGCCACCATCGTGATGGTGGAAGGTTTGTAGAGGTGAAAGTAGAGGTGGTGGATGGGGTCGAAAAGGCAATCTTTAACATTAAAGTAATTGCTCTGTGGTGGTTTGGCGACAATGGCGATGAAGAAGCAAGGAGGTTGTCTGATGGCGAGATGGGAGGTTAAAATTGTGAGATGATGGAAGAAGATGGAGGCCAGAGAGAAAATGAAAGAACGATTGTCGGAGACGTCTGCGAGATGGTGAGAGACAAAGGTGGTGTTTTTTTTAAGTGCTTAAAAGCTAACTTTTAACTGGAATTGGAAGTTCTAAACGAGTTTTTGAATGAACTGTTTGTTTTGTTTCTGAATGGCTGATTAGAAGTTATAATATAAAAAAGTGTTTGTTTTCAGGTGTTGATTTATAAAATTTATTACATTTTTTCTCACCACCAAACCTCCCACTGCGCACCACAAACCATCAACATTAACTCATTTTTCCACCTATTTTATTTCTTCCAAATACCATTGAGATCACTTTCAACCACTACCAGAAATCACTATGTATCCCTCTCCATTCCTCATACAATCTTCAAAAGATAGGAAGAGAAAATAAATGAATAATAAGAAAAAGATAATGAGGGAGGATGGTGGTGCCAATGGAGGCACTGCTCGCATGATAAATAGAAGGTGGAGAAAACAGAGGATGGTTGGTAGAGGAAATGGGTAGTAGTAATCATTATGAGTTTATTGTGAGGGTGTTATTGCAATAAATTTTCATTAAATAATGAGTGCTAAGTGATCAATACCTCCATGGTACTTACTCCAATAAGAACTTTACTTCTGATCAGAATTAAAAATAAACACTCTTTTTAGAGTGTTTCACTTCTTATTAAGACTTCTAACTCTATTCAGAATTTTCAAAAAAAAAAAAAAAACAAAAAAAAACAAAACAAAACAAAACAAACAAACAAACTAAGGGTGGGCACGGTCCGGGTTGAGGCCTATTCCGGTCCCAGTTCCGGTTCATTCAACCAGGAACAATCCGGGTCGGGAAAACCATTTTTTTGGAGACGGTCCGGTTGGACCCAGACTGTTTGGAATCGGGACAGTCTGGGTCGGGACCATGCCTAACCGGTTTTTGTTTTTGAATCCAAAATATGGAAATCTTATCACCTCGTCTCAGACTCAAAATGGCAACCAAACAAACCTCTGTTTTCCAATCAATACCTAAACTTGATTTTCCAATCAATACCCAAATTTCATCTCTGATGACGGAATACAGAGTGCCGACAATGAATCTTTGGACGGACGATAAAGCATCAATGATGGATGCATTCATGGCATCATCCGATTTCGGATGGCCACCGTCTTCCTCCACCACATCAACCACCACCACCACTGTCACTGATCCTTCTTCCTCCATCGCAGCAAAATCCCTCTTACCACCACCACCACCACAACCACAATCTATTCAATTCCAATCCCAATCACAAGACCCTTCCTATTTCTTGAACCAAGAAACCCTCCAACAATGTCTCCAAACCCTAATCGAAGGCGCATGCGAGAGTTGCTGGACATACGCTATATTCTGGCAATTTTTATTGGATCACGACACAACTGCTTATCTTCTTTGGGGAGATGGTTATTACAAAGGAGGAGAAGAAAATGCATCTAAATGAACCCCTTGTTCTGTTGCTGAGCAGGCACATCGAAAGAAGGTTCTTCGCGAACTCAACGCTTTGATCTCTGATGTTCCTCCTTTTTCATCTGACGACCTTAACGATGGTTGGGGTTGGGGTTGAGGAGGTGAGGATGGGTTGGAGGAGGAAGAAGAGGAAACACGGGAGGAAGGAGGAAGATTTCTCTTGGATTATGTGTGAGATATTTTTGGTTTATGTGTTAGATATTAGATTTGGGCTTGGGCTGATGTGTGTAAGAAATTTGGGCTTGGGCTTTTGACTTGATAAAATTACATGGGCTTGGGCTAGCTACAGTAACCGGGATGGACCGAATGGTCCGGGACAAACTTTGTGAAAATTGGTCCTGGACCGGGATCGGGATAAAAACAACATAAACCGATTCATCCCGATTTGAACCGGTTCGGTACCATATATCGGTCCGGGTCGGTCGGGTCGGGACCAGGATTCTTGCCCACCCCTAAAACAAACAAACACCCTCAAAGACTCAAAATGTACAGAGAAAGGGGGATGGTTTGAGTTTTATCATTTTTTAGGCAAGGGCATTTTCAAACGATCACATGTATGACACATAGATTAGTAGATGAAAATGTGACTAGCCCACCAGATACCCCATAGCCCAATCAACAACAAAAGTGGGCTTTCATTGAGACACTAGGACCAAAATATAGCACAAGATGAACACCAACAAAATTTGTATTTTAAAATTTTAATAAGAGAAATTTTTTTTTTGGCACCTCATGCCCATTGATTTTTTTGTTCTTCTCTTTTTTAACAACTCCACCACCTAATCTGTGTTGCTTTGGTAATTCTTATCATTAAATTATATAATTGTAACAACTCCACGGTCTCATTGTTCATGTTCATAAAAAATAATGTTACCTTTTTTTTTTTTTTTTTTTTTAGATCATTACAAATGTTCCAAGGGAGAGTCGGGCCTAATTTAAGTTAAACGAGTTATCACAATTCATAGTAATAGCTTTTAAGACGAAGGTATCTTTTGTAAGAGAAAAAAAGGGGGACATTGCAGACCGTAAAAAATGAAGATTCACCTAGCAAAATGATCCCAATCTCAAAGTCCAACCTTGCCAAACCTTGTAGAAACGATTCATAATAGTAATCATGTCAAGGGCCCAACGCAACTCAACCCAAACTATTACAACTGAACAATTTATATGATTGTTGTTCTCTCCTAAATCGAACAATTTAACATCAGAGCTAATTAATTTAAGTTAATTACTGATTTATTTTTCACACAATTTGCCTTCCTAAGAATTGTTTAATTCCTCATTCATCATGTTATACCATTTCTAAATTAGAAAAAAAGAAAATGAAAAAAAAAACAATTTTTAAACCAAGAAAAATTCTAGGGGTCGAGGGAAAGGGAGCGAGGGATGGGTGTAGCCACCCATCCTCCTCGGGATGAGCGCTCGCACGCATCTCCAACACGATGCGCTCATCCCGAGGAGGATGGGTGGTTACACCCATCCCTCGCTCCCTCCCTCGCTCTGTAGCAAAGCTCATATAAATTGTGAAGACGATGATTTAGGGATGGAAAATTCTAGGGGTCGAGGGAGGGAACGAGGGAGGGAGCGAGGGATGGGTGGTAGCCACCCATCTGCCCCGAGATAAGCGCCATTACGCATCTCCAATCCAATGCGCTTATCTCGAGGCGGATGGGTGGTTACCACCCATCCCTCGCCCCTTTCCCTCGCTCCCTCCCTCGCGCTGTAGCAAAGCTCTTTAGGGATAGAGTTTCTCAAATAAAAAATATTGTGTGACTTGAAGTTACCATATTGTCCCCGACAAGAGTCCTGGCCAGTTCAAGAAACGATTTTTTAGTGGACGAAATAATACTTGCTACAAGTAGTAGAGATCATTGACGACTGAACGAATCAGAGTGAGAGAGAGAAGGAAAATCTTTCCTCTTCATTCCATTTCTCGCTAAACATGTAAGTTCATCTGAAACACCACCAAGAATTGTTTTCTTTTGCTTTTGGAAATGGCTTCGATCTGATGTTTGTGCATTGTTTGTGGTTTTCAGGGAGAAAGGCAAGGGTTTGAAACCAATGGATGCTGAAGAGCTGAGAGAGAATGCTCATAAGATGGTTGATTTCATTGCCGATTACTACAAATCCATCGAAAACTTCCCTGTTCTCAGTCAAGTCCAGGTACCGCTACTTGCTATTCAATACCCAAAATTAATCATATTGGTGTTTGTTTTTTTAAGTGCTTAGAAGCTAACTAATTCAGTTAGAGGGAGGGCATCCACCATGTTTTTTTAAGTGCTTAGAAGCTAACTAATTCAGTTAGAGGGAGGGCATCACCATTTAATTTTGTGATCAATGGTGGGAATGGAAGTCCCATAAATATAATAATCTCACTCCGACCAAGGCATGTGATTCTCATGTTCATGGGACGTCCATTCCCACCATTGATTACAAAACCAAACGGTGGATGTGGAGTGATACATCAATTTAGCCTAAAATATAGGAGTCTCCTCATAGATTCCCATGGCATAAGATTCCATGCAACCAAACACACTCTAAGTTGACAAAATTTATAACATAAATATTGTGCTTAAAATAATACCCAATAATTATTCAAATCCTAGAGAATGTTACAATACCTTTCATTACAAGAATATCAAAATATGACCAAAGATGAAGGATGATTGACAATATACATAAGAGGGAGAGTTGGATAAATGAAGAAAAAATAAAAAATACAGAGAAAGAAAATAAAGATGAATGAGGGAAATGAGATAAGTTTCTTACCAATTCCTTGTGAAGGTAAATAAAACCACAATGCTTAGTGAAGAGAATGAAGGTGTGCTAACAAAATTTAGCCTTACTTATTTTTAAGAAAATGGGGTAACAATTGTCATTACAAAATTATGTTAAGGTTATTATTGAAATAATTTTTTACTCAACACTCAGTGCTAAGTGATCAACACCTCCCTATTGCTTACTCCAATCAAAAGTATAACTTCTGATCAGAACTAAAAACAAACACTCTAAACAAGGTGGTCCACTTCTTATTAAGACTTTTGAATCCATTCAGAAGCAAAAACAAACACCCGTAGTCATTTTGTCATGCAATCTGTGTACCCTTTTGTTTGAAAATCAATGTCAGTGTCTATTTGTACCATTTTTAGCATTCGTGCTATTTTTATCAAAGGAACTAATGTTTTTAAACAGTGGGTAGGGTGCTAAAAAAAAGCAGTGTTCTAAAAATCGTTCTAGGCGGCCACCTCGGCGCTCGCCTCCTGGGTGAGTTTTTGAAAAAAAAGTTTCAGTTTGAAAAAAAAAAAGACTTTTTTTTATATACATTTTGCATATGTATCTTAGCATTGAATTGAAAATATTTTATATGTTATTATGCTTTATTTTTATAAATTATAATAAATAAATAAATAATCGCCTAGGCTTCGCTTAGTCCTCTAAGTGCTAGTCCCCTGCTCGTCGCTCGCCTACCGCCTAGCATTTTTTAGAACACTGAAAAAAAAAGACATTTACTTTTGTAATCGAGGTGGGATGATTATTTCTTAGTTTTTTATAAGAAAGGATTTAGTTCGTCAGGATGATAAAACAAGATATGCATTGTTTAAGAGAAGTTGAGGTCCCATTTTCCATACATACCCATTTGTTCTATAATATTGTGCTAATATATACCCGTATTGTATGTAATTGGAATTTTAGAAATTAAACTGTTGAAAATGACAATATTGTTTTACACACTACATAATGGATTTTAAACAAATTTTGGGTGCTGAATATTGATTTTGAAGTAAAAGATTTTAAATTGAGGAAACAAAAAAAGATTAACTCGAATTATATTTTCTTGATTTTCGAATGTTAAAAAACATATAAAATATAAAATAAAGTAATTTAGAATTTTAATTGTTGGAGAAAGGTGAAATGAAAATCACACAGTTTGAGGAGTTGCACTTGGAAGAAGTAGCGTCGAGGAAGATGAGACATCTTTAGGGAAAAATATCGATGTGAGAAGATACTAAAGGAAAATATCCAGCCATTACCGTAAATTAGGAAAAGAATAAGGAAGCAATTTTTTAACTTGTGCAAGTGTTTAACTGCAAATATGGAAAGAAAGAAAATGAATTCAAAACCAAATGTGACGTTGGCGGACGATAAAGCCAATATTATAACTTGTTTTTTTTTTTGTAGTATCATACAATGTTTTTTAGGGAGATTGGCTTATAAGGGACAAAAATTTTGGTTTATTTATAAGGATCATAGACTTGCTTGCGAACCAAAAATGCAACAAGTTCTCTTTCTTTCTGTCTACAATGGTTCGCTATATCTGCAACTCACCTAAAAGCCAAATGCTACCACCTCTCCCTAGTTGTCTCTCTCTATTTTTCTACAATCTCAATTTCTCTCTTTCAATCTCTTCAATTTTTCATTTTTACATCAAATTTCAACATATTCACTTTGAAAACCATGAATCCCAAACAAAGCTGGTCCACTTTTGATTTCAATTTCAATCTGGGCTCGAATTTCTTTAACAAACAGGTTTTGAAGATATTTTGAAGAAAAAACCCCACGATGAAACCCATGTCTACAATGTTGCCTAGTATGGTAGGACTCATGCATTCATTGTGTACCATTTATATGTATATACCCACTTTGAGATGCATATAAATTCACTGTCTACTATCCACTTACAAGTTCTAAGTTGGTCCAAACCAGTGTCTACCATACCATGGGCACCATTGAATGCACTATGCCAACTATCACCAACAATATATTTCTCTAAAACTCAACAAGATTTCTACATTAACATTCAAAACTTTCACCGCCCCCTCCCCCAAGAGTTGAATTGAGAGAGAGAGGAGTCGTTAGGGAAGAGTGAGAGAGCGCTAGAGAGAGACACGTAGGCCCCTTTAAGCAAATGAGAACACACAAGATCCTAAACCGGTATTGGACCCTTTCGGCCTAATGAACCTTGATAACAAATTTGAAATTACAAGTCCAGGCTTACTCCATAATAAAAAATAAAAAAAAATCAGTTCCTGATAATAGACTCGTTATTTATGTAAAACCACATAATCTGAACATTATTATTTGTTTTCTTTATTTGTTTTAAATATTTAAGTGCAATTTGTTACATCAGTTTGCATCTGATTCTTGCTAAAAAAAATAATTAGAAATGAATGGCATGTTCCAGAATCTTCTGCTCATTTAGAGAAAGAAAGTGGCTTGTGTTAAAAAACTGGAGGATCTAGTCTATTCATAAGCTCAAGCCCTCTTTGATCCTACCATTTTTAAAAGCTCGTCTCATTTTCAAGTTTGACATTTATCTTATCATTTGACCTTTGACTTATCATTGGACAAACTGATGAGGTTTTACCAGCAAATTAAGGATATTAATATGTTTGAATTAAGAGTAAATAATTACTAGAAATGAGTAGGAACCTTATCTAAATTTTCCATACTACATTTGTGAATTTATTTCTTTATCCCGTTCTAGTATAGCATTTATATGCTTGTCTTTCTCTCTCTCTCTCTACTTTATCAAATTCTAGCATGTATAGTGGGATGAGATATGAGCTTCTAGGTGGAGTTAGATTCTTGAATGATTTTTGCTATATTCTTTAAAAATACACATTGGGACATGGGGTCTAACTTCGTTTCAAATGTTCCTGATACATTTTCGGTTTCTTCCATTTCTGATACACAGGAAGAAGGATATTAATAGTTCCTCACCATCTTGATTAGCTCTTTTTCATGGTTTTAATTCCATTTCTCTGTTATGGTCTTCCTGTGTAGCCTGGCTATTTGCAGGAACTTTTACCAGATTCAGCGCCAGACCATCCTGAAATGTTTCACAATGTTCTTAATGGTGAAGTTTACCAACTTTGTTTCTCTAGAATACATTTGATTAAAGCTCATTTTGTTTTTTAGTGTGCATGTGCGTGTGCTTAGGGGTTAGTATAACTTATAGTTTCAAAACTTCTGATGTTGTATAGAGCCATGGTCATAAATTTATTGTTCATTATCTCTTTTTAAACCATTTCACTTTTGACCTTTTTTTGGTACAGATGTAAAACATAAATTGATGGTTAGAGTTTTAACAAATGCAGATATTCAGGAAAAAATATTACCTGGGGTAACTCATTGGCAGAGCCCAGATTATTTTGCATATTTTCCTTCTAATTCGAGCACTGCTGGATTCCTTGGAGAAATGCTCAGTGCTGGTCTTAATATTGTGGGTTTCAGTTGGATAACTTCTCCTGCCGCAACAGAACTTGAAGTGATCGTGTTGGATTGGCTCGCTAAAATGCTTAAGCTTCCTGAAGATTTTCTTTCACATGGTAAGACTATACTTTCATTCATTGGATTTGGAGGAAAAGTTCCAATCAGCTAGCTAACCTTCTCACGACCAGAATGCCTAGCTACCATTCATTGTTTACCATGGATGATACCCATTTACCTATTTACAAGGCCATAAAATGTGTTAGGTTGTCAGGGTCTCATCTATCTGGGATAAAAACAGTCTGAAGAGTTAATAAAGGAAGAAGAAAGTCAACATACCTATGCTACTCCTCAGTTCATATATCTTTCATGCCAGACTTGCGTAAAATTGGCTGAATTTTTACTTCATCGGGATGTGTTGCAGGGCAAGGTGGTGGTGTCATTCAAGGCACAGCAAGTGAAGCAGTTCTAGTTGCTCTGTTGGCTGCTCGTGATAAGTTATTGAAGCGGGTTGGAAAGAATTCTCTTCCGAAACTTGTTGCATATGCATCTGATCAGGCACACGCTTCTTTGCAAAAGGCTTGCCAGGTATTATCATAAAGTGTGCTAGTATATGAATTGATGCTAGGTAGTACATGAATAGATGCAAGCTAGTTTTTTCACTCCATTGTAATATCTTCATGTGAATTTATGAATTTGTCAATGGGAAGATAATTTTAGGCTACCATAGCCCCTTGTAAAATATCTGTTACTTTCACGTATTTTCTATCTTGAGAGGATTCAGGAGCATTAGAATGTCAATGTGCATCTAAGCACATGGGAAAAAAAAAACGGTATCCTTCGTTTTGGTGTGTGTTTGATAAAATAAAAATAAAAGAAAATAAAAAGTCAATGTGCATCTAAGCCCAAGGGATGTTTCATTGGGCTTTTTGGGTCCAACCTCCTCTTTTATATACCTTTTGCGATATGTATTGATCAAACTCTAGGTATCGATAGTGATATATTCTGTTTCAATTGCTCCAATCAGAAGACGGTTTCCCAACCCAAGATAAATTCAAATCCCTCCCATAATCATAGTTTTAGATGTCCCCCACCTCTTCAACACCCCACCGTGACCCCACTGACATTACAATGCCATCCTTACCTTATCTCATATCCATCAAAATTCTCTTCCACCCACCTCTTGAGATCTTCCAAAATACCATAAAGGCTAACACACCCCATAGCAGGTCTCCACTTTCCTCTCTCCCATAGGGAATTAAAAGAAGTCCACTATGTATTGATCCTCTTTTGCTAAGAATCAGTTATCTATCCATAATATGGTTTCCAATATCCTGCATCACCAAGAATCTATCTAGTCTGTTATCTCAAGGCAGGCCAAGTAATCACATTTGCTAAATTATTGACATTTAGATTTAGTACTTTGTATAAAATTAGGCTTATATGAAGGAGTATGCTTTGTAGAAGTTTGTTTAGCTTAAAAATTGTTTATATTTGTTGTGTTTGATAAGAATTATCATGGTGAGGTAGTTGAAAAAGTAAATGCCATTAACTGTGGTAAACGGAGAGTTAATTTGAGATATGGAAACATACTTACTTTGATAGTTTTCTCTTGTGGGCATCATATGCGTACGCACCGTACCAATTGACTAAGATTAGACCCTATTTGTAAAATGCCAATTCCACGTTTATTGTTTATATAATGTTGTCTAATGTTGGGAGAGTATTCTTTTAGAATCTCATTAATTTGACAGTCATCTATTAAGAGTCATTATTTTGAGTAAAATATTATATTTTCCTTGATGGCAGATCGGAGGAATTCATCCAGAGAATATCAGACTGCTGAAAACAGACTCCTCTACCAACTATACCCTTTCTCCTGACATAGTTTGTGATGCCATCTGTAAAGACATTGCTGCTGGTTTATTGCCATTCTTTTTATCTGCTACAGTAAGTGGGAAATTCTTGATGCCTTAATTATTTTCTTTTCTTCTTTTCTCATTTATGACATGCCTATTGAATTTTTAATTGAATGGTTAGAACTAAGGATTCTTTGATTCAAGGTCTGGAGAAGGTGATGCTTTCCTTAATGACGGATATTCTAATAGATGAAGTTGAGGGTAACTTTGGTCCACCATATTGGGTCATTGCTATGACCCTTTGTCAGACATACTGGTTCATTGTATTTCAAGTTGCACATACAAAGTCTATATGTTCTGGGGAGTGTTATAGAATAAATAATTTACTACGTAGTGTGTTTATTTGTTATTAGTTATCATAATTTGGGTTTTAGTCTTTTAGTCTCACCTTGTTTGGGTTGCTTATGTTCCAAGTCACCTTCTCTACAAAAGTAGGGTAGGCTTGATGTGTTTGACAGATCCGTTCTCTAAAAATCAATGTTGAATATGGTTAGAACCTAGAGGTAGACAGGTAGGAAAGCAAACCCTATAATTCTCTGTGAGATACCTTTGCAGATGCTCCAACACTGCTCCTTGGAGAGGTCTCAGAATTTTGGAACTATCTGTTGTGGTGCACGAATCTTAAGGAAGTTAGTGACTGATTTTTGGACCTGATGCCATAAACGTCATAGACAAATGAAATGTACTTAAATAGTTAAATATAAAAGTATAATTTGTTGGGAATTTGGGATGAATTGTAAAATCCTACTTAAACTATGCAGTGTGATACTCCTGCTAATTACATAAAAGATTAAGGATTCTTATCTGATTTTTCACATTTATCTTCTTATGACTCGGGCTATTGAAATATATTCTTCTTGTATCCATGGATTTCACTGTTTACAATATGGGCAAACTTGCTACAATGCAGGTGTGCCATCAATTGAATAGGTCTAGAAAAAGATAATTCTCTAAGCCTATACAGTTCAACACCACCTATAAAATTTGAACACTTAGTTTTCAACAAACAATGGTGTTTTAGGATTGACATTGGATAGATGGTGAAATTTGATACTTTCTATCTCTGTGTATAATTTTCTAACGAATGAAATATTACATGCTCATTTTCAGGTGGGTACAACTTCTTCAACGGCCGTGGACCCCTTGTTTGAATTGGGAAAGATAGCTAAGGTAATATATATTACAAGGACATTTTAAGATTGAAAGATATTCAGCATACAATATACAGGAGTTAGCGAAGATTTGCTTTCTGATGATCAGAATGAGCTGTAATGCCTGCACCTTTCTGGACGTGTTGATTTCTCAGCTGAGAGGCCGTTTCCCTGTAAAATGAGTTTCAAAATTTTCTATAAAATAGATTACCTGAAGGGTAATATGCATAATAAGAAGAATAATTTTCTTTTTCCATTTGAGTATTAAATTTATTAAGCTATAAAAATTGGATATAAACAAGACTTCCCTGTTAGTAAGACTTGTTTAAACAGTTAATATGCTGTTGCCTATTTTCTCTTGAGGAACATTAATCTTAACATTCTATAGGAATTGACAAGCAATTTTTTTGAACTGTATGCAAAGACATTGCTGCTTCAGGGAAAACGTATGTATGGTCCGCTTTTGCAGACAAATAACAACTTCAAAAACCTATTGCTTTTTAGTTATAACTAATTCAGTTATTGAATATAAGCTACACTGATCGTTAAGACGTTAACTATTTAGCTGATATAGCACCATCCTCTTCTTATGGGCTTTCAACAGGCATATGATTTGTGGTTCCATATAGATGGTGCATATGCAGGAAGTGCCTGTATATGTCCAGAATACCGCCACTATATCGATGGTGTGGAGACAGCAGACTCATTTAACATGAATGCGCATAAATGGTTCCTTACGAATTTTGATTGCTCCGTGCTGTGGGTTAAGGTATGCAATGCATTCATTTAAACATGCTGAGCATGTTCTTTTGATCTATGACAATAAAACTTCAAAAGCTTCATTTGTATCGTATTTTATGGTATTGGCTTTAAAAATGGCTAACACTGGATGTGGAATTGTCATTTAAGGCTGCAATCAGAAGAGGTTTTGTTCAAGAAGGAAAATAGAAAAAGAATTAGACGAGAAGGAGAAATAAGGATTCAAATTAGTTGTCTTTAAATGACCTCTATTATCTAAAATAATGGGAGTTGGGAACAAACCTTATCAGAATGCACGTCTCTGGGCCTCATAACTGAAAACATTAAGAAAAACATATGATCATCGTGTGGGACATGAGCTACCTAGAAACCAAGACTCCTCAAATAGGCACCAAGACATTCATTTAGCCAAATTTGCTTAACAATATATATTTGCTAGTGGTTCTTGTGATGAATGTATTAATATGTAGACTGCTAACACGAAGAGTAAAAATGAGTCCCTTACTACTGTTATTTGCCTATATTGCATTGTCCTTTGATGCAGGAGTATGTGGTCTTGAGTTGCAAGCACTCCAGAAAAACCTAAGGATCAGCCCAACAAAAGCGCAGAGAACTGTTTTGGAATAACAATCAGTTCTATTAGATACTTAGTTGTTCATAAAACAACCATAATTACTCATTTACTCTTCACGCCTCTGATTTGCAAACTGGCTAAGATCAAATAATCAGATGATGTCTTCACTAAAAGCTTAGTCATAATCAATTTTATTGTGTTCAAGCTTGGCGTTCATGATCATTATGTCCTGCTAGGAGAAATGTTTTGAAGATTTGAAGTAACCATGTGGACCTATGGGTTTCACATGTCCTCTACTTTACTGTTTTTGGATTTTCCTCTTTCTATAGTTATTAGTTAGCATTAAGCTAGTTTATTAATGTTACCATTTCTGAAACCGGTTTCATCAATATTCTAGATGTGAACTGCCTTTTTTTGTCCCTGCATGTTCAATACTTGGAACACTTAATATAGTGTTAGTAGTTTATTACTTCCATTGTAAAATCATGTCATAAAATTTTCTTTTCTGTCATTTCAATCTTTAGGTACAAGATCTTAGATTTTTTATTTCTTTTATTGTTACAGGATAGGGGTGCTTTGATTCAATCTCTTTCTACTAATCCAGAATATTTAAGAAATAAGGTGAGTTTCATACCATCTTCTATGTTTATGTAGTTGATCTCAGTTGGAATTTAAGAGGAACTCCCACTCAAGAGTCAAGTCTCATGATGTGAGGCTGAAGAATAACTTCTTGAAATATGATGTTCATATTCAATTGCATATCAAAGTTGAAACCAATATGAGGGAGAAATGGTTGTTAACATTATGGATAGAGAAGTATCTAGGATTAGATTCTATATCCAATATCTTCAGGTACAAACTACTAAACTAGAAACATGTGTGTGCTCCTAGTTTAAAGCTATATGTTGGATGTCATCCATTTGCTGATATGCATGCTTCATTCCTTTTATTCAGTTACGGCTACATTTTGATTGTTCAATTATGATTAGTCTCGAGGGAGGTGTCTATATTAGCCAAAGCTATGGCTGAACCACTTAAAATGTGTACGAGGAGCATTGTAGCTAGCATACTCTCAGATGTTTGTGGAGGGAAGGTAAATCTTAGATGGGGTCCTTGCAGTCAATCAGTTGACTGATTCTCTGTTAGAGGCTAGAAGTAGGGTTGATTGGGATGCAAGAGTTTTTCTGAGAAGGCATACGACTGGGTTGACTGGGATTTTCTATTTTATATGTTTGTGCGGAGGGCTTTGGTATCAAGTGAATATAGAGGGGCATCTTGTCTTCCCATTTTTCTCTTCTTGTAAATGGCTCTCTGTCTGGATTCTAAATGGCAAAGAGATACACCAAGGTGATCCTTTGTCCCCTTTTTTATTCACTATGGTGGTGGAAGGGTTAAGTAGACTGTCACGACCATAGACTATTGTCTAAACCAAATCGAATTGGGGGCCTTTTTGGGATTGTTGCGGTTTAGAGTAAGGGAGAGGGTGCATCCCATTTGCAATATTAGAATGATACTATTATCCTTTTGAACTATGACATCCTTCAAGTCCAAGCCGTCATAGCTATTATCAATATCTTTGGGCACGCATCCAGTTTGAAAATAATTTCTCTAAAAGCTTGAGGTCATGGGTAGGGACATGGTTGGAGGTGAGGCGCATGGCAGATGTTATGGGTTGCTGCCAAGCTCCCCACCCCACCACCCCCCCCCCCCCCCCCCCCCCCCCCCCCCCCCCCTCCCCATCTTGCCTTCCATTAGGTGCCAATTCCAAGTCCAAACATATTGGAATCCAGTCATTGATCATCAAATCTTTTGAGAGGAGAATAGGCCAGTTAGAAGTCTAAAGGGGGTAGACTCATCACCATTGAAAGTGCTCTATCCTCTATCCCCATTTATTGCCTTCATCTATTCCCACTGGAATCCTCGATAACCTGAGGGCAAGGCTCCTTTAAAAAATATTTTCCCAGACTCTTTAGAGCACGTCTTTCCGGATAGGGTGGTGAGGGAATATGTGGCAGATGGATTGGAATGAAACCTTCATTTCTCTAGACTGGCGGATTGGTTGGAATGGAACCTTCATTTCTCTAGCATGGTGGAAGCACCTAATTTGTATGTCCTTCTCTCTTCCACACCCCTAGGAGGGAGGGTGTTTCATGATGTAGTAATGCGTGGTAAAGAACATTTTTAACTTTGCAATTAGGGATGCAACTGTGGACTTTGAATCCAGCGACCTGGGTTTGACTCCTGGTAGGACCTTCTTAAGTTCCTTTTTTGATTTTTTAGCTGGTTACTTGATTTGGCATTCATCATTTCAAAATAATATGAAGTTTTAAAAGGTTGAAACTGGAATTCTTTTGAAATTGAGTTTTTGTTCTTTATGTGTTTTCACTGTAAAAAGTTTCAGTATGTGCCATGTGGCAGTGGGGTAAGAGGGGCATTTTCTATTTCTCCCATAACTTCCCTATGGAAGTTAATAGAAGGATATTCATGCCGAGATTAGTTTCTTTCATGTGGAGTTTGGGGTGGACTCGCATCCATACTCGGGGTGTCTGGAGTAGTAAAGTATTCAAGTGGATAAAGGATGTGTGCTATTGTGTCCTTTTGCTCAATGGGTGTGAGCTCATTTTCTACTCTTTGGGGAGGTTAGGGTCTTACCTAGCATTAGTTTGGAGCGTTTTAGATTGTGGAGATGTGAGGCCCCCTCTGAAGGAAAGTCTAAGGTGGAAGCTGGCCTCATATTCGATTGTGTGGGGGATTTGGAATGAAATAATGCCAAGGTCTTCAACGAAAGGTTGCTTAAAATCTTATTGATTGAATACAATTATTTGTATTTAGAATTGGGATCCCATCAAAGCTAATTTCAAAGTGGTGGATTTTGAAGACGTAAACTGGGCAAATGTAATTTGAAGACCATAATTTCAAAGGCGTGGATCTCTAATTGCTCTTTGATGACTGCTTGTAATTTGGTCCTTAGTTGACAGTTTTTTACCCTTTCTACCTTTTTGCTCATTTTTTTTTTAACTTTTCCAGGCTTCACAAGGAAATATGGTTGTGGATTACAAAGATTGGCAAATTCCTCTTGGACGCCGGTTTAGGTGAACCTCTTACTTGAATTGCTTTCATTGTATTACTTATATAGGAGTTTGTATTGCAATAAAAGATCATTCCTAAATTTGAAGATATACAAGTTTCTTTTACACCGTGAATCTATGATGTCTTAGATATTGAAATGTGTATGAAAAAATATATGATATGAACATACGACAATTAATTACTTCAATTCTGTATGTATACATGGATAAGTTATCTTACTATGTCTTACTAGTTGTAATAATTGATGCACATTGTAGACATTCTATGTATTTAAAGCTAATACAAAAATGGTTGCTTATTTTTCTAAATCTCAAGATCTTATGTGTACTCTTTTTCAGAAAAAAAAAGGCAGTTTTTATGCTGCTTGTTTAGGAAAACTTTTCAAAGTTAGAATCATTTTTCCTAAAACTTAGTTTCAAATTTGCCACTTAAGTTTGAAGGGGAATGGTTGCATTAATGTCTCCAGCTTATATAAATTAGAAATGTGGAAAGTATCCTTTCCAGGGATAATATATGGTAAAAATGGGGGACATGAAGAGCTGAAATGAGAACCCTGTCCGAGGAAAAAGGGGCAATTTGGTTTTGAGTTCTTCAATGAATCTTTGTGGGCTGATCGAACAAGGGTGATGCACACAGCCCTGGACAATTATGTATCTACCATCTCTCAAACCTATGTAGTAAATGCGGATAACGGAGCCTTCGCAGTCCGGGACCGATTTATCTTAAATCTGATTAATTCGGAGATTAATTGGATTTAATCGGTCTACTTTTTCAAAGTATACATTTTCATACCATCATTAATGTAAATTGTAATAGATAACCTATCTTGACAATAAAGATTAATAAGATAAGTATTATAGAGCAACAACAACCACCACTCAACAGAACAATCCCAATTTATCACCGACTTTTTGGTGACTCACCGATTAGTCGGTGACCGCTAAACCTAATCACTAAATACCCACTTCGGATCGGTCTACCCCCGATTTATACTAATCGCCGTTGCGTAAATAACCTAGTGCGAAACACTTAATGGCAAGAGGGAATCTGATGTAAACCCTAGGTCGAGCCATGGAGGCTTAATGGATGCGAGTGTGTTGAACAAGGAACGGAGTGAAACGTACCAAAACTCTGAACTGTTGAACCCTGATTCTAGCAATGGTTCTTTGGAGAAGTGCTTGTCGAAGGCATGGTTGGCAGAATTTGGAAGCTTTACACACGTCCCATGGTGATGCGGTTATGCAGGTGTTGAAGAACCCTAGTCTAGGGGAAGATGGTAGGTAAGTTGCAGCCAGTAATGAGGATGGAAGCAATCGACCAGTCGGCAATGGAGTGAATGTTGTCCCTGTACGGATGGACTGGGCTGCCATGCTAATGCAGACCATAAAAACAGGGGAAGCAATTGGCTTTTGGTTACGTCAGAGATTGTCTGGCTCGAGCATGGGGAATCACCACTGTTGTGTGGCAAGAAAAAAGGGAAAAGAGTAGTGGAACCAGAGGACACTGAAGGGTGGGTCACAACAATAAGTAGACGCACTTTCAAGCCTAGAAAGGTGAGAAAAAAATGGAGGGGAGCGAATTAGTCGTAAGTCGTATTAACACTTCATTCAGATTCACAGACTGAAGAAACCCTTCAGACCACACACAGAGCAGAAGGATAGAGATAACTTGAATGGTTGTAATGAGGGTGTAGTTTCTGAAGGTGAGCAGTGTAGATGAAGGTCAGAGCAATCAGATCCTGAATAGAGAGGCAATTCCCTCCACAGTTCTACTTGGTGTTGAGATTAAGATGAATCATATGCTAGTGGATACTAATGTCGAGGGAGTCGATGATGTTAGGTAATTCAGGAAGAACATAACAGTAACCACAAGAAGCAATGAAGAGATGACTGCTGGAAGGCAGGGGGAAGAACAAACAAAGTTCTAAGAACCTCAAATAACCTCCAAATGGTTTCTACCTCTGCATCCGTGGATGAATAGGAATCCCTCTTTGACGGTGTAGATGGAGGTCCACAATCTCTCTCTAGGGTTAAAAATGTTTTGAAAATGATAGAAGAATATGACAATGAGAATGAAGTTAGCAATGCTTTGAAGGAAGCAATCAAAAGATTGAGCAGGATATGTTGAAGGAAGAACTCACCGAAATAAAAGTTCTATTGGAAAAGGAAGAAACTATGGTGGGTCAAAACACTTTTGAAGATGAATGTGAGGTTACCACAATTCAATCGCCTAAGAAAGACGCTCCTCGAAGATGTTCTCGAAGCAAGAAGGCAAATACAAAATTCAAGTAACTGATAACGATAATTCATACAGGATGCCAATGTCTATTGGAATCTTGTATGGATGCTAGATTAGAGATAGCATTAAGTGGTTTTTCTGTCAAGGTTCATTGCTCTCCGGTTTTTTACATTGACTTTTCTTACATCGTGAGCTCTACGTTAGGTATAAATCAGATCATAAGGGTGATTAAAGGATTGATTGGTGCTTGTGAGAGAGTAAAGGTATGGCTGATGCACCAAGCAACTACTTCTGTAGCAGACCACTTTGCAAGATTATTCCTGAACTTGGAGACCGTTGAACTAGAACTAATTAGGTTCTTTGTTGAGGTTTTGAAGCAGTTTTATGTTTCTATTGATGATGCAAAGAGAGAACGTATGAGCAAATGTAATCTTCATCATCCTTTTTATTAATATAAAGTTTGGGATCCTCAAAACCCTTGCTCACTTTCCCCAAAAAAAAAAATAATAATTAAAAAAAGAAATGGGGGACATGAAGTAACACCCCACTCTAGTACCAATGACAATCTCCCTGGGTGTAAGATTCTGTACAGTGAGTTTCCATGGTCACCCATAGTGGTACTACTGCCCTAGCATTCTTAACTGCAGGGTTTAGATCCATTGTGATCTTGGTAGGAAAGATCTATGTGCCATTCCACATTTAAGAATCTTCACTCACAAGCAGTGTGGGCATTGAAGCATCACCATCTTGGGCTACGTGCCCTTTTTTCACTCATCATCATCCTTGAGATTTAGTGTGTTACATTCCCCCATATTAAGGCGGAGCTGTCTCCGACTCCATACCAATTGTAATACCTCACTCTAGTGCCAGTGTTACTGACTCCAGTTTAACCACCACCCACAGATCCTAACAAATAGTAAAGATTGAACTCCCGTGCAAACAATCATACTGGCAAAGTAGTTAAAAGGAGTACCATTTTAAGAAGGATGTAGTAGTAAAGTATCAGTACTCTTTTTTCATTGTTAAGTATTAGAATTTAGGTCATGTAAATAACAATTCAATGTTGCAATTACTTCGTAGTTTCTTCCAAGCTGTCTGCTTTGTTGACATTTTTTCTATTTCGTGCATAGATATCTGTAATATCAGTAGCTGTAAATATAATCTAATCTAGTCTTGTATTGCAGATCCTTAAAATTATGGATGGTGATGCGCTTATATGGTGTGGAAAACCTACAGAGTTATCTAAGAAATCACATCATGCTGGCAAAACATTTTGAAGAACTAGTATCTATTGACGCCAGATTTGAGGTAATAACACCATCCATGTTAGAAGTTGCTACATTTGTCTAATGAACGATTCTAACTCCTCGGAAGCACGGATCTGAATTTAAAAAATGCCAAAACCTCTGCAAAATAATTTTCGATTGAAACGTGACTGAAATTATAAAAAACATTGACTTCCATTGATATTGTATTATGTTATTTTTATGAGGTTTTTGTACTTAAAATACTTGGCTTTTGGATGAATTGAAGAGTGGACTTTGGATTGAAAAACTTTTCAGGTAAGCTAAATAATCTTTAATACATGTTTGCGGCTGAATGTACAACATATGCTACATTCTTTATTATCCTTTTTATAATGACTTATTCATGTCCGTTGCGCATTAATGTATACATTTTTCCTTTTGAGCTTATTTCCCTATGGCTAAGACAATAATGCCCCCATGAAACCTTTTCAGGTTACCTCAGTGCTACTTTAAAATTTTGTTTACTGAATGCAGCCTTAGTATGCATGTCCGCATACTCATCTGTTGATTTGCGCAGATTGTTGTACCCAGGACATTTTCACTTGTTTGCTTTCGGCTGCTGCCCCAATCTGATGATGAAGATTATTCAAATAAGTTGAATCGGAACTTGCTGGATGCTGTCAACTCAACGGGAAAAGTCTTCATGTCACATACTGTAAGATCAATACAACCTTAATTTATTCTTTCTAAGGGTACTCAGGAAAACAATGCGACCATTGAATCATTATTTAACAGTGATGAACTTATGCCCTGACCCAACTGCTTCCTTGAATCCTTGTCCATATTTTTTGTTAGCGTTCTAATTCCCTTGGTTATGAACATTTGAATCAGGTTCTATCGGGAAAGTTCACTGTGCGCTTTGTGGTTGGAGCTCCATTGACAGAAGAGAGGCATGTGAATGCAGCATGGAAGTTATTGCAAGACGAGGCGACCACTTTGTTGTCAAGGAGTTCTTGATGTTGGTTGTCCGTCCTGTGTATTCGCATTGGTAAGATGAAATCCATTGTTTGGACTGCAACTGAGCCTATTTATCCATTTCATCGTATACAAAACAAATTTTCACTTGCTGAATTTGAATACAATGATGCTGTAGTGGATTTTCGATGGCATCCTTGTAATATCTGTTAAGTACTCGAATAATTTCTTGCTCCCTTCCAAATCTATAGGGTGATGTTTAATAACTTATAATTCCTAAAGCTTAAGGCATGAGATGAGGTTTTGATATGTAAAATGCAGGTCTTGGTATACTATATTAAAGATCATTATTATTTTTCTCCTCACTTCTTAATCTATTAACCATTGGAATCCATTGATTTCTAGAACTAACGAGACCATGTTTCGTTACTCAATGGAATGGGAATGGGAATGGGAATAGGAATGAGAATGAAAATGGAAAAGGGATTATTACTATGTTTGGTTACTCGATGGAATTGGAATTGGAATTGGAATTGGAATTGAAATGGGAATGATTTGACCATTATGCCCTCAATTATCAACCATGGATTTTGGATTTATGATGGGTAAAGAGGCATCTATGTGAAGTAATGAGGGCAAATAAGTTAAATGGAATTTAACCATTATAATGGGCGTTCATAAGGTTTTGAGAAAGAATGTCCATTACAATGAAATTTGTAATAGTCATTTTCATTACGTCATTTTTATACCCAATCAAACAAATGAGTGGCTTAAACATTGTAATGGTATAAACATTAATGTTCAAACTCATTTCATTGAGTAACCAAACACGGCCATCATTTCATTGAGTAACCAAACACGGCCATCAGTGTTTGATGTAATTAAAGCTATAGAAGTTGACCCAATATGTAACTATGAAACAATAGATTAGTTCAACAATGGGGTGGTGGTGACCTAGAGCGTAGGTCTCATAGCTAAGTGTGTGATCCTGAGGTTGAGAGTTGGAGTCCCCATTAAGATTTTTTTTCTTCACATTCTTTTTATTTTTTATTTTTTATTTTTTATGATTTTTAAAAATTTTAAAAATTATATCTCACTTCATTTTTCTCTTTTTGATTTTCTATAGATTAATATTTCCTTTTTATTTTAATTGATTTGAGTGAATTTTAGAACATTAGGACTACATACAAGCACAAAAGTTCACATGTTCCTTACCCCCGAGATATTCATAGAGATGGGACTTCACCACATTTTAGCCAAACCATTGTCCAAAAAGAGCACAAAGGCAAAGCACTCCATCGGGCTAGTACCATTTAGGACTCCCTCGCAGGTGTAGCTAAAACGTTTATAGTGTAAGAGGTTAAAGTTCAAGGTACTCCAACGGAGATCTCAATCTCAAACTCAAAAGGGTGGATCTATTTAAGGTTAAGGATAGGTGTGCTCCAATGAGCCATTTTACAAAACCTTTGACAATTGCTAAAAAAATTATTTAGCCATTTTACAAGTTACAACATCCAGTTGATTGTAGTGTGTATCCAACCCACAAAATGGCAATAAACTTGCACCACAATACATGAGTTGTGCCCCATTGGTTTTCCTACAAAATCTGCCTGCTTCAAATTAATTACACAACAAGAAACTGGAATTCTTGGATTCCTCTGAACATGCATGAAAAAACATGAATTCGAATGATGAGTTTCAGAACCAGATCATGATTGACTGAACCTTACAAAACTAAGTTTTAGCTGACAAGCAATATACCTGTCACTACCTCTATACAACACCTGTACTCTCCTTTCCTCTGAATCAAATAAGCTTAATAAACAATTAGCACCGCTGAATCAAATGAAGAAATCCAGGTTTCGAGAAACAACTATTTCATGAAGTAGCAAAAACAGTAGTACTCACTACACGTGGCACTTCTTTTGATCCACTTGTTCACTGTTGAGCTTCACAGTTTTACAGAAGAGTGACACGTATCTTCCATGCACTATTGTGTTTATCCACTCCTCTATAAAGAAAGTAAAGACTCCACCACAATACCACCTTCATCAATTCAAGATCTGTTTGTTTGCAGAGAAGAAGAAAAAAAAAAGAGTTAATTAGTGAAAAAGATAGAATGGCTCAGACAGTCGGAAGAAACATTGCAGCTCCTTTGTTGTTCTTGAACTTGTTGTTGTACATATTGGTAATTGGGTTTGCTAGTTGGAGTCTCAACAAGCTCATCAATGGCCAAACCAACAGCCCCAGTACGTAATTCGATTTATTACATAGATTAACTTTACATTCATGTTTTCTTCTTATTGTTTAAAGAGTGCTCATTAATCTTCAGGACTTGGAGGAAATGGTGCAACTATGTTCTTCTTGCTATTTGCGATACTAGCAGGAGTGGTGGGTGTGGTGTCAAAGTTGTTAGGTGGAAACCACATAAGAGCATGGAGGAATGACAGTCTTGCAGCGGCAGCTTCGTCGTCGATCATAGCATGGGCAGTGACAGCCTTGGCGTTTGGTTTGGCATGCAAGGAGATCAGCATGGGAGGACACAGGGGATGGAGACTAAGGACTTTGGAAGGTCTCATTATAATTCTTGCTTTTTCACAGTTGCTTTATGTTTTGTTGATTCATGCAGGAGTTTTTAGTAGCAAGTATGGTCCGGGGTATCGCGAATCTGATTACGGTGCCATGGATCCAGCTGCACATAAGGGTGGTGGTGGTGTTGCAGCTACTGGTGCTAGGGTGTAGAAACGAAATTGTCTTTGTAATAATTTGTATTTGTAGCTAGACTTGGGTTTAGCTAGTCTAACAATGTGTCTGTAGGTCATGTAAGATTATGTTTGGGGTGTTTGTATCCCTTGATCTGGAATTCTGTGTTTGTTCTCAAGTAAAGAGATTTTTGTTGGGTGGGTTATTTTGTTATAATGGGGTTCCATGAGATGAAAACTTAAAATGTTGTGCAAAGTATACAATTCGTGTGCAATAATAGAGTGAGGATTTATGAGGTGGCAAGTTCTGTGACAACATATTACGAGGGTGGCAAAATCTTATAACATGCGGTGCATTATGGTTGAGGTGGCAGAAAGTGATGAACACTTCATATGTTTGATAACATGTGGCTGCCCAGCATCAAACTAGCTTTGTAATGGATAGATTCCTGTAGTTTTTTAGTTGAAATTTAAGAGAAATTGTAGATGTCATGTACTCTCCTTGAGAGATTGTTAAGAGGGTGTGGATTTGAGCGTCACTAGTGAAATTTAGTTGGTTATTGCCCGATTTTTACAAGCATCTGTGTCCTATACCAGAATTTAGTGAGTTTTCACTCAACTCAATTATGGACAATCTTAGGGAGTTAAGTTTGGGAGTCACTTTTAGGTTAAGTTTTAGTTATGTTAAGTTTTAGTTTTTTTGCCCCTAGCGTTAGGGAACCTCAATACTCTCCATCATCCTATTGTTTTCATATCTTCATTTTTTTTTTTTTATATCTTCATTTTTTTTTTCTTATGTTTTTCATCTATTTTTTTCATCTTCACACGTTTCATCTATTTTCTTCATCTTCATCACGTTTTTTAGGCTCCTCTAGTGCACCCAAACTTGGCTCTTTAGACTTACTCCTCAATTGACGTGTTATCTTCCTTTTCAAGTGTTATCTTCCTTTTTCAAGTGTTCGTTTAAGTAGAGGTTAGTACAAAATCAATTTGTTTGTTAGGGTTGGGGTTTGACCCATGAGTTTTGAAAGTGATTAATCAATAACTTACGAGTAATTGTAATTTTTCATTGATTAAGAGCACCGATTAAATCATCAAGGATTGTGTTTTTGTGATTTTTTTTTAAATTATGAAAAGAAAAAGGGCAAAAAAATTACATTTTTTCGGAGGTTTTCATAAATAACAAATCAGTTAGGTTTTTTTTCTAAAATTTATAGGATTTTTTTTTTTTTTAAGATTTTGGGATTTTTTTCTAATTATCATTTCTTTTAATTATTTATTGATTTTTAAACCACCGGCTGATTTTCTAATTATATATTGATTTCATATTTGTTTCATTTTTTGGTATTTAGGCTTCATTTAATGTGTTTAATAGAAGTATTTACTTACATTTTTTTACACATATTTCATATACTCTTGAAATTCATTAAATATTTTTGATGTATCTTCAAAAAATTTATATTTTTTTCTTTATATACCGAAATATATTTTTTTCTTTATATACCGAAATATTTCTTAAAATCAGAAGACCGAAACAAACTCCAAATCACAATCATTGTAAATTACACTTTTACCCCCGGCATGAACCTCGCCCCCTTTCCAAACCATCTAGAATTGGGGAAATTACATAGATGACAATCACCTGGCATGACACGATTCAAAAAAACCTGACATCCATTGCTATAAGTGAAAAGGACCAATTCTCTAAAATTTTGGCGCGAAACTGAAAAGATTCAAAATGTAAGTGGAAATTTAGATTGCAAGTGCAGTAGACAAGGGATTTTGAATGAGAGAACTCTTTTCTGCCCCAAATGAAACCAAAAACCCCTTCAATTTGTGCATTCGGACAACGGTCACTCACTTCATCATTCAAACCCCTCACAAGGTGCTCTCTTATTAACCCTACAATACTCTCTAATTTTTCGTTTTGGTTGCTAAATCTTTTTGTTGTTGTTGTTGATCTAACAATGTGAACCCCTATTTCTTAGTTCCAAGGATGGAGATTCGCAAACTAAACCATCCGATAATAAGAAGAGGAAGAACCCATCTATCTCTTTCACCGAATTCCTGGATCGGAAGCTCGACTCGAATGCTATGCCTCCGAAAACAGCTCAGGTATATCTCCTCTCCTTGATTGTAATTTTCAATTTGGTTTAAATGAATGGGTGTGCTCACCATCTGTCTTTTTTTCTCTCCATTGAAGCAGAAGCAGAGACTTTTCACATCAGTGGTGGGGAGGGCAGTGGAAGGTGAACACATAGCAGTGCCAGACAAAACCGTTTTCCAAATGTTCAAATGTCCTAGACAAGAAAAGGAGCAATTTCCAGCTGAGCAAGATTCCAGGAAAAGAAGAAACCCTTTTCGAGTATCTTCACAAGGTTTGATTCATTTCATCTCTTTGCTACTAATTTTATTGTCTTATCAAGTGATTAGGAGCTTTTTACTACTAGGGTTTCTTGCAATTTTATGATGTTTGCATTAGCTTTAGAGATTCTATTGACTAAAGCACTTAAAGTACACACAGCCCATTTCGCGAAAAGGGAAACTGTAAACAACCCATTGATCAGACTATAGTGATTGAACACATGGTAGAATCAAATTTAAAGGTATTTTGAAATCTCCTTACCCATATCTCAAAAGTTGAAAATATGAACAAAACATTTCTTAAATGTGGAATACTAATGATAGTAGAAGTTAGAACTAAGTCCCTTTTAGAGTTATTCCAGTTCAAGCTCATAGCTTTGGGACAATAAAGGATTGGGGTTTGACCCATAATCAAGTTAGGATTTTCTCGAGGTACTACCCACATCCAAAACTTAAGCTGTGAGAGTTATTCGGGTTTGAGCTCATGACTCTGTCTAGACCTTTAAGACGATTCGTCCACATTCAGTTTTTGACATTTCACCTTTAGCATCACCTGAGGTACTTGGCCGCATAAGTCATCAGTAAAAAATGATTGGATTTGTACATTACGAAGAATTAATTACTGTCCATAATTTGAAAGAGACTATTGGTCATCAAGAGATCTATAACATGGGATGCCCCTCTATTTTCCCGTTGTCATTCCCATCCTACTTCCTGCTACAGAAAGAGAGAAGATATCCCTTGTTCTACAAAATGTTGACAAAGATACGATATATTCTGCTTGATTTACTCGTGGTTTTATATAACATTCCAACAACATGAATTTGGTAGGCTTGAGTTTCAAGGTCCTGACATCGAACCTATGTATGACTGCTCTTCACATTGCAGCATTTGATGTCAGGTTGCCTATTGGCTATTGTTTCAAGGTATGGGTTTTGGTCGCTAGACTTGCAAATTTTTTTTTTTTTTAATACCCTTTAATCAGTGAAAACTTGTAGATTTCGCTTGTAAAATTCCCATTTTTAGTCATCCATACACTAGATGGTACTGGTAAGCTAAAGACGATGAAGTTTTGAAAGTTTTTTCCCTTTTCAGAAACTGGTATAAAGAGATAGTAGGCCTAGAGAAACAAAGAGATGCTATTCAACCTCTCTATGTCCAGTTTCAGGATTGTGGTCGAGAAGTAAATGTCGCCAAATGTGCATTTTCAGGAGGAAGTCCCATATTAAGTGGTAACTCACTTAGTCCAACAGAGGTTATTGTCTACTGATCAAGGGGTTACGAAATGGAAGCTTTAGATTTTTAATTATGGTAGAACTAAAACTACAACTAAGCAAGAATTGAAGTACAATGCAATAAATAAATCTATAAAAAACCCTAATTGGAAAACAGGTAAACAAAATAAATATTCTCTTATTCAATCAACTGTCTAACAATGAACAACCTACGCCTTATTTATAATTGCTCTACCTTCTCTGGCAAGAATACAAACCTAACCCTAATTGAAAAGTAACATCCTAACTATTGTGGGTTGTTTACAATTTTACTAACACTAATATTATAAAGTAACTCAGTTGCATCAAATTATATTCCTTACAATGACGTATCCCTTTAAATAAGAAAACGAAGAGTGACTCTTTCAACCTTTAAATACCCTCCCATGTCATAGTCTTCATGCTAGAAGTTCTTCCCAATTCCACATTTGTTGCCATATATGAAGTGAGATTGTGTTCAAAACTATTTACTTTATATATGTGCAGTTAAAACAACGTTATAACATCGATATAACTCTGATATAACGCTTAACGAGGGTAAACCGTTACGTTATAAGATTATCACGTTTTTGTATCACGGCTCTAATATAATGTCGTTATTGAGATAATGATTTTTTTTGTATAACGCCATTTTAACCTTTTGTTCTAATATATAAAAAAATACCCATTTCATTATCGATCAAAGGACCAGAGCTCGCCGTTGCCGATCGACAGAGAACTAAACCTCGTACGAAGGGAAGATGTTTTTCTAATTTCTATTAATATAAAAAAAAAGAAGGAAGAAGTTAAAGATCTGATCGCGCTCTCTATTGCGATCTCACTCTCATACGAAGGGAAGATGTTTTTCTAATTTCTATTAATATTTTGATTTTTTTAATGTAATGTTATGAACATGATTTACTTTTTTGTCTCTATAATAAATCAATACTTTGTCGGGGTATTAAAAATATATTTAACAAAATATTCAGTTATATACGTTATATTCCATTATAACCTATCACGCTCCTGGACCGTTATGGGTCCGTTATCCGTTTTAATTACATAGCTCTATAATATAAAATTCATACTTGGCTATCTTGAATAAGCCGATGTTTTGAACAATAGCCAAAAAATAAATCGTTCAAATTGTACTACAATGGACGTACAGTTGATGAGATGAAGGACCGCTTAAATTTTAACATTGTTCCTATGCTATCGACAATATATATCTAATTCAGGTAAGAAAATGTAACCTCATGACCACATTGCTTTCTCTCTCATGAACTGATCTGATCTCTCTGGTTTAAGTTCTCATGTAACTCACTTTAAGCAAAATCTTCTACAAATGCAAAATTTTGTATGTAGGTGCATCCAGGTAAATTTAGCTTTTTATTTTGGGTAACTTTTGCTAATTCATTTGGTGACTTTGTATGCACAAACTTATGTACATCATGTTAGTAATTTTGTATACCATGATGTGGTAACTTTATTTGCTTTTGATTCTAATTCTATGGATATACCATACTTCCCAATTACTGAAGAAAATATCTTCCTTTTAACAAGACTTTTTGTCATTTTTTTTCAAGGTGGAGAGAACAAAACTAACACTTCAAAGCACTTGGTAATCCTTGGAGATGATCCAAAACCCAAACCAAGGACCAGGGATGCTAGTTTTGTCAGGAATAAGAAACCAAGGATGTTGTTTAACCACTGTAAGTACTGCACTCTATTAGTACACATCGCGAAATGATTTGGTGACTGGACAAGTTCGGCATTGAGTTCTTTAATTGCTCAATAAGTGGAAACTACGTTAGATAGAATCATAGAACCCAACTTGAAACTTGAGCTTTGGTTCTTGCTTTGTGTGTGCAGATGCAAGTGGAGGTGGCTGGTGGGACAGCAATATGGAGGGCATCGACAACGAAGAAGTAGGATGCAATGAAGTATGGGAAGGTTTGGGGTCTACAACTCTGGGAGGGTTGCAATGGCATTGATGGATATGTATAACCTGTATGCCTTTACTACCAAGGTCACCAACTCATTTCGGTGCTTAGATTGGTGTTCATCAAACTGTAGTTTTTATGTCACGTTGTTATCTTTTCATACAAACAATATCTACAAGAAAAAACATTTGTCCAGCTTCAAAAAGTTCCTGGCATTTGATGCATATTTGCTAATATTTTGGCCATTGTAAGGGATGAATGTGAAGCCTTTTCTGTAGTTTTGGTAGACTGCCATAACCTGGCTCGGTCACTCAGACAAGTTTGGAGAGGACACAGTATTAGTTTTTTTTTTATTAGGTAAAGCTGTCGTTCCCATAATCTGACTGGAAACAAGGAGATTCAATTGAATTTGGATGTACAGAAAAATACAATTCAATGATCGCTAATATAGAGATAGCAGCATCATTGATGAACTACAACAATCTGTAAATGTATGTGGCGATAAAAAATTGATACTATATCAATACGAGAAAATGTAATGTACAGACCAGTTAACATGGATAGACAAGCTGTCCATTCTCAACTCTAAAGTGTTAAACCAAGCAACCATCCCTCCTTGTCATCATTTGCTTGAATTCCTTGAAATCAACCACCCCATCACCATCGACATCTACATTACTTATCATCTTCTGGCAATCCTCTATGGTTTTCCCTTGCTTCAGACCAAGCGAAGATAGCACTGATCTTAGTTCGTCCACAGAGATCAACCCATCCCCGTTTTGGTCAAACACACCGAATGCCTCGTTTATATCTTCTTCCTCATCCTGTTCACCCATTATTGTCTGATACAGTTCCCTAAACTCTTCCATATCCACAAGACCATCTCCATTCACGTCAATCTTCTCCATCATTTGACTCAGCTCCTTATCAGATATCACGATTCCCAACTTCTCTAACAATTCACTAAGTTCTTTCTTACTCACCTTACCATCTCCATTGAGATCAAACATGTCAAACACCTGCTGAAGCTCAATGTTGTCCATAACTAGTAATTCTCCTTTCTTCATTCGGTCACCCGCTACCAAAAATAGTGACCACACCACAGAAACTGTAACTTAGTCTTGGTATATTCACATTATCAGTGCACATATAAATATACCCATTATGGTACTATAACTGAATCAATAATTTCAATTTTCTAAGAACAATATCTGTTCGGCCACTAACTGATGGTTATTATATCTAAACACCATAGTTCACAACATGAATGACAGTTTATGGTTGTTAGATTTCATCATAACGCGGAAGATAAACCACGATCAATGTATTGTCATCGAAGACTTACCCGAATCCATAATTTGCAATTTTGTATAGGTAAGTCGAAATATGCAGTCTTGCCATTTTCTTATGGTGCTCTTTTGTGATGGAGAAGAACAACCAACCACAGGCAGAAAGAGAATTGTCTCTTTTTGTATTCCTTCAATTAACTGCTTCCATCAAGCACTTAGTGTAACCTCTATAAGGCGATTGGGCCACCAATCCGGAAGTTAACATTCTCCCACTTGGCCCAATAACGACAATTGAATTATTCATGTCTAGGATCAAATGGTTACAACAACATCATAAGAAAGCAAACTACTAATATGAGTCATGGCGGTTTTATGTTATTAATCAACATAATTCCTTCCATGTACTACAAATCAGTAATCTGCTTAACATAATAAGAAAGATTCATAAAAGTCCACATAATGTCTCTACAATCATTCAAGAGACTAATCTTGTCCACATTTCATTCACATCAATGTACATAAATAGTTAAGACAAGATATATCAAAAACACATAAATGATATGGAAATGTGAAATAGAGTATGAACATCAACATGCAGAAAGCATAATCCATCACATATTATGTATAATCAAATATTACTCTCAAGACCCATTCTGTTGGTATGTTCCATAAATGCCTTTTGAGATAATCCTTTGGTTAATGGATATGCAACCATAAAGTTAGTACTAATTTGTTCTATAAACAATCCTTTCCTCTTTCGAACTTCATCTTTAATAATAAGGTATTTCAAATCCATGTGCCTTGCTCCTTTAGAATATTTGTCACTTTTTGAAAAAATAACAGCTACCGAGTTATCACAATAAATTTCTATGAATGGTACCAACAATTTCTATCCTTGAAATAAAATTTCGTAGCCATAAAGCTTGAATGGTGGCTTCATAGCATGTCACAAATTCAACTTCCATAGTTGATGCAACTATAATGGATTCTTTTCCACGTTTCCATGATATGGCTCCTCCAGCAAGCAAGAATAAGTAGCCAAAAGTGGACTTCCGATCATAAACACATCCGGCAAAATTAGAATCTGAGTAGTCAATGACCTCAAGACTCTATGATCTCCTATATATGAGCATATAATCCTTTGTACCTTGAAGGTATCTCATTACTTTCTTTACAGCTTTTCAATGATCAAAATCTGAAATTTCCTGATATCTGCCTAGTACAACAGTATCTGGCCTTGTGCAGGTTTGAGCATACAATAAGCTTCGAACTGCAGACGAATAATGAATTTTTTTCCATCATGTTCAGTTCCCATTTATTTTTCGGACATTGCATAAGACTGAATTTATCCCCTTTCTGAATGGGAACTAGACTTGGTGAGCAATTGGTCATTCCAAATCTCTCTAGAATTCTTTCTACATAGGCTTTTTAAGACAAACCTAACAATCTATGTGAACGATCCCAGAATATTTCTATTCCAAGCATGTAATTTGCCTCACCCATATCCTTTATTTCAAAGTTCTGAGAGATAAAGTCTTTGGTTTTATACAATAATCAAAGGTCACTGCTTGCTAGTATATATCATCAACATACAAAATCAAAAACATGAACTTACTCTCACTAACCTTTAGATAAATACATCAATCAACGATGTTTTTGTGGAATCCAAAGGAGGGGATGGTATCATTAAACTTAAGGTGTCATTGTTGGGAAACTTGCTTAAGTCCATAGATTGACATCTTAAGCTTGCAAGTCAAATGTTCATTTCCTGCAATGGAGAATCCTTCAGGTTGAGCCATATATATCTCTTCATCTAAACTTTCATTTAAGAACGTTGTTTTCACATCCATTTGGTGTAGTTCTAAATCAAAATGAGCAACTAATCCCATGATAATTCTGAGTGAGTCCTTTGTGGATACTGAAGACAAGGTCTTTTTATAATCAAAGCCTTATATTTGAGTGAACCATTTGGCCACAAGTCTAGCTTTATATAGCATTTGGTCTTAAAAATTCATTTGCAACCCACATTTTTGTATCCTTTGGGCAATTCAACGAGTTCCTATACCTGATTTTGGGCCATTAAATTCAATTCATTTTTCATAGCTTCAATCCATTTTTCAGAAATATCACTTTCTATGGCTTGTGAAAATGAAACCGGATCTTTAGATGTCCTAATATCATAGTCAAATTTTTGGAGATAAACCATATAATCATTAGAAAAAGCAGGTTTTCTGATCTTTTCAAATCTTCTTAATGTTATTTGTGGTTCTGCTGCAATTTGATCATTTGCGACAATCTCATCATAGAGTGGAGAGTCATGTGCATGTGGCTCCAACTCATTATGTTGATCAACTACTATAGGAACAAGGAACGGTGTCTCAAAATTTTGTTATTGTGGGTTGACTGGGCATGCATCAACCATGGGAACAACAATCTTGTTTGAAGCAATAGGGAATAGACTTGCACTCGAATTTCTTTAATTGCCACATTTTGAGTTTTATCACTCCCACTGACTTCACCATTATCAAAGAATCTACTATTACTGGTTTCTACAATTCTTGTACTGTGGTTAGGACATTAAAACCTATACCCTGTAGATTTTTAGGGTAACCAATAAAGTAGTCACCGATTGTCCTTGAATCTAATTATTTTTAATGTGGATTGTATATTCTAACTTCTGTTGGACAACCCCAAACATGTAGTGTCTCAAACTTGGTTTCTTTCCTGTCCATAACTCAAAAGGAGTTTTAGGACCTGACTTACCAGGAACCCTGTTTAATAAATAAACAACAGTTCATACGTTCACAAAGATAAGGGTAATGAGGAATTACTTAACATACTTCTAATCATGTCCAAAAAAACATAGTTCCCTTTTCAACTACATCATTCTGCTGAGGCGTGTCAGGTATTGTGTATTGAGCACAAATACATTTGTTTTCAAGAAGTCTAGCTAACGGACCTGGGTGTTAACATAATTCATCATATTTTCTTAATATTGACCACCTCTATCAGACCTTATGATTTTCAATTTTCTACCTAATTGTCTTTCAACCTCAAAGACTTATACTTCAATATCGTTCACAGATTGAGATTTAATACAATCCACGCACACACCAAGATCAGTAAAATCTAGATTCTGAAAAATCACATCCTTTACTAATCTTTGCATTTTATCTTAAGAAATGTGTTCCAACCTTCTATGCCATAAGTTGGAGGAATTTTCATTGACAAGCCTACGTTTAACACCAACATAAGTATATAGGGAAAGAAATGAGGCAGCCAATAATCATCAAGTTTTCATTTATATAAGTCATCACATAAAATATCAGAACCAACACATGAACCTTTCTTAAATAAGCTAAAACAATTATTCTAAACCTTGAAAGTGTAACCATCAATATCAAGTTTAGCTAATGAGACTAGATTTCTGGAAACTGAAGATACATAAAGAGTTTCAAGTAAATACACATAATGTCCACTATCCAAGAACAAATGATAAGTGTTAATAACTTCAATGGGAGCTTTGTCCTGATTTTCCATGAACATGAATGTCTCCTGTAGGTTTGTAGTTCGGGTTGTAAGGAATCTTTACAAAGTGTTGGAAACATGAGTTGTAGCTCCTGAATCTCCACCAAGTATTAGAAGGAACTTCAGTAAGATGAGATTCGACTATGTAAAGTGAATCAATACTTTTCCTTTCGAACTGTTCCTTCATCTTTAGACAATTTTTCTGAAAATGGCCAAACTTCCTACAGAAGTTTCACTTATAGCCCCTTTCCTTCTGATGATTGTGACCTTTCTGGGTAGTATTATCTTTCTTAGGAGCCTTCCCTTTAGAGCTCTTGAACTTGTGCGGTTGTTTTTAACCTCTTGAGCAACCATGTGAATCGAGTTTTGTCCCATATCCTTCAGCTTAGCGTCCTCTTGAACAAGTATACTGCCCAATTTATTAACGTTCCACTTATACTTCATAGTGTTATAGTAATTTGAAATGTGTCATACTTGAGAGATAAAGAGTTCAAAATGAATTGAACGAGGAAAAACTCATCTACAAACATTCCCAATGTCTTAAGTTGAGCTAGCAAATTTGTCATTTCAAGAACATGTTCATACATACCACGTGAACCATCATACTTCATCGTGGTAAGTCTTGTCATTAGAGTCCCACTAAGAAACTTGTCTGTAGACTTGAAACGTTCTTCGACATTAATGAGGAACTTTTTGGCATTATCATTTGATGAGAGTGTGGTCTTGATGTTGTTTGCTATTGTCATACGCATAAGCATAAGGCTTAACCTGTTGTATCTTTCCCATGCATTATATATTGCCCTTTCATCAGCGCTGCTGGTGGCAGAAGGTGCAACAGGTTTTACAATCCTGAAAGCAATATCAATGTCCAAAACACCACGGGTAAAGTGGACATTCTCTTTCCAGTTTGAAAATTTTAGGCCATTAAGCATAGGGATGGAGAATGCATGTGAATGTAGAGGGACGAGAATTGATACTGCAATAATAACACAAAAATATGCTCACGACATAATGCTATGCATTTCATAATTTTAAGCACATGTATACACATAAAGAATAACATAACAGCGATGCACATTTGGGCATAATCTAATGTCATGTTATTTTTTACTATTATGGTGTTCCATGTCACCTTGTAGGACTAAATAGTCAAGTGCACACATTAAATAGATTTGTTTCATTTGGGTAAGCACTTCAACTTTATTAATAACATTGTTATTTATCATACTTCAATTCTATGATCAGTAGAAAGGTGATGCACATTTGGGCCAACCATAATTTTCTAACAATTAAAGAATTGTTTTTCGCTAAAATTATTCTTATCACTAATCACACAGGAATCAATGTTAGGATATTTGTAATAAACTTATATTCTAAACACATTTCAGTTTGGCCACTTTGGTGGCTAGCAAACTCTATCTCAATATAGAAAATAAGTCATTAGAATAATTTTGCATAAACATCATGAGTGAACAATTGCATTCACATTAACAATTATTCTCTGATTCATAAGCATTTACATTCAATATGCAATCACATGTAATAACAACAATAATGTCCCTTTCAATTTCAATAATCATGAAAAAAACATTATTATAAACATGTATTACATAAACCTTAAATAAGGTAAACCATTAACTTTAGGAACCATGTCATAAATAAGTTGAATCACTTGCATGGGCTAACAAGATTTATTGTTGTGAATCATCTAAAATGTAATAACCTATTTGATTCAACAAAATAGGCCTTATAAAATAACCAGGCCTAATTGAATAATAAAAAAGTAACAAACCCAGACTGGTCCAAAAGGTCTGAACCGCATCAGTTGGATCGAACCCAACCCGATTGCAACACTCAATAGGCCTAATAAATCAGGCCCAAATGAATATATGGTTTAAAGTTAAACCACTAAAATGGGTTGAAGCCATTGTTAACCTATTATCATGGACCAAGCTCATTACTCATTATCTTTGGTTGTAATGGACCAAACCCGTTATAACCGAATATCAAAAACCCTTCATGACTTCATCTTCTTCATTTTTCGTCTTCTCGACAGAGAGAGCGAAAAGGGAAAACAAAGCAGTTGGCGGTGCAAAACGATGTCGGATCCACGCCAACGCGACACCGGAACGATCAGGAAACATTAGATAGAAATTTGAATGATGAGAATCAATGGGGTTATGGCCGTTGACGCCGGCGACTTGTCGACCGGATCCCGCCATAAAGGAAAACAGGTCAACAAATCCAACAATATCAATTCATTATTTCATTGAAAAAATTTTAGAATCGAAAACTAACATATTAAACCCAAATTTGTTAGATCACTCTATACCAATGTTAGATTTCATCATAATGCATGAAGATAAACCATGATAAATATATTGTGATTGAGGACTTACTCAGATCCATAATTCGTAATTGTGTATATGTAAGTCTAAAGATGCAGTTTCTCTTATTGCCATTTTTTATTGATGATATATAAAAACAGTCACATCCCTAAGTCATACACGTGTCATGATGATCTCGAGGAATTACAGGCCCCAGCATCAGCCCAATGCCGATTTGCCCAAGCGGTTCTAAGCTCGCTCAATTTCATTTAGCCAAGCAGATTTGAACTCTTATAGCACGCTAGGCTCACACGTCTCACAGCTAACTTCAATACCCGTAAGCCCCCATTAGGCAAGTATCTCGAGGATTAGCTTCGGACGGGCAACTACAGTTGTTCTCTGCTTCCAACTAAAAAGACAACACCAGAATATCTTTCACACAGGAAAACTCCCTTCTACGGATTGCTCTTAGATTGGGAACTATCTTTCGTGTATCTAGAAGCACAGAGCTAACAAGGAACTTCCCTTCTACAACACAACTCCTAATTAGAGAGGGATCTCCACGAAAATCTTTTCCCTAAACTACGCTTACGATAACTTGGTTAAACCAAGACTCCTTGCACTATAAATAAGACACGAGGTTAGTAAGCTAAGCTATGCTACAAATTTCCTGTTAAAGCATTACACCTTCTTCAGATCCCTATCTGACTTTAGTATCGAAGTGTCATCGACCATCACAACGGTGGTCGGTGGTTCACGTGTGATCGTTGTGCAGGTCAATAGGTTAGCAGGAATCGGGTCAAAGCAGGGAGCAAAAAACAACTGCATCACTAACAATGCTCTTTTGTGATGGAGAAGAACAACCAACCATAGGCAGAGAAAAGACTGTCTCCTTTTGTATTCATTCAGTTAACTGTTTTCATCAAGCAATTAGTGTAACCTCCATAAGGTGATTGGGCCACCTATTCGAAAGTCAACAATGGTGTCCTTGTTGCTCTATCTTGTTGCATGTGTTGAAACTACTGTGGAGTTGTCTACGGCTCATTAAATTGCCCAGCTTCTTGTTGGCAATATTCACTTGGGCCAGATAGAGGTGGTTTTTTTGTCGTTTTGTTGTACCTCGAAACATCAACATAAAGCTACCTGACTTTTTACTTGAACCTTGGGCTAAAATTGGTAGGCTTTATCTTGAGCCTAACCCATTTCAATTTGGACTAGGGATGGTAGTATACGGATATCCAAACTGTATCCGTTTATTATTCGGGGCGGATACGGATTTAGCCATATCCGCCCCACGGATATCCGTTTATATAAATATTTTACTAAAATAACCTTAAGGCCTTAACAAAACCCTAACCCTAGACAATCTCCCTCATCTCGCCTCTCTGCTCTCTGCACCCTCATCTCCTTCATCTCGCCTCATCTCACTCTCTGCTCTCTGCACCTTTGCACTTTCATCTCCCTCATCTCTCATCTCGCCTCTCTGCACTCTGCTCTCTTCATCTCCTTCTTCACTTCCCTATTCTTTTCGTCTTTTTCCTTCTTCCTCTATTCTTCTTCCCATCTTCGTCTTCTTCCACTCTTCTTCGCCTCCACTGAATATCTTCCAAGTCCAACCTATCCCATACAAAACCCCAAAGGCCGCACCAGATAGATCTGAAAAAGCACATCCTTGGTTCGATCTGAAGATGCAGATCTGAAGAAGCAGATCCTTGGTTCGATTTGAAGAAGTTGAAGAAGCAGATTTGAAGAAGTTGAAGAAGCAGATTTGAAGAAGCTGATTTGGCTCAATATTTGATTTGGTTCGTTCTTTCTTTTTGTAGATAGATCTGAAGAAGCAGATCTGAATAAGCTTTGGTTTGGTTCGGTTCGTAGCCAGATCTGAAAAAGCAGATCGTTTTTTCTTTCTGTAGCCAAACAGATCTGAAGAAGCAGATATTTGCTTTGGTTCGTTCTGTATTTGCTTTGGTTCGATCTTGTATTTTCTTTAGTTCGATCTGGTTTGATCTTGTATTTGCTTTGGTTCGATTTTGTATTGTCTTTGCTTTGGTAGAATTGATCTCAAAAAATGCTTCGAGAATTGATCTCTGGTTAGAGAATTGATTGATTATCAATTTGTAAATTAAATTCATTCAACATTTTTTTTATAAATTAAATGGTTAATTGGGGCGGGGCGGATATCCGCCGATCCGTCCGGGGCGGGGATGGTTTTAAACTAAATATATAAACGGATATTCAGGGCGGATTCGGAGATCCGCAATCCCTGTCGGGGCGGGGATGGATTTGTCCAAATCCGCCCCGTTGCCATCCCTAATTTGGACTAAGATTGGTAGGATTTATGCATATTACACATTGGGTACATTCTTGAGATCATCCTTTCCACTTGTGCAAGTCACATCTGGTCTATATAACTCTCATTTCCCAAATGAAGAGTGACTTTAACTCAAATTTTCTTTATCGTTTTGCCCTCCTTTATTACTAATAATTACATGCAAAAGTCAATAGACCGATGAAAAATGTCAAGGGTATTTTTATCTTTTAGTTGAAAATTACTATTACGCATTTTGTCTTCAACCTAATTTTCGGGTATCGGCAATGCCCTCCCAACTTTATATATTTACAAAAACAAATGAAAATGTGGTAAATGTGACAAAGGGTATTTGTGTCTTTAAAATTGTTACATTTTTTTTTGCACTTTTGCTCTCCCAAATTTATATTATTTATAATCAAACTCAGTCCATGTCAATATTCATTAATTATAATTAAACCTCTAACATAATTTATTTGAAGTTCTTCAATTATCTATAAATTAAAATAGGCTCTTACATTTAACTTTTAAATTTTTCCATTTTGCCTTCCACATTTCATAAATTTTACAAGCTAAACCAGCCCCTCTTAAACATTGATATATTATATCTAAGCCCCTAATATAATTTATTTCAAGTCTCATAATTATCTATAAATTATGAAAAGCTCTTACAACTAACTTTTTTATTTTCCATTTTGCCATTCACATTTCATATTTTTACAATAAAAACCAGTACTTCTGAAAAATATTGATTAATTATACTTAAGCCCCTAATATAATAATTTATTTTAAGTCATCTAATTATTATAGACTATACATAAGATCTTAAAATGAAAAAGTATTGAAAATCTGCACACGTAGAGTGCGTTCACCTCTAGTCTAAACTTTATAACAAGAGTTTGGCTTAGGAGTAGTGTTTGTGTGTCTTCAACCTATTTTTCGGGTTGCCCAAATGCCCTTCTAATTCTATCATATTTACAAGAAATCCCAATAGTTAGGTGAATAGTGGACAAGGGTAATTTTGTCATTTAAAATGAAAACTATTACACATATGTATCATTTTTTACCCTCCCAAATTCAGATTATTTACGATAAAAAACTCGCTCCTCTAAAATATCGTTAATTATACCTAAGCCCCTAATAAATTTTATTAGAAGCTCCTAATTATTCATAAACTATACATAGGCTCTTAATGTTTAGAATTTCAATAATAATTTTTTGCCCTCCCAAACTTATCTATTTACATTTAAACCCGTCCCATTTAAACATTTATTTAATTACACACAAGGCACTAACATAATTTTAAAGCCCTGCCATAATCTATAAATTATAAAAGGCCCTAACATCTATTTTTTTATTTTCAATCAAAGCAAGTCCCTGTAAACGCTTATTAATTATACTTGAGCCTCTAGCATAATTTATTTCAAACCCTTCAATTATTCATAAATTAGAAAATGCCCTTACATCTAACATTTTGATTTCTCATTTTGTCCTCCACATTTCATATTTTTACAATCAAAATTAGCAACCTCCCAAACATTGATTAATAAACAGTAAAGGGTGTATGTTTTCAACCTGGTTTTCAATTTTCTATTTTGCCCTAGCCCAAACTAAACAGTTCATCATATCCCCGTCCTCTTCATCATTTTCGTTTTTCCCCTCTTATCCACCGCCATCGACCATTTTCTTCCTTCTTCCCCCGCCTTCCTTTTTCTCTGTTTTGCAACCACCCCGCCCCATTTCCTCTCCCTCTTTGTAATCTTCACATCCACTATTTACATGCATATAGTGCGCTTCTACCCCTGGTGTCTATTAATATGAGGGTGTTTGAATCTTTACAAAATATTGGACGGCTAACCTTGGTAAGTCTCATTGAAAATGAATTAATTTCATACCCGCCTATGCATTATATGGACTACCAAATTAGTCCCCTAAAATGGTTATAATGTTTTTTTCTTAGAATTCCAATCTCTGCACCTAGGTGTAGACGATCTTGGTTTTGTTTTTCTTGATACTTTCGTTCCTGTGGCTAATCTTGTCAGTGTATGGGCTTTACTTGCCATTGTCTCAGTCAAAGGATGACAACTCAATCAATTAGATGTCAATAATGCATTTTTGTAGGGGAATCTTAATGAAGAATTGTATACGCAGGTACAACCTGGGTCCTCAAAATAGGGGGAGCAATTAGTTTGCAAATTACATGAGTTTATCCATGGCTTGAAGCAAGCCTCTCATCAATGGTTTACTTGTTTTTCTTCTGCACTTCTTCAACATGGTTTCCAACAATCTCGGGTGATTACCCTTTATTTTTCGATAAGTAGTCTACATTTTCTATTTTGTTCTTGTCTATGTAGACGATATAATCATTACCAGTAATGACACTACATCCATTCAAAAGCTAAAACATTTATTGGAGTATAATTTTTCAATCAAGGAACTTGGTCATTTGTAGTATTTTCTTGGCATTGCGGTTTCTTGTTCTCAAAAGGGTATATTTCTATGCCAGCACAAGAATATTTTTTTTTTTATATTTTGAAAGTGCAAGGCTCACGGGGGTCCCGGATTTCTACGTTTCCCATGGAACAACAACTTCATCTCAACTCTACTAATGAGACATTCTTCCTGATTGAACTAGGTATTGTCGTCTCATCTCATTTGTCGTCTTATTTATCTCATAGTCACAAGGCTTAATATAGCATATTCAGCAAATATTCTCCGTCAGTTTATGACAACACCCCGTTTTTCCCACGCGGATGTTGTTATTCGGGTTCTGCAATACCTCAAAGGTTCCATAGGTAAAGGCATATTATTATCCACCTCTAGCATTGTTCATTTCAATAGCTTTAGCGACTTAGATTGGGCGATTCCACATTGCAAAAAATCCATTTTTTCCACAAAAGGACAAAAGACATCGAGTTGGATTGTTATTTTGTTACGTCTATTTTTCAAATCAACTTATTGATATCTTCACAAAACCACTTGGTTCAAATTCTTTGCATCACTTGATTGGCAAGTTGGGCATTCTCGATATTCATGCTCCAACTTGAGGGGAGTATTATATGAACATGCCTACTCATGATAAGATTATGCTTTGTCAAAAGGGTAATTTTCCATTTGGCCCCCATTAGTATATGACTCCTATTCGACCCCCATTAGGTTTTGTATCCTAGTCTAACATCCATAACTATGTATTCAACTATGTTGACTAACAACTCTATCCGATTTTTTCAAAAAGACCAACTTACTCTGCATGTGTTTTGCACATGTTTTTACTAAAATCACTAAGGTTTGTATATAATTTTTCATTACCCTCCATTAGTTTGTATATAATTTTTAATTGAGACTCATTTTCTTTGTTAAAAAATTAAAATAAAAATATATTTAAATGCTATTTTCCTAGCAGTTGAATCAAACATGATCATCAAGTAACACAATTTATGTGATTTTAGTAATACATGTGCAAAGCACATGCAGGGTAAGTTGTTCTTTTCTGTAAAAATTAGATGAAGTTGGTTAGTCAACTTAGTTGAACACACGCTCATGGGTATTGGACTATGATACAAAAACTAATGGGGCCCAAATAAGAATAGTTGTAAACTTCAAATAGAAAATAACCCTTGTAAAAAAGATAATATCATGCTTATTCAAGAGAAGAATATGCTCATGAATCAGTCCCATGTATCAATCCAGAAACTGTTTCACTTAGTTATGGGCTCCACTATTTCACTTAGTTATGGACTCTGATGAAGTAGTTTAGTTGTTTTAGACTATTGTTCTGTCAAACAACTTCATGTATACCCTTCCAATGTAAATCTACTAACATATATTATATATAAATAAAACCATAAATCCAGATTCTAACATAAAATTGAGGAAGACAAAAATTCATATTTTCTAAGTCTTTAAAACTATATGAGAAATCTTTATTCTTATAATTGAATGTTTTAAGACTTACTCAAAGATATTTTTTTGATTTTGCATTTGTTTGCCTTCTAGCTAATGTGATCTCGCTCATTCGTTTTATTGCGTTTGTACATTGGTTGTTTTTATTTTAGTAAGATGTTTATATGTTCTAACTTACAAGTTTTATACCTTGGTATCAGAGCCACGTGTCCAGCATTTTTTTAAGGGGAATAACGTGTTAGCCAAGAGTAACGTTGGTAGACGAAATCTTCGAACATAGTCTCTGGGGGAAACCCTTACAATCTATAAGTCGGCAGACGAAGTCTTCGGACAGTCTCTGGGGGCAACCCTTGTAGTTAAGCGTTGGTAGGTGTCACAGTCTTGTAGCTAGTGTTGGTTAGCCATTGATACCGTTGTTGTCGTGGTAGGCATTGTTGATGGGTGTAAGTGGTCTCGTTTAATGGTCTTGTATAATATGGTCTCGTTTGAGGTAAACCCATTACTCACTTCTGAAAATATGTTATACAAGTGTCTTTAGAGTCTAGGATAACCCATACTTCATCATTAAGGCAAAGAACATCAAATATAATTTATGATTTATATGCTAAGTATTTGAAATAGAAAAAGAATAGCAACAATAGCCGAATCCCTTAGTTTTCAATAGCTTGAAACCATGTTTTCTTTCAAATTTTATTTAGATAAAATGAAGGAACGCAAATCTGCACAAGAATTCAAGTTAAACAAAGCCTTAATTCAACAAGAATTTATGAAAAATTACAATACTACAAAAATACAACAATTTTACTCAACTACCAATGAAACCAAAGAGATCAAATAGGGAAAATGTTTTATGAATTTTGTGAAACAAACAAAGTTAATATTCCATTTTTCCAATGGTTTGATAATCATTATTCAAAACCCCAAAACAATTTAATAAATACAAAACCTTCAAACTTAGAATAATTAATTAGTCAAAGACTAACTAAGTTAAAACCAATCTTAGAATCACAAACTTCAACTTTAAATTCAAACACATCTTGTCCCAATAATCTTCACCAAGAATCTCAAAATCAAACTATTAACCAAGAATCCCAATCTGAACAAAATAATCTTAATCAAGATTTCTCTATACAAGATAATCTTAACAATCATTCCCATAGTCAAAACATGAAAACCACTTTTAAATTAGACAAATGATTTAGAAGATTAAAATTTATGGCAAATTATAATATTCAAAAGAGGAATGAATTTTACTCAAAATACAATGAACAAGAAAGAGATAAAATAAGTAAACTATTTTATCATTTCAGTGAACAATTTCAAATCGATAAATCATTATTCCAATGGTACGAAAACAATTATTCAAAGGATAAAGATGAAACTACATCATGCTTATCTGATCCATAACCAAAAGTATCAAATACTGAAACAAAATCTGGCCAAATCACTTTCAATCACAATTCACAAACATTTCAATCACAATTTACAAACATTTCAAACACAAATTACTGGAGTCAAAATCATATCACAAGATAAATATCTCTACTCTTTCCACACAAAACAATGACAACCTCAATAATTCTCCACCAAATACACAAGAAAAGAATCATAAACAAAAAACAAAAAAATCACATCACAAAACAGCAAATAAAGAAATTAATTGAAAAGCAAAAAAACTCTCTAGAAAGGCTTTGCTTAAAATGTGGACAACCGGATCACATCAAAAGAAATCATAACAAGTGGGAAAGAAAAGACAAAATACTCAGATCACAATCAAAGATATTGCAATCCGAATCAAAATCAAGTAATTTACAAGGCAAGATTCAGACCAGTCAAGATAAAGTTCAATTTAATCAAGATAAAGTTCAATTTAATTAAGTTAAATACAGTTTTCAATGTACCTGTTGGTCATTACGAATGGAATGTGATGTCATTACGATAGATGCAAGACAATTTTCAATGTACCTTTTGGTCATTACGAATGGAATGTGATGTCATTTGGTCTAAAAAATGTCCCGTCAGAATTTCAAAACATAATGAATGATATTTTCAATCTTTACACAAAGTTTTCAATTGTCTATATAGATGACATTTTAATCATTCAAAAACAATTGCAGAACACTGGAAACACTTAGGTAAATTCTTTCAAATTGTAAAAAATAATGGATTAGTCTTATCACCAACAAAGATACACTTATTCCAAATCGATTCCTTGGTCATAGGATCAACAATGATACAATTATTCCAATTGACGGATCAATAGCCTTTGCAGACAAATTTTCAAACAAGATCAAAGATGAAAATCAATTACAAAGATTTTTAGGAAGTCTAAATTATGTGACTGATTTTTACAAAAACCTCAGAGTTTTAGTAAAGCCATTATATGGCAGACTTCGTAAAAAACCTCTACCTTGGTCAAATCTTCATACAAAGATTGTTCAACAAGTTAAAGTAACTGTCAAAAGTTTAACTTGCTTTGGTATACCCAATCTAACAACATTTAAAATTGTTGAAACAGATGCATCAAACATAGGATACGGTGGTATCCTCAAACAAAAAATTAATCACAAAGAACAATTGATTCGATTTCATTCTGATTTTTGGAACAAAACCCAATCAAATTATTCAATAGTCAAAAAAAAGATTTTATCAATTGTTTTTTGCATCATGAAATTTCAAGATAATCTTTATAATCAACAACTTTTATTAAGAATTGGTTGTCAATCAACTAAAGAGATTTTTAAAAAGGATATTCAAAACCTTGTGTCAAAACAAATTTTTGCCAGATGGCAAACACTTTTGTCTGATTTCAAAATCGAGTTTATAAAAGGCACCTCAAACTCCCATATTTCCTCACCAGAGAATTTCTTCAGGAAAAACAAGAGCCTCAACCTTTGAAACTCCACCTGCTGACCCTTCTCTTTCAAGTGGAAAAATTCACTCAAACCGTCTTACAAAGCTCTTTACTCTCTTATAGGCAATCACGAAACAATAAGTCATCTCATGGCTTCTTCTTCAAAACAAAAGCCAAAATGGTCCGACATGATCGACAACGACAATTTTTCAAAGCTTTCTCCATCATCATCCATAGATTCAACCAGAGATTCTTATGCTCTGATAGTCAAGAACCAAAACATGTTTGAACCTCTTCATGCCAACCTTCAATCTCAAAATCAATTTCCCAAACAAATCAAGTCGTCATGCAAAACCAAACTCCTCAAAAAAGTCAAACCTCTCATTACGTCCCAACCCCTACAATTGAACCAATATGTTCCATAGACAGTTACTATGGTAATCCAAGTGACAATCCTATCAAGATAGCCAACAATCTTCTCCCTCAAAAGTCTCTATTCATCTCTGATGATCCTAACAAAGTCCGACTATTCTATGAGTTTATCCTCGTAGATATAGAATCAATTTTAATCACTCATAACCAAGACAAAAATGACCCTTTCAGGATCACCCACTCAAAATGCCAAATTTTCAAGGTTCTCTCGCTTTGAGAGTGGAATCAAAGTCATTTTCACTCCCAAACGTTTTAGCACCAAAAACAATGATTTAGAGCATTTTTGTTTTCAACTCCAAATTGCTCATTCATGGTTTTTTATGGTTTGTCCAAATTCAAAGTTCAAAATTTTTCCTACTGGTTTTCTCATCAATATGGTCCAGTTCATGAAATCCTTCCTACGCAAGTCCAAGAAGGATTCAAAGTTGAGCAATGCTAGGGAGCACTGGAGATTAGCCTGGAGATTAACCTGGATGGTGCCAAGCACGTGACTACAGTGACTACAGTGAGTCGTGAGTTAGAAAGAGAAAATTACATGTTATTGATATTTTGTAGTTTAAAATATGTTGTTCAGTTCTAGGTTTCTACCACACAAAACCAACTTCTCTACAAACCCAATACCAAAATCTGATCAAACAATGAACATCACCATGAAAACCCCATCAAAAAAACAACTAATGAAGTAAACGAGTTCGATGGGGATGGAGAAGTAAGCTATTGCAATAAGAAAATCACTCACTTGCTGACATTGCATAATGCTCTCAACACTCCAAACACCTTCATCTTCACAATTACTATCCGGAAATCCATCTTCACCAGTGGCAGCGGCAGAAACCAACAAAATTAGACTAAATACCAACAGCCCAGAAGCTATTGCCTTTAACATTGCATCTAACATCAATTTATACAAAAAAAAAATTGAATCTTTTACAACTCTAGGGCAGCCAATCAAAGAAGCAATCCATACTTGAACTAAAACCCCCAAATCAAAATTCAAGATCCAAACCAATCACCAAAAACCTCAAATTTCTTCCACCTCTTCTTCTTCCAAATATCTTCCTTAACTCTCAATTTCGTTGATGTCTTCCTCCTTCCTTCACAAACCCTTTTGCTCTTTATAAACTATTGAGCACAACAGCATCAACACCACCTACCTTCCATGCAACAAAAAAAAAAACCTCTCTTTCTCACCCATCAAAAGAAATCACCCTACACTTCCCAATCACAAATCCCACAACCCCATGAAACCCCAAAAGGTCAAAAAAACAGGGAATTTGAAGATGAGTGATAAATGCACAAATGAATGGAGGGGGAGACAAGCAAGAGGAACCCACTTTGCAGTTTTCTTTTTTGTTGGATTTTTTGGAGAGCGGAGAGAAAACCAAAAAACTGGGGAAAGAGAGAGAGGGGTCAAACTATCGATTTGGTTTCTCTTTTTTTTTTTTTTTTGCCCACTTTAAAGGCACGTGACTGGCATGCGCGGATGGTGCACGTGCTTGGCACCATCCAGGCTAAATTCCAGGTAAAAAACCAGTGCATTTTAGAATTGTTGTTCAAAGTTTTCAAAACAAATTTTAAATTACCGCAACCTCAATCTTTTCAAAATCTACCTTTACGGTTTTTCTCAAAAAAATTCCTAGCATGGATTTGTTGCTGGGATTATGTTACTTCACTAATGACAGATCCAAGTCTATCTGCTCAAGTTCTTCAATCACTATGCCAAAAGTTCAAAGTCAAATGGTGGACATGCTATGAGTTTTCAGGAGTTACAGAGCAAGCAATGGAAAAATATTTCCAGATCAACAAATCAAGCACAAATGATTTTTCAAAGTTAGCGATGCTCAAAGCACAAGTTCTAGCGACCACCTCAACAAAACAATTTTATAAGACAATATCACATATTTGCTCATCGGATGGTGATGACAACATTGATGACACAACCTCTCAAGCAAATGACAATGAAGACGATTCCCTTGGCCTTAGTACTGATGTTTTCCAAGATTTCCAACAACCATCAATCTCATCCAAATCTGAAACAAACTCATTTGCTACCAAAACAAATCTCTAACAAATCCATTCATGTCATTATCATTATCATGACATTTCACCAAGTTTCCTTCATCCTCATCACCAAACCCACCAAATTCCACCAAAATGACCATTACACCAACCCATCATCATTTTCAAAACAATATGTTGCCATGTGTCCCCAATCCAGGCCCACCCATCAATATCCAACCTCCAATAATACTACAACAATCCATATGCATCGAAAGTGCATCCCACTCAAGATCAATTATTTCACAACCATCCAAAGCAAGTCATTCTCTTATGACCCACAAGTCTTATCCTCACCCACCATTCTCAAATATATCCACCGAAAGTAAATCCAATATATCAAAAGCAAACCACACATACCTCAAAATTCAACCAGCAATCATGGTGTCTACCAATAATCAAGGAATCCAATGCTCTCCAAGGTCTATAAAAGCAATAAGTTTCAAGAGTTCAAGACATCCTTTGTCATCCGCTCTAATCTAGAAAAAACATTTGCAATCCCCAATCCTCCTGTAATCCCTGTACAAAGCTGTTGTAGTTTTTAAAGTTGTATTTCAAGTTTCAATCTCAAGTATTTTGTAAGTCTTTTAAGTTTATTTCAATATTCTGTATTACAATTTCCTTCAATAAAATTGCATGTTTTCAATCATGATGTTTAGTAGTTAAATTTACTATAAGGGATTAGGCGTTGTTGTTACTATTGCGGGCCTGAGGTGAGGGTAGAGGGCCCAACAAGCCCAACAGGCCCAATAGGCCAAGAAGGGTTGGACGAGCTACAAGGGGGATCATAGTCCCATATCGCCTGGGTGCGGAAGGGGGATGTGCTTTAAGTGTGCGAGGTCGCTCTACATGACAACACGCGTTTTAAAGCCGTGCGGGCCGGTTGGTAGCCCAGAGCGGACAATATGGTGTCATGTGGACCGGGTCGTTACAGTTGGTATCAGAGCCTGACCCAGCCGGAAGTATGCCACGTGTTGGTGGGCCCTCTGGCGACGTGGACGTTGTGGATGCCTGTGTGGCCAACGAGGACGTTGGGCCTTAAGGGGAGTGGACTGTGAGACCCTTGTGTGGGCAGACCTGAGGGGGAGGGTGAGGGTGAGGGTTGGAGCCCAATAGGCCCAACCGGCCCGTGGATCCCAAGAGGGGTTGGGCTAGCTACCAAGGGGGATCATAGTCCCACATCGCCTGGGTGCGGGATGGTTATGTGCTATATATGTGCGAGGTTGGATCCCCATAGTAAGAGGCCTTTTAAAGCCGTGCGGGCCGGTTGGGCCCAAAGCGGACAATATCTTACTGTGCGGATCGGGTCGTTACAGAATGGTATCAGAGCCTGACCCAGCCGAAAGTATGCCACGTGTTGGTGGGCCCTCTGGCAACGTGGACGTTGTGGGTGCCTGTGTGGCCAACGAGGACGTTTGGCCTTAAGGGGGGTGGATTGTGAGACCCTAAGTGGGCGGACCTGAGGTGAGGGTGAGGGTGAGGGTAGAGGGCCCAACAAGCCCAACAGGCCCAATAGGCCAAGAAGGGTTGGACGAGCTACAAGAGGGATCATAGTCCCATATCGCCTGGGTGCGGAAGGGGGATGTGCTTTAAGTGTGCGAGGTCGCTCTACATGATAACACGCGTTTTAAAGTCGTGCGGGCCGGTTGGTAGCCCAAAGCGGACAATATGGTGTCATGTGGGAGCGGGTCGTTACACATCTCGTGCCCACCCCTATATGATTCTGTCCTAACACTCTTTTTGCTATACTCAAACAATTCATTGGTGATCCAACCCGTTTTCAAAAAAAAAAATTTCTTATAAACCTTAGGTGCCCAACACTCCAAGATTTCAGATAGTATAAAGACATGTTCTTATCTAAGATCATGCTTAGACCAGATGCCAATAGTCTGTACTGGAAAGAAATTTTTCTTGTTAGACTTCCTCCTACATTCACTGAAACAATTAAACACAATCTTAGGCTTCAATACAATGGAACAATCCCTTATGACAATCTCACTTATGGAGATTTGATCGCAAAAACAAATGAAGTAGCATTAACGATTTGTAATGATCTCAAATTAAAAGCTCAATTAAACCATCAAAATTTAACAAAGAGAAAAGAATTAGGTGACTTCTGTCAACAATATGGTTTTGAACCAATCAAAGCACCTTCATCGAGGTCATCGAGGTTACAAACATCACAATATAAACATACAAACAAGAAACCCAAATATCCACAAGAATCTACATATTCAAAGACTCCTTCCAAACCACAAAACAAACAACCATACACTAAACCACAACCAAATCAACCAACTTGTTTAAATGAACCAAAACATGACATTTTGCTAGAGACTGAAAATTACAAAGAAAAATCACCAAATTACAAACAATTGATGAGCTAAAAAATATGATTCAGAAAATACTCATTGAATCCGACTCTGATTCAGATTATGACGATACTCAAATTAACATTATCCAAACATCAAAATCTGATTCTGAATCATCTTCAAATGATCAAGTCAATACATTCAACTGCAATGAGGTTTCATGTATTAATGTAATCTCAAAACAAAACAAAAATAAACAATTATTTTATTAGACTTTATCGACAAAATAGACAATCCACAATTAAAACATGATTACTTAATCAAAGTCAAAGACTTAATAGGAAAACAAAAATCAACAATATCAGATAAACCTTACTACAATCTCCAAGAAATTATTGATAGATTTAAACAATGTTCTAAAAATCGGCCTAGGCACTAGGCATTAGAAACACACACAGATTAATGGATGGGCGGGTTCTGGGCAATCTAGGCGGGTCTAGGCGGTCTGGGCGAGTTTTTTTTTTAATAAGGCTGATTGTGTTCTTATTTTATTTTTCTTTCCTCTTTTTTGGAAACAAACAATTTAATTGTTTTTTATTTAGTATATGTCTAAATGTAGCGCAAATGATGATTACTTAATGGAATTCTCAAAGGATCTACAGGTACCAATTTTAGTAATGTAGATTTTATCAAACATGATTGAGGTTATTCATGCAATTTGAAGAAAAATAAAAGAGTAGGTTTGGATATTTGTCTACAAATTCAACTTTGTATAAATTACTCATCATGACCAACTTCAGTCATTTGAGTTTTAATAAATTTTGTTCACGATTGTTAATTTTTCGTGTTTTTAAAATTTACATTAGTATCTTGGTATTAAATTGGATGTAATTGATAAGGTATTATGCTTAACTTTTGTAAATTATTTAAGTTATAATACAAAACCTGAGACCGCCTAGGCCCCTGGGCGCTAGGCACCTGCTCGCCGCCCGCCCATTGCCTAGCACTGTTTAGAACACTGAATTTAAAACTCAAAAACCATTAACCATCCAATATATCCAACAATAAATTAACAATCTCAAAATATAAATATCACAATTGAAACAGGAAAATGTACAAATAAAAGAATTAATATTCTATAACCTCCAACAACAAGAAAAAACCTAAAACATCAAATAAAGGAAAAGAAGTATCCAAAGAAGAAACCAAAAAAGAGAAAATTTCTACAAATTTTGCAAATGGTACATTAATATCACTTTGATCATACACACAGAATTCAAAATCAATACCACTGCATTAGTTGATTCTGATGCAAATTTAAACTGTATTTCTCCAAGACTAATGCCCTCAAGATATTTGAACAAATTAAATAGATGACAAACTTTACATAGCAAACAATCAACAATTGAAAATCAATTTTAAATAAACAAATGTTCAAATTTACCACCAACCATTTTACATCAATCAATAATTTACTGTAATAAAAAATCTAGGACAAGAAATTATCCTCGAAACTCCTTTTTTTTATCAACAATCTACCAATTACAAACAATTAATGAAGGAATATCTGCAAAGATTTTATAATAAGTCTTATTCCCATTCATTTTACAACAAACATCCAATTATCTTACTATCTTACAAGAACAATTAATCACCAAAGAATCCTTAACCAAATCCTCATCAATTCATGATCAGCCTTGCTAGGGCAAACTAATTCATTTCAGTATTTTCAAAACTGATTTCAATTTCCAATTTTCACAAGATTTGCATTATTTAACAATTTTTCAAATTGATGATCTTACAGCTCAATGGAACGGTCACAATCGTTCAACACAAACTATACTCTCAAACAATCGGAGAAAAATCGTGTTGATGATGTATGGATAGCCTTCAAATCTAACAATGAAATCCAAATGAAAGCCTCATCAAAAAGGCTATGCACAAAATTATCAAAGGCCAAAGAAAAAAGTCTGTGAAATATGACAAATCCAAGGCTCGGTCCATTATGACCAATAATGCAATAGTCAGCTCATCTCAAAGCAAAGCTCATGCTCAGACAATTTCGCCTAGTCCAATAGCAATGGCAATTCAAACCCCAAAAGGACAAATTCAGTCTAATCAGTCAAATGATCAACCCAACAACATAACTCTAAGTAATAGATTACAACTTAGTGGATTACGTTGAATCAACCAAGATGATGTCTCATGAATTGACCAAAGATAATTGGTTATGTTTTAATGAGCTCATCAATGGCAAAACATTGGAGAAATCCGATGTAACAATTTTTACTAACTTTTATGGCAAAAACGTTTTATCTCTCAATATTGATGCAGATCCAAATGCAAAAGCATATTTCTATGAAATGAGGTTCGTTGGCACAATCCTATCAAAATCTCCAGAGGACCTTCACCGGTGTCCTCCAATTATCAAAAACTCTGTCAGAAATCTTGCACACGTGATGTATCAAGATACTGATGAAATTGAAATTTTGATGGTTGCCACTCCACCCGAATGGATAAAAGAAAATGATAAAATCTTATTCTCTCCAGGATACAAGATTTTAACTCTTAAAAATTTCAAAACACAAATTTCATATTTTCCTCATCAATATGAAACTCTTTCTGGTTTATAAGATCAAAGAGCCAAATCAATTATGAACCTAAATATTCAAGCTAATCAAGATAAATGTATTCAAGTTCTTACTGACAGATACGTGACTCTAATCTGCAGTACCCGAAGCAATCATTATGTGGTAGAAAATGCATTTTTCTATCAACATTTAATCCAAGACAAGAGTTAGAACTTAGCTTTCTAAACTACAAAGTATCTCGAAGAATTAGAACAACAAGGATCTCTTTAAGATTACTATCAACATCTTATCCACAGAAACATCCAATACGGATGGCTTAACCAATCTTACCAATAATTGACAAAACCATTCTCAAGTCATTTTTCATCAAAATCTACCAAAATGTTATCACAAACATTATCATGACATTCCACCAACCCTGACCCACATATCAACATCCAACCACCAATAATTCTATATCCGTCCAAATGCACCGAAAGTGTATTCCACTCAAACCCAATTATTCCACATCATGACAAAACCATCTCAATTCATACCTAACCCACTTGTTCAAGTTACAATCATGGTGTCTATCAACTATCAAGGAATCCAATGCTCCAAAAAGTCTATAAAAACAAGAAGTCTCAAGAGCCGAAGGCATCATTTGTCATCTGCTCTAATCTAGAAAAAACCTCTGCAATCCCCAATCCTCCTATAATCTCTGTACAAAGCTGTTGTAGTTTTTCAAGTTGTATTTCAAGTTTCAATCTCAAGTATTTTGTAAGTCTTTCAAGTTTATTTCAATATTCTTTATTACAATTTCCTTCAATAAAATTGCATGTTTTCAATCATGATGTTTAGTAGTTAAATTTACTATAAGGGATTAGGCGTTGTTGTTACTATTGCTCTATCTTAAGCATTTACATAAAAATTCTATATTATCTCTGATAACCTTTGCCACAAGTCTGTAGTCCTGGGTAACTATATACAAAACATATACTCAATGACATTAGACCAAAGGTAGCACAAGCTTAAAAATTCAGATGTTCATGTTATTTTGATGACGACACAAATGTTGCCCCTTTATTGAGTTATGTATTTTAGTATGAAAATTGATTCAAAGATTCAAAGTAAAGTTCCTCAAATATCATACCATCTGTATTATTATAGCGATAGAAGGGTGGGATGAACAGTGACTGCGTCTTCAACATGATATTTGGATTTTCCATTTTACACTCTCAAATTCATACTTTTTACAATCAAAATCAGCTCCTCTCAAACATTGATTAATTATATATAAGCTCTTAACATAATTATTTAAACCCCCTAATTATTTATAAACTATAAATTGGCCCTATATCTAACTTTTAGATTTTCATTTTTTCATTCAAAATTCATACTTTTTACAATCAAAACCATCTCATCTCAAACATTGTCAATTATATCTGAGTCCCTAACATAATTTATTTGAAGCTCTCCAATTATCTATAAACTATAAGTAGGCTCTTACATCTAACTTTTGAATTTTCCATTTTGCCTTTCACATTTCATACTTTTTACAGTCAAAACTAACCCGTCTCAAACGTTGATTAATTATACCTAAGCCACTAATATAATTTATTTGAAGTCCCCAAATTATCTATAAATTATAAATTTTACTCTATAATACTGTTTTTAACTTTTTTAATTAATTAAATTAAAAGTATAAATATTTTTTGGAATTATTTTGCTTATAAATCTTGAGTCAAATCTTCTATAATTTTAATTTTATTAATTTAAAAAAAAAAAAAATACTCAATACACGCGCGCGTCAACACCTTATTTCTTTTCTGACGAAAAATCGTTTTTGCTTTAGTCAAGCAGATAAGTCAGTCATGTCTCATTTTGCTTTCCCAAAATGTCCTTGTGAAAATAAAAAAGGTGAATTCTCTCATTGCCCCAACATATGGGTCCCATCTCTTATAACCATCATTCTCTATTCTATCATTGCATCTTCTTTATTTGCCTATGTATTTTCCACTTATTCATCTAAAACAATGATTAAATTAAAAAAATATATAATAAAAAAGTTTATACATTTTTAAATATGGATAGCCCAAAAAAAAAAAAAAAATTCCAAACAACGAGTCTGATTTACGACTCTTGAGAATTTTTTTTGTCAAACTGTTATTTTTATTTATACCTTCGCTAAAAAATACTTTTTGTTCAATGAAGAAAGGAACAAAGAAAGCAATCCAGTGCTTTATTTTCTGCACCATGTTTTCATGTTGAGGTCCATTTGATTTAGCATAATTGAGATTGGAGATTGAGTTCCAATCTTGATTCAAAATTAAGAAAGTTTCTTCTAATATTACTTGAAAATATCTTATATTGAGGTATGATTTGTAAACCATGCAAGAAGAGATTTGATTTTTTTTTAAATGATAACTTATAATTTATTTTCATACTTGATAATTGAGTGACATATTTGGAAAATGCCAAAGACACGACCGAAGAATTGGAGTGCCACTGTACGATACGAGTATATACTATGTGAAAAGTGTATGATGAGGTATATGTGAAAAGTGTATGATGAGTATATACATAATGAATGAATGAATGATGTGTTACTTCTAGTCTACATTCCAATCCCATGCAAAGTTGCAAGATTTCGTACCCTAAACAACCAAACAAACAATTTGCTTTCCTTTTATGATGACTTTTATTGTGTGCACGAGGACCACGTGGAGAGTAGCCAGCCATGTGAACAGCACAATTGGTGACCTTGACCATTCTCTAAAGTAATAAAATATGCACATTTCGACATCTCCGGATCTCAATGCAAATCATTTCTCAACGGTACAGATCACTCCAGTGTCAGTGAGAGGAAGTTGTTTTCCTGGAACACTCTCGTTGTCTAGATTTTAATATTGGAATCGAAATCAAATCAACCAAAACGAGTTAAGATAAATTAGTCGCGCTCTCTCTTCGCTTTTGAACGTGACGATCGATTTGAATCTGATATACATTTCAGACCAAAAACCCTACCGAGTTTTCGAATCGAAATCGAAATCCATTTTTTTTCTCTGTAAGTGAAGTGAACTTCGATTCAATCGTTTGAATTAGATCGATTTCTCTGATCGAATTGGTGAAATTTTTTTATTCAGATTTTGTACGGAAACAATGTCGAGAAAGATGTTGATAGATGGGAAGGAAGGAAACGGAGCAGTAGAAGATGATCAGCAGCACTTCGATTTCGATCTCTTTGTGATTGGAGCTGGCAGTGGAGGCGTTCGTGCTTCAAGAACCTCTGCTGGTTTTGGAGCCAAGGTACTTTCTTGCTTTTTGTAAGTTATGTTGTTTTGAAGTAGAGATTTGTGTTATTTTGTTGTTAAATGGTTAAAGTTCACTTCAGATCACTGATAGGTTTTGGTTATAATTGGTAGAATTTTAGTTAAAAAACATGATTACAAAAAGTAGACAAAAAGCGGTTTCTTTGAATCAATTTTTAGGATTGCGTTTCATTTCTGTGATGATTATGTATGCTATGGACTTGAGTAAGAGTGAATTTCAATTCAAGCTAATCCAAATGTGGTCTTGATCTGATTTCAGTTGAACTGAAGTGTTATTTTAGTGCGTCTAACCATGTGGTACTTATGTTGCAAGGTTGCAATTTGCGAGCTTCCATTCCATCCGATTAGCTCGGAGGTCGTTGGAGGAGTTGGTGGGACGTAAGTTCTCAACATTCTTATGGTTTGATCGGTATTTTTGATCTTATACGTATTATCCTTGTCCTGTTTGTGTTTTTTCATTTACCCACTTGTAACAGGATACTTTTCTCATTTGGCTGTTCCTTATTATAATATTAGAGTTTAAGTTTAGCAACCAAAGAAGTACATCTAGTAGTAACACTTATTTCTTTGTGGTTGCTTGGGCTTCATTGATATTTTATTTTAGATGGTTATTCTAAATTTCTAACCCATGGTTGGCATATACTGTGCACGACTTAAGTGACAGCTTTAGTATCACTGTCCGCCTTGAAAGTTTTAATCCGAAGTTATAAGTTTACTTACCAAAGCTTATCCTGTCATGCAAGAAAAGTTTCTCTATGTCACTTTTTGCCTTTTATGTATAATCCATCTTGTTTATTATTTGTAATAGTGCTTCCTGAACTATGGAATTACAGGTGTGTTATTCGTGGTTGTGTTCCTAAGAAGATTTTGGTTTACGGAGCATCTTTTGGTGGTGAACTAGAGGTGAGGATGTAGCCTTGACATGGAAATATATGTTGCATTTACAGTTAGAGTAGAAGATATGTGGCTCTGATTTTTTTTGACACTTGCTCAAAAAGGAGTTTTCGTTAGAAATTTTCTTACAATGAAGTTGTGTATATGATGGTTGTAGAGTCACTGCAGTAAAAAGTCAAAACCGTAAGATTATGGCTTGGTGAATCTATATATATTTATTTTGAAATTTATGAGTAAACATATGATGTTATAAATATGATATGACAGAAAGTTATTTATTTGGATGTGCAAAGCAGACAAAAGATTAAAAAAAAAATGTATTGTAATGCCAATACAGAGGGTGGAGTCTTGGTGGGAGACATTAGTTAGATTCTGCCAAGAATGATTTTTCTTTTGATATCAGTCATAGCAAATATTATGTGAAGCACAAAAGCTGATAATACATCAAAATAGACCGATCATCACGGCCGTACATGTGGCATAGAGACTCATCACGAGGATATAACGTCCAGCCTATTGAGCCAACTCATAAAGCCCAAGAAGAATAAAGTCAATCACAGAAGCCCAAACAAGGCCAGCCAATGAGGAGATGTAAACATGGCCCGAATCCAGGCCTAGACGGGTACAAACCCCATCCAACTTAGCTTTCAAAGAATCAAGCTCAGCAACAAATTTATCTCGCATACTTTTCGCCTCAACCAATGACTTTCAAGCAGCCCCTTGCAGCTTTCTCTGATTCCGTGTATTGCGATTTCAACACATCAAATTGGGAAAGAACATGAGAAAACACCAACAACAATGCCGCCAACCTCCTCTCCAAATAAGCCACTTGATCACGATCAGCTCGATAGATCGAACCCATCACCCTTGCATAGGCGCGATGATTCATCCCGTGATCAAGACCGTGATCGATGTGATCAAACATACGGGCATCAAAGGCCTTTCCACCAACCGTCTGTGCCACTCATTTACCAACCTACGTGCATTGTCTTGCACGTCAAGCTTAGTGAACCAGCAAAACTTGCCATCTGACCTGATACGGATATCCTTTGTCACAAGTTCAGTCCAACCAACTCGTGGATGAAGAACACTAGGATCCGAAAACACTGAACAACCACCCCCGACAGCCGAAAGGGCAGAAGGAATAGCAGTAACAACGAAAAAACCACTTTTACTCTCCCGTCAAGAACCGTCCGTGGCAAGGGCAAGACTAGTGGTAACGGCGGGAGTAGGAGAAATCTGATGAACAGGAGAAGAAACTAAGAACCCAGCTGCTTCGCTGACATCAATAGAAGGAGAAGGAGAGTGATCCTTAAAACTCTGACCACCACCAATATCTTTAGACTACTTCACCGCTAGCTGAAGCATTTTTTCATTAATAACTCGGGGATCATCATTAGACAACTCAGCAGCGTCCGAGACACCATAAGCAGAAAGAAGCTTATTCTCATTATCGTTCAGCGGATGAGTAGTCTCCTTTTCGTTCATTTTCAACGTGGCCTCAGCTCCTCAGCCTCCTCGAAAGAGTTACGATCTCCTTTTGCAACATCGTGGTTGGAAGGGCTTGGACGAGAAGGAGCCCCCGTATCATCCTGAACAAGATTCGGACGAGACACAACCTGAGCAGAATCACGATTAGAAAGTCGTTTCTTCCTTGGAGCCTGACCAGGGTCTACCGGCAATCGCCTTGACGGACTCGTAGACCTCGTAAACTTTCTTTTTCTTGAGGCAGGGACTGTGATATTAACAGGAGCATCGAGATCCGTAACACGCCGATTCGAGCTCACTTCCAAATCAATGCTAGCATCACTAACTCCAGCAAGAGCATCAAAGGCCTTTGCACGAGACTCAGTAAATAAAACTCGTTCCACTTCACTCATAGTGTACAAACCACTATACTCCAGGATACCCTAAAAAAGAAATGCCTTCACAGGAAAACGGTGAAGCTTCGAGAATTGGTCACTGATCTTCTGCTCATCAGCACTTAAGTGAAGATTTTTCTGCTTATTAAGAACCCAGAATGATCGAAAAATCAAACGACCTTGCAATTGGAAGTAGCCGAAATTCACGGAAGTATGAAACCAAGACCGCGACCAATCGCGGATGTCGTCGCTAAGTTTTCTCGAAACAAATTGGAGAACAGAGGAAGCAGAAAAACGAAGACTGTCTAGCGTCACCTGGGAAGCTCTATTGGAAAAATAATGAGCCTCACACAAAGTTAGCGACTTACCATTTAACTTATCAGTTATCACCAACAAACATCGTTGAAAAACAGAAAAACAATGAAAATAAAGAAGACGAAAGAATGTACAAACCCTAATTTCAAAGATAGTGTGAAGAGGGAAAACGAATTGTCACATCTCCTTTTGTAGAGTCGAACAATGAAGGGACGGCTCATGGGACAACATGCAAGATATGATGGCTATGCGAAATCCAAAATATGTGCGCAAAAATGAACAAACAAGCAAAGAATCGAGACACCAACTTGCAGAAGTTACTGACAACATTAAATACAAGGTAATGATGGAATTGAAAGGCAAACCGTCATGAAGTTAGTGGCCTCGTAAGCATGCCCACAAACTAAAAGGGGGAGTAGCTTATGATACATCAAAATAGACTGATCATCATGACCGTACACATGGTATAGAAACTCATCACGAGGATATAGCGTCCAGCCTATTGGGCTAGCTCATAAAGTCCATGAAGAATAAAGCTAATTATAGAAGCCCAGACAAGGCCCACCAATAAAGAGACGTAAACAGGCCCGAACGAATCAGAGCCCGAATTTAGACCCGACACGAGTTCTCTCATAAAGAAGAGGAACGTTGCACCTAAAAAAGAGTCGTGGAGAGAGTTACGCCTTCACAGACGCATCTCCATTAAGGAGGAGACTGTTACATGAAACATATCCTTTTATTGCGCCTCACATGCTTAAGTCACGTAAAGAATTAATCGCGATCATTATAAAAGGTAAAGAGAACATTCGACATAGGTATGCAACTTTAACTGAGTTTTGTGCATATTTACTTCTTTCTTTCAACAGAGTTGTTGACTTAAGCATCGGAGTGCCTTCGGCCACCAAAAAGGTGGTTTTTGGCAGTCTAATAATTGTTTTGCAGGTCAAACTCTCATGAGGACGATTTTTGGACGCATCAGAAGCAATTCTTAGAAAATCAAAATATAAAATGAACGAGTGCATTTGCTCACAAAGCAAATTTCTAACTATACTTCTTACAACCAAATATTCCAAATGTCAAGAAACACTTGAGAAGTACCCTAAGAAAATAGCGAAAAACTATTGGATTATAGATGTCAATGCAACAGGCCACTATGGTGTATCATATGCCGTGAAACCAATAGATGTACAAACTGTTGGCTGGAAAATCAGCCATATAGCTCTAGTAAACCTATTAATGTTTTGTCTGACCATGAAACTGATGGGATCATTGCGCTGATAATTTTAGTTCGCATTAGAGGCATTGTGGTGATTAAGAACCAGAATAGTTATGATGAAGACTGGCGTTTGGACCTGTTGGCGATTGAAGGCGTCGGTCTCCTTGGATTTGGAATTGTAGAATGAGCCTGTGGAGGAACTAGTCAAGTGGAGTGAGATTATTGGCTTTGCCTTGGATTTTGGGACTTAATGGATGACGAAATTGGGAAAGGCTATGAGAATAGGGATGGAGGTGGGAAGGGAAACTGCTCTGATGCAGATTAGATTAGATTGTAGTGGGAGTATTCGTGTTCATTGCTTAGACATTTCTTTGTGATTTAATTTAACCTTTATGTGTATACATTTACTCATTATGTCTTTATCCTATTACTCACTCCTAAAATGCTTCAGAAAAAGTTTAGTCTTCTCTTATGTTACTAGCATGCTAAATGTATCTTTTTTTTTAATTGTTTCTGGTTTGCAGGATGCAAGGAACTATGGCTGGCAACTAAATGAAAAAATTGACTTTGACTGGAAAAAGCTCTTGCATAACAAGGTTTGTATCAGTTCACGTGTTTTCTTTTATAAAGTGTTATAAATGTATTTCTCAAAATTACTTTTAGCAAGTTATGCATATTTCTTCTTTCATATCTTGTCTTTTTTTGTGGATAATAAAAAATCTTAATTAATCTGTAGATATAGATGAATTTGTCGAGATAACTTCCTATAATACAAATTTGAGTATAATATAATTCTCATCATATAGAAGTTAAATGCTTAACAGATTATTTTGAATGAGGATAAGAATGCGGGATTTTCTTGCAGTTATATAGCATGTTTGATAAAACGGTAGGACAGATTTCATAAGTTTTAAACAGATAAACTCGTGAGTCTGATGCCAAGTGTTGTGTGAGACTCTGAGATATACCGACATTTAACAAACTCATTCCAATAGGATATTTATTTAACTTGTTAGCTTTGTCTTGAAAGATGTGAGCAGTGTTTGGGCATTTGCTCGATGCAGGAATACCTCCATCATCAAGTATTCAAGTATGTTTCTTGTTTGTATTGCAGACACAGGAAATTATCAGATTAAATGGCATTTACAAGCGGCTTTTATCCAATGCTGGGGTGAAAATGTTTGAAGGTGAGGGAAAGGTCATTGGTCCTCATGAAGTTGAGGTGACACAACTAGATGGAACAAAACTCTCTTATTCAGCAAAACATATATTGATAGCAACTGGGAGTAGAGCTCAGAAGCCTCCTATCCCTGGCCAGGTAAATTCTGTCAATATTCTTTATAGCATAACATCTGTTAGCAGATTGAATTGATGCAGTTAAATATGAAAACACACTTTAGATGTTCTTAGAAGTATTCTAATCTTCTACTTACACGAAATGGTAATGAACTATATAAAGCCATTTAATTGCAATGGATCTCACCAATATTAAGGAACATATTTGTTTTTAGACCAATCTCATTATTTTCTAATTTCTAATAAAAATCAGCAATCGTCAATGACCTCTACACAAGTTTGCTTCTCGGGGGTAAATTTTGGTGCGATTGGGAAGGCCATAATAGGTTCAGAATAGTTTCTTCTTAGGTTTTTTTGGAGGGCATTAGGTTCTTTCATTTCTAATGTCGTTTGTTAGAAATAAACTTGCCATGAATTTTTATTTTTATTTGTTTAATCAAATTTTATTCTGATTTTTCCTTGTTCAATGGAATCGAGGTTTCCTTATTTAAAAAAGAAAATATACCACAAATACTTATAGGTTGCAGTCAACTTCCTACGAAATTAATCAACTTGAATCTGTAAACCTGATGTAGTTGTTTACCTAAGAACATTCTTTTTCAAAGTACCCTTGTAAGTTGTAAGTTATTTGGTCGGAGAATAGATTGTGGTTGCTTTGATTAACTCTTGCTCATAGTAATCACATTTTTCTTGAGAAAGTTATTATTGTTTTTCCTATCCACATCTTATTTGTACCCTGTCTTATAGGAGTTGGGTATTACGTCTGACGAGGCTTTGAGTTTGGAAGAATTGCCTAAGCGAGTAGTGATACTAGGAGGAGGGTAAGTTACGAATTTACCATCTAATCTCTTGATATGCTTCTGTCTCTATTTCACCTTTTTGTTGATTCATATCCTTGTTATGCAGGTACATTGCTGTTGAATTTGCATCAATATGGCGGGGGATGGGTGTTACTGTTGACCTTTTCTACAGAAAAAATCTTCCACTGAGGTTTGAACTGAAGCGTTGAATTATCGAAAGTTGGGTCATATTTGCAGATACAATGCTTTGCATTCTCCTCTGGTTCTTATATATATGTGTTTATATAAACCTGTGATTGTGATTTGAATCCTGGAAGTCATTTAGGTGTCACATACATTACTATAGATAGTACAAAATAATGGAACATTACCAAAAAAAAAAAATGACGGACTACAAAACATATTTAATAATTTAAACACCCCCGTTATTACTTGGGTATAACCATATAAGGGTAGAGAAGATTAAGTGTATTATAGTTCATGAGAACGGCCAAGTAACTGTGTAATTAATAAGGTCGAGGAATAAATAGTAATATGTGAAAGACTGGCAGGTTGCATAGTTTATTTATTTGTTATTGTTTGTATAGACCCCAACAAGGATGAGCCATGTGTCTCCACCTTACATGAAGATGGCACATGTCGTTGGAAAATAATTTTGCTACCACTCAAAGAAATTTTTTTTAAAAATTTTGTTAAAAAAGCAGAGGATAAAGAACATCATCAAATTCATGTTTTCTATTCTTTCTTCTCCTTTCTCTCCTCTCCTTTTGGCTAATTTTCTTGGGAAACTTTTCTTTTGAACCAAACACAACCCTAGTGAGCTATATTTTAGGAACGTAATATGGTATAAGTAGAGTATGACATTATATCTAAATTTTTAACCATATAGTGGAATCCTGCTGTAATCAGCGTTATTCTGTTTTCCTCGCAATTTCCGCACGCAATAGTATTGCTTGTTTCACCATATTTGAATAACTTTTTGGCAGAGGTTTTGATGATGAAATGAGGGAGATAGTAGCAAAAAATTTGGAAGGCAGGGGAATTAAGTTGCACCCAGGAGCTACTTTGACAGAGGTAGTTTCATAAATGATGTGCATTACAATATCTTGTCCTGTTTAGCGCTTTAGCTTATAACTGTTTTTTTTTTTTTTTAAACATATTTTCCTTCTAGTGATATGCTTAAAGTCGACCTGAAATTTGATGCTGACTTTTCTATTTTGATTTAGTTGATTAAAACGGAGGATGGCATTAAAGTTCACACAGACCGTGGAGAAGAATTGATGGCTGATGTTGTGCTATTTGCCACTGGTAATGTCCAGCTCAGTTCTTATAACAAGGGTTGCTCATGTTGGAGTTAACTTATTCCCTGTCGAACTTTATGAACTTCTCGTTGTCCAACAAACATTTAACTTTTATCAGCTTGTATTTTCTGGTGAATAAGTTCTGATCAGAAATGTTTTGCTTTGGTTGCAGGTCGTATACCTAACACTAAGAGGTTGAATTTGCAGAGTGTTGGTGTGGAGCTTGATAACACAGGAGCAGTGAAGGTATCTATTTTTAGCTTTAATAATTCTCTCTTCATCTAGTTAACATAATGGCTTCAATGTCAACGCAATGGCGCATTTAAGGAGTGGTGGTTGTAGAAAAAACACTTTCATGCAATATATTTTTATCACTAATTCATAACAAGATTGTGCACCCTCAGGGTAACTTAAGCTAATTAGATCCCCTGTTTTACAGGTAAATGAGTACTCTGGTACCAACGTCCCCAGTATATGGGCTGTCGGTGATGTTACAAACCGAGTGAATCTCACTCCTGTGGCATTAATGGAGGGAACCTGCTTCTCGGTATGTCACATAATTGAGAGAACCTTTCACATGAATTGTAGGTCACGATATTTTTCTTGTTATTAAAAACAACCCTAAAAAATGTTTATTATATACTAAGTCAATATTTTCACCTCTTTTATATTGCTTACAGAAAACTGTTTTTGGTGGACAACCGGCTAAACCAGACTACAAGGATATACCCTGTGCAGTGTTCTGGTAACAATTTCTTCCATTGGTTAACACTTTCTGAAAATGTTGACAAACATATTAGTTTGTTTAAAGTGTTCTATGTTATGTAGAGCATATATCATCTCATGTATTTCCTTTTTTTAAGCATTTTTTTTTCCCAAGTGAAACAAGTAAGGCCATACTTTTTAGGAACTGCAGTACTCCTAGAAAAGAACAAAGGCAAATTTTGAATGTAGACCAATCAATCAATTTCTCATACGTATGAACTGAAGGACAATGCCATCTATCATCCACACTGTACTTACACTTTTGTTCTCCAATCCATTCTGCTCCAGCCTTATGTTCTTTCTTTTTAACAGACTTAAAATGTGAACATGAAACCCACAAAATTATGTCTGCAAGTTTTAGATGCTGTGGATAGAAGAGTTTTGTCCGGTATCAGATTCCTAATTAGTCAAGTCGAGTATTCTTGTTTGTTTTTTTTTTTTTTTTGAAGGGCAAGCAGAGTTTTCAAAGAATCCCTTAACGATTTTAAATGCCTTTGATAGAGTTTGAAGCTTGGACATCTCATATCATCCGCCACAAATCTTGAAGCTAAGCTAGCACCCGTTGGTGTAGGATATCCTTGTTACATTGATACACCAAACACCGAAATTGTTATCTCAACTTTGAACTTTCCTTACTAGTGTTGAATCTTAAATATTTTTCTGTCAAAATTTTAGGTTACTTTTTTATTTATAGAAAAGTGAGATGTTATGATCTTGAAGACATGAGGTGTTCATCAATTCCCTTGTAATCTGGGTGCTTTGTTCTTCATTTTCTTGGCAGTATACCCCCTCTTTCTGTGGTCGGCCTCAGTGAACAAGAAGCCGTAGAGCAAGCAGATGATGACATTTTGGTCTTTACATCAACCTTCAATCCAATGAAGAATACTATCTCTGGGTAAGTATAGCTTCTCAATTACTTCACATGTGCCTAGTGAATAACCAAGAAAGCAGAGATGGTAAGACAAATTTTATAGCCATCACATATTTCATATGCCTTTTTTGTCGGACAGGATCTGCTGGATTTATTATGTTTCTAGTTCTCTTTTGGATACTCCTTTCCACTGGCATCATATTTTTTGTCGCCATTGATTTTGCTACGTCTTGATCTTATGGATATTGTAGCGTTCATAGAGTTGAAGTACGAGATATACAATTGCTTGTATGTGATCTTATTTTAGTTGTGAGGATATGGCTTTAAGTTGTCCGAGTTTCTGAGATTTTCATAGCACGGATACGAAGCCTTAGGAATCCAAAAATGGATGTGGAATATCCACTATTGAATTAGTCAAGTAGAGTCTAGTTAGCCCTTCTATGAATTCAACAAGTCTTGTGTGCAAGGATTGTGATTTCGCTTTTCGATTAAATTTTGGTCTCCAGATTTTAAGATATATTTCGGTGTGTAAAGAAAAAATGTAATGAGGATAATGGGTACTGATAGATTTATTCTACAACTTATCAATAAAAAAAAACCTATGACAAATAAAAATGGGATAATGGGTACTGAGGGATTTAGAGATTGAAAAGATATAAAGGAAGAAGGGTTTGTGAAGTAGAGACTGGAAGCCATTTGAGGAAACACCCCCCCCCCCAATTGTATTGAAGAAGTGATAAAGAGTGTCTTAAATGGGCCTTTTACCTTTAAGCCCATAATCTAGAAAACCCAGAACCATGTATTGAAAACTTGGAACACCAATGTTTGCTGCCACTTTGCATGTTGGATTTGGTTTTTAAGGAGAATGAAGGATTTTGAAGAAGAAGAAACTGGTTTGAAGCTTCCAATCAATCGCCATGGCAACATAAATTGTTTCAAGCGACAACAGTCTCTTGGACGTTATGCAAAGTCGACACCAACAAGGGCTCCACCAAGAAATCCAAAAGCAAGAAGATCGATCGCATCGAGACTAGTCTCAAGGAATCCACCCGCGATATCTCCCTCTCCAAGTTAAAATCCGGAGCCGTCGTCGCAGTCGTCCTACTCATGGTATTCGGCCTCCTCAATTCCCTCGTCGAAGGCAAATCCATCACCAAGTTACCATCCCCCCTGCTCGTTCAGAAGATGAGCCACTGTGGAACCCATGGTGATGAATCACCGGGGGTGAAATCGAAACACTATCCTTCCGATTCAGATGAACGAAACAGAGGTTCTCCACTCTGGTTGAAGTTTTTCGACCAAAAAAAATGAAAAATTGGTCTGTGGGGTTTTAGGTTTGGGCAAAATTACAGAATTTACTGAAAATTACGAAATAAACCCTAAAAAATATGATTTTACTAAAAAGGATGGAAAAACCTCTCAAAAAAATGTGATTTTGTATTTTGCCATTTTTCGTAATTAAAAATAAAAACATTCGGCGAAATTTCGCGAAACTCATTCCTTGCTTGTATATAGGAACGCTGTTATTGGGGTGACAGCTCAAGTTAAGTGATGTTCCTTCACTCCATTTAATGAATTTCTTCTTTCTATAAAAACCGAGCAGTGACGGTAGTTCTGTGGATAGCATCTGGACATAATGCAGACATGTATGTGTGCCTTACATGATTGAAACTCCTATATTTTTGAACTCTTCAAGCTGTTACCCAAAATATGGTGTCACCGACATCAGTTTTGTAGATGAATTGGTCGATTATAGTAGAATTATTATACTATTCTAATTCTTACCTAATCAGTTCTGACTTATCATGACATTATTGTCTCATATTTCCAGACGGCAAGAGAAGTCAATGATGAAGCTTGTTGTAGATGCCAAGACTGATAAAGTTCTTGGAGCGTCCATGTGTGGGCCAGATGCAGCTGAAATTATGCAGGTAATCACAAATATGGTACAATGTAGTGTCTTTTGTTTTGCCTTCCATGAACAGCAACAAGTTTCTCTTGCCAATTTGTTTCCTATTGCGTACACTTGTCAAGCATGGACTAATTCTCATTTTTAATTGAAACCAAACTAGAAATCTTGTTTGCAGTTTTAGTAAATCAGAAAAGGTATATGTTATTTTATGTTCGAATGAGAGCAATCACTCCCTTCTACCAAGTTTCTTTTACTTGTTAAAGATTGTCATAAAACAACATAGACCATTCTATGATAACCTTCTTGAAGAGGACTTTAACGACATGTAGGTAGGTATGCTATGCATGCCAACTGGGACATTTACGACTATCTATGATTGGAATTTTTATTTAAGAAAAACATTACAAATTTACAATTAGAACCACACACGCCGCCCCCCCCCCCCCCCCCCCCCCCCCCCCCAAAAAAAAAAAAAAAAAGTTAATAATAATAATAAATAAATAAGACGACCCACAGACAGAGATACCTTAAATATAACATATTCTAGCACAGGCACATGCCTCCTCCATTAAGCAGATCAACGTCATCGAGGTTAACAATCCCTGCTTCGACATCTTTTCTCCTTTCGCTGTCTTCATCGAATCCTAGAACCTCTTATTAGATAATCCACCTGGTCTTCGGAATCTACCTGAGTTGACATGGCTAGAACCGTCCCATGGGACCCAATCCATCCTCATCAGACTACCGCTCAACCATTCCATGTCTTTCACCCTTCATTTCTCTTTAAGTTTAGAAATTTTGGAATTGCCTGTTAATTTGAGGTTTTTCTCACTATGTAAACAAGTCCCAAAAAATCTTAGCTCATTCCGACATTCCTAAATAAAAAGTTATTTTTAAGTCATAAATTTAGACCATTCATTTTCACTGAAGTGAAGTTTTAGGAGACTTGGCTGATTTTTTTTTTCAAAGTGATTGACAGGGCGAGACAGATAGTATGTAGAATTATTTGACAAAAAATAGGAGGCTATTCCAAAATTGGATTATATAAACAATTGCCAATGGGTAAGGTCGATCCGGATGTTAGATCTTCAAAGAAAAATAAGAAGAAATACTATCAAAACATATTGTAGACATTCTTATTGTTTTATTTTACACCATTTCTCATGTTATGGCTTAGGTTTTATGCCGCACAGGTTATTTAGCTGATTTGCTCTTTATAAATCTATTGCCTCTATGTGGAGTTAATTTATAAAAATAAAAAAATAAAAATAAAAACTCCTCTCTATTTTAGAATTCCTAGCCACTGATGTTAGCTGTTATTGAAATCGGATGACTAACTACAAAGTAAAGATGCAAGTGTCTGTCACTTGGTCATACGAGGAAGAATCATCTTGCTGTGTATGCGACTTCTATAAGATATTGAATTGTACCTTGCTAGATTATTTGAAAATGGATTACACTCTTACTTCTCTTTATTTGTTCCTTTTTCTGTTTGTATTACTCCTCCGCTCTTGTTTCTGTTTCATTTGTAACATGATTTTGGTGACTTTATAGGGAATTGCTGTTGCACTAAAGTGTGGAGCCACAAAGGCACAGTTTGATAGCACGGTAAACTAAATTTTTTCTTTAGAGTTCAGGTTTAGCTAAACTTTTGTCCTTTCTTGAAGACATGTCCAATTGCTCTATGACTATTAAACTTACTTAGAGGTCCCTTATTCTCCTTTTTTAAAACCCTTGTGCTTTAACAGTTCTCCATTTTGAGGCCATCTCCTTGACTGCTGTGTTAATAGTAGGATATTATCTTCTTTTTTATCTGAGAAAGAATTTGTTTGTTAGAACTTCCATTTTTCATTTTTATGCATGTGCAGTGGCGGAGCCACATGGAAAGGAAGGGGGCAGTTGCCCCCCTAAATTTTCCAAGTTTATTCCAATGATATAGGGATTGGTGGGTCTCCCAAAAGACCACTTAACTATTGCCCCTCAAAATTAGGCTTATTATCATTAAGGAAAATTTTGCCCTCCTCGAAATATTTTATTTTAGCCCCAAGAAAACTAAACATGCTATTATCAATCCCAAATGGCTCCTTTAACTACATGGAATAATTGATAATGGTACTAGAGTGAGATGGTACAATTAGTGTTAGACATCTTTAAGGTTAGGGGGGTGTGACACCAGAATCCCAGGAATGATGAGGGTGATTGAAAGGTGCTTACCCAAGGTGGGGTGATTGTTGCATTTGGATATGGTCAACATTGTTTAAGAAATCCATCAAGTGAAGATTCATTTAGTGCGAACCTGCACTCTTCTAATACCGATGTACTTTTCATCTCAATTGTTAAGAGACTTGCAGTTTCAGGGTGATGGTGGCACTCGATTTTTTTAACACTGCTTAAGAAGCTGTCCATGATACTACAGGGCAGGGTTCAAATCCCCTCAATACAATTTATTGATTTGTCATTTAAAAAAAAGGTTCCACACCCCTGTAGGGGTGGTCAAGTGGGAATAATGTAGGTGGTACTAGAGTGAATAATATAGGTGGTACTAGAGTGAGGTATCCAAGTAAAACGTTTAATAAGTGTGTTGTACATTAGTTTTATGCTATGTAGTCTCGGCGACCCTATGCGCACTCAGTGAGCTATACTAGACCTCACCGCCAAGGAGCCTCGTAGATGTTAAAAAAATAATAATCAAGGCAAGCACCTTTTTCTTGACCATTGGCTTGTAACCTTTTGTCCTGGATGCTAGGCACCCAGGACAGACTACTCGCGGAGCACCTTGGATTACGTATAGAGAGATTTAATATTTGCATCATGGCCAATATTAATTATCTGGTAGTACTACTGCTTTAATGTTAGTCGTTTCCCAACTCACAATCAGCATTTCTCTGTACAGTGATCAACATCTGGTTATTGATGTTTATAGTGATACATTTTTGTGTTATGTACAGGTTGGTATCCACCCTTCCTCGGCAGAAGAGTTTGTCACAATGCGGTCATTGACTAGGCGTGTTGCTGGAGCAAAGAAGCCAAAGACAAATCTGTGAGAGAAGTAAAAGAGTACATTTCATATTCTCGATAGCTTTCTGCTACAGAATCGAACATAGAGAACCATTAAAAATAGGAAAGAAAGAGAATAAAATCTAAATCGAGTTAGGATCATTAAACTGTGTCAGGTGTTCTGTAATCTTTGAATTCATTGATAATGATCTATTGTACTTTTTCCACGGATGAGATTAGATTGACTAATATTCAATATTTTATTATACTGCTCCCCAGCTTCTCTGAGTGTGACCTTGATGGTAACTACTTTTCATATGGATCGCTAATTTACTATATTTTTCATCTTAACTTTTGTTGATTATTGATGACTAGAACTTCTACTTTGCCTGCAAAGATCGCACGTCTACCTAAATTGCATTCTTCTAGATTTTTTTAGTATCATGAACTGCTGCCATCATCTATATGTCGGCCCTAGCATCTGGATGCAAGTATGCTCACTTGCGGCTTAAACACAAACAAATAAAGTGCATTTCCTGGAGAGTTAAGTTGACAATGACCTCATAAAGGTATTGTCTATGAATGCTGCACGAGGCCAACCTATTCTTAACTTTAGGGGTTGCTTGATCCTTTTGTTCAGACCCTACTAAAAAGTGTTGGGACCCTTGGCTGTAACTGTGGAGATGTCTTCAAAGAAAAGAGAACCTATTTGTTATTTTAGGATTGAGATGAAGTTGGTAATAAGGACAATGTCGTGCCATGTGCTTGCAGGGTCTGGTTCGATCTTCATGTGGACATACATAAAGAAAATTGAAGTTATTTGGTTTTGCGTTTGATAGAAAGTGAATCGCATTCCATGAATATGATTTAGGTCTAATGTGATGTATGGGATATATGACAAAGGGGGAGTGTTGGAGTATTTATATTGTGATAATATATGCTTAGATGACCCCTTCTCATAATGAGAATAGACCCTATTACAGTATGGTTCGGTATGGAATGAATTGATCCATGATTATAAGTTCATAACCCTAGTCCATTCCCATTTTGGGCTGAATAGTTCTACCCGGCCTTCTCTCCTACAAAATATTATGATTAGGACCCAAAAAACGAGTGAATATCGAGTCATTTCATTTTAAGTAATGCAATCAATAATTGATTATAGAAAGAAAAAAAAAAGGATCTTCTTTCACGGTTTAGGAGATATAAAGGGATCTTATTTTTTTAATTGTGAAAACCCATTAAAAACAAAATGAAAAAGAAAAGATATATCTACTCGTGTGTGTTTTGTTGCCCCATCTATCATCCTAAGGAGAAGTTTGGTTTTAAACTCTGGTCCAAATAGGAGTACGCCATGCTAATGTGCCTCGGATGATCTACATCTTCGAGTCAGATGCTGATGAGCACATTGAATTGTCCATGTGGCTGAGAGCTCTCCATTTTCTAAGAGAGTTGCTATATGTATCATAATATTTGCTCGATGCCCCAACTTTATTTTTTAGATTTAGCTTTTAAAAATTACTTTGTGTATTCAACCACACTTTGTTAACCCCTAAAACATATGTAGTTAATTACAAAGAGAAGAAGATTACTCATATTGTTGATTGAGGACTTTGTAAAAATGATTTCAAGGGTGAATTTTGAGATGTAAATTATTCTTGGGTTTTAAATATAATTTTTTCTAATATGGTACGTATAGAACTTGTCACGATGGTCGGTTTCTCTTTGATGTTTGTACGCAAGTTTGAAATATAACAATGCATGATCGAAGTTTAATTTTATAGATAACGTTTACTTTTATTATTTTGTCGATAACCAATTAATGTATGCAAACGAAAAAATTTCACCACCATCATTGATTAAAAAAAAAAATTTAATAAAATGGTAAGCAATGTTACATATTTTAGGTTTGTGCAACAAAGTCGAAACATTTCAAAATGCTGGTGTAACAAAGAGTTGGTACAACCGAGCAAATAGTACACATAGTAACTCGCATTTTCTAATTGGTAAGCACCTATGGGTAAGAAATTAATGTTTTTTTTAATGTTTTAAGTTTAACAATGACACCCTAGACAAATTGATTATTATTGATAACGGAATTCTAATCATAATTTCCTTTAATTCAAATTTAACATGACACAACTTCCAAATCTCAAAATAACACGCTCATTCGAAGTCTTTGAGGTTGAGCATTTATGCTTTTTTTTTAAATGTTTTATCGCTACAATGAACACATGGTGTTATTGTAAAAGGATAACAAATGTTGAAATTACTTTAATCTTCATGAAAAAAATTTGCATGAAAATATAAAATAGAATAACTTGTAAGCGAATATCTTATCTAAAAAAAATGAACTTTTGAAAAAAAAAATCAATAAATTTTTGCGAAGAAGTGAGATAAAAAGGAAGAAATGATAAAGAATGTGAATTTGTTCGTCCACATCAAGATTTTTTTATTTTTTAAATTGGATTGTTGAGCCTTTTTTATTTATGCCCAAAGGCTACATATATAACTGGCAAATGTGTAAAAATCAGGTGAAAACTCACAAAATCTTAACTAATAAGTCTCGAACCCGCGACTTTTCACAAGAAGGGTGAATATCCGACCAAATGAGCTACAATTGGTGGACATTCATATCAAGATATACAAGTTGTTAAGGGTTTATAACATTTTTATTAAGAAAAATGTATGACTTAACTAAAATCTAGATATTTGTGAAGATCGAGTCGAGCATGGGGACTTTGCCTTGATAAACACCCCCCCCCCCCCCCCCACGTGGCAAACAGATTGCACATAATTCGTTACTGATCACTCTGTTGTTTCTTCTTCCCTCTTCTTCTCCTTCTCCTCTCTCTCACTCAAAAAAATCAACTTGTGTTCGATCTTCCAAGATCCAAATCATCCCAAAAGCAAACCAATTTCCATGGCCTCTCTAGGCGTCTTCAACCCCTCCACCTGCAGTAAAGAGGATCTCCAATGGCAATGGCGTAATATCAATAACAAGTTATCAAATCCTTCCTCTTTCAACAATCGTCCCTCTCGAATCTCATTCCCCTCACCTCACAATCTCTGCTTTCGCATATCCTGCGACGTAACCTCCATCGAAAGGTACAATTGACAATAAAGGAAAAGAAACATAGAAGAAGGAAGAGAAGTACTGAAGCAGAAATCATGAAAAGGAGTGTTTTACCTTCCTTCACGCACTGTCCACTATTTGCACCACCAGTTCCATTTTAATACCACCACACACAGGCGACAACGTTTTATCTCTTAACTCTTTTTCTTATTTCGCTTGATTATTGATTATTGATTATTGATTATGGATTAATGTTTGAACATAATTAATATGTCTAGCTAAACTCCTCTTAGCTAGGGGTGGATTCGAAACCCCGAACATGTGCTTTATGAATTAATTGAATTCAATCTTCTTATTGATTAGTGATTGTGTTTTGCTTAACTGTTTTATAGAGAACTTTTCTTTGTATGTTTGTTAAGGTAGCCAACTTAGTAAGCATGTTAGGATCTGGGGCTAGAGTATAAGAGAGTTTCACCTAATCGTTATAATCTTGTACTCACAAGTAATAAATACCAAAGAACGTTGGTAAGGTTAAGTAAAAACCTAGGTAAGAATAAGATGTTGATAATACTTGTAATTGCCTAATCAGTGTTCATATTTTCCACAAAACTTAATGATCTTAGATTGTTATCTAACTTGCGATTCCTGATTAGATAGCATGATAAGAATAGTTTGAAAGCGACGATGTTTAATTCAATGAACTTGGGGAAATAATAAGATTAATGCAGTGCTGATCATGGTTAATCTTGAGCATTGTCACTCACGAATTAGCAAGTGATTATTGAATATTGATTTATGAGCATATGTTTGGTGTGTGAAGATAAACCCTTAACTATTTTCTCATCTTTGCCATCCCTTTAGTTCTATTATCTTTACAGTAATTTTTGTAGTTATTTTCATAGTTTAACTTAGAAAATCCAATCCCCCAATATTTACTTAATTAGGTTGTTAATTGTCTTTTAGTTATTCATAGTGCTAATTGGCAAACCCTCTAATCCCCGATCCAGGACGATCCCTACTTATTCTATATTACACTTACAAAGCAGTGTATTAAGTTGTGTGCTACTAAAATAGCGCATCACATGTTTACAATATATTGTGTCGGCTAAAGGTATTCAAACGAAGAGGCAAGACGACTTTGCAACATACTCTAGACTTGTTGAGGGAGCACAAGTACATAGAGTGGCATTTTGTTGATCAGGGGAACAAAGTCACCAACCTTTTTTGGGCGCATCCTAAATCTATTTAGTTGGCAAAGTGTTTTCCACAAGTAATGCTTATGGATGCGCGTATAAAACGAATCGCTATAAGATGTCGTTGTTTGAAATTTTTGGTGTGACGTCCACCGGAATCACCTTCAATGTTGCATTTTGTTTTATGTGTTCTGAGAATGAATAGTTATACGCTTAGCTATTGGAAAAGCTTGCAGGAATTTTCGAGCCAGACAATTTGCCAAACGTGTTTGTGTCTGGTAGAAAACTGAGTTTGATCAAGGCTATTGAACAAGTTTTTCCAAAGGCAAGGAGATTATTGTGCACATGGCACATCACACACAAATGTTGAGAAAAATTGTAAGAAACACTTTGAAGACAATGACCGGTGGGCTGAGTTTATGGATTCATTTTCAGATTTATATAGACCGAGTACAGAAGATAAATGGAACAAGGCCACAATTGAGTTTAATAGAAGATGGGCAAAATACCCAAAGTGTTTGGAATATCTTAAGACAGTTTGGTATCCCCATAAGTAGTACTTTGTCAGTGCATGGATCGATAAATTTATGCATTTTGGGCAACGGACAACGAATCGAGTTGAAGGTGCACACTCGAAGTTGAAGCACTCGTTAGAAAACTCACAAGGTACGTTCCTTAATGTCTAGACAAATATGCGTGATATAATTGAAATCCAATTGGTCGAGATAGAGTCGTCATTTCCGCATAGTCTGACGAAGATGAAAACTGATCATAAGTTCATTTTATTTGGCTTACTTCATGGGTCGGTGGCATACAGAGCTATTGATTTGATCAATTCGGAAATTCGGAGATGTGAAAGTGTGGGGGTTGACCCTGTCAAGTGTCGTTGTGTGCTTCGAACAACTCATGGAATACCTTGTGCTCAAGAACTTACAAGTTATCTAACTTCCACAGGACAAATTCTAGTACGCATCATAGACAAGTATTAGCTTCAACTTAGCACAACACCTATTCGTGAATGTAGTGATGTAATTATAGACCATGTGGTCGACGCCCTTATGAATAGGTTCAATGAGTCAACTCATGATTAAAAGTTGGTGATGAAGAGGAAGCTTATAGAGTTGAGTTCCCCGGGTGACAGTGCGATGATTGAACCATTAGCAATTTTGGCTGGAAAGGGGAGACCTAAAAAGAAGAAGTTGGCTAAGCATGAGAGGTCCACAAAAAGGGTTCCATCGGGACACGAATACGCCATGACACAGGAAGAAATGAAAGGCAAAAGTAATAAGTTGTCAATAAAAAAGGAGAAGCCGAAAGTTTATAACAATAGATTGATGCGGCAGATTTCGTCTTAGATACGGGATTATGTTTACGACATTGACAACGTTACAAGGACGAAAACTCTAGCTTTCAATGCATAGTCAAATTCCTTAATTATGACGACGAAAACAGATACGAAAAATGCTACTAATGGAGCTTCAGAGTAATGAAGAGTTGTGGCTTGCAATGTGGCACGAGGAAGGGGTAAAGGTTGTGAAGAACGCTTTGGTAATTTCAGAAGGCTGGGTGCGGATAGATAGGGAAAATTGGTTTATGGACTCTAATATGTTAGAGCTGGCAGCGAACCACTACCAATGAATATTTGTTTGTCATGGGAACCAAAACACAACATGTTTACCCGACACCACATTTTGACTCAGGACGCGTTTGTTTCATAGCACAATTGGCTCTGAGCAGTCACTATATCGTCCTTCATATGCAACTGAACCCACCATTGCTTCCTATAGTACCAACCTGGTCATGTCACATGTTTCCTTGGACAATCTCGTTGAAGAGTAGTTTCGATGTCTAGCTCGGTATTGGTGCGACAATGGTGAACAAGTTTAATGACAAGAATAAGATGAATGTGAAAAAGTCGAACGAGGTGGTGACCATATTGGACTGATGCACATATTGTATTTTGTTAATCATTATTGTGATGAAAAAATGTAAATGACAACTGTAAATGACAAATGTAATTGTAAATGGTAAAGAATGTGAAGAAGTCGAACCATTGTTTTATTAGAAAAGTCACTTTTTTTTAACGGAAGATTTGTATGTTTCGAGATTTTGTTAATATATTATATGGAATTTGACTTTTATTAGTTTGAGTTTTGTTTATGTATGATGCGAGATCAGAAAAATGATTAGTTTTATGCGACAATGCGAAATCAGAAAATCATATCAGAAAAAAATTATAAAAATAAGTTTGATGCGACAATGCCACTTGTAAGAAATTCACATAAAGGAATAGTTCGGAAGACTTGTATGGTTCGAGTTTAGGTTCGATGCGACAATGCGCATAAACTTCATAAAACTAAGTTTTAAAAAAAGTTTCAAAAAGTTTTTTTTTTTTTAGTCTAGCATCTCACGTCAGTTTTGCGTTACCCCGAAGTCTGAAGTGATCATATATCCATGCCTATTAACGAAAACAACATAAATATGTATTATGAAATTCTTATATATTATGAGGGTTATTAACAAAATAAAAAATTCGAAACATACCTCCAAAATAGGCATTTATCCAGCAATTTGTCTCGTTCCCTTTCTGCTTATAACGTCGCCCAACTGACGAAACAAGACTGCCAAAGCTGTTAAGCCCCTTGCATACTTGTTAATATCAACCACCTCCATCAGCATTTTCAAATATTCTATATAAACCTTTGTTCCACTTTTATCAGCAAATATTCATACCCAGAAGAAACAACAAGTGATCCCTACACACTTGTTGTTTCATTTCAAGAGAATCAGCTTCCGTAGCCTGTCTACAACAATGGTCTTGAATAAACTTCATTTTCACATATCTCACATACTTCATGACATAGACCTTTGCTTATTTACTTTCAATCCCCGAACCATCTACCAATAATGTAACACATTCATCTACCGTCATCTTCAACGTCGTTCTAATCGACTTACCAATAATCGACAAATGAGTTATACGGCAGACGTCGTCCAGGGTGATGCTCATCTCTCTAAAAGGTAAATGGAAAATGTTGGTATCAGGTTGCCAACGCTCCACGAAAGCACAAATGGTCACATTATCAGGACGTACCTTACGATACTTAATCAAGGGATACAACACCACTATCATTATCTTTACTTCTTTTGGCTCATGTTTCAAATTTCAATCTATAAAGTTCATATATTGATGCCGACGCCGCAATGCGCTTCATTCCTAAATACAAGAAACATATACATTAAATAATTCAATGTCCAAATATATATAAATAACACGTTTATATAATTTAACCAACTAAAAATATTAACTTACCAGCTTACCATTCCAAATGGCACGAGAAATTTGGCCATGGTAATCGTCTAATGTAAAACAATCCACAGGACCACCGGGATGAAAGTCTCATCTAGCATCTCTACCCTCCTCTGCAGTTGTTTCTTCGTCATCCCCTGCATCCTCCTCATCCACAGGCACGTTTTCACGTTTTTCTAACTCCCTACCTTCATGTCCAACACTCGCATCACTCGAACATGCTTGCCCTTCTGATTGGGTTAACTTTGCGATACAATGACTTGTCTATATGGTTATTGAGGATCTATTTGAATCCTCATTTGTTTATCTCTCATCTTCCTCCTTACTTCTTTGTCCTTATTTTGTTCCATTTTTTTTGTTCTTCTTCTTGTTCATTGCCATTTTCTACTTTCTATTTTCGAGCAGACACTGTCATGGGTCGTCTATGACCTCTATCACCTCTATCATCCCCACCAGCGTCACGTCTAACAGAAGACATGATAAACCTTCAAATAAAAGAAAATAAATACTTCAAGACAAGTTTTTTGTACAATAAATACTACTAATTTTTAAGCAATACTTTAGCCAATTTGGATGTAACACAACATTATGTATCTCATTTTTCTACATTTTAATAAGAAAAAAACCAATTTAAAGCCCCGGTGACCACCAAATTTGCCTTCGCAATTACTAAACAATTAATGCATAAAATACATAAACAATTATACTTTAAAGATAGAAACAAATATACAACAAACAATGGATGACTCATTTACAATCCAAACAAAAATCATAAACCCAGAGATAGAATGAATGACTCACTTACAGAAGAGTTAGAGTCGCAAGAGAAATGCCACTACACCAAATTGGCATATTTGTAACAACTTTCAAAACAATAACACTTTTAAACTGTTACAATTCACCAAACAATTTCAAGTCAAAACTAAATTTAGTAAAAAAAAATTGAAAAACAGTTACACAAAAAAAGTGATACAATAAATTATATTACCATGAATAGTATCACTTGTAGGACCATACTATTCATAGTGATACAATAAACTTTGTTTGTGAAAATATGTAAAATTGCTTTGTAAATTGTAATAGCTAAAAAATGTTACTGTTTTGGGGGTTGTTACAAAAATGTCAATTTAGTGTTGTGTGCGTTTTGCACAGGTGGTGTTTTTTAAGAGTTGGAGTTGCAAGAGAGATGCGTTTAGAGAGTTTGAGGGTTTAAGGGTTTTGGATTTTTGTTTATATAGGTGGTGTGAGAAAGAAAGTAGATGGTATGAGAGACTAGAATGATGGTATGAGAGAGTAGAAACAAACACACTTAACTGTATGGAGACGCTATTAGCACCCCAATTTTATATGCGACAAGTTGTTGAGGTTTATAACTTTTTTATTAAAAAAAAAAATGTATCGTGAAGATCGATTCGAGCACGGGGACTTTGCCTTGATAAACACCACACCAGCCCACGTGACAAACAGATTGCACAAAAATCGTTACTGATCACTCCACTCCTTCTTCTTCCCTCTTATTCTCCTTCTCCTCTCTCACTCAAAAAAAAAAAAAAAAATAAAAAATAACAACACTTGTGTTCGATCTTCCAAGATCCAAATCATCCCAAAAGCAAACCAGTTTCCATGGCCTCTCTAGGCCTCTTCAACCCCTCCACCTCTTTTTACACCTGCAAGAAAGAGGATCTCCAATGGCAATGGCGTAATATCAGTAACAAGTTATCAAACCCTTCCTCTTTCAACAATCGTCCCTCTCGAATCTCATTCCCCTCACCTCACAATCTCCGCTTTCGCATCTCCTGTGGCGTAACCTCCATCGAAAGGTACAATCGTATTTTCTCTTATTTTATTTGAGACACAATTATTCAACACTCACTTGTTTTCTCTTTGGTTTGAGCAGAAAAGAAGAGGAGGAGAAGATGGCGAAGCGCGGCGGTGGAGGAGGGTCGGAAGGGAAAATTAGGGTTAGTTTTAGGCTAGACCACCAGGTTCGATTCGGGGAGCATGTTGTAATGTTAGGGTCTTCTAGTGCACTTGGATCATGGAAAAAGCAAATGAAGATGAATTGGACTCAGAATGGGTGGGTGATTGATGTTGAATTTGAGGGTGAGGAGTCGGTGGAGTTTAAGTTTGTGATTATGAGCAAGGACAAGGGTATGGTTTGGGAAGGAGGAGATAATCGTGTGTTGGATTTGAGCTTGGTTCCGGAGGATAGAGGGGAGATTGTGTGTCATTGGAATAATACGAGGGAGGATTTGAAGATGTCGTCGGCTGTGGTTTCGAGTTCTGTGGATCGAGTGCAGGATAAGGGGTCTGATATGGGCAATGGCGGTGTTAGTGTTGTTGAAGCTGAGACGAATATGGGGACTAGTCCGTTTGTTGAGCAATGGAAAGGGCAGGATGCATCGTTTATGCGCTCCAATGAGCATAGAAGTAGAGAAAGAGATAGAAAGTGGGATACGAGTGGCCTCCAAGGTTCGGCCTTGACAATAGTGGAAGGCGACCGAAATGGAGCAAATTGGTGGCGCAAGGTATGGGTTTTCTTAGTAGAATTTTTCATTGAATCTGCTTAGTAGCTTAGTTTAGTGAGTTTCATCCTAATTGATATGTGGTCTATTTAAGGATAATTTAGTTATTTTGATCAGTAAGTAAATGACTCTCTTAATTCTCAAGTAAAAAAAAGGCGTAATAACCCTAGAAAGCACACTAGATGATAATGTGACATCCTTTTGCTCATTCTGTGTGAGAAATTGTGTTTATTATTCTGTTTTAATCAAGACTCGATATGAAAACTGTTATATTTCTATTGTGTTTTAGGACTTTCAGTAAGATAGCTTTACAAAATGTCTTCTTTGTCAAGTAATGAGACATTATTCTTTTCTCTTACGAACCATTGCTATGTTTTGATGCAGCTGGAAGTAGTACGTGACCTGTTGGTTGGAAGTATGGAAAGAGGGGATAGCTTGGAAGCTCTGATATACTCTGCTGTATATCTGAAGGTCTTAACTGCATTATTTTGACCTGCTTTAAATCTTATTTGTATAGATTCCCCCATGCACCCAAACCCCCACACACACAAAGACTATAATGCATCATTCTTATTCTTCCCGTGCAGTGGATAAACACAGGCCAGATTCCTTGTTATGAAGATGGAGGTCATCATCGACCAAACAGGCATGCTGAGATATCTAGGGTCATATTCCGTGAACTGGAAAGAATGTCATACAGGGAAGATACTACACTTCAGGTTGGCATGTTATGAATGGCTTTAATAATACATAATAGCTGGAACTATTTCATAGTGATATCTGTTTTATTTTTGCAGATGGTCTATTGTTATAGGACATTTGTGCTGATGCTGAATAATTCATTTTCTTGATTGAATTATCTGTAGGAAGTACTTGTGATTCGCAAAATTCATCCTTGTCTGCCTTCGTTCAAGTCAGAGTTTACTGCTTCTGTTCCTCTTACTCGAATAAGAGATATTGCGCATCGCAATGATATCCCACACGATCTCAAGGTTTTCATGAATCTATTTGATCTCATGTTCATTATTCTGGTTCGCATTTCATAACTAACGCATATTGTTATTTCAACAGCAAGAAATCAAGCATACAATACAGAACAAGCTTCATCGCAATGCAGGTCCTGAAGATCTGATTGCTACAGAGGCAATGCTTGCCAGAATTACTAAGAATCCTGGCCAGTATAATGATGCATTTGTGGAACAATTCAAAATATTTCACCACGAATTGAAAGATTTCTTCAATGCTGGAAGGTATGGCACATAACTTAATCTGAAGTTTAAGTGGTACTGACTTGCCGAAATTGTCTACTATTATATTGAGGTTCAGATATATAGTTGTCCCTCTAAATGTTTCTATTGATCTTAACCCGGTTCATGATAATATTATAAGAATAGGTAGTTACAATCAAGGAATGAGATTTCGGCAAAATTTTCGTATTTTTAAAATTACGAAAAGAAAAAGTGCAATTTTATTGAAAAAATTTGAGATTTTTTCAAAACTTTCGAGATTTTTTCAAAAATTTTGATTTTTTCGTAAAAATACACGCCAGCTACCAAAGTTTACATTTTTTCAAAAAATTTTGGTTTTTTTTCGAAAAATTTCGGGGTTTTTTTTCTTCTAATTATTTATTGAGTTTTGAAACCACTCCCTGATTTTCTAATTATCATTTCTTCTACTTGTATATTGATTTTTGAAACCACCCTAGATTTTCTAATTGTATATTGATTTCATGTTTGTTTCATTTCTTGGTATTTAGGCTTTATTTAATATGTTTAATAGATTTATTTATTTTTATTTTATTTTTCATGTATTTCATATATCCTCGAAATTCATTATATATATTTTATGTATCCTTGAAATTTTTTCGTTTTTTCTTTAGATACCGAAATATTTCTTAAAATCACATTTATCTCATGTTATGAAAGATCTAACTTACTAATTCTCTGTAAATGATAAGATCCACTCTTTCCAAATAATTTTACTATGATTCATAGTAAAAGACAAAGTTGAGAATTTTTTAGAATTATTTAACATGCTTGATCACTGAAGGACAATATAATCTTGCATTGATCATCGGAATACCCGACTCTAGGATGGTGGATCGATGTTCATAAATATACAAAGAACATGAGTTTAAACAAGAATACTTGATAGAAAAATTCCCATATAGTGATGCAGTTTTTGTTTTATCAAATGTATATTGGTTTCTCAATCCCAAGCGACGCCTACTTTTATAGTTTTTTATTTCAATGAGATGTGTCTGAGTTATTTCCTTTCCCTTTCATTTTAATCAGTAAGAGCTTTTCCATCCGCCCTCTTTCAGCGGTTGAAGGGGGTAAAATTTTATAGCAGCGTTGAAAGTGGGGTTCGACACTCTTTCTGTAATGAAACCTAAACTACAAATTAAACAAATCTACACAAATGATAAACAAAAACAAATCTAAATAATCTCCATTGGAGTTTCTTCATTCATAAAAAACCAACTACAAGCAATGGCCTATAAGCCCTATTTATACTAAACCTAGCTTACAAATCAAGCAATCTAACCTTAAATGCTATTGTGAGCCCTAATCCCCAGTTATTCAATTATGGTCTTACTTGGGCCCAACCCAACAAGTAGACTGTAATAAACAAATTAAATCCTACTTTAAATTCTCCTCCCAGATTGAAGAAGCTTATCCTCGAGCTTAAAGTTGAAGAAGTCCAACGAATACAAGCAATCGATTATAGAAAACAAGACGAAGTGCACACGAAATAGACAACCTCGAAACATGTCACGATGCACACTTGCTAAAAACAGTTGAACGAACTCAAAAATGGAACAATGTGACTCAAAGAAACATAGTTTGCAATAAACCTACTGGGAAGAGTCTTGCGTAAGCTCGTGCCACAAAAATTTTCCAATATGGGGTCACTATAATCATCGTCACTCACTGTGTCTGCCACTATAGAAATATCATTTTCTTGTCCAAAAGTCCAAAAATGGGAAAGAAATCACAGAAGCTGAATGACAACATTTCGAAAATCAAGTACGTGTAATGGTGCCCTTAACTTCCTCAAAAAGCTGGAGGGACTTTGACAAATAGTATGGCTCGTCTTGCTCTTTTCGCATTTGTCCAAGTTCATCTTCCTCCAATATTATTGTCAAATACCTTGGTCATTTCCAGCACGTCTTTTTGGAAAATTCTCTGGTAAAGGTCAGGCGTCAAAGAAAGAATCACCAAAACTCCTCCATGTCTGGCTCAACTAGTGGTGTAGCGGGATCAGTAGTGGGGTGTACATCACTGGCAGATGGAGGTGGGGTGATGCTGGAGAAACTAGTTCTGGTTGGGGAATGTAGGTGTTGGACTAGACTTGGGTTATATTGATATTGGTATAGGGATAAAGAATATGGGTATGGGTAGGGATACTTTGGCTGCACGGACTGATCTTCAAAGTTTCAGATATTCAAGGACTTTTTTACAAATTCAAAGCCAAGGAGGTTTCTGCAATTTCTAGGGAGGTTTATGAAATTACTGAAAACGCAGGGAGGTGGTTGGAAATTGCCTTGATGAATAGTGTCAACCTTGTTTTTTTTTTTTTTTTTTTGTGTTATAACATTTGTTCGTTTCTCTCTTCTCAACTTCTCGTCAATCAAATAAATCTTCTTCAAATCGAACCCACGAATCCAAAAGCGTAAACTCCGGTACCAAATAACGAAATACGAATTAAACAAATCTATACAAAAGATAAATAAAACTAAAATACATAAATAATCTCCATTAAACATTGGAGTTTCTTCATTCATCAAAACCAACTACAAGCAATGGCCTATAGGCCTTATTTATACTAAACCTAGCTTGCAAGTCAAGGAATCTAACCCTAAATGCTATTGGAGCCCTATTCCCACAATTATAGGATTATTTAGGCCCAACCCAAACAACTAAACTATACTAAATAAATTAAATCCTACTTTACATCGGTCTACCACTTCATAACCATTTTGAAGAAAGATAAGATATTGTTGGAAATGTACCGTTGAGGGGGGTCGTTATCTCTTTCCACTCTGAATGGAAGCTGCACTAAAGGTAAGAGACATAAGGGTGAGAATTATAGTCAGTGCGTGGAGTGGTCCATTTAGTGAAGCTGTGGGAGCAAATTCCACCTCATGGGAGGAGATGCTCTAAGATAGTAATATTGTATTGTATATAAAATTGAAAAGTACAAGTGAGAGAAGAGGCCATAATAAAGCAGCTAATTATAGTGAAGGAACCCCACCCAAATATGAGAGACAAGACCCAAGAAAGAGATCATGGACTTAATCTTGAGAAAAAAATGCTCTATAGAAGTTTCTTTTCCATTAATAACTCTGGTTTTTCCATTCCAAAAGTGCGACAAGAGTTGCGTGGGGGTATCCTTTTCCAGATCCTTGAGGATATGATTATTACATTAAAGCATAATTCCCGAGAAACTGGAATAGAAAAAATATCCTATGTTGTCGTATTAGTTTGGCTCTGAAAAAGAAAAGATACTTCAGTCACCTTCATAACTACAAATTTATAATTTCTTTTGGTACATTACTTGGTGTGATAAACTTAATAACTTTCCTGCATTGTAGCCTTGCTGAACAACTTGAATCAATCAAGGACTCTTTAGATGAAAAGAGCCTATCATCTCTTAGATCATTTTTGGAATGCAAGAAGGTATAATATTCTGTCTTAGTATACTTTAATTTGATGATTTTAACTTTGATATCAGTTATCAGATTTTTATATTCTGGTCAATTGCATGTCCCAGTGTCTAGACAAGTTGGATGAATCCAGTAATTTCTTGAGAAATGGGGGTGTTGATCTATTAGTGAAAACTTTACAATCTCTTATGGATCTGAGAGCAGCAATTGTACAAGGTCTTGAAAGTGGTCTCAGGAACGATGCTCCTGATACTGCAATTGCAATGCGTCAAAAGGTAAGGTATTAGGGTGTCAGTTATTTAATAATTAGAGCAGAAATTTGTGTTTTTCTTGTCTGAAAGACTGACTACTTTACAGTGGCGACTATGTGAGATCGGCCTTGAGGACTACTCCTTTGTTCTTTTGAGCAGGTATATTCTGATTAAAGATGACTTTGGATCCTCTTTCTTATCTTTTTCTGAAACTATGTTTTCAAATTTTGAGTAGTCTAGTTTCTTATGTCTGGAGTAATGGACTTTGAATAATGCTACATTAAATGCTTTGAGAGGGTCTAATTTTATTTGTATTTTAATTTTGTAAATTCTTTTTAATTTTATTTTTTTATTTCATGTTTTGGGTTGTTTTGTCTTAGATTCCTCAATGCACTTGAAACAACGGGAGGGTCTTCCTCACTGGCACAAAATGCAGTATCAAAAAATGTAAGGTCTTGGAATGATCCCCTGGCTGCTTTAGCTGTTGGCATTCAACAGTTGGGACTTTCAGGTTGGAAACCAGAGGAATGTGTTGCTATTGTGAACGAGCTACTTACATGGAAAGAAAAAGGTTTATCAGAAAGAGAAGGTACAGTTTTGTATATTTCAAGATTTTCCCAGTTGATACTTTGTTGTGCTAGTTATTGATAAACATTTGTTATGCGCCTATATTTTCATTTGTAAGTAGGTAGCGAGGATGGAAAAACAATTTGGGCACTGAGGTTGAAGGCTACTCTTGATAGAGCAAGGAGGTTGACCGAAGAGTTCTCTGAGGCGCTTCTTCAGATTTTTCCCGAGAGAGTACAGGTATATATTTTCTTTTTTAGGTTTGGAGATATTTTTTACTAAATTATCTTAACCTTATTATTCACAAAATGTTGGCATCTGGATGGTATTTTTTGCACTGTTTATGCCTTGTAAACTAGAATGAATGTAAGTGATAAATATATAGTTTTGTGTTGTTGGTTTTGGCTTTCAAAAACTAGGTCTAAACACCCATTTTGCTTGTCTATTCATAAGCTGATTGAATTCTTAATTCCATTTAGTTGTTTTGTAGATGTTGTAAAATATGAATCAGTGTAGATTCATATCTTAGGATTAGGATTTTGCCAAGTAGGAGGAATACACGAGGATTTAGGTTGGAGGGTAATGAGAACACAATAGCAAAGTGCCCAAAGTACTCTTGCAAGGTAACATGTGCTAGATGCCGTGAGCCTTTCTAAAGACAACAATGCTGTTAGATTTGTTAGGTTAAGGTGTACTGGATGTCGTGAGTGATCTCTTGGGCAAAAATGGCTAATCTAGATTATTCATTTTGGTGGCATTGCAGATTCTTGGCAAAGCTCTTGGAATACCTGAGAATAACATGCGGACATTTACTGAAGCTGAGATTCGTGCTAGGTATGCTCTCTTTCTCTCGTTTTTTTTTATCTTATTTAGAATATGTTTTTTGTTTGGTTTTTCTGTTTATTTTCTTCCACACATCATTGTATTGTTTCATCTTGAAAAATGTCTGACTATTTCACTTCAAAATGTCGGTTTAGTGTTGTTTTCCAGGTCTCAAAAATTTGTACGCTTCTCTTAAAATCTGTAAGAAGCACACTAGGATCCCAAGGTTGGGATGTTATTGTCTCAGGAGATGCTGTAGGAACTCTTGTACAGGTATTTTTCGAACTTTAGATTGGTGGAAGCGATGAAGTTATGCATACCCTTCAATCATGAGTTCTCAGTCTCACATGATTTGATTGGAAGCATCTGTTTCTTGAAATGTAAACAATGTTCTGAAATGGATGTGTGGTTACTTATGCCGAATTTATTTAGTTTCACTTTGAAGCAATATTCTTTAATGCTTGACACATTGATGCTTATGGTGCTATTTAGGTTGAAAGTATTGTTCCTGGATCTCTTCCATCATCTATTACAGGACCTGTTATTCTAGTGGTCAAAAGAGCTGATGGTGATGAAGAGGTTCCCTATTTCTCGTTTTGTCTTTGTTCTATACTTCTAGCTTGGTAGGATATTGCATGGTTATTAGCTAATCAAGTTGGGATTGTGGTCATTTTATTTTACAGGTTACAGCAGCTGGAAGTAACATAGTTGGTCTGGTGCTTCTGCAAGAAATGCCTCACTTATCACATCTTGGCGTTAGGGCTCGACAAGTAAGTTTAATGTTGTAAACTTGTGTAGTCTTGCATTTCATCACCTAAAAAGAGATAAACATCTTAACTTCTTTTAATCATTTGCAGGAAAAGGTAGTTTTTGTGACATGTGAAGATGAAGATATTGTTGATCACATCCAAAACCTTAATGGGCAATCAGTGAGGTCATTTTTTGAAAACATATGTCAATCTTACATAAATTCCTAAACTGCGAGTATTTTCGTTCCTCTGTTGATTGTTGTGATTTTAGGATGGAATACTTTGATCATTCGGGTCTTGGTGAAACTTTTCAGGTTGGAAGCATCTTCTACTGGTGTTGATATATTCCCATCTGCGTCGATTAAGAGCAAAGATGATGTTCCTGTGATGAATCTTTCAAGCAATGGAAGTTCAAATACAATGGAAGTATCAAAACCTCAGTCTATTTCCTGGTCAGGAGTTCAAAACAGTCAGGTACTCATTTGTTTGCTTATTCATTTATACTCGATTCCGACTTACTGGAATTACCTTGCTGATATGAGAGTTATTTTTTTTAGATTCTTTCTAGTGGAGTTTTAGTGCTTGAGGATGCCAATGCTCTCTCTTCTGGTGCAAAGGCTGCTGCTTGTGGTCGCTTGGCTTCTTTGGCAAAACTTTCTGAAAAAGGTATTATAATTTTCACTAAAGCTGAGAATAAGTTTCTTATATAAATTTTCTTCTGCCTTTTTGTCTCTTGGCTGTTGTTTAGTTGAGTTCCAAATGGTTGCTGATGTCAAATGGGAGATGATTGTATTTCACATCATAGGTTCCCAAAAGTAGATCTAGCTACCAATTAACTCTAGTGTGCCAAATGTAAGCAACACAAAAGGGTTTTGCTGAAGAAGAGCACAAAAGGGAATTGGTGGATGGGTTAATGTGTGTCTCTGTAAATCGCTCGTGGTTATGTTCTGTCTAAACCCCTATATTCTGACCATATATGTAGCCAACTCAAGTCCTGTCTGGCTTGAGTGATCATTTATGTCGATGAAAAAGGAGAAGAAATCTTACTCTTGAAAAAGCCATCATGTATGTAACGATGAAGTGATTCATCTACTTTTGTATGTGACATTAGACATGGTCATCCTAGACCGCTTTTTGAGGAAGGGCTGTGGATCACTTTTTTAAGAACTTATTATGTGCTAGCATATACCAAGATGCACCCTTTTAAGAGTTTTACTAAAAGCAGAGAAAAGTGCAGGGCTTATTGTCTTTTACTGAAAACTAACATGTAAAGATGTGCAATAACCACCAGAACCTAGTAAATAAACATGATTATTGACTGAAGTTTGTTGTTGATGATGGCAGTTTACAGTGACCAAGGGGTGCCAGCATCATTTCAGGTCCCTTTTGGAGCAGTAATCCCTTTTGGATCAATGGAGTCGGCTCTGAAGGAAAGTGGTAGCATGGGAGCTTTTCAATCTCTTCTGGAACGGTTAGAAACTGCTCAGATGGAAGGCGGTGAGCTGGATAAATTATGCAATGAGCTCCAGGAATTGGTCTCGGCCCAGCACCCATCCACAGAGACCATAAATAACATAGGAAAAATGTTTCCAGGCAGAAATAGTTTGATTGTTCGATCAAGTGCTAATGTTGAGGACTTGGCTGGAATGTCAGCTGCAGGACTATATGACTCCATTCCGAATGTCAGCCCCTCGAACCCAATTGTTTTTGGTCACGCTGTCGGTCGTGTTTGGGCTTCTTTATACACTCGAAGGGCAGTTTTAAGCCGTCGAGCAGCTGGTGTACCACAGAAGGATGCTACAATGGCTGTGCTTGTGCAGGAAATGCTGTCACCGGAGTTGTCATTTGTTCTCCACACACGCAACCCAAGTGACAATGATAATAATTCAGTTGAGGCTGAAATTGCACCAGGGCTTGGGGAGACCCTGGCTTCAGGCACCCGTGGGACCCCATGGCGTCTATCTTGTGGGAAGTTTGATGGCAGAGTGAGTAGTCTGGCTTTTGCAAATTTCAGTGAGGAGCTGTTGGTGCTTGGTACAGGCCCTGCTGATGGGGAAGTAGTTCATATGACAGTAGATTATAGCAAGAAACCCTTGACTATAGACCCCATCTTTCGCAGGCAGCTTGGTCAGCGCCTCTGTGCTGTGGGAGTGTTCCTAGAGCAGAAGTTTGGCTGCCCGCAAGATGTGGAAGGATGTATGGTTGGCAAAGACATTTTCATAGTGCAAACACGGCCGCAGCCTTGATGAGAACTCTATCTACACAGCTACGTGTTTCGATCCTTCCCTTGGGATCCAATAAATGTTCCAACTGCTAATATGTTCAATGCAGTTGTTGACGGAAGGCCCATTACACGGATTACTAGTAGAACCTAATAAGTTGTATATTATCAGAGGCCACATTAGTTAGTTCAAGCACAGGGTGACACAGATGCATAAATGTTACAATTCAGCGGCCTCATCCTTGGCATGTAATTACAAATAATAGATGCTTGATGCCAATGTTTCTGACATATGTTTCTTTTATGAGCTTGACTATAGCTTTTTAACAGCACTACTGTTGTGATATCTATTAATAATATATCCGGTGGATTTCCCGCTTTATTGTGTGTCCGTTATATTTTATTTTCTGAGTTGAAACTTGAAAGAAAGAGAGAGAATGTGCGGAAGAACTCTGTGCACTCTGAGAGCGGACGCCTTCCCTAGGGCATAATGGAGATGGAGATGGAGATGGAGATGGAGATGGAAACAACAACACTCTGATACATTGACATGGATTGGTATCTTCACGCTTCAATGTTGCCCCAGGCTCATATCTCCCCATTGTTCGTACTAGTACAACAAATAATGGAACCCCAAACCAAAACCGATCCTTAACAGTTGAGTGTATGAAGTAAAGTCTCATCCCAAGCTTCATCAACTCTTCCACTCCCCCTGACCACTACAAAATGGTTTGCTACTTTCTCACTCGCTTTTACTTGTCTGTCATTTTTATGCATACTTACAGGTTTCACTAATTGGGATATCCATCCGTTTCTTGGCTGTGAGTTGCAGTTTAATGCTCGGTCAGAGTCAACTTCTGAGAAAGCGTCTTTCTGTCGTCTCATTCCTAACAACGGCTGTTTTGTCATGGTTGAAGGGTATGCGTAACTTCGTTGCTTCATGCTCTCTGCATATCTCTTACTAACTTCATTCATTCATTAATTACTGATGGTTTGGTTGGATTAAGTTTACACACTTCGAATTGTTTCTAGTAGTGATCGCGCTTAGATTAGTTTTTTTGATATTTTGATTGGAAAATTTCTACATGGGAAAAAATTGATCTTATTGCTTCTATGTAGAAAGACGAAATAATACCCACTAGTATATTACCCATGTCGTTGGCACTCCACACACTTTTTTTTTGCTGCTAATTTTCATGTATTGGACACTGTCACCACCATCCTACCATTGCCCTCAATAAATTTCATAAAGAAAATCATATTTTAGAATGTAAATTAATTTTTTTGAAGTGCAAGCTTAGTTTATGGTAAAAATACAATTTTTTTTTTTTATAGTCAAGCTCGGTTAAAATTAGAATCGATTGAATGTTTGAGGTATTTATTTGAATTTTCATTAAAATTTTCATCCGTTATTTTGAAAAATATTATACTTATACATTAAAATATTAAAAATACTTGCATGTTTTTATAATAGAATACATATTCTGTAATTTTAAATGTTTATATTGATCATTGGTTTGGGTGGAAAGATGTTCAAAATTGCATTTCAACAATATCAAGTTTATCATTCGACAATTACGTAGATAGTTAAGATAATTTTCATTTTGAAAAAAAAAACACAATACTTTCTCTGTTCGCCACATGTACATTCCACCAACTTTTTAATTTTTTTTACAGTTCTATATGTTTTATATTTACAAACATGTCATCACATCAAATGAATCTTAATCCTCAACACATATTTCTCAACTTTCAATCATAGCCATATTTTATCTTCAACACCTGATTTGTCCTAGTCAGCAATGAATATAAAACACTGCTCTGAATTATAATATAGAAGATATTCCCACATAACTAAATTCAATTAGTTAAAGAAATTTATAATTTTCAAAATTCTTTTATAGAAAAAATATGTAACATAAATTAAAATGAGTATAAAAATAATATATATTTTGTCACCAATATTTTTTAATTTTAACATGTGAAACAGGTTTCAATACATGTTTTGGTGAAAAAAAATAAGCTTAAAAATATCAAAGTTCACTAATTTGATTATTAAATAGTACAAATTACTAAATTTGGCTCTAATTAAATCTAACCAACATTGATAAATTATGTAGGTTGAACGCGTACTTTTTTAATTAGTTCCTAATTATTCACCCTTTAACTTTGCATATACATGCGTGCGTTCAATGACTAGTCTATTTGTAATAGGTAGCTCTCCTTGTGGTTGTCATGTCTCACATAGTCAAATTGCACTTGTTAGGTAATCTATTTTTAGTTTTAGTTATGTTCTAGTTATGTTCTGACTTGTGACTATCATACAGTTTGATCCACCCTTATAAAATGAACTACCAATAATTTTTGCCAACTATTCTAGGGTCTTATCTATTTTTATTTCTTGTGATCTTGAAATGTTTCTATGTTTGTTTCTTATCATCTCGAAATGTTTGCAATGAATTGGGTTTGCTAATAATTCTAATGATAACCATGACCACATCCAATTTCCTAACTTCCTTGATCTTAATAGGTGCTTAGTATGAGTTTTGTGTAGGATCCCACTCACACAACCATCCTCTCCGATTAGCGAGAATAGTCATTATGAGTCAAAATCCTGTCCAGATAGTCATTAGGTCGTAAACATATTTAGGATCCCTCCGAATAGTTATCTTTACTAGAGCCATGACGCCATTAAGATGGTTGTTCAGTTTTGATTAGAGTCTCGTAAACAGAGTTAGGATCATGTCCAGATAATCGTGTCATCTTGAGTAGAGTCATAACTCGTCTAGTAACCATCATGAGTGGAGTCAAGATCTCATCCTGATAGTAGTATTGTACTGATTAAAGTCAAGGCCCCGATAGATAATCATCTTGAGCAGAAGACCCCGATAGATAATCATCTCGACTTAAGCAAGACTTAGTTAGAAAACTATCTCGAGCACAACTAAAAATTGGGCCAGACATCTATTCTAAGCAGAGTCTCTGTTCTACCCTCTACAATTCTAATAAAGATGTTCTGAGCGTTTCTTCAACAACGAACAATTTGTTTAAAGTACTCTCTAAATGCGAGTATTTGTTAATGTTATCAAGTTCCTCAAATTATTTTTATTCTCCATGGAGCTACAAATCACGCATCGGACCGTTGCCCCTTTTCCCCACATAATACGATATTAAACTAACTTATGCAAAAAAAAAAAAAAAGTAAACAAATAAATAAAAATAAAAGAATGATTGTGAATAAATATTGCACACGTGGAAGGAAGGCAATCTTTATGTGCATTTTCTTGAGGCACAAAATTAACATCTTCTTGTTGTGAGGTCGCCTCTCTCTCTCTATATATATATATAATCTGAATCAAAAGCTAATCTCAATTTTTGGTTGTGTTCGACAACACTGTAAAGAAAGAAGGTTGGTTGGTTGAAAGGCAGCGACTACTCCACACAACCATTGACTTTATTTTTTTATTTTTTATTTTTATTTACTCACACCACCAATAAATATGCATAACTTAACAGAAAAACCCAAACTAAAAACAAAAAATAGGGTAACTTTCGACCAATTTAAACCCTCAATTGAGACCGATTCTCAAGCTCATCAAAACACGAAAGTTGCAGTACTATAAGTTATCTAATAAACACAACTTGAATCAATTGAAAATGTTTTGAAATGAGCAAGTTATGATCATTTCACTAAAGTCACGCAAATCTGTCTTGCAATGAAAATGAGATAGCGTCCTTAACTTTCGGCCAACTTTTATGCTCGATCAAGATCGATTCTCAAGCTCATCTAAACACAAAAGTTGTAGTAATCTGAGTTATCTAATAAACACAATTTGAATCACTTGAAAATGTTTTGAAATGAGCAAGTTATGGTCATTTTTGCGCAAATCTGTTTCGCAATAAAAACGGGATAGTGTTCCTGACTTTCGGCCAACTTATGTGCTCGATCGAGATCAATTTTCAAGTTGACCAAAACACAAATATTTTATTACTTTGAGTTATCTAATAAACACAATTTGAATCACTTGAATATGTTTTGAAATGAGCAAGTTATGGTCATTTTACTAAAGTTGCACAAATCTATCTCGCAATAAAAACGAGATGGTGTTACAGACTTTCAGCCAACTTATGTGCTCGATCGAGATCGATTCTCAAGTTGATCAAAACACAAAAGTCGTAGTACTTTGATTTATCTAATAAACACAACTTAAATCACTTGAAAATGTTTTGAAATGAGAAATTATGTTATTTTACTAAAATCGCGCAAATCTATCCAAAAAAATTTGCTGAAATTTCATGTTCGTCCAGATCAATGCAAAACCTCGCATTGTCTCATGCGAACAATTTTTTTTTTGTGATTTCTGAAATTTTTTTTAAGTTTATTTTGTTTTTGTGATTGAAAATATTTTTGAAGTTTACACGAGAGTTGTTATTTTTTTTGAAAATTTTTTGGAGGTTGTGATTTGGGGTTCGATGTTTAAGAGTTTCGATTTTGAGAGAGATGGAAGGGATTTTCGAGGGAGAGGGAAGATATTGGTTTCGATTTTGCCAAAGATTTAAATGTGGGGAGAGATTTGCAAAAGATTTGAATGTGGAAGAGGAAAGAGATTCGAATGGGGGAAGGAGGAATGATGTTTCGATTTGAATGGAGAAGGGAAAAATGTTGATTTTTTGTTTATAGCCTATAGGTGGTGTGGGAAAGTATGGTGGTGTGAGAAAGAAAGTAGGTGGTGTGAAAGAGAAGAATGGTGTGAGAAAGATAAAATGATGGTGTGGAATAGTCGCTGCCTAAATAAAATGGTGCGGGAGAAAGAAGAGCTGCCCGCATTTGTGGGATTCACAAACAACAAGAGGTAGTTTACGGAGGACGGGAGAGGAGAAGAAGAAGAAGAAGAAGAAGAAGAAGAACTCTTTCTCTCTCTCTTCTCCGAAGAAAGGGTTTTTGAAGGCAGCGGCCATGGCATTCTCTGCACCTACCACTCATCGCCTCCTCCTCCCCTTCTTAGCTTTTCTCTTCATCTCCGTCGGTGGTGCTGATGTCTCCAAGCCTCCCGTCAATCCTAAATGCAACAACGTCCAGAGAATGGTAAGCGATCTCATCGATCCCTTTGATTTTTGAGCTGTGGGTTTTCATTTCTCTGCATTGTATTGTATTGGTAGCTGCTCTAATTGAAAAATTGAAGCTTTGTTTGATGAAATTTGAGAATTAAATGAAAAAAAGGAATAATGGGCGAGATTTAATTCAAGTTTATGTGATAAATTTTGAAGCTTTGTAAGCGAAATTGAGAGGAGAATGATCTTTCCTACAAGGAGTTGAGAGCTAATATAGGCCAACTTTGGGTAAGTAAAATATTTGGAAGCAGGGGTTCGGAGCTGAATGTGTTCGGAATCCCACAATTTATAATGGTGTTTGCATATGGGGTTGTCTTCAAATTGGGGGACGGGAGATGCAATAAAGTTTGGCTTGGTGAATGGTGGTATTGTATTGAGGAAAAACATCTAGGTGGAGGAATTCATGTTTGAAGTTGCATTTTTTGCTCAATAGAAGTCTGCTGCTTATGAAGATCGTTTGTCAGAAGTCATTAACGGAAAACAGAAGATATTGAAATGCATTCAAGTATGATGTCGTTGAGTTACGCCATCAATAGAATGTGTCTCCAAGTAACACTCTGAACGAAAAATGAAAACTCTTGAAGGGACATTGTTTTCTCGCGCAACATTGGTAGGAAAGTTACTGGAGGTCTCCCTTGACAAATCTGATGGCTTGGTTCTTATGAAAGGAGCACAGCCGATAACTTTCAATCTCTTAACCACATTGCATATCATCCATCCTCTTCCTTGCTATAGATGACTTGGTTCATAAGATCAATAAGATGAATGATTTCGTCAACTTACATTTAAGGCCTTTCTATATGAAGGTGCCAGTGAACTCGTTTTTACTTAGACCATGAACCCCTCCTCCTTGCAAGCAAATTGCACAATCTTGGCAAGACTTCCTTCAATGGGATTTTACAACACCAAAGGAGCAAAATGCTACACCTGTGAAGTTCCTAAGATTAGAAAAATAGAGAAAAAAGCAAGAGAGAGAAATATAAATAAATTAAGAGAGGAACTGGGTGCGAAAGTTGATGTGGAATCAAATAGAATCAGAGAACTAGTTCTTCATTTATGATTAGTAATTGATTTTGCTCCTTGGTTACAACCTACAATTGCATGTATTAGTTTTACAAGAATATTCAAGTTTGAAAACTTGTTGTCATGTCCTCCTTTTGAATAATTTTTGTACCAAACATATTATTATGTAAATCCCATATATGCTTCTTGTGATCTTTCATAAATTTATAAGGGAGTCTGGTTTTCTTGTTTAGCCACTCTCATTTGATGTTTCTTTTTATTTCCATTATAATGTACCAGTTTTTTTTTTTCACTGTATAATCATTATCAGCCTCCACTATAACTGTCTTTGTTATCTTCCGTGGATTCACTTGAGTTTCATTTATTTGCGGCGTTTGGAGGAAAATAAGCATCACCTTGAGGAGTTTCTGAATTCTCCATTGCTACCAAGATGAGAGGCTGGTGGAGAGTGTTTTATTGGATGGTGGTTATTTGCGAAATGGTGGTAGCGTGAAGTTTGGTTTAAGATTGAGGGCAAGAGCTAACAGGAGATGGTAAAAGATAAGTGAGTCCCAATAGTTGAGGCAAGCATGAGGAAGTCTGTGAGGATTCTTGTGGAGGAAGTGGGATTGGAATGGCTGATCGACCCTTTGCAAGAGGGATGCTCCACAAAAAGACAAGATTGTCAACTGGAGATGGAGGGGTTTGAGCTCATGGGTAGTTCTTCTTGAAATGGAGAACAAGTTTGGGAGATATCTTCTGGGCATGTTTCATAAGGAAAGATGCAGAAGGCAGGCTGAAAGAGTTGCTGTAGGTGCAAAGGGGAAGCTAGAACGCTCAGACCAAATACATCCTACAGCAGGTAGAAGGGAAGAGCCTAAGCAAAGTAGGAGTCGATCAGTCACATGCATAAATGGTGAGAATCAAATGGTGAGAATCAATCTGGAAGACGTCCACAAATGGCCAACAATGGGGGTAGTCATGGAGGTGGAGTACTAAACAGTGAGGGACATGCTCAAGTGTACAAAGACGGGAAGATCATAGAAGTAATACCTATGGATTGATCTCTCATTTGTGTGAAAGCAAATGGCTAGTAAAGGAAGACAAAGACTTCGATGGGGTTAGATGGATATCCATTGATGTTCCCTACTTCCCCGTTTCAATGGATAACCGTCCCATTGTCAGGTGGTGGAAAGAACATGATGGTGTTATCCGATGGGTCCGAGGTTGTGGTAGGAGGTGCAAATTTTGTAGCTCCCTTGGCAGAGGCTAAGAAGGGTGGCCCATCAATTAGTAAGACGGTTGGAAAATAGAATGAGAATGAAAAGGCAACGAATGGACAGGGAGATAATGACTTGGAGGAGGGTAAGTCCAATGGTAGTGAGGAACACACAGTGGAGGATGGGGTTTGATGGTGGCGATGGGGTATGTGGTGAGAAGGTGAACATTGCAAACGAAGGGGGTGAGGTTGTGATCAATGAGAGGGATTGGGGAGGGGCTATCAACATTTCAATGGGTGAGAATTGGGGGGGGGGGGGACATGGTGGCGTGACCGAGGGAGGTGAGATGAAAGTGGGTGAAGTTATGAAGGTCCTGTAGACGGGCATCCATTGTCTGGTGATGGTAGGCCTTGTAATTCAGATGGGTAGACGGAAGGAAGGGTGTCAATATGCCATTGGTTGAACTGTTCAATGGCTCCGAGAGGTGAGAACATCCATAATAAGCCAAGAGTTTAAAAGCCAAAATATAGAAGTATAGCAAATGAGTTGGAAGCCAAAACTTTAGAAGCTAGGACACGTCAGAAGATGTCACTTCCTATCCCTCATTTTTTTCTTCCTTTTTTTCTCTTCTTCCTTGTCTCTGTTTCTATGATGTATCCCATTTTACGAGAAACTTTTTGGGAGCATGGCTTCCAAGAGTCTAGAAGCCTCTTAGACGATGCAAATCTAAAAAGTGAAGTATAAAAGGTTATTGTGGAGGGGAATTTGCTTCTAAAACATTAAAATTTAAAAACTATATAACTTTCAGATGCATTGTGGTTTAGGCACTTGTTGTGGATGTTTTGAGAGAGAGGGTGGGGCTAGATGGTTAATGACAACTACCATCTGCTAGGAGTGGGGGCCAGTAGTTGGTGCTGAGTCGGAGCAAGAAGGGGAGGTGGCGCGACATGCTACTAAGGAGTAAGGACAAAAGCAAGGTTATCTTTCAAATTTCTGAAGGTTGGCAGGTCTTGGGCTTCATATGTTTCACATGGACCAAAGGTCCAAAGTAAAAAGAAATAAGGGGAAAAGGTATTGAATCTAACAAAGAAATCGAGCCTTGGTGACTAATATCCTGATGTTTAATTTAGTAAAGTAGCACCCACACACGTGCATAAGGTATGATCATCTTCCCCGTTTCAACTAAACCCATGTGCATAAGGTGGGATTGTCTTCCCCATTCCAACTGTAGTGGACCATGCAGGCGCCGGACCACATGGAAAGGGTCGATCGTTATAGAAAACGCTTATGTAGAGTACCAACTCCAATGTGGATGATGAATCTACCTTGGGAACACGACATATGGTGAAAGAGACAACATGGATGTCAAAATTGGGACCCTCTGATACAATTGAGGTAGACTCTGCAGTTAATCAAGGCATGTTTATGGTTGAAGAATTGGGGTTCTTGCAACAGAAAGTAGGTGTTGATTTATTTGAAATGGTTGGATCTTGACGTGGTCTCTTCAAGGCGTTTGATGGGGATGGGTATCAAAGATGGGATCCATTGTGTAATGGATGTGATGGTCGATTGTAGTGGATATGGAACTTGGCGAGATATCTTATGGGATGGATTTTGTTGCCAAATTGGGGTTCCTTGAGCATAATAAAGAGGAACAACGGAGAGAAACGCTCCAAGAGGTGGAGGAGAAAGTGATTCAGAGAGGCGTGGGCAGGGGTGGAGCCAGGAATTTCTTTGGGGAGGGGCACTAATGTAATTTTATTTGTACTTTTCACATCCTTTCGTGTTTATTTATTTATTGTTTCATAGTGTCTAACAAATACACAATCTAATTAATGAAGTCTATAGTCATGTTTATCTTAAAAAACCTCTTAACATTTTAGATAGATTCAGCACAGTAACCAACTTATGGAATGGTATATTTACTTATTGTAGTTGATAAGATAAAAAGAAATCATGATTTTATAGTATATTTGTATGTTACGCAATTTCATGATAATTATTAATTTTCTTTTTAAAGTAAATGGCTTCTTAAGGAATACCAAATGTTTTAGTATAAATACTCTTTTTAATGAATGGCTTAAAGATTAAAAATTGAAGTTTGATGCAATTAAATAATTATTTATGTTATCTTGGGGCCCACAATTGACAATAGTATCCCATCACTTTGAGTTTTACATGAGAAACTTCTCACCACTTTAGTTTTTAATGAGAACGTGTCCCACCTCTAGTATTTTTGATTGCTATCAACTTAACTTCTCCAATGTTTTGCAAGTTCATAAACATAATTCCAAAATTTGGGGTGGGGCATCTGCCCCACTATTTAGTCCGCCCTTGAGCGTCGGTGGTGATAAGCCAAGGGTGACGGATTCATCCAATTGGGTAGGGGAAGGGGGTTGTCCTTTGATGAAGATGATGAAATCGAGGTGGGTAAAGAGGTGGTTCACAATAGGAATGAGGAAACAGAGGTGTCGTATGGGGTAGAATACTTCTTTGGGGTGCTACGTCAATTCATATTTTGGCTTGGAATGTTCGGGAGTAACTTGAGGTCCAATAGTGCCTTCTTATTAGGGGTGGGCATTTTTCCTCTAAAAGTTGAAACTGAATCATGCTAAACTGTACTAGTCCCAAACCGAACTAATTTGTTTTCACCATGCAGTTCTGGTACCGAACCATACCGATTTTATTCGTCACGCTTCCGGTTCTCGATTTTTAAATACCAAACTTCCCAAATCATACCATTTTCTTTTCATAATATAATTACAAGATATAAGTTTGCAAAATAAACAATGGAAAAAAGGAGTCTACTTTGCTTATATTTTTATAATATAATGATTACGATATACAACTTTGTTGAATATAAAATGAAAACTTTTGATCTTTTCCAAAAAAAATTTCTCTCTGACTCACAATGCTTATTTGAGATAACCTTTTATGACTTCGAAACTAGTTATTTCCTCTTCTGTACCACTAGACCGCATAATTCTTTTCGTAGAACTTCAACTTTGCAACAGAAGAAACATCCAACAAGCAAGAAGCATTAAGAAAAAAAATTAAGTGTAAAAGTTGATCATGCCTCTGCAAAACCTATGGAATTGTGACAGTTGCAATGAAAACGATGAAGCAACAACAGGAGATGATAGAAGTTTCTTCTCATCTACCGCTATCTGTGTAACTACCTCCACTGCTTTCGATCTCAAGGGCTTTGGACAAGTTTCCTTGTTATCACTGATCTCACCTTGTTTGTGACCGATCCGAGTACTAACCGGACCTCCAACTCTGCTATGTTCATTGACCTTACCCGACCCTTCTAACATTAAAATAACTCTTCAATTCTCCCCAGATTTCAATTGCTCACTCTCCACCTCCAACTTCCCAAAAGAAGACAACTTGTAAATCAAGTGGAGATGTAGAAATGAAATTAATAAAGTAGAACTCAAGTGGAAATCGGAGTACTAACTGGACCTCGGACATTAGATTTGTATTAAAAAAAAGTGGAAATTTGGTATGGACCAATTAAAAAATTTCCCTAAAACTGAACCGAACAGTACCAAATATTTTTATGGGAATGGTACCGATATGGGGTAGAACTGAATCGTGCCTACCCCTACTTCTTATTGGTCCTGGAGTGGAATGGGCCACTGTAATCTCTTTTCTTTTGTTTTTCTTTGATTCTCAATAAAATTGAAATTGTCGAGAATTTTTTTTAATGTATTTGTTTATTTATTTATTTTGATTTTTCTCCATTTTATTTAATATGTTGCATGGGAGCTTCAACGATGTGTTGTCCATTTTATTGATTTATTTGTCGAGTTTCTATGTGTATGGATCTGATGTGATATTTTAACAACTAAATCTGTAGCTCATGTTTCAATTGTTATTATTTTGCTAATATTATTCTACTGCAATCACATTTTGATTCAATTTTCAGGTTAAGGTGAAGAATTGGGTGAATGGAGATGAACAGAAAACCTTTGACGGAAAAATTGCTAGCTTTGGTGCTATTCTGCCAAAGACTGTAGAAAAATCTCTCAAGTTCCCTGCAGCTTTGACAGATCCCTTAAATGGATGTACAAGTTCCACTTCAAAGGTTATTCCCTTCTTTGTTTTAAAAATACCTTTGAAATTATTATTTGGACTATTTCAAGAACTACTGAAGTAGGACAAGTAACTTTAGAAGCTACATACTGGTTCTATTGTTTGTCTAGGCTCATCATAATTGATCAGATTTAATTTTCTATAGAAGGCTTGAGAAATGTCACTGTTTAAGCATCACAAATTACTATTCAGTTAGTCATAGTCACTTCATTTGTCTTACTAGCTGGGTTATGTGTCCGAAATTACATTAACACTTAGTTTACATCTTTTTCAATGGCTTCACATAAACACTTGAAACATCTTTGTCAGGTTAGAAAGCTTTTCTGGTCGAATTTGGTTTCTCCTCTGTTCTAATAGTGGTGTCATTCATCACTAGCAACTTGGGGTTGGAGTAATCTAGGTTGGCACTTGAGGACCTGTTCCTTTTCTCCTCCAAACCAATTTCATTGGCAAATCAGAGAAACAGCCTGCGGGCAAATGTTCCCTGGCCAATCTCAAGAAAAAAAAGCCAATTGAATAGCCATCTCTTTATCCTCTTTCCAAATCCATTTGTCATCTTCTCACCCGAGGATACACCACTCATGTCACAAAAAGTGCAACAAACTTCATTCTCCAATTGACAGCACCCCCTCATACATATTTCTTCTTTCATTGGAGATTTAGAAACTTTCCAAGCAACTTCCATGATTCCTTTCCTGTTCTTCCCCCTTTTAGATGAAAGGTCGACTTTCATGTTGCTAACCTTTGGGAAAAGGTCACCATAACTGGCTAGAAAATATCTGTAGATAGTTTTTGCCAAGGATGCACCGACTCTTTGGAAAACCCACGTTTTAAGAGTCCAATACGTGTTGGACACGGATACGCGACCGACACGTATTGGACATGTGGTCAACAGTCCAGACACGGTCTGGACACGACCCAAACACGGTTCAGACACGACTCCATCTCCTTTTCTCCTAGGTGCAAATAGCCTATTAGGGTTGCTTCTCATCTCATTCTCAGAAGGGGGAAACATAGATTAGGGTTCTCATCTCATTTTCAAACAAAAGGGAAACAAAGCAGAGACAAAGGTTTCTATGTCTTTCTTCATACACAGTTAGAGAGATCGAGAGAAGGGGACAAAGTGAGAGGGAGATCGAGGGAATGAGACAAAGTGAGAGAGAGATCGAGGGAGGGAGACAAAGTGAGAGAGAGATTGAGGGAGGTAGATCTTTGTACTAACTTGTTTCGACGTCCCTAATCTGATGTCGACATCAATATCAATAATTTCTTCTTCCTTTTCGTATTTTTTTCTTCTTCTGGAAATCACTTTCATCAAGCTTGAGCTTGAGCTTGACATGGACGTCCCTTGAGCTTGAGCTTGAGATGGACGTCCCTTGTGCTTGAGCTTGAGTTGATTTGTCTGAATATCAATCATTATTCAACTCAATAATAGTAGAGTTTATTTGTGTGAATATCAATCTGAACTGTTTCGTCCCTAACAGTAGAGTTGATTTATCTGATTTTTCTGTATTGTTCTTCTTGTGGTAGTAATCCCACCTTATCAAACAGTAATTTTACTGTTTTCCCTAACAGTAGAGTTGATTTGTTTCCTGAAAATGCAATTTTGTTTTTTTGCTGTCAATGAATAAGAACAGCAGTTAGTATGTAGGCACCAATACAAACATGGAGATTGTTTTGTTCACTGAAAAATGTTTAATCAAACAGTTAGTATGTAGTTTGATTGAGTTATATAAAAAATAATTTTGACGTGTCGCCGAGTTCTAATTTTTTGGAAATTGTCGAGTCGCCGTGTCGTATCCGTGTTCGACACTACACACGTGCCCGTATCCGTGCATCCTTGGTTTTTGCCCTCAGTTTCTTTAGGCATATGTTCACAGTTAATTAGAACGTACAACTACATCAATATCTCCTCATTTTTTTATTTTATTTTTTTATTCTTTTTTTTTTTATTTACTGTCATGCACGAATAAGTATCCACGAAAATTGGACCATTTTTGATACTCCAAAATTCTCTATTTGACCCTTAATGCTTCCACATTCATGATGAAGGAAAAAAGTGGGTCATGTTGTCAATCACCCTTTCCATTCTTGCAGAAAAATGAAGAAGCTTGACTGACCAAACGACATGCACTGCAAACCCACAAACATTGATCCGTCTAATCTAATTCTTTCAACCCATCTCTTCTAAGCAATATACAAAGAAGAAGTACAAAATCCTAGTTAATGTGATCTTAGGCTTTCACAATGTGATATTTCTTGCGCTTCTAGTGTGTATGTGTTTTGAGTCTGAACAATGTTTGTTACTCTGTTTTGAAGCTATCGAATTCTATTGCTTTGTCTGTGCGTGGAGTTTGTGACTTCACAATTAAAGCGCAAGTTGCAGAGTCAGGAGGCGCTTCTGGTTTACTAGTAATAAATGAAAAGGAAGGTGGGTTTAAGGATTCTGACCTTGATTATGAAGAGAAAATTATGTTCAGTCTTCGAATTAGGTGGCCTTCCTATTTACAGTTGTCTGCTCAGCATCAGATGTTTGACCTTCTGCATCTCTATCTCTCTCCGTGTGCAGAGCTTGACAAGATGGGCTGTCCTCAGAATGATACGTCTTTGGACATCAAGATTCCTACTGTGATGATCACCAAGTCTGCTGGAGAAAATATTAAGAAATATATTTCATCTGGACAGAAGGGTGAGCCATTTAATTTATATATATTGGGACTCTTTTTCTTACTTTGGTTTGCATATATTTCTCGTCTGAACATGTCATATTATTTGCAGAAAAACTATAATTAAATGAAAGTGACACACAGATACTAACTTCAAATACTGTGGCTGAAGTCAAAATTTCTCTAAACAAAGATCATTGGCTATGCAGTAAATGCGGATAACGGAGCCTTCATGGTCCAGGACCGATTTATTTTAAATCTGATTTAATCGGTCTACTTTTTCAGAGTATTTTTATACCCTCACTAATATAAATTATAATAAATAACATATCTTGACAATAAAGATTAATGAGACAAGTATTATAGAGTAACAAAAGTCATATTATAGAGCAAATTATGTAATCATGTCCAAAACATCACACATTATAGAGCAACAACCACTACCACCCAACAAAACAATCCCAAATTTTCACCAACTTCTGAACGATTTTTTGGTGATTCGGTGACCGCTAAACCCAACCACTAAATACTCAATTTGGATCGGTCTACCTACCCTCAATTTACACTAAATCGCCACATAAATAACCCAAATCATAAGTGTGTTTTGTTTTATCCTCTTTGCTTTTAGTAAAGCAAAGAATAATAGCATGCCCGTGCTCTCGCTCTTATCCTTTTGTTTTTATTGTATACGGTAATTTGCTTCAACCTCTAAAGTTCTTCTAAATATATGTTGCCAAGGCACTATTTTCTCCATAAGGCGCCTTGCCTCGGGCTTGGTTAGCCTCATAGCACTGCGATGTTCCACGTCAGGTGGGGCACTAGTTGTTGGGGGCGGTTGGGCCATATCACTTAAACAGCCAATATTAAATAACTTTATTTAATTTGTAATTAAGTCACTAATTAGAGGGGATTTAACTATTTTGGGACTGATGGAGATAAAATGATGGAATTAGCTTAGGGGATGATGAGCATATTTGACTTCTTGTCATTAGTATGACTTGGTTTGTTTTAAGTGTTATGACATATGACGGAAAACACTTTGCTAATAGAATAGCTATTTTGGATTTTGGCTACATTGATATGTGTTGGCTTGTTTCTCACTTGCCATTGTTTTGATGTTGATATATATATATATATATTATTATTATTATTATTTTTTTAATTTTATTGTAGGGGGACATGAATTAGGAACATAAAAAACTTAGGAAAATGTGAAAACACCACAAACATGAGAATATGTATACAGATCTTTTCAACAGTGTTGGATCACGACGACCGTTTGTCGCATTCACCATCTTTTTATCGCTTTTGTATCTATATTTTGCGTAGGCTTTTGAGTAATCTCTTTGGATGGTGAATGAATGGCTAATTAAATGTTTTTCCATGTAGTGGAGATTCTTATGTACTCCCCAGATAGTCCAATAGTGGATTTATCAGCAGGTTTTCTGTGGCTAATGGCTGTGGGGACCCTTCTTTTTGCTTGTCTTTGGTCAGACATTACTGCACTTGACCAGCATGTGAAACCCTATGATCAATTATCGGTAAATTTCTTTCTTCAAATTTGTGAAACATATTATTTTGGAACTTGGAACCATCCTTAGTTGAGTAATCATAAACTACAGAATCTTTCTAATTCGTTGTCCATGAAAAAGATAGGGAATTTTTTAATATGTTTTTTGAAAGTCTCAAATGTTAATATTGATATCTTGCATGTAAGCTGCCAACAAAGTACTTGGGAATGCCTCTTGGGCGTTAAATACCCAAGTAGACAGGTTTGGGAACCTATCAGTGACAAATCACTAGTGGGCTAGTAGTCTAGAAAAGGAAATATATTTCCAAAGGCAGGAAGATTCACCACTATTAAAAGCACGTTAACCAGTATTCCAGTTTTCATGCCATTAGCTACCATCATGCCAACCTCCATCACATATGATATGCTTTTGTGTAGAAACTTCCTTGAGCACAAATCTAATTCAAAAAGTTGTCACTTGGTTAACTGGAAAGAGATTCAAAAACCTAAAGTAGGTGGTTTAGGCATTAGGAGACTCAAAACAATTCAGTCTATAAATACTCTATAAATTAGGTAAGTTTTCATCTTAACGATATGCATCAAGCTCAACTCAGTTTCAATATGGCTATCGCAGGCCAAGGGTCCCTTACCTCCAATTTTGATAATTCATCTTTTTAGGCCCTTGGAGTAAACTTCCTAGTGTGATGGCTCTTGGCAAGCTCCTAACTGTGGACAATTTACTAAAGATGGGTCTCATATTCCAATAGATGCATTATGTGTGAAACAGATTACAAAACCTCAATCAATTTGCCCTCAATTTCAAAAGCATTTTGGAGTACTTTAGGGTTGTTCACGGTTTGGTTCGAGTCGCTTTCAGCATGAAACTGCGAACCGAAATAGGCGGTTTTTAACTTTGTCAAAACCGAAACGTCATGTGTCTCAAACTGAGCCGAACCGTACCGTACCGATTGGTTCAATTTGGTTCATCGGTTCTGTTGGTTTTTCCATCGATTTATTGATTAGTTGAGAAAAAGTGGAAAAAATCTCCAATGAGGACAACAAAATCACCTAAAAAAGGATAGAAAAATAGAAAGAGATGGAAGTTTATCTCACAAATCATTCAAACTTGCTTATGGATCTTGGAGGGTTGGACCTTTGTTCCATTGATCTCTTTAGACGTTTTATTTTTATTTTTTCATCAACCCGTCATTTTCAACAGTTCAACCCCAAGTATATGTGAGATGTAGAAGGATAGTTAGATGGAGATCCCCATCCTTTGATTTGAGATAGTTGCAATCTCTTGATGAAAAATTTATTCTTGATTGAGAAAGAAAGATAGAAATGGGAGGGTTTGAGGCAAGATTGGTGATGATTAGATAGGTTGCAAGGAATAAAAATATACTTAGATCTGGAGATTTTTCTTTCTAAAAGGCTTTTCCATTAATCATGTGTGTGAGAGTGTAAATAGTTGTCATTGTTTATTGAACTTTTCCTTTGATTGCACGATTTTCAAATAAACAAAATAATACATAGTTTACTATTTCACACATATTTAAAAGGACATGTCATTGTCATTCACTGCAACTCTCATAAGTTTTTCCCTTTTAAATGTTTTTTGGATGCTACTTTTACTTGGGAACCGGATATGTTCAATTGGTAATTGTGTTAGGAATGAAAATTTGTAAATTTTGATTATTTTTATCAACTATTCAGTCGACTGGGTTTCACTCGGTTTTGAAGATGATTAAACTGTAAACCTAACCGATAAGCATCGGTTTCGAAGATGATTAAACTATAAACCTAACCGATAAGCATCGGTTTCATATATTATAATACGAAACCGAACTTTAGAAAAAGCAGACCGATCTGAATCCATCAATTTGGTCGGTTTGTTTGGTTTAATCGACTTTTTGAGCAGCCCTAGATTACTTTTTGTTCAGAAGCTTCAGCTTGCATCCCTTGGAAGATATCTCTTTTATTATAGCCAGTCTCTTTGATTGTAGCCTGGAGAAGAGTCCTTGCTAGCATTTGGGGAGAGAGAAACAATAGTATATTTAAAGAGGATTAAAGAAAGACCTCAACTCCTATTACCTTGATATTAGTTATGTTGTTTGAAGTTCTGCCGTAGCGATATTGCGACTCTTGAAGCTCTACTTTCTGAACTTTCCGCTACGTTTCAGAAAATTCTCGCAAAAAAGTTTTGGCGCTTCCTAGTGCTGCAATGCAAAGCTTTAGGTTAGGTGGTCCAACGGTAATTGGCATATTAACAACTTATTTAAGTTAAAATAATTAATAGCATACTATACTTTATTAGAAATTAATATTAGCTAAATAATATTCATATGAACACAACTACGTGAACCTAATTGAGGAACAAACAACCTTATATCGGCCATGAGGAACTCAAGTGTGGGCACCCATTGTTTAGTCCATGGGCCTAGGCTAACATGTAGGAGTTTGTGTAATTCTTTAAGCCACTTAGGTTAGGATTGAAGCCGTTAGGATTGAAGCCTCCAGAATTTAGGTTGATCTTATGTTGTGTCAAAATGGGTGTTAGATTGGGTAAGTTTCACAATGAGTTGAAGACAAAGTATAAGTCGAGCTAGAATGACGCTCATCAATCAAAGGTCAATATGAGAACACAAATTACAATACCTTTGTGAAAATGGATTGAAGAATTTCAATTATGAAAACTATTTGAAAACAATTCAATTGAAAAGCCTTGCAAAATTAATATGTTGGAACTTAACAAGTATCGACTAGATCGACCAATTAAATAAGTCATAAATAAAGTTTGATCTATTGAGCAAACAATTCAGGATGAGAACTTGACCTATCAAGTGAACTGCTCGAAAGCTGAGTTTATCCAGTGAAGCTGATTTGGGTTCGACTATCAGATTGACATGTCATGCACTTCAGACTGATCAAATACAATAATTTTTCAGCACTTTATTTCTATATATACTCATCTCGTTTTGGTTATTTCACAACTCTATAAATAAGAGAGCCAAGGAATGTTGAAGACACAACTTTAAAGTTAAAAAACCTCGACTTTCAACGTCAAAAAACTTTTTTTTTAGAGTCTTTTGCTTTTGGTTTAAAAGAATACAGATATGAGTTTTTGCAAAGACTTCCATGTTGTAGAAACTTCACACATCTATGACCTTATCTTGTGTTTATACAAGTAGTGTTCATGGTCTTGGCACGTTGCTGAAATTGAGGAGGATCATTGAAGCAAGCTTCCATGTATAGAAGTTGGTTGTAAGTGGAGAACTCATTCATTGTAGAACCGTGTACGGTTTGATAAGTGCCTCGAGTGAACAATCTTGTAATCATGATGTTTCATGGTGAATTTTTTTTTTTTTTTTTTTTTTCTAGCTGAAGAAGCTTATAGAGGTAGTGTTTAAAACTCTATAAGTGAACCACGTTATATGGTGTGTGTTTTCTTTTTCTTACACTTTATTATTGTGTGATTGTGCAAAGCATTGATAAACGTTAATATAGATCTTAACTTTAGATCTCTTAGATCAACTATTTAATGTTGATTCAAAGATGTGTTGGATCTATAACTTTTAAAACATCTGTTATGTTCTTAGATCTACAAAGTCCTAAATCCTTAAGTGATTATTAAACCAATCTAAGTTCATAATTTCAAGGATTTCTATTGTAGGATGGTTTTCTAGCAAGCTTAGCGATGCCAGCCATAAAGAAGTGCTTTGAGCCTCATGTAAAACTTGGACTTGACGTGGCAAATTAAACCTCCAATGAGAACGTTACTCTACTTTCAGTTTTGTTTATTTCTTCTTTATTGTTTTTGTTATTTATTTTATTTCAAGAAAAACATTAAAAAAAACAATTACAATTCAGGTAAATTTAGGGTCAGGTATTATTATCAGAGCCTTCTTCACCATTTCTATCAAAAAAGACATCCTATTATTCGCCCTCTACCCTTTCATTTTTATTTCAAACTGGTATGGGTGCTCATAACCCTGTGAGGGTAGCTTTATTCTCGAGAAAATTCTCACCCAAGATGATACTGGAATGAGAAAGAAATGCTTCCCTGTTTTGTTTTTCTGATTGGGAAATGGTAGAAGGTAGATTACTTTTATTTGAATTGTTGTTTCTCCTACAGGTTTGGTCTCCATTTCTTGTGGAGTCTAGGGTAAGGTGGGTGTCACCGTGCAACGTGAGAAACCATTTTCCTTTCATGGAGTTACATCGTTCTCTCCCAAACATAAGAAGTTTTCTGCCCTAGTCCAGTTTGCTATTTTATTGGGCATTTGATTGGAGCACAGCAAACTGATTTTCAATTATTCTCCCTAAGAGGCAGGTGAGAAATCTATTGGGGGGTGCTTAGTGAAGGTGAGAAATCTGTTGGGGAGGGTGAGGGAGGCAAGGAGTTGTTTGAGAAGGTGAGGGAGCTACTGGAGATGGTGAGGGAGCTGATGGAGAAGAAGAGTTGTTGAGAACAACTTTGGGGAACATAATGATGGTGAAAGTGGGGTGGAGGGAAGGCACAATAACAAGCGGTACAAAGGGCCTTCAAAACACTGTTAGTAATGAAGAAGGGGAAGATGAGAGGGATGTTGAAGTGCACCTTCTCATTGGTGATGGAGGTGGTAGTAGAGATGGGGAGAGAGAACAGTGGGAGAGTTCTGAAGGGGTGGTCTCTGTTTCTCATGTTTCCTAAAATTTTTACCTGGAATTGTAAAGGTTTAGCAGGGATTGATAGAGTAAGAGCTTGTAGGGATTTGCTTAAGATTTCTCCTGTTGTTGTGCATTGTGGATGTTGTGCGTGTGCTCATACAGAGATGTGTGAGAGATTTGTGGGGGAATAGAACTTGTGGGTGAAAGAGTTTGGGCTATTTAAGGAGATTAGGATGTTTATTAACTATTTGGGATGCTGATAATTTTTAAAGAGAGAATTTGGAAGGAGCTTTTACTTTGTCTGTTCATCTCAAGAGTAAAGCTCAAGATTTGACATGGGCGTGTACTAATAATGTTTATAGGCCTAGTGAATATTCCTATAGAGAGTGATTTTGGTTGGAATTAACTGATCTTGCAGTCTGGATTGAGTCCCCTTGGCTGTTGGGTGGTGACTTCATTGTGGATAGAATCATTAGATTGACGGAGGAAAAGAAAGGCTGCAGGAACAGGTTTAATACTTTCGTGAATTTCCTTCAGCTCATGGATATCTGCCTTAAAGATGGTAAATACACTTGTTCCAATCATAGAAAACCACCCTTCTTTCTAGACTTGACAGATTTTTTGTGATTGTTGGAGTGATTACTTTGGGGAAAGAATTGAGTTGCTATTGGGAGAGAATGGGTCTGATGACGCTCTTCTGGTTGGGGATGATGTTGAACCAGACACCCATAAGCTTTCTGCTCACATTGTTGAATTCTATACTATCTCTATAAAGAAAAAGAAAAAATGGAGACCTAAGCTGTCTGGCTTTAATTTTAACATGATTTCAAATTATGATGTTGGACTGCTGGAAGCTAACATAACTGAGAAGGATGTTATCAATGCTTTGAGAGATCACCTAAAAGATAAAGCAACAAATACGAATGATTTTATAGTTGAGTTTTACTCCAAAGCTTGGCTTATCATCGAAGGGGATTTCATGAAAGTTGTTTCTGATTTTAACAACACATTTTTTTAGATTGGAGACTAAACACAACTCTAGAAATTGAGTCAAAGCAATCTTTGATACTTATTAGCCATCTTCATGGGTCTACAAAATTATCTCCAAAGTTGGCTTGTAGACTTAATTTGGTGCCTCACGAGATCACCTCTCATTTTCAGTGTGCTTCCATCTTGGGAAGATAGATTTATGATAACCTTCTGTTAGCTAATGAGCTGGTGGATTCTAGGAAGAATGGGAAAGAAAGGGGGTGGTGATCAAACTTTTGATTTTGCTAAAGCTTTTGATAATGTAGTCTAGAGCTGCTTGGACTTGATTTTGGAGAATATGGGTTTCGCTTACAAATGGAGAAGGTGGCTGAATAAAATTTCCGAAGAGAATTTTATTGTGGTTTGAAGCCGTTTCTTGTCTGCAAATAAAATTTCCCAAGTGTTCCTGTTTTCGGAATTGGGGAAGTCAATGAGTTGGCATAGTTAGCTAGCATTATTGGGTGTGACTGGAAGCTTCTCCCTACCAAATACCTTGGCATCCCCTTGGGAGCTAATTATAAAAACATGTCAGTTTGGGATGGGACTATTGAGAGGATGGCATCCATCTGGAATACTAATGTAAGCGAGTAGTGTTATGGGTTGTTTTGGTAATATTAATACAAATTAAGTAAAACTCATAATAGTAGTTAGGGCATTAGTAGCCAATTAGGATTAGGTTAGTTAGCTTGCCAAAAAAGTTAGGGATATTATAAATAAGGCAAAACATTGTTTGTCCTTTGGCTGATTGAAAAAAAGAATATTATATTGTTTTCTTATTTGCTTGCGAATTAGGGTTTATCTTAGATCATTCATTGATTACTTTTGATTCATTGCTTAGCCAAAGCTTTAGATCTTTCAATTAATTGCTTAGTTATAGTTTAGTTATATCAATTGGTATCAGAGCCGAAGCAGTTCTTGTTCATTGATTTGTTTAGAAAAAGGATCGGAGGAAGAAAAATGATTATTTGAAGAAGAAGATTGAAGAGAAAGAAGAGAGAAAACAACGCTTGATTATAGATTGTTGGGAAATAAAATCAAGATCGACACTATTCATGAACATTATTCGTAGGTACTGTTCATCGACACTGTTTCAAAATTTCCAAGTACCTCCCCAAACAATCCAGTAATTTCAAAAAAACTCCCCAGAAATTACATAAATTATATCCAACATTTCAAAAACTTCCCTGACCCAGAACAACAAATATGTGGACATCAGAATCAGTAGTGAAGACACCCCACCAGCGAAAAAAATGAGTGACATATTATAACAATATCAATATCCCTATTATTCCTACCCATACTCATACCATTCTTTGTCCCCATACTAATACCAATATAGCCCAATCCCAAATCCAGTCCAATACGTCGCAGTGCCTAATACCCATAGCCAAATTTACTATCCCCAACCATAATACACCTATGTCCCCTCGTACGCTCAATTTGAATCCGTTCTCCTATACCACCATCACCTTCCCCACTTGCTAGTGATGTACACCACACTACCCAATCCCACTAGCCGGAATGAGTTTTGAAGAGATTTAAAAGAAATGAGAGTGCAAGAAAAAGCAAGGGAGGATGGGAGGTACCAGATGACCAAAATATTTGACAACAAGATTAGAGCGCTAAAGGAAATATTGAACAGAATCGAAAAGAGCAAGATGTGCCATTCTGTTTGTCAAAGTCCCACCAGTTTTTTGTGGAAGTTAAGGGCATCGTCCCTCGTACTCGATTTCCAACATTTAAGCCATTTGACTTATGTGGTTTCTTTTCCATTTTTTGGCCAAGAGGACAATTTTTTACAGCGGCGCACACAATGAATGACGATGGTTATGTCAACCCTTTTGAGAATTTTTGTGCCACGAGTCTTCTCAACAAGTTTATTGCAACTTCTGGTTCTTTAATTCACCTTGCTCCATTTCTAAGTTGGTTCCTCTTTTTTTAGCAAGTGTGTAATGTGGCAAGGTTTGAGGTCGACTACTTCGAGTGCACTTTGCTATGTGTTTTGTGACTGGTTGCATGTATTTATCAGAATTCTTCGACTTCAAGCTCGAGGACGAGCTTCGTCAATCCAGGAAGGTTGATATAAGCGGGTAGTATTATGGGTTAGTATAGTAATATTAATTAATTGTAATTGGGCCTATTAAGTAAAGCCTATAATAGTAGTTAGGGCATTAGTAGCCAATTGGGACTAGGTTAGTTTGCTTGCCAAAGAAGTTAGAGATATTATAAATAAGGCAAAGCATTGTTTATTTTTCCTTGATTGATTGAAGAAAATAATATTTGTTTTCTTTTTTGCTTATGAATTAGGGTATATTCTCTTAGGGCTTATCTTAGATCTTTCATTGATTTCTTTTGATTCATTGCTTAGCTATAGCTTAGATCTTTCAATTCAATGCTTAGTTATAGTTTAGTTATCAAAAACAAAATATATTTCTAAGGCAGGGAGGATTATCCTCATTCATTGTACACTTGCTAGTATTCCCATTTACCTCCCCTCTATTTGAATGAGAATGGAGAAATTATGAGGGATTTCTTGTGGAGTCGACCAATGAGAAAAAAAAACCATTCATTTACTGGCCTGGGATGAAGTTTGTGTTTTAAAAGACAAGTGGCCTTGGCCTTAGAAAGAAGCAAGTGGTTGGGGAGGTTTGAGAATGAGAAGGTGCCCTTTCGAGACAAATCATTATTGATAAATATGGTGGTAATCTTCAGCAATTGGTGCAAAACACTAAATACACTTTATATTGTTGGGGAGTTTGAAAAAGAATTATTAACTTGATTCCTACTTTCTATGCCCAAACCTCGCTAAAGTTGGGAAAAAGGCGACTCCATCAACTTCCAGGAGTGAGCAGGGGAGCCTTATGTGTATCTTTGGATTGTATTTTCTGTAAAATAAAATAATAAGTTTGGAAGGAACAATAGCAAATAAGAAACAATTATATGTCAGGTAATGACAAAGTAATGCATATGAATATCTGAAGACTCCATAATGCACTCATTTTAATTCCAAGTGATTTTATTTGGGATACCAGGTGGAGCCTAAACCTCATCCTACTCTCTTCTCTCCTAACTTCCAAAGATACCCACAGTGTTTTCTGTGAAGCATTGAAGCAATTCTCTTCAGAACAAAAACAGCTGTCAAGAAGCCCTTCTTATCCACCTCTGACGATTTTGGCAATTTCCACAAACAGTTACAGCTATAATGCAGTCTATATACTCCAAGGATGGCGACACTGGTTGTGGCACGTGCAAGTCTTATGTACTCAAATCGTTCCGTACGCAAATATGAACTACGGTAGGTAGACAGTCAACTTGAGTATGGTGCAACACGATAGGTATTCCTTATAAAAGAATGCACACTTGAAAGAAAGTTGATTGGGACTATCCACCAATCTACGACGAGCATGTGGACAATGTCCGAGTCCATCATTTTGCCATGCGAGGAGACACAATGGTTATGCATCTATGCGCGAGTTTTTTTATGGGGTTTTATGATTAAATTTATTGATTAACAAAAGATTTTAAAACTTTAAAATGTCAAATATCAAGCGTATATAATCATAAAGAGGTTTTACATTTATAATACATATCTATCCCAATGACTCGTAGGGATGGATTAAAAATGACCTAATGCCATGTAACGATAACGACCCTGGCCTCCATAAACAAATCTTGAAACCTCCAAGTCTTTTCCTATTTCTCTCATTCCAAATACCCCACCAAATAACAAAATATCAAACTTAGCTTCCTTAAGTTCTACTGACACTAGAACACCTACACAATGCCAGAGTTTGAAACAGCAATCTTAAGTTGCAATTACTTTGCAATGTATGTGAGGATTGCCATTTGGTTCTGAACACATTACAGAAAGCCCTACTAGGCTCATCTCCTGCGAATTAAATATATCTCTTGGAGGACTTTTTTCACGACCTGTCTGGGCAGGCCCCTTATTGTACTGATATTATCCCAACCTAACCAGTCAAATATCATTCCTCAATAAAAATTAAGAGAAAAAACAAGTCCATATAAACCACTTCCCAACCCTCCCAGACATGATATGATGTGAGGCTAATTAACCCACCACCATGTGTGCAGCTATCTCACCGAGGACAGCTGCTTAAGTGTGTAAGACATGCATCCCTTCACCATCTTCAACGCCCCCCCCCCCCCCCCCCCCCCCCCCCCCCCTCCTTTCCTTTTGTAATCTGTGTACTGATGGGTTCAAATTCTTCAAGGATGGACAGATTTCATCTTATATATTTAAAACAATTATACTTATCCAGAGGGGTGTATTTGAAACAATGCTTGAGACGGTGATAACGATGATCATCCTTCCTAAATGGAGCCATCTATTAAAGGGAAAAGTAAAATAAAAATCATCTTCTCGTTCTAACTACTTATTGTACATTCAATATAAATTACCTTAGCGAATTTGATGTTTTCTTTATCATTTTGTCTGTTAATTCATCTCCAAACTTATTCCTTTTCATTGGGTAATTTTAAAATGTTTACTCCTTGCATATCGCATGATGAAATTCAGTTTGTGAGTTTCAGCATCTCTTCTTTGTTATTCTAGGAATCTTCTGCTGCAAGAGCCAAACAGGAAGCTGATGAAGAGGTTGTTGATATTAATATCAGGGCTGCTGTGGTTTTTGTCATAACAGCATCAACTTTTCTTGTGGTGCTATACTTTTTAATGTCGTCTTGGTTCATTTGGGTGCTGATAGTACTCTTTTGCATGGGTGGTGTCCAGGTAGAAGTTCTTCCAAAAATTTCCACCTTGTTTTGATCACACATCTATTCCTCTGTATATTATGATCTCGAAATCATATGGTAATATAAATTGTCTGTACAAAGAAAATGAACATCACAAAAGGTGTAATAGCTACAAAATGTATTGTTTACGATCCATCAATGTTATTAAAAACTGTTTGATTAGGGAAAACAAAAAGAACTATGGTTAAGTATTTTTTTAAGGATAAAAATATTTCTATATTGTCATGCATTTAGTGTAGTTTAAACTCCTTGCTACTCATTTCATGGGATTGTACATCTCCATACATAAAAATTTCTCCTGAAAGATGTTATCTAATTCATTTCAGAGGGACGTAAGATATAATAAGTTTGTAAGATATATAAGTGGGAGTGACGTAGAAGTAAAGATTTGGACGTTCTTCAGGCAAAGGTTGTCATTGAAAAAAATGTAAAGATCTCTTAAAATTTGGACATTGTTTTTGCCTCAAATAAATAAATAACTAAATTTGGAAGCTAAAATACTGTGCTCTTTTATGTAACGACCACTCAAAATTTGGAGGAATATTCGCAGATTGACTTTGCATATCAATTTTCGGTGCTATTATTGAATTTCATCTAGACTGTACTTGCTAATTAATACCATATAATTGACATTTGGCTTGCTTCAGGGGGAACCTCAGCTAAAATGAGCACTTTAGTAGAGGTTTTCAAAAATGAGAAGACATGGGCACTTATATTTCATGTGGTGTCAATGGGAACTGCCTTATTTTTCATTTTTTATAGTGTTCATTAGTGGTGTGATTTTGTTATTTCTTTTGTGTTTTTTAGTATTATGGTTATTGGAGTCTAAATAAGTAAAACTAAGTTCATTAAAGTCAATTAGGGATTCTACTGTTATTTTATTATTTTATGCTTTTGTTGTTTCTTATATTTTACCACTTTTGGATTGCTTATAGGCCAATCTAAAAACAAGCATGGCTGCAAGATCAACTTACTCATACTATGTTATCACATGCATAAACAAACACTGAATTCTATTGAACAATACTTGTGAACTTTAAAATGCTAATAGACCTTTTATAAGAAAAAGAGTGGTTGACTGGTTTTCTAACTAAGTCTAGAACTGGATCAAGATTCAAGAGAATTGATGTGTTTGAAGCGTTGAATTTTAGAGCACGTCCTACAATTCAAAAATCACCCTCAAATCCTCAAGGATTTGTCTGAAACATCAAGAAGTATACATTTTTGTAACTACTTTTTATTGATAATAGTATGTCCATGCAATCTAAGTGTTAGTTATAGACATTACAGTCCTACAGAATGACATAGGACACGTGGAAGCCATTTATAGGCTTTACTTTGTAAAACAAATAATTGCATTTACTAGAAATTTCTATCAATAATGGATTTTTGGCGAAAATTCTGCATGTAGTGTCCTGATATTCTTCATTTTTGCTGTCTTCTTCTTATCTTCTCCCTTAATAAATGCAACTTTATTCTACAGCAAGAGGAGGCTAAAAGGAAATACCCAATTCCTAATTAGACTACAAAACATATCGAAAAGTAAATAAAAAACAAACTAGGAATCACATCATAACAAAATTATAGCAAAATGGACAACATAATACTAACTACTGTTGGCAACACAACAACAATAGCATCTCACCAGTCTTACAACACCAATAAATGTCCTGTTCCTTCAAAGCATGTTTAAAGAGAAACGTGGGTGCTGATTTTATTTTATTTTATTTATTTATTTTTATACGAAGGCATAGCTTAATTTTTTAATGAAATGTATGCTATTAGACTTGATGACTTTTTCTTCCTTATTTTCTGTTTCATAAAGGATTCAAAGAATGCATATTTTGATTTTTTTTTCAGCTCTATGTAATTAAATCTAATTTTCATTTATTTTCAGGGAATGCATACGTGCATTGTAGGACTGGTCTTAAGGTACTACCAATACTATATTTGTTGTAGGCTAATGTTAGCACTTTGACATTACATGCTAGTTTCTTCTTACTTTGATTTAATTTTGCACCTTGTACAGGATATGCAGAGGCTGTGGGCGTATGACAGTACATCTTCCCCTTGTTGGGGAAGTTACAGTTCTATCATTAGTGGTTTTACCAGTCTGCACGTTATTTGCCATCTTTTGGGCTGCAAATCAGAAAGCATCATATGCCTGGATTGGCCAAGATGTTCTTGTGAGTCACATTCTGGGACTGCACTAGATACTATACTATTCTGTAGAAAATTTTTGTTGCTTTATGAGGAATATAGTTCTGCATCCATCATTAAGGTTATGTTATAAAAATAGCATGTTTCCGACAAGTATTGTTTAGAGTACTAGTTACTGACTGCGCTAGATACTATGCTAATTATTTCTTTTTTAAACTGTTGTATTAACTATAGAATTTCTGCTGGTTAAATTATTTGACATTCAATAGGTGCATATACTTACACACACAACCATGTGAAGTAGGTAGGAAATGGATGGTATTTAAAAGAGGTGTCAACCTGGCATGCATGAAATTCCTTTTAACCTCTTACACCCAATGGATGTGTTCATTTGTCATATATGAAGGCAAGAAGCTCAGGCGTTCTCTTATGCTAATTTTTTTTTAGGGGTGAATTTGGAGATCTATATACTGTCTTTTTCTTTAGCACTTAATAAAAAATGTAAAGTAAAAAGTCTTTGAAGGTAGGAAGGAAGGCCTTATTCCATGGTTCAGGTTCTCTTTTATTTGTGTTGGAGCCTTTGCGAGGATTTATTTTTAAGATCTGATTTTGTTGAAGCATTTTCGTAATAAAATGCTCATTTTATCACAGTTGGATCTAGGGATGGCAGTGGGGCGGATTTTCACTGATATCCGCCCCGCCCGCCCCGATTGGGGCGGTTTTGGGTGTGTCTAAATGGATTTCGGGGCGGATACGGTTATCCAAACAACATCCGTCAAATAATCGGGACGGATACGGATTTGGCCATATCCGCCCCACAGATATCCATGTAAGTATGGAAACTACATAAATACCCCAGCTCCTTAAAAAGCAAATAAAAAAACCTTAACTATATCTATCCCGATCTCTCCACCAAATACTCCAACCCCTCCATAAGCTCTGCCTCCACCACCACAGATATGCCCACCACCTCCTGCAGTGAGTGTCGACAACCCCTTCTTCGCACCACCCACCACGGTCTCATCCAACCCAAAGCTCGAAAACAGCCTCATCATCATTCCTGTTCTTCACCAAATGGCTCTGATCTCATTCAGATTTGTCTCAGGTCTGGCTAAGAATGGAGGCAGAGTTTGGCTAGGAACATTTGAGACTGCTGAGAATGCGTGGCTCTCGAGATGTGGCTTAATTTTCCAAAAAGGGTTTCTTCTAAGCCGTCTTCTTCTACTTCTACTACTTCATCGGCTCTGGCAGTGTGAAGAGGAGGAAAAGCCGAGTTGGATTGGCAGCTCAAGCCGAATGGACTACAAGTTGATGACAAAAAAAAAAAAAAAAAAAAAAGATCAGAGAGAGGTGATCTTTGGCTGGATTGACTACTATAATTTTGGTGTGCAAGAGAGAGGTGTTCTTTGGATGCGAGATTAAAGTTAAAGCAGATCAAAGTGAGAGAGATAATGGGTGTTTTTTAATAATTATGTGAATATTAAAAAAAGATTTGTTATTAAATAAAATATAAGCGGATTGGCAGGGCGGGGAGGATATCCGCCAATCCGTGCGGGGCGGGGATGGTTTTTAAATAAAATTATAAACAGATTGGCGGGGCGGATTCGGGGATCCGCGATCCCTGACGGGGCGGGGATGGATTTGCTCAAATCTGCCCCAATCCACCCATTGCCATCCCTAGTTGGATCTTCCTAGTCTTCTTGCAGCTCAGTTGTCAGTCTCTTCTTCTACACTTCTAAAGAAAATAAAAAGAATGAAAAACAAAGAGGGTTGAACTTGATTTTGGCTGTAGTTGTCTTGTGATGCATATTGCATAGAGCTCTTGAATGAATATTTTCCGTCTCTGTTGAGCTGCTGTCGAGGACTGCTCAGCCCTTGTTATGATGTTTATAAAATTCAACTTTATGTCTCCAGGGTATCTGTTTGATAATAACTGTCCTGCAAATTGCTCGCCTTCCCAATATCAAGGTACTGAAGCTGATATTGGTTATTGCAATTTTTTGTTGACTTGTCTTTTTCATTCTTATTGACTTTTATCCTACATGCAGGTTGCCACTGTATTTCTTTGTTGCGCATTTGTGTACGACATATTTTGGGTTTTCATATCACCTCTTATTTTCCATGAAAGTGTAATGATTGCGGTAAGTCTCACTCTGGCCTTTTTGTTTCTCTTTGCATTTGGGTCTAAATGTGGGTGTTATGTTATGCACTAGACATAGTACTCTGAGATTTGGTGCTAAAATATCGTTGCCTATGGATCTGTGCAAGATTCTGGATTAACAAAAATAAAGAAATAAAATTAAAAGCAACAGTAGCGAAGGATCTACTTTTTTTTTTTTACCAGTTAACTGATAGCCCTTGTTATGATGTTTATAACTGATAGCCAAATAGTTTATTCATTACACTGCCTCCCTGGATGTTTATCTGATTTCACCCTTATATTCATGAGCATATGTGATGAGCTCAACAAAATCCATTTGACAAGTATGCTTGATCTATCAGGTTGCTAAAGGTGATGATAATGGCGAAGCTATGCCGATGCTATTGAAAATTCCTCGTTTCTTTGATCCCTGGGGCGGTGATAATAGGCTTGGCTTTGGAGACATTCTGTTTCCTGGTTTGCTCGTTTGCTTTACTCATAGGTATTGCACTTAGTGATTTTTATGTGAGAAATTTATTCGTTTTGGCCAAGCATTATTTTACGAAGTCAGAAACATGTTGATTGTGGTACCGTAAGATTCAGTTTTGTATCTGGAGGTAGTGGGTGCACATGGTTTACTTGGACAATAATTAAGGGCTTGCGTGATCAGCTAAAATTAAACTGGTTGCCTCCAGAATGGATACCTCTCTACTATTGTCACCCTCTAATCTTTATGGCTAGGCCAGTGTAGATGTGTTCTATTTTCTGGTCCATGTTAGAGCAACAACACGTAATAAGCTTCTTTTTTATTACTAATGTCAGAATCTAAGTATAATGAATTATTGACACCTAAGGGAACGACATTTGATTTCATGTTTGCAGTTGCTGGTATCAAAGTAAATAGAGTGGTAGATATTGAGATTAGGATTATTATTTATTAGGTCTTTTACATTCTTGCTGGTCAAGCTATCTTGTGCTTGCATAAAGGCTTTATGTGTCTGTAATCAAGCATATTTTGATTCACTTATGCATGAATAAGGTTCTCTATTTTTCTTTTCTTTTTTCATCTTCTTCTGATTATTATTTATAGATGTGACTCTTAAAAGTTATCCATGAGTTCTCTGCCTCAGATTCCTTTCACTAGGGCAATCCATCGACTTGTGTCTGCCTACTGGCCAAGTCATCCGACATCTTAGTCGCCACTAGTCACCATCAGCCCCAACATACTACTTACTGAACCAAACGCAATCCTGACTTGCCAGATCATACATTGTTGTAAGCTTTAATGGTTTTGAGATCAACTTCTTGTTGGATAAAGCACAATTGTGCTCCTTATGTATAGATAGTTCCCTAGAGGACTTATCGGGATCAAGAAGATAGAATGCAACCTAAGGTTCAATTTCTCCTTAATCTTACTATGAAGGCATTCCATTCAGTTACAATCTAATTGCACCCATTTTCCAATAGATCTTATGGTTTTAGCTTTGAATCCGTTAGGTCTCCCATCTTTCAGTGGAGTCATCAACCTTTCCTATATCCCCACTTTTCCCTAAATCTAGCTGCCAAGTCTGTAAATCCAACGAAATCAATCTTAGATCTAATCTCTTCTTAGAGATCTACAAAATCTAAGCCTAGTCACTCCCAAATCCCCGTCTCTGCCAGTTACCAATTTCTCCATCTTTTGAACTTTAGTTGTAACCTTAGGGTTTGAAAGCATAATGTCCATTTCTACTTAACTATATATATATATACTTTTTCACATACTGATACACTTGCAAATATAGGTTAACCATTAGGAACTATTCTTTCATCACCAGAGTGTCTAGGATGGCAAGGCCTTTGACATGGTTTCATTTTCATCAAGAGAGTTTTTGTGTCATGTTATGATCTTTTTTTGGGGGGGGAACAACAATGGATTACATTCGCAAAATGGAAAATGTTGGTATTTTGTATATAATGAAATTCTGTAAAGAATATAAATTATAGGAAATTGGAAGCAGTGCCCATTATCAAGTCACTTACTTTCTAAGGAGTCAAAGAATTTGAGCTTGTAGTCTCTATCATGTCCACGCCAAATGTAAATCCAGGCAACGTGAGAGTCATCTTCAGAGACGTCTCGCGCTCTCACTCTTTTTTTGGAGGAATAGATCCAAATCCTATGAAGCTCAAAACTGCCATGATCAGCCACTCTATTTCCCAGTTCACATGTCTCCGTGAACTCTCCCCATCTAGCTTGTAACGACCTATTCCGCTCTAGTTGCGGGCCTAGACTGCAGCTGACCTCTGATAGCTAAGCCCAAGCCCACATTGTATCAATATTTTCCTCAATGTAACCACCTACATATACATGGGCCCCATCTTGGCTTTCGGTTGTGGGGTTTTCTCAAATGGGCTCGGTACAATTGAGGAGATGACAAATACTTGTCTCAAAAGGCTTCAGTACAATCCAGGAGATGACAAATCCTTGTCCCCAAAGGCCTAAGTACAATTGGTAGAAAACATGTCAGTGCTATCGTTTATCTATCTTCTTTTTTCACAAGTAAATTTTTTTTATAAGATGCAAGGATTAACAAAAGGTAACCTTAGAAGCATGAAGGCCCCACATGTGACTATCTTATTTCGTATGCAATGATTCAAGGACAAGAGTGTCCCTATTCTATAGAAGAAAATAAAAATATATCAATAATAATAGCTTCCGGTTCCAACCCCTTGTTAGAGAAAAAATTTTTGTGGTGTTTAAGTTTCCTCAATCGCCAATCCTTTGCTAACTCAACCTATTTCGGTTTTTTGTTGATTTGGTGAAAGATTGTTGCTTTCTGAAGAAACAACGGTTAGCGATTTCAAATTTTGATTTACAACAGTGGGTTCTCATTGATAAAAAAAAATGGGAGAAACACAAATCAAAGTGGAATTTTCATCTTCATTTAGCATCATACATGTTAGTATCTATTCATGTCATGCTAGTTGCCATTAGTTGTTTTATACTAGCATATAGGAACCAAAGTCATATAAATTAAACCCCCTTTAATTGTATTTTTGGTTGAAAGCCACAACTGTCAACAAAAGACATGCAATCATAATGTTCTCCTAGTGGTCGCCACTTTCAAGTCGTCATCAAGGGAAATGTGTTTTGCCGCAAGTGTTAGAGGATAGACACCATCACTGCAAAACTTTAAGAGTCAAAGTATCTAAATTTGATCCGGATAGATTCCAATGTCCAGTTGGTAAAGCCATTGAATTCCAAACATCTAAAATTATGGTTCAAAGCCATAGTTATCAAACGTGTATCATATTATATATTTCTGAATTATAGATATATGTATCATATCATATATTGTAAGATATATGGAAAAAAAAAAAATAAGTATACATAAAAATTAGTCCTTCACATATTTAAGAAGTAAATACATAGTTAATCAAAATAAAGTCACAAGTAGATAGTTTCAAGTCAGGTGATGTGCAAATAACCATTAGTTAAGAGAAGTGAGTAGGGGGAGGTTTGTTTTGCTTCTAATTTTACTTCTTACTGTCTTCTAACTAAAAGCAAAACTTCTTAATCGAGTAAGCAATTAGAAAGTGCTTACTAAAAACTTATGACTTTTGGAAGTCAACCTTCTTACTTCTTAATGAAAACAAATGTCACTTAAGTGAGATATTTTGGGTTAGGTGCAAATAAAATAACCCAAAAGCTTCATGAATCTTTTGAAGCAAATAAAAAAGATAATTGTTTGATCGCTAAAACACACAAACCACAACTTTTCTCACAAGAACACGATCGCACACACACAAACACACAAAACAATTGTTTCAGATCGCAAATCCAAGAGGAGTAAATTGCAAAGTGCAAACCTAATTTGTGTGTTTCAGATTTGATCAACTAGCCTCTTTCTTACCTAATCGAGGAGGAAATGAAACAATCAACCCAACTATTTCTTACCTCATAGAGGAGACCCAACTGATTGAAATCTCAATCAACCCAACTATTTCAGATCTGATCGATTACCTCATAGAGGAGACCCAACTGATTGAAATCTCAATCAACCCAACTATTTCAGATCTGATCGAGGAGCAAAATCCTTCCAGGAGGACGAACTATCAACCCTATTATTTCGGATATTTTCTTCTTTAGGATTTTGGGGATTCTAACATATTCTTTTCCAATACGTTACATGTGATGTACCGGCGGGTACATCTGATAAACCGATATATATTGGCCGCTACTCCCAATATAGTGCAAAAACAAGACGTGTGACGGTTAGTAACCGATACGGTATATAAAGACGGTACATCTTGTATTTGTAACTATGGTTTAAGCATATAACTTGAACTTCATTCTATGCAAAATTGTAACAAAACCTGTAACATTTGTGGAATTCAGTTTAAAGAGCATGATGAGCTCGTGAGAGGCTGATGGTTGGTATTTTTTATTTGGTTGAATGGGATCGAATGCTTGATGATGTTTGTTGCTCCGTTTTTGGTTTTTTTGATAATTGTTAGGAGAGAAGAAGTAGAAAAAACTTTTTTGTTCTGAAACTCTGATGATTAAGTTTCATTTACCGAGTTGTCTTGTGTTAGTAAACTGGAATCCAATTACATATTCTCGATGCATATGCAATGCATGCCCCACCTCAATGAGTGCAAGTAGAATCATTTTCTTGGAGGACATCATTGTTGATTACGAAACGTTATTGTTAATTGAGGGAAAAGCAATGCAACACCTCAAATACACAAAGGAGGAGTGATGAAATGAGGGCGCAAAGAAGGAATGGAAGGAGAAGATAAGTGGTTGGAAATGAGAGGGGGAAGGGAGAATAGGAGAAAGGAGGGGTGTTGGTTCGATTCAATTGTGTTGATGCAAGATATCATATGTTCATGCACTTTCTACTTTTGTAGTTTGTTTTGTTGTGCTTAATCTCATTTCTATTATTTGGGCTATTATTACTGCTCAAGAATGTTTGGCTACTACGGTTCATAATGTTGAACTACTATGGGACAACATACGCATAGGATGGCAGTAGCAGAAATGCGTATGTCAAGGTGGATGTGTGGTAAACCCGTAAGGATAAAATTAAGAATTAAAGAATTAGAAGATACTTGGTGTAGCACCCATAGAGGACAAAATTAGAGAAAGACATTTAACATGGTTTGGTCACTTGCGGAGGAGACCAAACATGGCGCCAATGTCTAGATTGGCAAGTTAATGGAGGGTGTAGACGGAGGGTACGACTGTCGAGAACTTGGATGAAGGCGGTGAAGGAAGACATCCTTGAGTTTGGATTAGGCGAGGATATGTGAGAAGACCGCATTGCTTGGAGAACCAAAATCCGTGTAGCCGACCTGAAAGTATCGGGAATGGGTTTTGATGATGATGATTATTATTACGGCTTAAGAGTGCTTAGGAATGTCCAGTTGGGATCCTAATAGGTTGGAAAGGTGGGCTATATGATAGATAAGTAATTTGTAATGTTTTAGCAAGTGTCTAAGTTACTATGGAGTTTTCTATGTTATGAGCTCCAAAAAGGGGATTATATCGCCTTGTTTTAGCACTAGAATGCCATTGACATTATGACATGTCTTGGAAGAAAATCGTGGGTGGTGATGAGGTGTCGGATCAGTCCGACGGTGCAATAGGTTTCACTGCTCTGGGTACGGGTGAAGAAGTGTTCGGGAGTCTAAACATTAATATGGACTATTTTGTTGCAATATTAGCCCATCAATGGGGTTTAAGGGTTGGTGGGGGTCTGGGGTGTATTTTTCTCTTTCTTTTTCTTGTTTTATGGTGTTCATTGTTAACCCAACGAACTACATTGAATCTAAAAGAAAAGTGTTGATTGTAAATGGACTGTTTTGGTCTCCTATTTTCTTTTATTTTTATTATTTGACACATTTTTTCCCGTTGATGCAGATTTGACAAATTCAAAAAGAAGGGTGGCATAAGTGGATACTTTTTTTGGGCAATGATAGGTTATGGAACTGGTGAGTCTTGATGCATCAGATATCCCTTTGTCTTTTCTAGTACTAGTTGCATCTATTTTCTGCAGCATATAATATTTTCCATAGTGACATCTAAATGATGATACCATGAAGGCAAATACTTTCAATATGGGTAAGAGGGGATAAACAAGTTCGGATAGTCCATGGTGTGTTGTATCTCACTTGACTTCTTTTTTTTATTAATTCAAGGCAGGTAAAAGTTTGACATCTGCATGAATTGAGTTGCACAAGTCATAAATATTTAAATTCAACGACTTTGAACATAGTATTGGTAAAAAATTTACCCGTTAAAAGCACTTGAACATAGCGTTAGTGCACACTAAAGTCCTACATGCAGTCATTAGGTAGATCTGGCTGGTTCTGATGTAGATCAGCCTAGTTCCATTGTCTTTTCGTCTAGATCAATGGTTTGATTCCTTTCTAACTGCTATCGTATATATATATATATATATATATATCATGTTCTCCTTTTGCTTCCGCCATTAAATTGTTAAATGGGTTTTTTTCTAAGAAAATAAAATGTGAAATAGTTTGGCTATGGAAACTATCAATTTGGGCTGTTTTGATTCCATTAAAGTGAGACTGTGTAGGAAACATACAATTTTTTCCCCCAATGTGGATATGGGTGGGTGTTATTTTAAAAGTTTGGAAAACCTGGGTTTTTTTTTTTTTTTAATTCTAAGTGTTTTTTATTTTAATTTGTTTTCATGGAAAACCATGAAAATAGTGGAGATAGAGAGAGCAAGTGAGAAAAGTTCTCATCCAATGTTGTTGAAGATAGTCATTTTTCTTTAATTTCCATGAAAAAAGTATTCTTAGTCCCCTCTAGCTACTTTTTTTTTCCATAATTTTGAGAGAAGATGGGTGACGGGAGGTCACAAATTTCATACACTCATCTCCCTTCTTCCTCTCTTCCATGATCTTTTCTCTAGTTTTATGTTTTCCATTGAAAACAAAAGTCAAACACACCCTAATTGGTTCCTATTACCACCCTTCCATGGTTGGACAGCTGAACACCAAAGGGGAAGGACAGCGAAACCGGACTCGTAGGTTGGTCCGTAAATGCTGTCCTCCCATTGGTTTGGTTGGACAGCTGGACAGCATAACTGGACTCGTTCTCCTACATCTGTTGTTGTCGTTGAACCATTGATGTCCCATTAGTTGCACCTGTAAAGACTTTTTCTACTGCTGGTCCATGCCTCTCAAAGATGCTTTTATTACTTAACCTCTGACTCTTGTCTGAATGGCCATAGTTAATGTAGTAGTGAGACTCTGGCATGGTGATTTTGTTAATATAACCTCTATATATTTGTTGATTTAAGCCCATTCTCTTGCAATTAGATTTTTTTTATTTGTTTATATAGCCTAGAATTTCATGAACTCCATGATAACCTTATAAAGGTTATTTAGTTGCTAATGATCTTAGTTTTTCTCTGTCCGTCGATCTGAATGATGCTTTGCATCGGTAGTCACTGTTCTTATTTATTTGCTGACGGTATAAGGATCATCTGCTATTGCAGGTCTCTTCCTTACATATCTTGCTTTGTATCTTATGAATGGGCATGGTCAACCTGCACTTCTCTATCTTGTTCCATGTACATTAGGTAATCAAATATCATCAGTGTTTACATATGCCTTCTGATGTTTATGAGATCACCTTTGAGTGCTGACTTATACTTTACTCTGGATTCTTTTGTGAAGGAATAACAATCCTAATGGCTACAATTAGAGGGGAACTCAAAGAACTGTGGAACTATGGAGAGGATGATGAATCACCCTCTCAACCTTCTGGAGAAGCTTGAAGCGTAAAATGTGCTGCTTCTTCAAAGCAAGATAAATACAGGCAAGAGCGGACGCTCCCATTTCTTCTTGGAGCAAGGATTGGATCAGTTTTCAGATAGCAAAGACAGAAGAGCAGAATTAACAGGTAAACAGCTACTTGATGCTGATGTTTCTGTAGTGTGTATTATGCTCCTTTTGGCACAGTCAGAATGGAGAATCAGGCGCTTGGTTTTGATTTTAGGATTTACCAATGTAAAGAAAGAAATGCTGTATAAAACTGTAATGTTCAGGAGTTACTTGTACAATGTGTTTTATAATCAAACTCAGTGTATCCATTCATACAATGGAAGATTGCATCAATATGTCAATGTGCAGCCATGACATATAAATTCCCATGTATATGCACTATTCAGGACCTTGTTCTTATATACGCGACAGTTTTATTTCACATAATGTCAACACTTGTTATTAAATGCTTATTGTAGTTAATTTGGATGTGTATTATGAAATAAATGCAATATTGTGCCATTGTAGCTACGCATTTTAACTGTTCTAAAACGAAGTGGAGAATGCATTCTTATTTTTCTGTTACACACGAGGATGAACAAACTCTGTTTTTGAGACAACATAACACAGATAAACATGCAATGTTATACAGGTATGACAACTAAAGACCTCGGCCTAGGTGGCGATGCGCTAGAAAAACGCTCAGATTAATGGTTAGGCGGTCTGGGCGAGTATTTTTTTTTTTTTTTTTTGAAAATAAACAATTTAATTGTTTTTTATTTAGTATATGTCTGAATGTAGCAAATAATGATTACTTAATGGAATTCTCAAAGAATTTGTAGATATCAATTTTAGTAATGTAGATTTTATCAAACATGACTGAGGTTATTCATGCAATTTGATGAAAAATAAAAGAGCAGGTTTGAATATTTGTCCACAAATTCAACTTTGTATAAAGTACTTATCATGATCAACTTTAGTCATTTGAGTTTTAATAAATTTTGTTCATGATTGTTAATTTTCTTGTTTTTAAATTTTGCATATGTATTATGGCATTAATTTGGATATAATTGATATGATATTATGCTTAATTTTTGTAAATTATTAAAGTTATAATACAAAATCTAAGACCGCCTAGGTCCCTAAGCGTTAGGCACCTCCTCGCCGTCCGCCCACCACTTTTTAGAACACTGCTAAAGACCACGAAAACACTCAAGATTGGGATTGCCAGATATGCGTAAAGAATCTGAGTTTGAATTTGCAAGTGCATCAATGGTTCTCTCAAGATCTTATGTTTGAGATTACCAAGTGACTTGTGTTCTAAAACAAGTCCTAAAATTTGATGAGATATCATCAAACTGATCAAAGCACAAATATGTCATAGCATAACCTTACTTTCCAATGGAAAAATTTTATTTACTTCCAACTCAATGAACAAGGCAACATCTTTAGACAGAGACATCATAACACTTTTTTAAGAGCCTAGTAAGTAGAAGGGGCAAAGGTGAGTAGATGCTTAGAATGAAGCCATGGTTGGACCACAATAACAGCCTCAAATCTCTTGGGAGTCCCATTGAGTTGAGCATCAATCTTGAGATGATACTTGATCCCTGAAACCACCTGTCTCTCAGCCTCCACAACCTCCACAAATCTCAACCCTACACCAACACTTTCATCTTCACTCTTCATTCTATTATACTCCTCCACTGAAAACTTCCCCAGTTTTTGTACCTCCTTGTTATGCTTAACATCTTCAACTTCCTTCCATCCACCCACTTTTGCCTCATTATCCCAATCATCAACAATACTTCTACCACCAATGAAAGAAGAAGAACAAGAAGGATAAACACATTGCAAAGCCAAAGCAAGTAAAACACACAAAAATACTGAAACTTTAGCCATTTTTTTTTTTGGAGTTTTGAGAGATGGTGGTGAGTAAGCTTGTTATATATAGAGGTGGAGATGGCTTGGTTTAGTGACACGCAAATGTGAATGAGCACCAACAAAGTGCCGCGTATTGTGAGAGGAGATAAGCACAGATGAGTGAAGTTGAGGTGTGGTACTGTACTTTTATGGACCTTTTTTCAATGCCTTTACTGTAGCCTCCATACCTCTCCTGCATCATTTGGTTTCTAGTGGCACTGGAATCCCAATCACTTTTGAGTACCATACAAAATTGTTTTAGTGAATTTTAGAGTTTGGTGCCATATTAATGTTTACTTCAAACTTCATTCCCAAGAGACCGTAATCTCTAGGTATCATGGTCTCGACTCAAATCGTGAGTTAAGTGTCAGAGTCTTCAGTTAGGTTAGCATGTGCGCAACTGTGGTGAAAGAAAAAGACGCCTTTGTCCCAACTTCAACACATTGACAAGTTCACGGGACGCCTCTTTGGAACCTTATATACAAGCCTTTCATTTGTTAAAGTCACAACCATAACCTTTACTCCAATCTGGAGCTTAGCCCATATTATTCTCTACAATCACTTAATCTATCTTACAATAGACATAGGTGTTTTACTATTTATTACTGATTGGGACAAACATCAAATGAGAATTGAAAATAAAAGATGACTAAGATTGAAAGTTGCGAAGATGTTAAGGGTTGAGATTCATTCTCTTCTAAATGACATGTTTGTAAATATAAAATATGTAGAAGGGCAAAAAAATTAAAAAAATTGTGAAAAAGTTAGTGAAATTTACATGTAGCGGAGAGAGAAAGTAATGTTTATTCCTTTTTTTTAAATGAAAACTATTATTATTTACGTAGTTGTCGGATTTCGATAAACTTGGTATCATTGAAGTGCAATTTTAAAGATATTTTCAACAAAAACAATGATCAATACAAAAACTTAAAATTTCAAAACATGTATTTTATTTTTAAAACATGTAAGTATCTTTAAGATTTTCATGCTTAAGTATAATATTTTTTTCAAAGAAATGGACAAACATTTTATTGAACATTCAAACAAAAACTCTGAATATTCAATCGATTTTAATTTTAACCGAGTTTGACTCTAAAAAAAATTAGTATTCTAAAATATGATATTTTCATGAAACTACTTGAGGGCAATGGTAGGGATGGTGATGTGGGTATCCAATGTATGATAATTAACAGTATAAATAAATAAACATATGTAGAGTGCTAACGACACAAGTAATATGCTAGTTTGTATACAAAGAGTATATCTTCTAAAATGGTCAAAAGTTATATGAAATTCTAAAGTGTTATTGAGACATGGAGATCGGTGATTATTGAATAAGCATGCAAGAATAGAAGAACTACGATCTTAAAATAAATAAATAAATAAATTAATTAATTAAAAAAAAAACTTAGAATTCGTCATGTCTACATTGGTTCGCCTCAAGATTGGTACTCGATTATTTATCAAATGTGAACAATTCTCAAACATTTTGATTAACTTTCTCCTTCCTAATTAACCTCAGCCCTAGCCCCATTACCACATGTTAGAGCATGTAGTGTGGTTAAGTGTGGAGATTTGTTAAAGAGGGATTATGGTGTTTGAACCAACATTCTCAAATCAATGACATTCCATTCAAGAGATCATCTTCTATTTTCTTTTCCGTCTTTTCCGTCATTCTGAATATTTGCACTTTGTTATTTACTCTGTCACATTTAAGTTGAGTGTATTAACCCACTTCTAAGTAGTTCCTTCTTGACTTGAGTGAATAACTTGTGAGTTTCGAAGTCAAGATGAAATCAATTTGGAAGGTCATCAATGTTGCGTTCTACTTAAAATCGAAATTGCATTCATGTTGGCTAGATTTATGTTACACATTTAAAGTAAGTGTAATCGATGATATTTTTTTTTTGAAAGGTAAGCGTGTAGCCGGTGGGTATAGAACCCAAGACGTGGAGTTTAAACCACCACAGCCTTAAGCATCCAACCAAACTACCATTGGCATAATCAATGATACTTGCAAAAGTAAATCGACGATACTTGCAAAAGTAAGTTTGGGTTTTTATTTTTGTTTTATTTTAGCTTGAGCACTAGTAAAATACATGTTTGGGATGGTTGATAAATGCCTAATCAGGCATATTTACATATATTTTAGAGTCATTTTCGATATCCATCATATCACAATTTGCTTGTTTTTACATTCCTCAATTTTTATTTATGTTATCTTATTTCAACCCTTTCTTTATTCAAATCACAAGATACCATATCGTATAAAATAAATTATTTCAACAATCCTATATTTATTCAGAGTTAAACATGTTCATGTTACCCACCTTTGCGACATTATTGCATCTATCTACACTAATTTTTATGTGGTTGAGCTCCTACATTAGCTGTATAGTACAATTCTTTATTATCATAATTAACCTCAATCATTCACTAATGTATAATTATTTGTTGTTGCCACGAATAATCAGTGTATAATGATATATACAACTAGGGGTGGGCACGGGACGGGATGGGACGAGATATACTCATCCCTATCCCATCCCGTTCATACGAAATCGGGACGGGATCAGCGGCATCCAAAAAATTTGAAGCAACATCCAAAAATTTTGAAGCAACATCCAAGAAGTGATAAACTGTAAATAATGAGCTTCTTCACTGCAGTACAAACAAAATTTGAAGCAATATATACCTGTAAATAATGAGCTTCTTCACTGCAGTACAAACAAGATTTCACAATAAAGTGATAAACTCTTTATTCAAAACATTACAAGAAGAACAAATAGAATAGAATAGAACTCTTTATTCAAATCAGAGTAGTTAGAATTAGAACTTCTAGAATACATTCCAGTAACAAATAGAATACAAACATAAGACCTAAATAAGATACAAACAGAGTACCTAAACAGAATACAAACAGAAACCAAACTTTTAGAAAGTAGAATTGTTACAGAAACCAAACAAAGAAACCAAACTGAATTGCAGAATTAGCATCTGAACCAGTTTGAGTTTGTCTACGCACAGGTCTTGAGTTTCCTACGCACAGGTCTTGTCTTGAGTTTGTCTTGAGTTTCCTACGCACAGGTCTTGAATTAGCATCTAAAGTAGCATCCTACGCATAGGTCTTGAGTTTGTCTTGGATTCCTGAAAGAAAGTATATATTGTCAGATGCTTAGAAACTAACATGACATTCAATAGGAAACAAAAGCGTGAGGGGACTTCACGTGGGACTTGCATCACTTTGAATGTTTACATTCAACTGAAAGTTTTCACTGTAAACATTACAAAAAGATCATAATTGAAAGCATCTGCAGTCTCCAGAAATAACTTGAGAATACTATAGGATATATAGAAAGTATATATTGAATTTGCTTGACTCAACTATATATGCACAGGTATATATTGTCTTAGAAAGTATATCCTCATTCAAGTATATATGCACAGGTATATATTGTCAGGAATATATATATTGAATTTGCTTGACTCAACTATATATGCACATCATTAAAAGTCAAAAAGAAATTCTTGCTGTGAGGAATAAAAAACCACAAACTTTATACTGCGCCAATGAAACCTCCCTCTCGCAACACACACACAGACCTTCATTTACTCTAAGTGACACAAACAATCATGGATTAAGTAGTTCCAGATCCAAGGCTCACCAACTTGAACGAGACACCCAGGAAAATTAGTGACCATCACTATCATTCAATTCAAAGTAAATAGTAAACAAAACTAAACAACATCAAGAGTTTGCTTACCTTCCTTCCCTTTCTAAAATCAAGAACACATATAAAAGGAAGAATATCTTGAATGTACATATTTATTTTCATAAGTTCCAGGGAAGAATTAGAGTTTAGAAAGCAAGAAAACATATTTGATTGCAGAATCATAAAGAAGAGACTGAGGTTATATGGACATGTACCTCACTTCTTCCTTCCCTTTGGATCCGAAACTGAACTTATATGTTCTACATACACAAAAAGCACACAAATTAATCAATCTAAAAGTTCCAAAGAAGTTAATAAATATTTTAAATTGGAGAAGCAAATTTAAAAATAAAATTATCTGCTTCAATAGTTTCATAAAATTCAAGTTCTTGATTGTCTGGTCGAAATTCCAGTTCTGAAGTTGCAATATCATCTCCCTTCAAAACAAAATAAGATGTCATTGAAAGCTTAAAACCTCTCTCATTACAAAAACAAAAAGAACAAGGTGAAATTTTCTTTAAACAAATTTGATCAAACAAATCACGCCTATCTCATTAAAAGCTAAAAACAAAGACCTAAATAAGATGTCATTGAAAGCTTAAAACCAAACAAAATTAGAGCCCTGTCAAACAATTTTCTTTAAACAAAGACCTAAAGAAGATCTCATTGAAATCTAAAAACCTAACAAAATTAGGACCCTGTCAAACAATTTTCTTTAAACAAAGACCTAAAGAAGATCTCATAAAAAGCTAAAAACCTAACAAAAAAACCTAACAAAATTAGGACCCTGTCAAACAATTTTCATCTCACTCTTTTCATCTGATCAACCCTAAGACTACAACCCTAAGAAAACCACAAACACCCAAGATTTTCAATCATCAACCGAAACGAGAAAGGTGTTTTTCTCGCATCTAGCAACAGAATCAAACAAATAAAAAAGCATATAGAAACATCAATACTGTAAAAACATAAAAAAGCAGAGATTCAAAGCATATAGGGTTTTCTTTTTTACCTGAAATCGGTGAAGGGGAAGAGATGATGAGAGAGTGAGATCAGATGAAAAGAGATGAAGTCGGATGAAGCGTGTGCGAGTGAGAACAACCTCTTTTCTGCTTTTGTTTGTTGTTCATTTGCTATAACCCTAAAATCGAACCAAAAGATTCATCAAGATCCTCCTTAAAGATGAAGAAAATTGGGTAAATCGGCTCAAATCAATATTACAAAGCTTCGATCTTTGCGGATTTCAAAGAGATTTATAGGGTTTTCTTTTTTACCTGAAATCGGTGAAGGGGAAGAGATGATGACTGATGAGAGAGTGAGATCAGATGAAAGGAGATGAAGTCGGATGAACTGATGAAGCGTGTGCGACAGTGCGAGTGAGAAGTAGAACAACCTCTTCAGTCTTCTCTGCTTTTGTTTGTTGTTCATTTGCTAATTGCTATAACCCTAAAATCGACATGCTTTTGTTTGTAGATATGTTTTAACTTTTAATTTAGAGAGAGGAGACTTGAGAGAGTGAGTGAGAACTGTGAGATATTCATGGAGATGCTAAAAAATTAAATATGTTATATACATCAGTATATTTGTATGGGCATCCACAATTCTAAAATAAATAATTAAATAAAAATATTAATAAATTAGTTCGGGACGGGACGGGATTGGCGGGATTGAAAATCTTCATCCCATCCCATCCCATTCTAGATCGGGACGGGACGGGATCGGGATGAAATTATTCAATCCCATTAAGACCCGAAAAAATCGGGACGGGACGGGAACGGAATCGCGGGATGGGATGCCCACCCCTATATACAACCTCTTCTTCAACAACTACATTCAATTTTTTCCCACTCTTGTTTGCTCATGTATGTTGTTAAATCTTCTCCCACCCTTTATGTTTTTCATCTACTATTTTCCAAATCAAAATGCATTGTTTTGCCAAACACTTGTTTTGATGAAGCTCTTGTTTTGCAATATTACATGGACGATAAGTTTTTAACACCTTATCGTGGTTTCGCGCCTCCTGTAAAGTAGTTCATTGAACGTGAAAAAATATCTTCAACAACTCTAAAGTGAGTCATGTTTTCAATAAATCTTGTAAATCCTCCAAGAGTATATATACCTGGTTTAAATATAGATTTGTATAGAGTTTACTTTCCAAAAAGTAAAATCAAAATGTCATCAATTTTATAACCAACAAATCATTTTATTTATATAAGCTAAATAATTTAATGAACCCCATTTCTACGGTGCCTGGTATTGTGCCTTGTGGTACCAGGCACCGTAGAAGTGTTCTTTAATGAATAAAACTTACTTGGGCCATGTGAACCAAAAGATTGGCATGATTGAATGTTGAGAAAAGGTTGTTAATGTTTTCATTTAAAATTTGTGAATAAATGGTGTTTACCTTATATTTTTTTACTCATAAATCATGTGACTCTTAGCAAAAAATAAATAAAAACATATGGGTCCATGTATAAATTAGCTGTCATGATGCACTTAGTTTTATCTTTAAATAAAAAATAAAACATTTAGTATTTTTTTTTTTTGTTTACCATAACTAGCTCATTGTTGATAGCAATCCTAAGTTCCCAATTGATATTAAACCCAAGTATATAATTTTTATTTTCCAATTCTTGAATATTCAAAAGCAACAAGAATTCATTGCAAATTGAAAAGAAATTTATACTAAAAGTCTAGAACATAATTAATAACTACAACTCGTGTGTCAATCACTACAATTACCTACTAAACATTTTTTAGAGTGTTGTATTGGTTTGTAGTATGTAGAGTGATGAATTATATATTTGAAAATAACCATTCTCATGTGAGGTTTTATTTTTTATTTTTATTTATTTTTCATTTGAATTGTTTCTTGTAAGTTGGTTGGATTGTTATTTGTTAATTTTTTTTTTGTTGGGACTTCACTAGTGAAATTATTTCTTCGTTGATATTTTAAATTTAAATTTCATTTTCAAGGCTCTAAAGTTCAATATCATAATTAACAGTGAAATGCAGTGAAAAAGTTTTTCCATTAGTTCACAAATTAACTAATGATCTATATTTTTTTTTGAGAATTGTATGAATAGTGATAGAATTATTCTCACAATTATTATAAGTCGATTTAAAATTTACAATCGCTTAAATAACTTAAAATGTATGGTGGTAGGTTACAAAAATATAAAATCAAGATGAAAACTGGAAACTTTTATATTCATGATTTTTTTTTTAGTAATAAACATCAAAATATAATAATCACTAAAAAAATAAAAAAGACTGATGATATAAGCATTTGAACGAGGATTTAAATTTTGGAAATGGAATTTAATAAATCATAAAGTAGAGATTCGAGAACAATCGAGTCCAAATTATAAGATCGAGGATTCAAGATTTTGAGAGCGAGATTGGGTAAATCATAGAGTGAGGATTTGAGAAGGACCTGCTCCCAAACTGCGTTCAGAGTGTGAGTGTCCGTGAGGTCGTGATACCCAACTCTCTCAATCTCATGGTGGTATCGTCAGGACTAAGGTCCCTTCTTCAAAGGGCACTTGGAAATGAAACCCACCACCACAACCACCCAATACACTGCTTTCGAATTTTGGGTTCTTCTCCTTATTCATTCTCAACATGGAGAAACAACAACAACAGGAAGAACAACAAAGCAAGGATGGACGACAAGAAGTCAGAGTGGTGGATTGTGGACGGAGAGATGCACGAAATAGGAGAAAACGTGCCTCCGAGAGAAAGATTTGTGATACCCAGAGACAATATCCCCAACAAGCGTCGAAAACAGATGAGAGAGCAGTTCATGCGTCGAACTCGGCTCGTTCTCAAGGAGTCCGAACACGAGCCCTTCTGCAAACGCTACATTGAACTGTACCAAGAACTTAGAGAGAATTGGGAAAGGCTTTATTGGGATGAAGGGTATTCAAAGAAACTTGCCCAAGATCATGCTAACTATGAGTCTGCTGAAGATGATGACCTAGACTTTTCGCCATACAGGTGCTGTGCATTCTACCCTTTTTTACTTTTTTTACTTTTTTTTTTTTTATGTGGTTCCATGAAGAATTGTGTTCTCTTTTGTGTTTATCAGGAAAAGGCGAATTCAACCTGAACAACCCAAGGTACTACTGCTCAAAACCTAAACTTTATTTATTAACAACATTCCCAACAGATAAGTTTTATCCTCAGGTGTGTTCAGGTGTGTTTGGTTGCATGGAATCCTAAGGTGGGAATCCAATTCCATGGCATGGGATGCCATGGACTTGACCAACTTTGATGTTTGGTTGTCCATGGGAATTGGATTCCAATTCTTATTGTGAGTGTTTGATTGCCCAAAACTAATCATGGGAATTTTTTTATTTTTTTTTTCATTCATTTTGAAGATCCCACAATTCTACTTTTATATATAAACTAGAATATGGTTTTGATTTTGCTTCCTGCAAAACATCCTTACAGTATCATTTTAAACTCGACGTCTGCTTAAATCTTTCAATGAGAAATCAACGTTCAATACTGGTATTCAGAATTCTAATAAAAAAAATTTAGCAATATATATTTTGACTAAAATTTTCAAAATGAAATCATGTTTACTGCATAAACATAACAAGTCCTAAACCACATACTCCCAAACACCAATTAAACAAAATCCAAACTTTCTAACTCGTTGATTACTAATCAAAACACATAAAAATGATTAAAGACAAGAAGGCAATGACTTTTGCTCTAAACTAATTATCCTCCAACTCTGCAAGAACCCAATCCTCCCTTGTTTTTTTGGTCAATCCTAAAAAGAAAGTACCAAGCTCTACGTTCCCATCGAACTTTCTCATGATTTTTAAAATTTGACGTTTGGTAAGTCTAGGAACTGCCCTTACAACCTTCTCAACTTCTTGCCAAGGGAAGGTTTCCAATCGTATAGGCATAGCACTCGCTTGCTCAAATGCCTTGCATATACTTGATATGGCCTTAGCAAACTCGGGGTCATCGTTGTCACATGTTCGCTTGCGTTTGCGAGACGATGTAGTAGAACCCGAGGCAACATCTTCCCCGTCTCCAGTGTCTGTAAGGACACTTTCACTTGCTTCAACCATGGGTACATTGTCATCATCACGACTTGCTATACAGCGATCGCCAGTTGCTTGATCATTTTCTATTATGATTGTAAGGTCGCTATAGTATAGAAAGATTTTGCCACAAACTTTTTTTGCTTCCTTGTGTGCCTAAACAATGTTAAGAAATATAATTGAGAAAACAATCTAATTTAACAAAAATATTAGAACAATCAACAAAATAAAAATAGTTGGAGAAAAATTTTCAATAAAGATTAGAAAACTAACATTCTCAATAAATTCTAACTAGCATTCTCAATGACATTGAAAAATAACTCGCATGAGGTCCTACCGAACCATATTGAACCATGCTTAAGAAAGCTTATTGCAACATAGTCTTCCCACACTTCGTTGTCTGTAGTGATGAGTTCGCTACTATAGTCGAATCCAAACCCACTTTGCTTGTGAACTTCTCGGACTGCCAAATATTGCTTTTTGAAGGTCTTCAGCCTCGACCGGACATGATCGTGGGTAATTACCATATTGTGAGATTTCTTAATTTCTTCCACCACGCGCTCTAGTGCGCTTGACTTCCACCCATTATCTGCTTTTTTTCCTCCGGTATTACTCTCATCCACCAATGTTCTAATCAAAACCAAATCCATCGAATCACTCCATTGTAATTTGGATGTCATACCTACAAAGATAACCTATCAATTATCAAAAGCAAAAGAAACATATACTAATAGATATCAATTACCAAATGAACATAAGTCACAAAACTAAGAAAGGTAAACAGGTTCAACCCATACACATAGACTTTATAAACAAGTTTTTGATACTAATACTAATGTTATATTTAATAATTTTTTTTTTTTTTTTTTTTACAATTTTACATTATCTATTTGATTGAAAAATGGGTTTACAGTTCAAAAGAAGGCCGTTGTTTTTTATACAGATAATAAGAAGAATGCATAACAGAAAACTCGACACTTGCCAAATTATGTGCAATACTTCATTGATACTCTTCTAACACTTATCTGATATCTTTGAACTATGAGTTAAATGTGTCAAATTAGATATAACTCAAACCTAGATACTGAATCAAACTATATATCAGATATTGATTCGAACATGGATATCTGGTTCAGTCACCTCCGATCATTTCAATTCATTTCCAGCTACCGGTCTAAACCTTAACAAATAAAGAATTGAATTCATTTCAATTCAATATGTTAAATTAAACTCTTATAAATGAAATACTCATTAAATCAACTATTGAAATTTCTGGATGTAATAAAGAGTTGATCTTACCTTTTCTGTACAATCTAGTATAATGTGTGCGGTCCACTTGTTTGCTGGAAGCCCTGTTGTTCAGTACAATAAATTGAAATCAAAATTCCTCTCAGGTTGTCTGCTCCTACTGAAAATTCAAAAACACATAAATAAGTTCAAGTTCATTGCCCCTCACACATAAACATGCTTAGGTATTCAGGCAGTAAAAACGCTTTTGAATTTATATGATGGTTACAGATAAATAAGTATAGCACATTGCCTAAAGCGATCTATGCACCAATGCAAGTTCTAGCTATCAACTGATGCAACAAGAACAGAGGATCAGCAATAATCATAAAAGAATATAGAACTGATTTGTTGCTAAGTTAGAAATAGAATCCAATGTCAGAATTCTACAAGAATATAGAACTAATGTCAGAATTCTACAAGAATATAGAACTGGGAGATGATAGCAGTTCTACTTTTATCTCCATCTCTACTTTCAAATTTCAATCCAAAAAATAGCAACCGCATTTTCATCTTGAAGCCATACCAAGATACCCCATTTTTTGTTTCCATCTCTACTTTTAAATTTCAAACAAAACTAAGCAACCCCATTTCTGGTTTCTGTTTCTATATTCAATCTAAAGTCAAAAGAAGCAACCCCATTGAGAGAGATCAACATACAAATGTGCAACAGTTACCATGGTCATCACCCAATAGGTGCATTTCACCAACAAAATCAACAAAAATAAATTCAGCACCAATCCTAGTTATATGATTGAGTAGTGAGTCCTAAGACATAATTCATCAAACCCCAAACCCACCGAAACAACCCATACGAACATACTAGTTCATTGCAGCATTTCACCAAACAAATTATTTCCATCACTCACTCGATCAAAAAAACCAAACGATCATAAGAAACCCAGATTCATGAACATGATTAAATGCCAGTAAAACATATTGGAATGACTCCACAAGCAACAATTTACCTCACTTGAAATGAGCTAACGAAGAAGAAGAATTCCCCCCTTCAAAAAGCAAAGCTAGACCCATTCCAATCCTACATCAGTCAAGTAAACCAAGTAAATGGGTTTATCAATGAAAACTTAATCTTATTCAGAGACTGCAACAAGGATTGTGACAGAGAGGGAATTACAGAGATAAGAGGTGAGATCGAGCCTCTGATGCGATGGAGATCAAGAGATCTTCAATCAGCCCTTCACAGAGACGAGGAGAAAGAGATCTTCGTGAGTCTCTTATGCTCCTCTTCGATTCTCAACTCCTCCATCAACACCACCAGTAATCAACTTGTAGAGATCAACACCACCAGCTGAGATCGGTGGAGAGTTCAGTGGAGAGATCAATGGTAGTTAACATGTAGAGATCGAGAAATAGAGAGGGAAGAAGATGAGAGACATACCTGGGGTTTTTTGCAATGACGAGAGAGCTTCAAAAACTTGCTTCAGTTGATGTGAAGAGAGGTGGAGAGAGGCGAGGCAGCGAGGGAGGATTAAATCGAGAGGTTTTTAGGATCGCCAAAAGTTTTCCTTTGGTGAACCGAGGCGTCCGATTCCCACCTTTGGTGGGAATATGTGGCATGTGCTGGCATCCCTCACCCACTAGTAAACTCTTAAACAAACACCCAAAATGCTATTCCAAGTGGGAATAGGATTCTTGTTCCCATGGAATGGGTGCAACCAAACACACCCTCAGTGTTCATTTAGGGTTTTGGCTTTTGTGGTTTGTTTGTTCTCCTTTATTTGTTAGATATAATTTGTGTTAATCAAACATGAAAGGAAATATTTGTTTGTAGATGATATTAATCCTCTGTGGTTAAGGATCCCTGTCTTAATTATATTGAAGTTTTAAAAAATAAATCTGAAGTAGAACTTGCTCAAGAATTGAACTTCAAAAGTAGTTGATAGACAGTGTGCCGAAGTTACACATAGGAGTGTCTGTACAGCTATAATAAATTAAGAAATGCCTTTAAATTTAATGTAAAGATTGCTGATTGTTTTCTACATGAGGATTTATCTAAGTGACTCTAGTTTCCGACTTCTTAGTTCCATACTTATATCAGTGAAATAATTCTTCTTGGCTTCCCTTTTGTGTGTAAAAAAATGTATCCTCTTCAAATAAATCAAAAAATCACATTTATCATTGGATTTTTTTGAATAGATCTTTACTCGATGGCAGTATTTGGCCATGAAGTTGGAGTGAATGCATACTCTTAAGGCCCTTCTATCTAAACTCAAGGTTCTTCTTAGCATATTAGTTTTTAGCAGTTAGAAAAAAAAAGTGTTTTACATAGGTTCACATGTTTGATTATCACATGATTTTTTTTTTCCAAATTCATTTAACAATGCTGGCAAGTAAACTAAAAAAACATATTTTGAATAAAAACACCTATTTTTCCATTAAAGTTTGATACAAGAGCATTCTGATTAAATGAGGCCCTTTATGTGTATGAACTTTATTATGACAAGATAAATCCTACCTCTATATTGCGAAGAATGTGAAATTTTGCCGACCTTATCCAAAGTTGTGAAGAGGTGGATAGTCCCACGCGTGGAGTGGATTTTACTTGAACTAAAACATAGTGCATCTGGTTATGTGCATAATGGATAGATTCTTGGTGTCGCAGGATTTGTTGGCCATTGGTGTGAGGTGTATTTAGTGGCTTCCCCAAGGGTGGGCTCCAATCACTCACCCATTATTTTATAAAAGCTTCATGTACTTGTAAAATGGTCCGTTTGGGTTTGAGATGACATGGTTTGAGGACAATTTCCTTCAATTTTTGGAGCAGTGATGGGAGGAAACATAGTGGAATGGTCGTCGAGGCATCTTATGTTCTTCAAGCTGAAATACTTTGAAGGGAAGATTGGTGATTGTGGCAACAACTACTTTGGGAAGTTGGAGGTGAAAGCGGTTATTTGGAGGACATAGTGGCTATTGATAATCTTGGGGAAAGGGGTCCTTTGGATCCTGACTTCCTAGAAGGTGCAGATTAAGCTGGAGATTGATGAATCCTAAAAGTGGAGGATAGATGGTGTGTTTGAAAAACGGTGAAGTGGATTGATTATATGGACTTCAATGCCTAGGAAACCTTAGATTGGAAGCTTAATGATTTTCAAAACAATTAATTGATGGTAGGTCAGTGAAGATCCGATCCGGTTAAGATTGATAATTGTGTGGTTGATTTTTTCACATGCCTTTACGCAAAGAGGGAATGTAGACCTTCATTGGGAGGTATGATGATTACATGGTTGATTTTTTCAAATGCCTTTACACAAAGGGAAGTGGAGACCTTCATCAGTAGGTATCAACTCTAACAATACCTCTTTCAACACGAATTATTGGATTAGACAAGACTCCCAAGATACATCTTGTCATGGTGACATGCTCTGCATTTGATGCATTTCTGATGGATGGTATGTTGTCAGGGGCTTGAAGTGGGGTGAAGTGCAAACCTCCGCTTCAAGAGTCATGAGAGTTGCGCCGGAGTCACAACAAAGTTGAAGCGGATCCATAATATTTTTAGAAATTCTATATAATTTATCAGTCGAATACTAATAATAAACCATAATTCAAATAAGACAATATTGAACAAAGTATAAGACTATTGAATAAAGTTTGAGTATGCTATTAGTTATTATAACGAAGTTGACTTGAGTCTCTTGATTGATCCTCAATTAGGTTCTAGTAGTTGTAGTTATATTAAATAATATTAATTAATATTAGACTAGTGAGTAAAGTATGAGTATGTAATTAGTTATTATACCTTATTTAAGTTGTTAACATGTTATTTACCGCCCTAACTGAAGTGCTGCGTTGCGGTGCCAGGAAACGCCAAAAATTTTGAGGTGGGAATTTTCCTAAGCAATACGAAAAATTAATAAAATAGATCTTCAGGAGTCTCAGCGCCGTCGCAGCTGAGCTTCGGACAACATAGGATGGATGTGTCCCATAAACTTTTGCATTTGATGGGGAATCATACGATTGAAGTAATGAAGGAATTTCAAATGGTTTGTTCTTGACTGGAGATTCCACATTATCTTCATGATTAGGGGGGTTCGTGCAACTTAATAAGAGTTGTTACTGGATGGGTCTTCTTGAGTTGTTACAAATGGGCTTGTAAGGAGAATCAGCAATTAATTCCAGAGTAACCCAGTAATCCAACTGATAGTTTTGCTGACTCCTGGTTCTGCCAATAACTCTTTCCAAATAGCTTGTGCATACTTATAACTTAGATTTAGAAGCAAGTGACAGAGAATATGCTTATTTGTGATCAAGATACCAGATCATCTGAGTTTATCCACTGTTAAAACAGTCTCCTCAGCAGCAGTCCTAAAATAGAGATTGACACGGGGGTTCTAACTTAACCAGATAATCTTGTAATTGGCCTCCGCAAAAGGATTTACTATTCTGAAGGTTAGAAATTTCAAAAAGAAACAAAGTTCCTTACTACTTTGAAGGTGAGAAATATCTAATAGAGAAACAATTAGCCAAAGATTTTTTTTTTGGTGATTTGGATGCACTGGAACAAGGTGGATGGTGTACCTACAAAACACTTAGACTGGAAAGTCAGAATAGATTGAAGAGTGTACAACTAACTCCAAAACTTAGATCGTGTACCTTAAGAAGATTGCCTCATTTGATTTATGGTGTGGTGTTTTCTAACTCAGTGTGATGGGATTTTCCATTAATTACCCATTTATGTTTATAATAATTGATTTGTCACTTTTTCAAACACGGTGCCAATTAGAAAATGGGGGGTGTAGACGGAAGGGACGTTTGTTGAAAACTTGGATGAAGGCAATGAAAGAAGATATCCTTGAGCTTGGATTAGGCAAGGATATTTACATTAATAAAGGTATTTCATGTAGCCGACCCCGAAAGTATCGGGAATGGGCTTTGATGATGATGATGATTTACATTAATTAAGGTATTTCACTACTCTTATGTTCCTGATGTGTATATTATGTGCGAGGCACAATGTTTTAAAAGGTGATTGAGGCGTACGCCTTGAGGCGCGAGTCGAGGCAGGGCACACAGAAATCGCCTCTGCGCATACGAGTTGAGGTTCCAATTGAAGGCGTTTTGAGGCGTACGCTTTTTTATTTCCTGATCAGTTGGCGTTATTTGGTAAATGGCTCCCCAAATGCACCTAGAAACACTGCAGTTGACAAGCAAATGGTTGATTGATTCATTGCTTGACATGCAAGACGCATTTGTTGTTCGCATGCCTACCTCTTCTAAGGAGATTGTCCCTTTTGAGGGTATTCCCAATTAAGGCAATCCAAACGAAAACACATGCTTTGGGGGCAATGTTACTGACCCATTTCTTCTTGATGATATCTCTGTCCCACCCTTGGATACTACCCCCGCAGAGCTTAAGATAGACAAATTTAAGCTGAACTGATCATTCTTGCCGCTTTGTTCCAACGTATCGTCTTCATGCTGGAATCTAAACTGATTCTCAGTAGTTTAATTTGCGTTGAACGTCAAAGGTGGAGAGTCCTCCCTGTTGGTGGCCTCCATATCATTGTAAAATTTGCTCTTTATTTGTTTGAATTTTTTATATATATTTTTTTTATAAAAAAACGCCTCGCTACGCCTCGTCTCGGAAAAAGCTTGATCGCCTCGAGTCTTAAAAATGCTTTTTAAAACATTGGCGAGGCATATAATGTTTGATGTCATGGCATATCAATTAGTTGTTTATTTAGTTAGTTGGGCCGGCTTTATGTACTCCCATTGGAATAATTGGGGATTAGGGCTCCATTAGGGTTGGATTATATTGTTGCTTATCAAGTTAACTTATAAATAAGACTTAGAAGCCATTCTTTTAACTTGGTTTTTGAATGAATGAATACTCCAAAGGAGATTATTTAGGGTTATCTTTTGATTTATTGTCTTATTTATTTTCCTGAAATTTATTTATTTTACTACTGTAGTTTTAGTTGTTAGATTACCACTAAAAAACAGAATTACACAGAGTAAGTTATCCTAGCTAAACATGAATAGATCTAGAGTCGTATTCTGTTGAGAGTTAAGTGTAAAGTGTTGAACCCCACTGCCTTGTATCTTCTTTGATTGAGAGAAAACAATCTTCAACTATATGTCTTGCCCCATAAAAAAAAATCTTGTTTCTTTCCTTCCAAATGGGCCATGTCCGCGAAATGGATACCCCTGCGCCAAATACATTTCCCTGTTTTTGATAGATTATTCAGATTCCATCCCAATAGATATGCATGTATTGTTCCTTCAATTGGTCATGGTTAGTCCATACAGCTTTAAAAAGAAAATGTGATTCACAGTCTCTTCACTCTCTTCAAAAAGAAGACAATGGGTTAGAGTTTGAATCTCCCTCTTTTTCAAGTTATCCACTGTGAGAAGCTTACCTTGGATAAGTTATCCCAGGAAGAAATTCAGTCCTGGAAGGAATTGCTTAATCCATATTTTCCTTGTTATCGGTAATGAAGGAACTCCCATCAATTGTTGATAAGCTTTCACGAGGAATTACAAACATTCTGCTTACCATATCCTTTGCCTTCCCATAACAACTAGTATATTATTAAAATTATTCTCTGTTAAGGAAAATAATATCACAACTTTATGAAGTTTCAAACGTGTTGCATTATTCAAACTTGGGGATATATAATCGCCTATGTTTGGCACTTTATAATTTCTTTTTTCCCCTTCTGAATCCTTTTTTGTCCTTAAGTTGTGATATAGATGCCGGTTTTTGTTACTTGTATTTGATTTAACGGGGTGCTATGTTGTGAATTTAAACTCCAGGACCAAGGTTTTCGAGGAAGCAGAGTCAATGATACTCGGGAAAAGGTCGGTCAAATTCGGGATAAGTTTGAATTTGATAGGGAGAGAAGAATGAGAGAAAAAGGTTAGTTGCATGTGTCTTGGATCTTTTTCTTTTGCAAATAGCGCCCTTTATTGGATAATTTTATTGCTGTCACTTCTTTCATTGACTATCATTATTCTATACTCTTCCTTGTTAACATGTGCAAAATTGGTTTACATGCATACATTTTACAGGGTGCAAATTAGCGTAAGAGTATTTTTCCTTTCCTTTCTCTTATCACGTATGCCAAGGACACCTTCATTTTCAAAAAAATTTTAAAAAAAAATTAAAATTAAAAAAAAAAACTACATACGTTTTGGACATTAGAAGACTCAAGACACTTTATTGGTTAGTCCAACGGGGACCCTTGCTTGGATAATCAACTTTTTCTATCTCTGAGGTTCCGATTCTTTATGCATGTTATGAGTATGTTCTGGTCTTTCTCCTGTATGAAGGATCTCGAGTTATGTATCTCTGGTTGTTTAATCTCAGTCTAGTGGAATTTACTTTTGTACATTACCTTGGTGTCTAAACTTACCAGTGAAGATGCAGATAACAACAAAACAAATTAAATGGCAGTCAGTGACTGTCCGAATACCTAGGTGTTGAAACATAGCGGTACATGATGGGTGTTCCATTTTTTTTATAGCAAGAAAATACATGCTTTAAGTATATCCTATCACCAGCTCCAGATAATCCTGCTAAATAAGTGCTCTGCCTCGGTCCATTTGTTCTCAATTCATGGTCGCTAGACCTTGATAGTGTTATTTATTTATTTGAATTTACTTCCTTTGTCTTTTACTTCATCCTTAAACAAGGGAATTTCCTTACCAATGACTATAATTTACCTATAACAAGTTTACATGGACAAGTAGTTTCAGTTGGCACAGCGTGTATGTCCATTGAAACCGTGTCTAGATATTTCAATTTCTCAAGAGGTGAAGAAGATAGCCATGAAGACAGATCTACTTGATCCTAAACCAACGTGGCTTTGACACCCATTGCTCATCTTCATATTTACTCCTTAACTGTAGCTCACAAGCTTTACTAGAGTTTCCATGTACTAATAACACTTCAGTTTTGGCAAAGGAAATCCCTGGTGCTTGATGAATTGAAAATTAACAAAGTCATGAGAAAATAAATAAATAAATAAATAAATAAATGGAGAGAGAGTGAGGACCTTCCTCCATCATAGTTTTATATAAGTGTTTACTTAAGATGTATGTAGCCAGAAAAAGAATAAACTAACACTACTAGTGGATAAATGAGGAACCAGCCCATTTGCGAAGAGTGATGGCTTGGCTGTATGAAGCCCAAACAATTCAATATGCATTCTTGTAAGTCTGCACAAAAACATTTGGACAAAAGTTAAACCAAAGAAGAAAATGTAGGTTAAGTACCAACCCAATGTGGATATGAATCAGAGGGGTCAATACCAAATAAGAGGGCGCACACCAGATGAATCAGTATAAACAATTTTAACCATTTAAATAGCTATTATTTGTGTGTATATATTCTTTCAGAACAGTTTTTAGTTTACTGTATAACATTTTTACTTGTTTTGCTCTTAACATTTCCTATTTACTAATGCAGCCTTCGCTCCCATGCATGGAGGTACCAGCTACAACTTTTGTGATTCAGGTGCCAAGAATCAGTCATTTGATACCGCAAAATACTTTCCCCAGTTTGAAAGGAACTAAGATGAGGACTTCTTCTAACCTACGTAAAGAGACCACCGAAGAATCAAAACCCATTCAACTCCAATCATACAGGCACTAGGAACTTTTGCAGAGGCATCATTGAATATTGGATTGGGAAGCTGTCTTAAGAAGCTCAGGGCAAGTATCTAACAATAGTAAATTAAGTCCAACTAAAGTTTTAAGAGATTCTGAATTTGCTTGTGCTTGTTAAATATTACACATCTTCTATGTTTTATGTACAGCACAGTGTCTTGCTTACTGTTCTGATAAGCTGTGTGACAAAGAACATGTGTTATCATCTGAATTTGTCAAAATTTCTTTTATCTTAACAGTTGGGTTGGGAAATTTTAGTCGATTTTGTATTACACAAACACTCAGGAATGCCCCCAAAATTTGGAAAAAGGAAAATTCTTGGTTTGTTTAGCTAATCTTTGTTCATTTGGCTTTGCACTTGATCTGGCAAACTCTGAAAATACAGGAAATTTTTCATCATTGTTTTTTCAGAGTACTGTAGGGACAAACAGATAAAGCATAAAGAGTGTATTGCCCTCTGGACCTACATCTCCTTTGTATTTGAAACCAGGGAGGATATACTAAGTGATAAAGGTAAAATAAGGCTTATCCTTTTGTATCTTATGTCATTTTTGTAACCTTTATCCAACTGTTTCTTTTTGTTTTATACACAAGGGTCTATCCCATTGTATAATCCACCCAGCCTGAACTCAAAACCCAGAGGTAGGTTAAATAAAGAAAGAATCATCTTCAGAGGGCCTACCTTTTTGTAATTTGTGACCTTTGTTAAGGTCAAGATGATTACAAATTCACCAAATAAAGAGTTACTTTTCCATAAGCATGTGTATACATGTCACATTTGCGTGTAAGGCATTTCAATTATGATGAATTTAAATTGTGGTAAAACAGCTGATTTCTCTAGTCAATGTGATGTATTGTCTTGCCAGAAATACATGGTTGGTAGTGATCGCTAATAAGTTGTCTTAGTTGCGTCCATGGTATGGTATACAAGTAGGCCTAAGCTTTTCAAAAGTCCAGTGCCCATTTTGTATCCCATAATCAGAAAACCATAGCATAATTCTACGGTGCCTGATTTGGTGCCAAGCACTGTAGATGTGCATCGAGATAGAAAACAATTCCTATCTCAATGTCTGTCTACGGTGCCTGATACCTGCTACTAGGCACCGTAGTATTACTCAAACCAGAGTAACAGAGCTGTTGTTTGTAGTGGACTTTTAAGGCAAAAATAATCTGAATGAGAAGCAGTGGCAAGCTGGTTCAGTTGTGTCTGAAGTCAATGGAGAAGACTACAGTTACCAACGCTAGAATTGCGCCTGAAATCCAGGCCATAACATGGTAGGCCTAATTTATCAGCTACTTAGGGATCTTTTTGCTAGCTCTCCTATCCTACAAGTGTACCAAAAGAAGAATGATTTCACTTTTTCAAAAAAATTTGTTATAATTATATTGGGACTTGTAGACTATGCGTCCCACTAGTGTTATCAATGGTGATGGTCATTCTAGAGATCTTCTAATTAGGATTATAATGGTCTTAGACAAAATAATCAAGTGAGCATGATCAAACAATGCTGAAGAGTATATCAAGTATATCATGATTACACAATTCAACCATAAATATCGTCAATAAGTTTATGCGCGCGTTAGTTTCCATGGAGATACATACTGATAAGCATCTTGAGGTACATCAATGAATGCACCTAAACCAGTCAGTAGGTGGCATTCCATAAATCAAATGCTATAGGGCGTATGATCTGCCAACTCCCCTTGTAATAATGAAAGTTGGTGGTACATTAAGATGTGTATGATACATTGAATAGTTAACAGTTGAGATTCAAATTATATATTCTAACATTGGGTGGTCCAATTAGCAGAACTCCTTCCAAATTTCCAACTGCCATCATTGATCAAACAACAAAAAGAGTGTAAGTGACGTTTGTTCTCTTCTAGATTAAATTAAGAAATCAAATCAGATGGGAGATTATGGACATCTGTCAAACAAGTTAACACAATAGTCAAAGGGGTTTGTTTGGTTGACGTATAAGTCTGTCCAGGCAGACAACAAACAGATCTGAGACTTCTGAACTCTTCACTCCTCTCTTAAGTATAAACACTGGAAAGTATGTAGTGTAATAGTTGTCGTAGTTGTAGAGGTCCGTGGCACATACATCGAAGCCCCATTAAGGTCAAACTTGTATCTGAAAGGAGAGTAATTCACGCTTCCATGTACCATGCAACAAAAAAAGAAAAGAAAAAAAAAAAAAGCAAGCTGTGTGTGCGTGTTGTAGGGTCAGGTCATGTGGAGGTGTAGTAGGGTCAAGCGCACCTCTCTCTACTGCCAACAACAACAAATACAATGGCCTGAGAGATTCGAGACTTAGCTTACTTTATTGGCATGTTTTACCATCTAAAAGGCAATGTTTTCGTAAATAAAGCAATCAAGCAAGGGAGCTTACTATTCTCTACATTCTCAAAAAGCTTATATTTACTCCCTCCCCATACTCTCTTCTCTTCCTTGTTATAAACTCTCTCAACTCACACCCTTTCCTCCTCCTCCTCCTCTACAATTCTTTGTTCAAGTTTTTGTTATTAAAAGCAACTAAATTATGGATGTAAGTTGTAGTTGTTGAATGGTCTTCTATTTTGCTCTTCTTGTTTCTTTCACTGATTGTGGATATGTCACTAACTTTTGATTATGTGTTTGATTGAATGTGTGTAGGATTACAAGAGGAATAACATTCCTGCATTTGGGAACTGGGACTATGCAGATGGGCTTCCCATAACTCAGTATTTTGAGTCTGCAAGACAAGCTGGGTTGATTAGGTACAGTTGTGGAGATAATGATCTGTACACTACTGCTAATGTTGCTTCTCAGACTGATTTGTATCATAAACCAAATATTGCTGTTGTTCCACGCAGAAAGGTATACAATTTTCTTTTCCTTTGATGACAGAGATTCCTTGTATTTTCTCTACTATCTACAGTAATTTTTCTTGTTCTTTTCTTTAATTTTGGTAATCTTTGTGGATGGTAGTGTGCTGAATAGTATCTCTTGCTTTACCTTCTTTGGGCTTTGTTTGGATGAGAACTTTTGAAAAAAAAAATTGGCCTTTTTTTTCTTAACTATGAGCTTTTTTTTTTTTTAAAACCATGGTTAAAATTTTAGACCTATTTATTTGAAACCAAGCAAACACAATCTTTGATGGCTTCATTTTTGTACAAGTGTGTAATGGAAGAATTTCAAGAATTCTTATTAAGTGATGAAGAAGAAGGAACCAACCTGCATTGAAGTGGTTTTCATTTTTCTTCTTTTCATTTTATCTCAATCAGGGATTCAGAATGGCCATTTGATTGCACCCATATCCTATCCATGGATATATTATAGTATTATGGAATCAAGAAAAACAAAATACTATTTGATTCCAAGACTTTCATCACAAGGGGACAAATCTTTTTTCAACCTCACCCCACCCTCCACTCCCAGTCTCATTCCCAAAAAATATTAATTTAAAAACATACCCAAACCTCACTCTTGTTTTAACCTTCACTAAAACTTTGATTTATTTGTTGTTTTTTTGGTGCATAAAACAAAGAGGATTTCCATATGTAGTGAGGGGGTTGATTTTATTTATCTTATAAAATTAAATAAAACTTTTTTCTGTAAGTAACTAATAAATGTTGATTGTCATAAAATTTTGGTACCCTTTATATGCTTTTAAGGAGTGTCCTTACTTCCATCATAGTAAGTGGCCCTCATTGTAAAGTAGTAGTAGGAGTGTCCTTACATGTAATAATTGTGTTTTGGAAGAATTTTGCAATTAAAGTGGAGGGATATAATTAATAGTGATGATTCATGGTTTTGAAATTTTGAGCAGAAAAAAGGAGCAGAAAAAGGTTATCCCCAATATCCATGTGTAGTGAAGGAGCAGAGAGGAAGAAAGCAAGGCAGTGTCTGTGATGCTATGGAACCTCAAATCTATTCTTCTCCTTCCCCTGATCAACCTAGTAGGAGAGCAGCTCCTAAACCTGTTGATGAAGATCTTTATGGAATTCCTCCTGAGTTTCTCTATAACACAACACCTAAGAGGGTACTAATACTTTCTTTAAACTTGCTTTATATTTATGTTTCTTTTAAGTTACAAATTATTAATTATGTATGGATTTTTACAATTTTGTGTGCTTGTTTTGCAGAAAAAACCACTTGGATTCTTCTCAAGATGCTTGCAGCCATCATGCGATGTCTGAATGTTCCTTCTTAAAAGTATTGTAGCTTAATATAGGTTATGTATTAACATATATATATGGGTTAATGAGTGGGTTTTTATTTCATAAAATACTTGTAATAGGACGAGTTTGGGTAATTGGGTGGTTGTAAGTTTGGAACAGAGAAAAGGGATGTAATGGAATTCCTTGTGGAACTAATCTACCTATTGCATCCTTCTGCGGATTTTATCCTTCGTGAAGTATAGCAATGTTATTACCGCGTCTTTATTCTAGCAATGATGGAATGGGAGCGAGTAGCTAATTAGTGAAGCATACTTTGTCAGTTTGGATGCAATTTTATGAATTGTTTCACTCAGGTCCAAGCATTTCAAGGCTCTACGAGCATGTTTGATATAAAATATTTATAAAAAAAAAATTGTATCGATCTTCATGAAGCCGAATGACAGGTGTTAATCCATTGGGCAGGTGGAAAGTAATGTCTGAAAATTTGTATCTTCATGTGTGCAACAATTTAGTCTTTGATCTAAATAAGCACATGAAAATGCTATTGCTCCTGGCCAGGCAATGGTAGCATTTATTGCACTGACAGTCCTTTCGTATGCGCGTTACAGGTAAACCCGACACCATAATAAACTCAAAGAAAAAGGGAAAAGTGAATGACATCTTATCTTAATTGTGTTTGGTTGATTTTACAGTAGTTCTGCGAAAGTGGGATTTATGTAGATTCCTGTAATGCCAGTTCATTGAAATGCCTTTTGCACTAGCTTGAATCTTATCAAATTTAGTATTCCATTACTGGTGATCTACCAAAACAATCGGGTTTTTTTTAAGGCGAAAATGGTTTTTATTAGATTCCATAACCATTAAACTCTTTCAACAGGTTTGAACCCTCGATCCGCCCAAGTCTACATACTGAGCTAGTACTCTGTTGGCTCTACCGTAACAATCGTAGAGATTATTAGTTGATTATATGTGTCTAGCCTGAAACTTGTGAGAAAAAATTGACATTTCATATCGCTTTCAATGGATAATACAATTTGTTTCTTATAATTCCTATGCCACATGCCACGACTCTTATCTCAAAAGAAGCTGGCTGAATCATCTCTTATGGTGTAAATATGAACATTGATTTTGGTATTATTTATCTCTTTCTTCGTCGGAAGAGAGATAGGAACAGACTCCCCATATTCAGTTCACTGAATATGTCTCCACCAGAAGACAATCCTCATCAACTTTAACTAGTTGTTGTAGACATCCTCGGAAAAATCTCTTGAAGCTTGACAACACTTTTGTTAGAAGCTCGGTTCACTCTGCCAAACAAGACTTACTGTCACAGCTTCTTCATCTCTGTCAATTTCTGATCGTAACCAGCCCTTCAAGAATGACAATGCAAAATAGAGCTGATGCGTCTAAATATGTCCTCCTAGAGATCTGACCTATAAAATAGGGTTAGACTGTCAAAGACCATCTATTTAGTGGCCGAAGGCACTTCTATGCCTAAGTCAATTAATTTGCGAGAGAGAAGAATTTGGATAGAGTATAATTCAGTTGTGTTTAAATACCTTTGATGGAATATTTTCTTTACTTTATATAATGTATGTAATTAACTCTTAAACATGTGGGGCGTGATGAGAGGAGACGCTTCTCACCACGATCTTCTCCTTCATTGAGATACGTCCTTGAGGGATGGATTCTTGGCATGTCTTGTCTCTTTCGTAACGTCTATCTTTTTTAAGGGAATACATCTGTTGGGTCTGGACTTGGGCCTTTGGTTATGGTTTTTTATTAAAGACATTTTTGGACTTTAATGACCGGACCTGCCTTTTTGGGCTTCTGAAACCGAGCATGTTATCCGTGTTGAGAGGATTATTTGATGTATCATCAAGAGCATTACATGTAGCGATAGGTGACATACAGAGCTAGAAAGATACTTATTCTGAAGTAACTGTAAGGGAGATTCAACAGTAACTGTATGGATGGTTACATAACCCAATTTCATTTTAACCAAGAAAATCTCTTTTTGTTATTACAAGTACTCTCTACTTCAGTTTATTGTTACATAACTGTATCACCAAACTCACAGCAGAAGTTCTTCACCCATTTGCAGCATGAATTCCACACTGATACATGTACATTTTGCATGTTGCTTTGTGATTATAGAAAAGCAAGAGATATTTTACCTGGTTAAAAAAAGTCGCTTACATCTTGGATATTTCTCAAATCAGGCAACATATGGTCCGCGCAAATTTTCAAAATCTAAAATAGACCCCAACAGGGTGTAATCTTATAGATTAAGCGTGAAGTGAAATCAATAAATTGTTTCCTTATTGTAATTAAGCAGCACAATTCGCTGGCACGAAGAAAGCTTGACCTGAAACACAACAACAAAATGCAATAACCAAATTAATGAAATAAAACACAATAAAGAAGCAAAGAACAAAGACAGGAGTGTTAGCTAGTTATACAACAGTGTTAAACATCAGTGACTGCAAATGTATTCCGAAACATTATATGATGTGCTCTTTACAGGAACACAAGCATCACTTGACAGTTCCTAAAATATGAATAGCTTGCATAATTTTAACATCCAAAAGGATGGCCGACGGTTCAAATTCTGCAATGTAGAACAATGTAGCAAATACCACAATAAACAAATTCGAAAGAAATGAATTTAGTACCATTTAACATTTTGATCTTGGCAAAGGAGGATTTTTGGAAAGCTCTGGATGATACCTAGGACGCTGTTGGGATTGAGCATCATCCGCTGTTGCTGAATACTCATGTATCTTAATTACAAAAATTCGGGTATTGAGGAGCCCTTGCCACTCTAAGCTAAGGTGCAGTTTCAGTTTTTGATAACATAAAAAACTGAGTGAAGCCCTGCAATATTCAAAAAGTCCTCGAGGTTATTCCATTTCTTTTCCTGTAATCATAAAGAAAATAAGGGAGTGTCCCAATTTAATAATATTTCAGCATCTAAAAATGTCACTGCCTTCGATTAGCTTCTCATGTTTTTGGTTTCGATATAAGAAATTCTCATACTCTAGCATCCTAAGCATTACTGCAATAATGAAGTATGAGAAGATACTAAAGTTTTTTGAAAAAAAATTGTATTTTTTTGCTCCAAATCCATCAGTTTGCTAACATTCTTATTAGAAGAAACAAAAAAGTTATTTTACAAGGAGATTCATTATCTTGTAATCAAAACTGAGACAGAGTTTGATTAGTTGCAAGCATGAAAATGTGGAAATGGGAAAAATGGTTTCAAGGGAACTCTTTGACCTTGAACCCCAAATGAAATCGACTTATATTTTGTTATCCAATATTTATGCTCCCAAAGGGATGTGGGAAGATGTTGCTAAGGTCAGGGCAATAATGCCTAGTAAAGGTATAAAAAAAGAGCTTAGATGTAGTTGGGTTAAGGTTGATGTAAAAGTCCATGTTTTTTCTCTAAAGATGGATCTCATCCAAATGCCGTAAAGATCTATTGTAAATTGGATGTATTGGTGAGAAACTTATTTCAGCAGGGCATGTCCCAAACAATGATTTCAGTAGGCGGTGTTTTTTCATGGCTTCCTATGACTAATAACAAATTCATCATAGTCCATGGAAATCGGTAAGAATCCTTTTAAAATTCATCAAATCCAATCATTTAAAATCATGTGGATTTTCGTAAAATCCTTTAAAATTCATGAGTTATAAAATCCTTCACTATCCATTAAAATCCTTAATTGAATACACCCCCTAATATTTTGCAATTCAAGAGACAGATGACCTAAAACTTCATGGTGCGCTTCTGTCCTTCAAGGCAACGTGAACTATTAAGACATCAAGAGAACAACATCATGATAATTATTAAAGCATTAAACATTAAAGGCTTGAAGGTGGTTTTTTCCCATACCAAGGATTTATGAGGGTCTAAGGACAAGAAGATGAGTTAGTGTATTAGAGGTTTTTAGAAATTTATAGTAGGAAACGAGATGTTTTATCTTACAAAACTTAGGGGAAGTGATTTGGACACTGAGGTGGGTCACACAAGGTGCATGGGAAACCTACACCTCATACGCTAAAGTAATGGTCTGCTTAGGTGTTAGCCTAGATGATATCTATAGAACTCCAACCATAAGGAGGCCAGTCACCAGAGGATGGGGAAAATGCAATCCTCAATAGAGCTTCTCTGAACTCCTTCGATTTTGATCCCCAGTGCACATTGTGTGATGCAAACTTTTCTTGATTTGAGAAAGTAAAAAACAGAAACAAGAATATGCCCAGTTCTTTTTTTTTTCTTTTTTTTTTTTTTAAAGCAAGTAGGGTTTTAAGGATCCCTAAACCTGTATATTAATAAAATAGAAAAAAAAACACAATTACTATCTCTCGAAGGGGCAAGTCACCCCTAATGACTAAACATAAAGAAGGTAGCTCCATGCTAACGTTCGATAACAATCATTTGGTAGGGCAAGGCCTTACCTCTTTCTTTGTTGTTGAGTATACTGCATGTCCTACGTCTACAAGAATATGCCCAGTTCTCATTTTCTTCTACCAAAATATTTGATTCTAACAAACGAATGCTACCATGTCATTCCCATCTCCTGCTCAGATACACTCTAGATAGTTGAGAGTGCCTGAATCATCCGAAATTCCCCTAGATAAACTCCCACCCCCTGAGACATAGAAAAACTCCCACACCTGAGACCTACCACCTTTTTCCTAAACCATTATGAAACTTTCTGGCTCTCGTGAATCTTTATTTTTTTTCAGAAGTCTTTGTGCATATGGATATATAATAGTTATTCCATCGCTATAGAAAATATTTTAAGCCATTGACTCAATTTAACAATCCAAAAAGAATGAAAGTATATTGAGCTTTGCTAGCTGTCGAGGAAAACAGCGAGGGGAGGGCGGTGGAGGGGGTGGGACCGTCCACCCCCCTCGGGATGCGCGCACAAAAAATGACGGCATGCAGCCCGAGGGGGATGGACGGTCCCACCCCCTCCACCGCCCTTCCCTCGCTGTTTTCCTCGCCCACTTCCTCGACATTTAGAATTTCTGAAGTATATTAACAACATTGGTAATCGTCAACCTCAACAAAAGCTAATGGCACTGCGGCATTATTGCTAATGGAAGTGCTAGCTCACACTTGGTGAAGGAAAATTTTCTTAGCATCTTGATCCTCAGCGGCAATTTAATGATTGGGAAGTGCAGCGAGTAGTAGCTCTGGTGGTATTTTGGAGAGTGTCAGCCTCAACCAAGATACTAATTGTGACGACCCCCTCCCGCACTGTATCGATATTGTCCGCTTTGGGCTACCATCTGGCCCTCACGGCTTTTAAAAGGCCTCGATACAATGGGGAGCTGAACCCGCACATATAAGGATCATCCTCCTCCCCTACCCAGGCGATATGGGACTATGATTCCCCTTGTAGCTCATCCAACCCCTCTCGGCCTATTGGGCCTGTTGGGCTCCAACCCTCACCCTCACCTCAGGTCCGCCCACTCAGGGTCTCACAATCCACCCCCCTTAAGGCCCAACGTCCTCGTTGGCCACATAGGCACAACGTCCACGTCACCCGAGGGCACACCTCCACGTGGCATACTTTCGGCTGGGTCAGGCTCTGATACCAAACTGTGACGACCCCCTCCCGCACTGTATCGATATTGTCCGCTTTGGGCTACCATCCGGCCCTCACGGCTTTTAAAAGGCCTCGATACAATGGGGAGTTGAACCCGCACATATAAGAATCATCCTCCTCCCCTACCCAGGCGATATGGGACTATGATTTCCCTTGTAGCTCGTCCAACCCTTCTCGGTCTATTGGGCCTGTTGGGCTCCAACCCTCACCCTCACCTCAGGTCTGCCCACTCAGGGTCTCACACTAATGCTTGTATTTGGGACCATACCATCAAAACAAACGCTTCCAAATTGCTAGTTGTTATGAATTCTTCACAGTCATAATTCCATAATATAGTAGGCAACAATGGTGTTAATTATTCAGCTCATTTTCTTTGTATTAAACAAGTCAATCCAACAGAAAAATGTTGTCTGTGAGATATCGACGAGGAATCAACTGACCACCTATTCTTCTTTAGCTAATTCTCCAAGAATGTATGGTCGTCTCTCACTTCTAAATGTGGCAGTTGATATCCAATCACTACTTTTGTAGACAATAAAACATTCACCGCAAAGGTAATTGAATTTGGGTTTTGACTCTTCATAGGGGAAGAAGTCGGAGGCTGGTCAGATTTGCTTGAATGTGAAAGGGACACCTTTTTTGGAGGGGTTTTAGTAAATTTCATATTTTTTTTCTTCTAATTATTTTCTTTATACAGAAATATTTCAAAATATTTCTTTAAATTAGGAAACCAAAATTAACTCAAAAAACGAAATCACAATCCTTTTTTTTTTTTTGAAAGGCAAGCGTGTCGTCGATGGGTATAAAATCCAAGACATGGGGTTTAAACTACCACAACCTTAACCATCTAACCAAGCTAGAATTGGCATCACAATCGTTGATTGTAAATGAAAGAAATTAGCTTATGAAAGTGGGGTTAGTGGAATGAGAAGATGTAAAAGTTTTTATTTATTTATTAAAAGCCTTAGGCAATCTATTAATAACTAAGAGCTATTACAGTTAAATCTGTCGGCAACTTATGCCACGTGATGAGCCTTACTATTAAGGTCTCTAGATACATATTTACATTGCCAAAGAGGAAGCATAAGAAGATGACGTTTAATATTACAAATAAGATGACGCCAGACCCAATGCATAGGAGAGAATTGTTGAGATTCGTCATCTTGAATGAGGTCCGTAAGGGTCGCTGAGTCTCCAAAAAGAAATCATGTCCTCTATCGTTGAACCTGGATGAATAGCAAGGTCGCTTCAGCCGCATATCCTTCGGCCATCACATTATTAGAAACTTTGTCGCCTATCTGATAGGCAACAAAAACCAGAACATTTTCAGCCAAGTCGGTTGCTAAAACTCCCACGCCCCTGTTTGGTAGACTCAAGAAAGCAAACATCAAAAGTAACAATGATCGTATCTCTATCAAGGCAGAGTGGAAGTGGATGAGCGCGGTTTGCTTTGAGATTAAGCTTGTGGGTGTGAGCTGAGTAGATCTGGTTCAGGAGAAATTGTGAAGGTGAAGACCCAATAACAGGAATTGGGATCGCTGAGGCTATGGTCAAGTTTATAGAGGAGCGAGAAGCAAGTTGTTTGTCTGTGATGGTTGTGTCCAAGATTTGGGGATCGATGAAAAATATGGTGTGTTTGAATCTGATCTAGTAAGAAACCATTGCTTGGACCAAGACTCCCAAAGATTATTACAATGGAATACAAAGGTCATTAGGGAGACTTTGGTATTGTTGAAAATAATTTGATTATGCAAATACCAGAAAGTCACAAGAATGACAGTAAACTGGGAAAACATCTCATTAGAATTTGTTGCATGGGCTTTAGCAGAATCCCACATGAATTCAAAAACTCTCACAAGTTTTAAATTGAGAATGGGGTAGAAACAAATATATAGGGGAAAAACTCAAGAAAGCCCATTACCGCACCTATGAAAGGATTAAGACAACAACTACCTCGTACAACCATATCCTCTTTCTCACACTACCATTGAGTTTTTTTTTAACTTTCTCACACAACCTATATAAACAAAAACCATCCATTTTTTCCCCTCATCATTCAAATCGATAATGGTTCCTCCTTCCCCCATTCGAAATCTCCTCTTCCAAATCTCTTTAAAATCTCTCCCCACACTCAAATCGCTTGTAAATCTCCTCTCTCTCCCTCGAAAACTTTCAAAATACGTTCAAAGTCGAAACCCTTAAACCCAAATTCAATAAATATGCATAACTTAACATAACAGAGAAACTCAAACTCAAAACGAAAAAAAATGCAAAATAGGGTAACTTTCGACTAATTTAAACTCTCCATTGAGACCGATTCTCAAACTCATCAAAATACAAAAATTGTAGTATTATGAGTTATCTAATAAACACAACTTGAATCACTTGAAAATATTTTGAAATGAAAAAGTTATAATCATTTTACTAAAGTCGTGCAAATCTATCCGAAAAATGAAAACATGATAGTGTTCATGACTTTCGGCCAACTTATGTGCTTGATCGAGATCGATTATCAAGTTGATCAAAACACATAAGTTGTAGTAATCTCAGTTATCTAATAAAAACAACTTGAATCACTAAAAAATGTTTTGAAATGAGAAAGTTATGATCATTTTACTAAAGTATACCTCACATTTTACTTCTTGTTCCTATAGTCTTGTGCAAAGCTAAAGGCTCAACTCAGCTGAGCTTCCCCCTTAGTCCTTGCAGGTGGAAGCCACTATTGAGGTAAACTCAAAACACCCCATTACATACATTTTCTTTATCTCTGATAACTTATTATTCACTACCATATTATATGGAGAACATCATGGATAATTTGATCTACCCAGTGAGGTATATGCTTAGGGTGTTTTTGGTTGTGTGGACTCCAACCCAACCATGAAATCCATGTGGGAGAGTTGAACTCCCATGAACATGGGAATCACATTTTTAAGGGGGTAAGGAGTTTGATTCCCATATTAGTGGGAGCATTTCCTACATTTGATCAAAACACTGAATGCTGATAGATGGTTGCACTTGAAACCTCAAAATAGCCTTGAAATTAAGTGGTATGGAATTGGACTCCATAAACCAAACACACCCTTAGTTCTGTTAACACATTCAAGTTGTTTTCTAAGGATCCTTTAATCACCACTTACCTGAGTGAGTGTTTTCTTCCTGCAGAAAGAGATGTCAATAGATCAATTCGTAGTCTCTCCACTCCTTGAACTTGTTTATGACAAGCTTACCAATTTGATCGACAAGGATTTCGGTGTGGTATGGGGTGTCGAGAAACAGATGAAGAAGCTTTCCAGGAGTTTATATACAATTCTTGATGTCCTTAATGATGCAGAGGAGAAGCAAGTCTCTTCTTTGGCGATTCGAAATTGGCTGAAGGAAGTCAAGGATGTTGCTTATGCTGCTGATGATGTTTTGGAGGATTGGGAATATCAAGGTCCAGAAACGAGCAGTGTTGTTTTTTGCCACTCCAAGCAACAATGCATGAAACCAATCCCAACCAAACCCCTTGAGCACATTTGGAAACCAGTGAGCAGGGCACAGCCCAAACAGGACAATGCAGATCGCTGGATTGTAGTACATGGCAAGAGAGCCATTAGAAAACCTAAGGGGACACACCACGCACTGGCAACGGAGGGTGTTACTCGTGCACCACTGACCGATACTAGTAAGGCACCTAGCACCCCTGCTCTAGTCCATCAGCTATGTACCAACGTGGAATAGCAATCGAATGGCCCAAGGAATGTCGACCTGCACCTAGCAATACGAGATTAATCTCCACTGCTGAGTGGCTCAGCACCAGTTCCAGTACCAGAATCAGCAAGTGGCTCTCTCGTCACTCATAATGCTTTTGACTGTCTTGCGCAGGAGAATGAGCCAACTACTCTAGCTGACCCTATGAAGTCCTTGACGAGAACTCTTCAAGGGATTGCTGGGGACGCAACGCAGCCTCATCATGGAATAGGAACTAGTACCACAGGATTCAAGCAGCTCCTAAGCAATAGTGACCCCATTCCCATTGAGCAAAATGAATCTCATGATGCTTTAACGACTGCAAATCCAAATTTGCAATTAGCAATTGTAGCGGAGACTGAACAAGTCACAAATACTCGGGTTCCTCTAGTCACCGCCTACTCAATTGAGTGTCTTGCGCAAGAGAATGATGCACCTAGCTTATCAGATACAATGCAGACTCCGAGGAAAACACTTCACACGATAAATGAAACACCACAGACTGAAGATGAAGTAGTATGAGAGGTGGCTGATGGCAGACAGGGGGAAGATCGCACGAACTCTCCGACAACGCCCATGGATTGGATAACACTCCAAGCCATCAATGCTTTGAATACAACAGCGCCCATAGATTGGTTAACACCCCAAGCCATCACTGCTTTGAATACAACAGTTGCAAGAATAGGCCAGGATGCATTAATCACCAAAATTAAAGGCTTACTTGAAGTGGAAGCAGCAAAGGAAGGGCAAATCACCATTGGTGAAACACATGCGGTTAACACAATCCAGCCTCCCACGGAATATGCTCCTCAAAGGTCTTCTCGAAGCAAGAAGACAAATCCTAAATTCAAGTAACTGATGATGATAATACAGGTAGAATGCAAATGCTTATCAGAACCTTGTGGGGTTGCTAGATTAGTGCTCGCATTCAATGGTTTCTATATCATTATTCGTTGTGATTTGATTCTCTATGACGACTTCTCATACATCCTGGGGCCCACATTAAGTATAAATCAGGTCATGAAAGTGATTAAAGGATTGATTGGTAATTATGAGGAAGAAAAGTTATGGCAGCTCTATCATGCAACCATTTTAGTAGCAGAACACTTTGCACGGTTACTACCGAACCTGGAGACGGTGAATAACTATTTAGGTTATTTGTTGAAGCTTTGACGCAAGTTTATAATTCTGTAGATGATGTAACGAGTGAACGTATGAGCGATTGTAACCTTTATCATCATTTTTTTTAATATAAGGTTCGGGGATCCTAAAAACCCTAGCTCACTTTCCAAAAAAAGAAAAAAGGTCCAGAAATGAGCAATAATAATTTTGTCACTAAGGTATCTGATTCTCTCAGAGTCCTCATAGAGAACTTTGATGACATTGTTGAAGATATTTGTAAGTATGATTTACAAAAAGGAATTGTAAAAAAGAGAGTCAAAATTTGTCCGGGTCGAGAAACTAGTTCTTTCCTTACTGAACCACAAATTTATGGGAGAATGAAAGAAAAATAAAATTTGGTGAAGCTACTGTTGGGTCAATATCGTTTCAAACCTACCCACCCAAGAGCTTGCAGGCCATTTGTTAAAAATGTGAATAGCCGGGCAAACATCTCCATTTGCCCCATAGTTGGAATGGGTGGACTTGGGAAGACGACACTTGCACAGATAGTGTACAATGATGAACAAATGGCAGAACATTTCGAAGTCCGATCTTGGATTTGTGTATCAGAGAATTTTGACGTCAAACATCATATAAGAGCAATCATAAAAGATACTTCAGAAAAGGAATGTAGTTTTGAAGAATTGGATGATCTGCAACAAGACGCCTTTAAGAAGAGTTGCGTGGGAACAGATTTTTGCTTGTGTTAGATGACGTTTGGGAAAAAAATGAGGATGAGTGGAAAAAATTGAAGGCACCATTGTCATGTGGAAAGGAAGGTAGTTGTGTTATTGTAACTACTCGCCTTAAAAAAGTAGTGTCCATCACTGGTACTGTTCGTCGTTGTTGTGTAAAAGTTTTGTCTGAAAGTGATTGTTGTTCCTTGTTCAAGCAATAGCATTTGAATTGAAGAATGAGGAGACCCTAAACTTGATGAAAATCGGTAATGACATTGTGAAGAAGTGTCGAGGGGTACCACTGGCGGCCAAGGCTCTCGGAGGATTGGTGCGTAACAAAAGCAAGCCACGTGAGTGGTCATTTGTGAGAGATAGTGAAATATGGGAACTGCCACAAAATGACATTTTACCATCATTGAGGCTGAGTTATAATGACTTGTCACCACATTTGAAGCAATGTTTTGGTTACTGTTCGATATTTCCAAAATACCATGAGATTAGTAGAAAATAATTGATAAATTTGTGGATGGCAAACGGTTTTATGCAATCCAAAGGAAGAATGGGGAGTTGGAAGATGTTGGGAATGGGATTTTCACGGAATTGCTATGGATATCCTTCTTTCGGGACATCAGAAAAGATGAAGATGGAAATATAGTAACGTGTAAGATGCACAACCTTGTGCATAATCTCGCATGTCACGTTGCAGGAAATGAATGTTATAATGTGAATGTTGGAAGCTAAAAGAGTATTAGTAGAAGAACTTGTCATGTGTCACTGTTTTATAATGGACGAATATCACCTTCCATGTTTGAGTCAGAGTTCATACCACAATGTCCTCCAAGTCTGCGTTTCCTTACAGTGGTATGTATTGGAATATCTTCTGAGGAGTTTAAATTCATCTTCTCGCATCTTGTTTGCTTACGGGCATTGGACTTGAGTGAGGCATCAATTGCAGTGCTACCAGACTCTATACGTAATATGAAACACCTAAGGTATCTCAAGCTTTATCATAATTTGATCAAATTCTTACCCGAATATATTTGTGATCTAAGAAATGTTGAGACATTGAACCTTGCATGGTGTCGTAGTCTTGAGACATTGCAAGAACGTATGAGTGAAATGAGGAGCCTTAGACATCTAGACATTCGGGAATGTCATCGATTAATCGAGATGCCGATTGGGATAGGAAATTTAGTTGATCTTCAAACATTAAGTTTCTTCATTGTGGGCTTGGAGAGTGGACATGGTATTAATGAGTTAGGAGGGTTGAACGATATTGGAGGAGAATTTGAAATAAAAGGGCTTGAGCATGTGATAAATCCAATGGATGCTAAAGAAGCCAATTTGATCAAGAAAGAAAATCTTTGCACCCTGAAGTTGTGTTGGAAATCTGGTTCTCAATCGAAATAAAGTGCAACAGAGGTAATGGAAGGCCTCCAACCTCCCCCCAACTTAAGACAGTTTGTTGTTTCTGGCTGTGATGGAGTGACCTTTCCGAGTTGGTCGCTACCCAAATTAGTTGAAATTGGGCTATTCATTCAGATGTAGCAGATGTGAACATCTACCGCCACTCAAAAGACTACCTTATCTCATAATCCTGAAGGTGCACTTAATGGATCTTGTCAAATTCATTGATGAAGATGCGGTTTATGGTGAAGGTGTTTTAACGGGAGGGTTCAAGTCTCTTGAAGACCTTGAATTGGTGAAAATGCATAATTTGGAGGGATGGTCGTCATCATGTCTAGAAAGTGGGGATGATCAACAAGCAACAAAAGTAGAAGCAGAAAGGTAACTATTCCCATGCCTAAAAAAATTGAGACTTCGAGATTGCCCTAAACTAAGAGGAGTCCCATTGCCATCGTCGATTGAATCTGTATTAGTACGAAACTGCAAAGAAATAGTACTAGGATCATTGCAAAACCTCCCGCACCTTTCTTACCTTCAAATTCAACAGTTTGATGAGTCAGAATGTTTCCTACAAGGTATGCTACTAAACCTTACTGCTCTCCAGAAGCTGAGTATCGGTAGTTGCTCCAACGTTAAAGCTCTGCCACTAGAACTAGAACGCCTCACTGCATTGACCGAGTTGAGTGTGGATAAGTGTGGACAAATGGTTTCATTGTTAGAGGGATTGATGAACCTCTCCTTCCTCGCATCCTTTACTATTGCCAGATGTGATCTCTTGAAGTGCTTGCCTAAGCTAAACAAGAGTCGTCTTACTGAGCTGGATATCAGGTATTGCCCAAAGCTGAAATTCTCGATGGATGAGGATTTTCAGCATCTCGTCATCCTTCAAAGACTAAGCTTATTATCCTTGCCCAAATTGGGACATTTTCCAGATGGGATAAAACAAGATGTGAAGCTTCAATATTAACACATTGACCAATGTACAGAAGATGTGATGGACTTGCCTGATTGGGTTGGTACTCTAAAATCGCTTGAGTATTTGACGATTGAAGGTTGCAAGAATAGGAAAAAACTGTCAGAAGGGCTGCAATGCCTCGCTGCTATAAGAGAACTGACCATTCGTGGATGTGATGCTGAATTGGAGAGAAGATGCGAGAAAGACACAGGAGAGGACTGGTCCAAGATTGCCCATGTTCCCTCTATTGAAATATCCACTATGGTCTCCCCTGAAGGTAAATTAAAAGAGCCAAAATCATCTTCTTGCATGCATAACCGCGAAGTTCTTACTTCAAAAAAAAAAAACCTGCAAACTCTCTCTGTTTTCAAAATGTAATTCGGAATTCGACCAACTTTATTTCTGATTCATTGCTGAATTCACAGTCCCTCTCCCAAAGAAAACATTGATTCATTTCGGTTAATTTAGTTACTCTTCTTTCATCATTGATCTCTCTTGAAGCATTATTATTTTGATTTTTTTTTAGTCTATCAACTACAAAATTGATTCTTAGTTATCTTAATTCTAGTCTTATTGCCTCTATTTACATTCACTTATTTTAATTCCTAAGGCCATCATTTAATTTCACTTTTGTTTGTAGCATCTATCTTACAATTCACATAGGTTTTTTGTCCTACGTGGCAAACTTATCTTTGTGGCAGAACTTAAGTGAAATCTTCGACCCCCGATACTTTGCTCTTACTCTCCACACTTCTCTCTTGGTTAGGGCTCCAGACATTCATCAATCTCTCCACAGATTTTTACAACAGGTTCTCTTTGTTTCTTTCAATTTCTTTGTTGATTCATTTCAGTTTGTTGTATTGAACCGAGTTTTGATTGTTTTGGTGAATTAGGGTTTATAATGATCAAGAAGAAAGAAGACGCGATTCCAATAAAGAAGACACGATTCAGAACTAGTATGAGTTCTTTGTGCAAAGAACGGGAGGACCTGCTCTTTATTCTGAGAGAAAAGGTGTGTTTCTTTATTCTTTTTCTTCTTCATATTTTTCCCGATTTATCTGTGTTTTATTTGATAAAGTAGTTATGGGTTCTTCCTCATCATCAGATGGGTTCATCTTCTTCTTCTTATCCTTCTTCTTTTTCTTCTTCATATTTTGCCCGATTTATATCTAAAAATGGGTTAAGCTGATTTTTATATGTTTGTTTTGATTTTAGAGTTTTGGTGGTGAAATCAAGCCATTGCATTTGCTTCCACAGGTATCTTAATTTGCACCTTTTGGGTGTCTTTATTGTTCTGAAATCTTTAATTTTTTCTTTTTTGCAATTTCAGATCTGATTTGGTTGAAATGGGGTTTATGTTTGGTTGATTAAGAAGAAAGGGAAGAAGGAACTCACTATGTGGATTGCTGTAAGTAATAGTTTTTTAGCTTAAATTTTACAATTTCAGATAGATATAAACAATACCCATTCCTTCAATCAGTTTAGAATTTGGGTACATGTATGGTTTTTTGTTATGGTTTAATCTGAATTTGGGTATTTGTATGAATTTTTCTGTGGATTTTTTTGAAGTATTTTTTTAGTCTTTTATATCAAATTATAATTGGGGGTTTTTTTGTTGTTGTTGTTATTGATGTTTTGCTCATATTAATTGAACTCCATAATTGGGACGGGGTCTGTTTGAAATTTGGAGTTTGCAAATTTATTCAGAGATTTATAGAGATAATTAGATTATTCAGTTATGATCCGAAGAATGAATCTAAGTCTATGTAAAGTACTTTCTCTGAAAAAATCACTCTTTTGACAAATTTCTCACAACTAAAGGATATGCTTCAAATCAGGGATCGCCTAAATTAATTGTATTTAACAAACAAAAAAAAAAAAAAAAAAAAAACTTGCACTTCAAAACTTATTGATGGGAAAGTGGGGTGGTGGCGGGGTATTCAGTGTCAGGTATTTAGCAAAAAAATAAATAAATTTGTGGAGTGCCAACGGCACGGGTATTGTACTAGTGGTATAACAAATGAAGGAGAGGTCTTTAGAAACGAAAGAAACAACTATCTTAAGCTGGAATGGTCTCATCTTCAGACTTTCACTTCATAGGTTGTGCATTGGGAATTGCATCATGTTTTCTGTTGTGATTTCCCATATGTTATAATGCATCGGATTATGTATATTATTTAGTTGCCTAATCGGTCTGTTTTCTGAGTTTGTTTCATTGTAATTTCTCACACATCTTTTGTAGATCTTACATTCCTATAAATGTGATTCAGTGTCATTCTATGAATAATTCAGGAAAGTTGGTTCTTTTTTATATTGTTTTATTCTTGCTATTTGCTCCATCTGCAGGTTTGCGTGGGTTGAGGTGAAAACATATGATATATCACCAAGTATAAGTGCTAGCATGATTGACACCTTCGTAACTTTTTTTTTTTATTTTTTTTTTGTAATATATTTTTCCCTCTCCAGACGAAATGTTGGAACATGAGAGTTCCCTTAATGGTGCCAAAGAGAGTCCAGTGAGAGGGAGAGTACGAGGGTTCATGTAGCTTGAAGAACTTGTATTTGCTTATTGCAGTCGTTTCCTAAGTTAGAGGGATCGTCATCATCGTTGTGTCATCTCAAAGTAGCACAACCCTTATCTCTTGCCTCAAGAGATTGACTCTTACACCGTAGGTAAAATTCAATGAGAGCGTACTGGGATCATTGCAAAACCTCCCTCATCTTACCTTAAAATTGAGGAGTTTCATGAGTTGGAATACTTCTCACGTGGTATGTTACATAACCTTACGGCTTTCCAAAAATTAGTTATCAGTGATTGCTCCAATGTTAAAGCTTTGCACGTAGAACTAGAAATCCTCACTTCACTGACAAAGTTGAGTTTTAGGTTCTGTTGGAAGCTAGAAGTACTGCCAGAAGGATCGATGAATTTCTCCTCATCACTTAGATCCTTTCGAATTGAGGGATGTGTTCGCTTGAAGCATTTGCCAGAGCTACAGAATAGTCATCTGGTTGAACTTGATACCAGTTATTGCCAGAGCTGGAATTCTCCATGGTGACATATTTCCAGTAAGTGGTGACATATGAACTCGCAACAACTATGTTGGATTTGAAAAATATAAGCTTTAGTGATGTGAAATTAGTAATTTGTTACAAATCCTGTAAATATGGTATAATACATAATATAAAACCACATCTGACAAAAGTAATAGGAAGGAACAATTCATTATTCCATTTTCTTATCGTCTTCATTAATTAATTCAAACTTATGTAAATTGTAAAGCACCAACCAAACACGTTTAAAACCCATTAAATAAATTAAAAGAATAGAGGTTGGAATGTCAAACAACTCGATGTAACATGCATAAATTGTTTTAGCATTATTCAAAAATTAGGCTTTAGGCTCAAATATTCTATATTACAATTCAATGTGGTATTTTACTTCATTGCTGACTAGGACAAACTAAGGATTTGAGATAAAATATGACTAGGATTGAAAGTTGGGAAATGTGTGGATGATTGAGATTCATTTTCAATGACGACATGTTTGTAAATATAAAACATGTAGACAGACAAAGAAAATGAAAAAAATTGGTGGAATGTACAACAAACCTGGAAAGGTGGACTTTCTTTATTTAAAACATTGCAATTATTGAGAGTAATTTGTGCTCATGCACATCGACTTTAGATGAATATTTAGATATCAAAGAGTGAAACATGAAAGACTTGTAACACATACACGTAGGTTTTTCTTAGATGGTGGAAATGGAGAGGCAATAAATTGTTAGCTCGATTGATGAGAGTGTGACGTGAACAAAGTCATTTGAACTCCACAACAAGCTTGTAATCATCATCATTTCAATTGCACAGGTTCCCTCTTTCTATATAGGCAATTCCATTGTCATCTTTCCGAAATTGCAAGCTACTTTCATCAAATTAGGGATTAGCTCCTCATTTGAGATCAACAGATGCTTCTTCGTTTTTGTAGGAGAGTTTTCAAATGTAATCCATTGATAGCTAAATAATAAGAGTTGTTATGAGTGGATTGCGTTTGAAAACCCATATAACCTTCATTTGAGAATTGTAGATTAATTGAGTGAAGAAACCTTGAACCTTCTTTGATTCAACTAAATAACCGAAAAACATTCAATTTCACATAGAGAGTTGCATGGATAGGATCTCATCGTTGGTTTACAAAGTATGTTACGTTAGAAGAATAATACAAATCCCAGGAGGAATACACGTTAATATGACCTATCAAGATTTATAACAGTAGAGATGTAAAAATGTTTGATATGGAGCACATCTCTTCGGAATGGGTATATCGAATCTCAACCATAGATTTCAATATCAATGGACGAGATGGAACAAAGGGTACATCTCAAGTCACAATTTTTTCCATTTTGGAGTGAATTACATCTCTTCTCTCCTTAATCATGCATTTTCCTTTTTATATTATAGATTTATTTATATTTATATTTTTTATTTTTGACGATATTCCAAATATTTTTCACAATAACCAACACATGACATGTTTAAGTCCAAGATCTACCAAAAGACTATGTAAACAACCAAAACCACGATTTCACAACTTGCATTCGCTGATGGGTCGATTTGCACAAATTAAAAACATTTCTACCACAAAAAAAAAAAAAATCCCATCAAAAGTCAAAGTTTTATTTTATGTTTGGAGTCTTTTATAAGCCGTGTTGTCAAAAATATACATGGTGCCCATAAGTTAAAAGACAAGAAAATTCTTTCTGTTTTTTCTAAGTGCGAAGAAGTACCACATCACACATTTGTTAGAACATGCCAAGGTTTGAATTTTGATTACAGAAATTCTAATTGTCGAGGAAGTTAACACGAGCAAGTTAATTAAAGAACATTAATGCGATAATTACTCACTTCATAAACAGATAAATACATCTTCCTTTTCCCCCCTTTAGACTCGGGTTAGACTCAGTACGACTCATCACTCTAACTCACTCACACACACACTGTTTCCTCAAATTCCCCTCAGATCCCTCAGTTTCAGCATCCGATCCGTCAGATCTCTGCCACAATGGAGGAGGCCCTCGACATGGCGCGCTCCAAGGACACCAAGGAGCGAATGGCGGGCGTCGAGCGTCTCTACCACCTTCTCGAAGCTTCAACAAAAACCCTTTCGTCTTCCGAAGTCACCTCTTTGATCGATTCTTGCTCCCTTCTTCTTAAAGACAACAATTACCGTGTCTCCCAAGGTGCCCTCCAAGCCCTAGCCTCCGCTGCTGTGCTCTCTGGTGAGCACTTCAAGCTCCACTTCAATTCTTTGGTGCCTTCTGTCGTTGAAAGGCTCGGTGACGGTAAGCAGCCCGTTCGCGACGCTGCCAGGAGGCTCTTACTCACTCTTATGGAGGTATCTGCTGTCATCTTCACTCTTATGTAAAATGAGGATTGTTTAGTGTATGCCCTATGGTTAAAGATTGGATTTTGAGTGGATTTTGTTTTTTTTGCAGGTTTCTTCGCCGACGATTATTGTTGAAAGAGCTGGGTCTTATGCTTGGGGGCATAAAAGTTGGAGGGTTAGAGAAGAGTTTGCAAGGACTGTTACATCGGCGATTGGTCTTTTTGCTTCTACTGAGCTTACCCTTCAGAGAGTCATACTTCCTTCTGTAAGTCTGTTGTTCAATTTGGTGGATTTGATGACTAGAATTTGTGATTGTGGATGCATGTTATAAAATGATCTTCATTCTATGTCTACATTCCTGCAATTCACAGTGTTTTGTATCGGCAGATTTTGCAGATGTTGAATGACTTGAATCATGCTGTCAGGGAAGCCGCTATATCGTGTATTGAGGTTAGTGATGAATTGAAGCCATGTGTTTTCAATAATTGATTCACCAATGGTCTGTTATGCTAGTGAAATCATTGATTCTACATGCTCCCCTAATTACATTAAACTGTACATGACTCCCAGTCATGAAATAAAGTGCAAATTATAAATAATAAACGAGACCATTTTTTTTTTGTCCAAATGGAAAATATCAAGGATAGGATTTCCATTGTAGTATTAGTATATGTGTTAGGGTTCAAAGGTGCATTAGGATGCTGATGAAGATAACCTTTTTTCATTTTTGAGCATCCACATTAAGCTGTCGAGGTAATTGGAAGCTTGTTGCTGAATGACGAGGAAGAAAAGTGGTTGTGGATGGTAACCATAATGGATCTATCTTCTATGTTGTATTGAACACTTGGCCACCATCTCAAGCCAGCACTGGCATCCCATTGCTACCTAGCAAATTCCAATGGTTGAATCCAATCTGCTCCGGAAAACCAAGTGTCGTAAAGGGGAAATTTTTGATCTGGTGCATCACCTTGGGAAAAATTCGAATGGTGGATGAATTGGCAGTTAGGGAATTAATCATTCGCAAAAGGTAAGGTGCTGTCTTTGTAGGGAACATTTAGAAACCCTTGACTACCTATTCTTTAAGAGTAAGTTCTCTTTGGTGGTGTGGAATAAAATGGTGGCAAAATGGCGCACTCGGTTCAAGTAGTGGTTTGAACAATGGGATGTTTGTATGTTTCGAGCTTTTCCTCATAGGGTACATTTTTATTTTATTTTATGTTATTATTATTATTATTATTATTATTATTATTATTATTAAGAAGCGAGTAATTGGACTCGTACAACCAAAAAAGTAGCTAATAAAGTGATAGAGTTTCGAGCATCTTGAAAAAATAAAAAATAAATTGAAGCGTCTCAAAATTGAAAAATATTTGAGTCATCTTTTCATCTGGTCCCTTCACCATCTTTGCTAATCAAGACAATCATCTTGAGTATCTTTATTATTTTTCTGGCACTATATTTTAGGACTGTTGCTATGGTGGGGAATAACATAATACTCCAACACATTTCTGCCTAGTTCCACCACCAAAATAAAAATTCTGTGTCATGACCTATCTTCTTCCTTCTTAGAATCATCCATCTCTTCAATTTAAACCACAAATTTTTTTTCCCTCGTTTTCAAACCACTCAATTGTTACTCTGCTTTGCTCTTCGGTTTCATGAGGGTTTGGTTGGTGCAATGTGAAAGCTTTAAAATTGAAGAAAAGAAAGTTTTTGAAGGAGATGTTTTGGGTCTTCAAAATAGAAGACAAGAAAGTTGCTTTGTGTATCATACAAGGATATGAAAATGTTAGCGAATATCAGGAAAATTGAAACATTGGAAAGTTTTAAAATTGCAGAAAAGAAAGTTCAAAATAGAAGACAATAAAGTTGCTCCGTGCATCATACAAGGATATCAAAATTTAGCAAATATCAGAAGGTTGAAAATTTCCCCAAACGACAACTATAATGTGAATAGCCTTTCCAAAAGCATCAACAATATGACGTCTACTCTTTTACAAAAAACCATAAATTTAGTACCCAACAATAAGCAAAGTAATGATTTTATGAATACTGGCTTTCAAAGAAAAAAACACCAGAAATCAAACTTTTTTCGTTTGTTCCAGCGTGGTGGTGGAACATGGCGATTGGTGGTGGCACGCGACAAAGTGGTGGTGGAATAAGGTGAAACGGTGGGGGCACAAAGTTGCTCCCCATCAGAAATGATAACAATATTTAATTAAGGATGTGTTTGACAGCAAGGAAAAGGAAAATATTCCGTGGAACGTTTTCTTCCTTTTCCTTGAAGGAAATATTTTTTTTTCATTTTCCATTGTTATGTTGTTTGATTGCCAAAGTTTTGTCACAGTGAAAATTGCCATTGTTGTCTGATTGGCAATAACTTCCATCGAAATATCTTAACCATGCACTCAAATTTCTCCCAATAACTTGCATCGAAATATCTTAACCATGCACTCAAATTTCTCCCTTGCATCTGTTCCCAAGTTAGTGTATATAGAATATTACACATTGAATGGCTCAAGGCATTACTTTCCAAAAGCATAATTTCATCAAAGTGAGTCAACAATGAGCCAAAAACAGTCCCAACTTCAGGGAGTTGATCAAAACACCCCAATCATATGCAAATTCAATGACAAACACCCAAACCAATTAAAAGAAATGAACAAGTTAGGGAAAAATCTTCAGAATCCCCAAATGAAGAACAGTGCATTCATTTTATTGGGAAAACACAAACATGTTTGATTGTTACAAAACTATTGATAGGATTCCATTGCGATTGAATAGCACTGAATCATCGAGCAATTTGTTGAGCTACTGAAGTTGCAGACAAGAACAAGAAGTAGAAATAGGAACTCCATGTCTGAAATGTAGATCTCATTTGAGAATATTCATAAATTGAGTTCAACTGATTTGAGCAACAAATGAGTTGAGAAATTGCAGGGGGGGAAGGGGAGATAGTGAAGATGGAGTTGTCGTGAGATTTCAGAGAAAGCTAGAAAGAAATATAAAAGAGAGGTAGAGAGGAAGAGGGTGGGAGAAAGTGATTGAGAATGGGAGAACAAGAAAGCCATTGGAGTGCCCATGAAGGGGAAGATGTTATCGGGCATTCATGCTGATATTTTCTTTTGCCTGTTAGCTTTACTTGCTTCAATTCCGAAGCCCGGGTGGGGCTAGAAATTGACTTAAAGGAAATGGGGATTATTATGACTTTTTTGATACTTGAGTTGACGCAACAAAAACTTTCAATGGAAAATATAACACAATCAAACGGCTTAGCACGGGCGTTGAGGTGGAATGTTTTTCTTTGCTCTGGGAAAACATGCAATCAAATAGATCATAAGTTCATAATTCAAAAGTGTTAAATGTAATGACGCACTCTGTTCTAGTTGTAGGCTTAGACCAAAGCCCGGCTCTGAGAGCAAAGCTCACATTGTACTGATATTGTCCCCAACTCAACCACCCAAATATCTACGACCCTCTGCTTGGGCTTTTGGGTGTGATTTGATTGCGGGGTAGATAACTAGTTATAATCCGCTTGCATACTTCTTCCACACGTCACACGTGATGTGCTACTAATCAACCCAACACCACACGCCCATTCTCAACTTGAACGACTGCTTAAGTGTGTTGGACATGCACATTCCTATCCTCAACCTCCATGGGAATCGTTGTGTTACATCAAATATATTATTAAAATTTGTGGAAGTTTTAAAATCAACGCTAAATTTACTTTTAGAATTTGCTATGCAATTCAAAAATTACATATAGTATAAAAACCGATACTTTAGGGACGTTTGGGCTTGGTCCCGTTAATTATCTTTTCAACCACATTATTGTATTTGAATATTGTATGTTATTTTGGGGCGCATTAGGTTTTCAATAAAATTAAAGAACTCCCCTTTTGATTTATTCTGAGATTCTCAAAACCCTTTTGATTTATTATGAGATTTGCGATTGTGTTGGTGGTAATGTTGAAGCTTCTGCTAACTAGTTTTGTTGATATATTAGTTATTATCTATTTGAAAAATAAAAGTGGTTTGAGATTTATACTTGACACCTTTAGGCTCTACATAGCTCTAATACCCCTATCAAACCTCAACATTTGAAATCATTGCTGTTATCCTAATAAGTTTATCTAGGCGCCTAGACGAACCTAAGATGACATCCAAATGGTTTGAGAAATTATCTTCGTATTGATTTCGTATTGATTTATACTTGGTTTGGTCATGTGCGGAGGAGACCAAGCACGGCGCCCATTAGAAAATGTTTAGATTGGCAAGTTAATGGAGGGTGTAGACGGAGGGGGCGACCGTTGAAAACTTGGATGACGACGGTGAATGAAGATATCAATGAGCTTGGATTAGGTGAGGAAATGTGGGAAGATCGCATTGCTTGGAGAACTAAAATCCATGTAGCCGACCCAGAAAATCTCGGGAATGGGCTTTGATGATGATGATAGTGCATATGTTATAGACTCATTTCTTGCCAATTATATCCCAATTTTTTCTTTTGTAAAGAAATATCATCCGCACCATAATTCTCTGCATGTCTTTTTAGCCTTGTCCATCGCTTTATAAGTGAAACCTATATTATAATCAATATTTTTGTTTATCTATTTATAAATGATTTTATTTAGCTATCTCTGGGAACATGTGAAGTTAAATTCATAATTGAGAAAAAAAACATGAAAGTAATACAAAGGGAACTTAAAGAGGTATTAGGACCTAGCTAATTGACAATCGACGTGTCAAAATCTTTCTAATTTCTATGTGCCTTGGTCACTATAAGAGGTTCCCTTTATCGTGTTTCATTGTTGGCATGCAAATCTTCTATCCTATCATTGACTTTATCTATGTTGTCAGGGGTGAGGTGGGGTGTGAGGTGTCAAGGTCAGCCTCTAGAGCCTTGGCGAGATGAGGCGCTGCAATGACAATAATTTTTTTTTCTTCTTCTTATAGGGTAGAGATTTTAGTGTAGTAATCTTCACCTTGATTAGTGTATGGCTCTGCAACACTTAAGGCTAGAACTAGGCGCTTTAAAGTAAAAACATAGCTTTAAATATAACCTTTAAAGCCTTGGCGGAGCCTCTGACAACATAGGACTTTATAACAAACCAAAGGTACCATGAGAATATGAGATCCCTCCATCAAAAGAGCTACTTTAGGAATGTCATCACTATGTCCAGTGCAAGCACGACCTCATTACCACATCCATGATTCACAACACCTTCACAATTGTTATCTTCATTCTTCCCAAAATAACCTCTACTTCAGATTTCTACAACTTTCGGTCCAAATGATGTTCCTTTTGTTCAAGTCTGTTGACATGTCTCATGTTTGGTGGTATTTGTACATTGGATACATTCAAATGAGTTTGAGCAAGGTGACATTTCAGTGTTTTGATTCCGGCATGATTGTTTTGCTACAAAATTTACATTCAACATGAACACATTTATTATTATTCATTTTTTTCCGTCAACCTGTCACTACAATCACTTTTACATACCTCAGTATTAGATATTGTCATTTTGAACCTTTAAATTTTCTAACAACCATCAACAATCACCCACATAAATAAAAATGGTGTTTTTGCTTTGCCTTCCAAAAGTTTTGTGCAATTAGTGACAACCCCCCCATTATTATCGTATTCATTATTCAGGTACAACCCAACCAAATGGACAGATCTGTTAAACGAGTATTAAGTTGGCGTGACTTGCACATGATCATAGAATTGTCATTTATGCCTTCGTTACACAACAAGTAAAGGATGAAAATAGTTAATAAAATCGTAAGATCAAAAGTCAAATCTCGAGGAGATAAACTTTTCTTCACCAATGCTTTCCTGGAAAACCACCACAGGCATCCCATGTATCTGCCTATCACTTACTCCACCATGAGAGCATTCTCCTCCCAGATGTTTTCCCTCTCTTACTGATCTATTGTCCACCAATCTTGCCCTTGAATCTCTATCACCACCAACAAAGACAGAGTGACCATTACAACCATTTCCTTGCCTCCCCAGCATTAGAAGTACCAAATCTAATTAGCAAGCCTTCGGAACGACCACCATTACCACCACCTCATACCCATTCAAATGAACAAGCTTTGTTTCCTTTGTCTCTAAATTTGATTTCCAAATGGGAAGCTCTCTTTGCAATACTCTACAACTAACTGTAGGATAGTTTGATTGTTGAATTTTTTTCCTTAAAAAATTAGAGATTTCTCAAAATTTTATTAGAAACTATTAGTCAAATTGGACCAAAATCATGCCCTTTTTCTCCTAAATCTCTTTCTCATTGGCTTTCCAATTCGACACAAAAACGATGGCTTTTCCCAAATTTGTTCAAAACCAGTACCCCTTAGGATATTTCACACTTGCATTTTGGCCTTGGAAGCAAGAATCTTTATTCAGAAATCGAAAAAGAAACGATTCTTGCAGAGGAACAGGAAGAGGATGAAATCTGAGAGGATTTGAAGAAGTGTGAGTGAAGTAGTCGATGTTGAAAAAGCAGAGTTCTCGTGATGTTGGTCGTTTGAACATGGTTGAAAGCTACGATGCGTTGCACTGAATCTATGGACTTGTTCGATTAGCGTTTGTTGAGGTTAGGTGAGCAATGTCATCGAGCTTGGGAGCGAAAGTTTTTGAAGGGAGAGAAATTTGAGGTGGAGATGAATATAGCAATGAATGCGATAGGAGATTGAAAGAGGATTTTGTTGTTGTTGCTATTTTTCATTGTCGCTTTTCGCGTGGTAGCTTTGTAGAAGATCCGTGGATTCTTTCAAGTAGGTTCGTCAGAATTGAAGCGAAGTTGGGGAAGGAGAAGTGGGGGGATGATAGAAGATGTTTTTTTGTTTTTGTTTTTATCTTTTATTTTTTGACCCCTTTAGATTACCTCGTGATACACATCTATAATCTCAATGATCTTTTGAGTAAGGATGCATATTTTTTTGTCTTTTAGTGAGGTTATTTTGGGTATTATAATGTAGATGTAGTAAGAATGCGATGATTGAAGAATGTATAATTATATTTGTCATTTTAGATATTTTTGGTTTCCACAAGTAGCTTGGCCCAAATATGTCATTTTTCTCTTCCTCTTTGGTTTCTTTTTATTTTTGTTTTTTAAAGTTTTTATTATATTTGTCTGTAACTGATAGCTGCATTCTCCAATCTTTACCATTTTTAGTTTTAATTTTTGCTATTATGTTGTATTAATTTTTCCCACTCATAATATGTGTCGATGTTTTAGACGTTGTATTGTGCGACTGTGGTGAATCTTGAAGTCGGCGACATGCCATTTTGATTAAATGTAACCTTTGTCTCCCTTCAGGAAATGTACACTCAAGTTGGACCTCAATTTCGTGAAGAACTACAGCGTCATAACCTTCCTACATCTATGGTAATTATAATGTTTAACCTGTGTTATGTCACGTTTAAAGTTTGAGTTATAGAGGAGTCCTATGCTATTTATTAAATTTGCTTGCCTCTTATTTGGGTTGCAGGGTAAGGATATTAATGCCAGGTTGGAAAGAATTGAACCAAAGGCACGCCTTTCAGATGCAGTGGGTCATTTTGTTCCTGGGGAAATGAAATCTGCTAGTTTTAACCAAAAAAAGAGCAGCCCAAAGTCTAAGAACTCTTCGCGGGAAATCGCTCTCACTGGAGGTATTATTCGGCCTAGTACTAGGCACAGTCTGTTGCTAGTGTTCTGTCTTGTTCCCTCCCTTTTCTTTTTCCTTGCTGTTGTTTACCCTTTTTTGTTCATTTTGTGACTTTTACTTATTTTTGGGTGGTTGTGTACATGCTTTTGTTTGTTTTTCAAACCAAAAGTTCTTTACGTTAAACCTTAATATTTTTTTGTTCATTTTGAGTACTTATGTTTGGGTGGTTGTGTACATGCTTCTATTTGTTGTTTTAAACCATAAGTTTTAAACCTTAAATTGTTTGTTTATTTTCTGAGTTCCAGGAGAAAGCAATGTCGCAGAAAAACCCATAGATCCTGTTACAGTGTATTCTGAAAAGGAACTAATAAGGGAATTTGAGAAGATTGGATCTACTTTGGTGCCAGAGAAAGATTGGTCCATACGAATAGCTGCCATGCAAAGGGTCGAAGGCCTTATGTTTGGAGGTTTGATTTAGCTTAGTACGGTACTAGCATATCTTCTTTTGCTGCCTACTATAAAATTGTGTCTTGCATTCATCATGTCTATCCTGTATAACACTACTGGCCTGTCCCTTGGCACATATTATGGCAGTTGCAACATTTTACCGGTAAAAAGAAGAAAAAACTTTTAATTTATATTGATCATTGGTCTATTTGGAAGTATGCTCATGAGGGCTGCCCAGAAATATAGATTTAATCAAAATCCAATGTGAAAGTTATGACATTTTATGACGGTCATAGATCTAGGGAAATAAAAGATTGTGGTGATTTATTCTTAAGGAATTGGGCTTGTTGGATATGGGTCATAAAATTTAGGGAGGTAGTAAGATTTATTAGCCACTGCTGTTGTTTATAGTGCATTGAACAGGATTCATGGGTACAAGTTTTTCTTTTGCAAAGGGGCAATGGAATTGCTTGTACTGTATGGTAGTTTGGCGAATTTCATTGAGGAATTTAATCTTAAAAGGAGCAGTCAACTGTCCAAAAACCATGGTGGTCTGACATTCTTTAGAACGAGCTGTTTTCTTTTACTACCGTTTTGTATGTTAAGCAGAGTTTTTTCTCCCAGGATTGCCACATCCTCTTTTTGTTTGACTAGGTCTAAGGTAGTTACTTAGTTGACAAACTCTGATTTGAGAAAATGTGGCTTGAATATTTAATGGATAAGGTAAAAAGACTTGTTTAATTTTTGTTGATAATCAAACTATCTAAGTAGCCAGGTGAAAACTGTTAGAACTAAAAAGAAAGAGAGAAATAAGTGATTTAACTCAAACTTATATTGGTATGATTCACAAAACTTGAATTGCATGGAGCTTATAATGAAATGACAAAGAAAACAATCTAGGAGACTAGGAAAGCAAAGAAACAACTAAATCAGGAATTACTTGACAGCCCACTTAACGTATAATAATATAATATGCAAACTACTAAAATTCAAAGTAAACTTTGCAACTAGCTTGAACAACTTAAGTAACTATACAATATGCACGATTAGAATCTCCAACGATTTAGTAAAGCATGCCAATTTGGATGAGGCTACCAATCTCGGCTTACCTTACTAATTGAGAGCAATGCATCTTATTCCTTGTATGAGTAGAAGACTTCTTCACTCATTAACCAACCTTAACCAAGTTGTTGGTTATATCCAGTGTCCTAAGGGTGCTTGATAACCTGCCACCTGCATTTGGATAGACAACAGTGTGATGAGCAACACATGGTCAGTCCACCAGGATCATTGTCGCAATATTATGTTGCATTTGAGGTGCCAAACAGATGACCACCATAAGCATGGAGTCACTTTGTCCTCTTATTTTGCAGTAATGAAATTTACCTCATGCATGCTCTTTCCTTCTTCTAGATAATGTGTTTTTAATCTGGTAAGCTAAGTACTTCTACACATCTAAGTTGTTTTCAGTGAACAAGAGAGTTAACATAAAATAAAGTATAAAATCACACAAACAGTTTTATGTGGAAACGTCCAAACCTTACTAAATTAGAATCAATATAACATGTGATGGTTCAGGGTAGAGCTAATATTGTCTTCTTGTTTAAGAATATGTTATCACATATGGGAAACATACAAATAGATAATTTTGTTTGTTTCCTAAAATAATTTTGTTTGTTTCCTAAAACATTCTTTGTTTTATTATGTTATTATTACTAGCTAGTATCTATTGTTAACATTATCAATTTTTTTTTATTATTTCCTACATCAGGTGCAGCTGATTATCCTTGCTTTCCTGCACTTCTGAAGCAACTTGTGCCACCACTTAGCACGCAATTGTCTGATCGACGGTCTAGCATAGTGAAGCAGGTACATTGTGAAGTTATTACCGCATTGGTGAAAGCTTATAACTGTCTTGGGCGTAGCGATGCTTGTCATCCCAGTATCCACTAGTATTTATTAAAAAATCTTCAAGATATCAAATGTCCTCCAAGTGTTTTGATTTTTGGGTTATTATTTCTTTTTCGGATTCTTCCCAAATTTTGTGGTTTGATTTTTTTTGGGTGTGTTGTCACTTGCAATTAAACTATAATGTTGAGAAAACTTGTATCAAGAATGGCTCATTAAGAATCCTTCCATTAATGGGTTTCTAAAGCATTGTTCCTCATTCTTTCCTTACTCCCTATGCTATATTAGAATAACATAAATGTTATTGCTTATTAAGTAGGAATGTAGTAAAGATGGATTCAGTTCCTACTCTCTCACTTCTCTTCTTATGTGCAAGTTTCACCCTCTTTGTCCATCCCTTTGCCCTATCAAGTTGCTGATAAAATCGAATCTTATTATCTGTGATTCTATAGATCAGTGGATACTGATTCTTTAGTAGTGTGTCTCCACTTCAAATGTCTCCCAAAATTGACTTCTATCCCCATCTCCCACTTCATATGACGTATTTTGACAGAATCGTGGTTTTCTGTACATGACAGTTCTCCATAAGCTGAGTTTTGTATGGTTTGGATTTCCTTGGTGAACCACTTAAAATATATTTCTCCAAAATTTGCAATCACTTTCTGGAGCTGAACACATTTTCTATATCCTAATCTCTACATCCACTTACCCGATAAAGCGTTATTAACATTCTGTATTTTTCTCACAATCAAGATAGTAGATAAGGCTAGATAACAAATTTCTCGAGGTAGCAATGAATCTTTTGGGTAACCGATCTCGGTATCATAAGAGAGGAGGTGTTTGTTGGTTGAAGTAGCAGGGAAATTTATTTATTGGAGTGCACCTGATCGAACAAGTGGTTAGAGTGGTTAATTGAACCTACATATTTGTGGGATGCAAAGAGAGACAGGTGGAAGCTTTTTTGTCACTGTAAAATCTGGAGCATGATATGATAATAATTTTTCTGCTTCAATAAAACTCATGTATCTGTGCACTTCTTCGCGCATAACAAACATGCCATCATTGGGATCAATCGATTTAGTACGTAAATTTATGTTGATAAAGTATTAACACTTCTTGGTTCTTGCATTAACTACTCTTAAGGAAAAGGAAAATGGATAAAAAAAAGCAATGGATGTTGGCCTGGGGGGGAGGGGGGAGTGGGTGTGGTAAAACAAGTTTGGGATGCACGACATGCCAAAGGCGCACAATGTGCCGAAGTTAGTGGATTTGAATGGCATGGAATTAACGTTGTGGTTGAAGAAGCACAAGATTGTCACTGTTTACGGCACAAAACATGTGATTTTGCTAGAACTATAGGCCCAACTGAATTGCTTGTGACTCAATATATCGGACTTCAACAACGTCAAATAGGCCTTCATTAATATAATAGAGACCTATTGTTGAGCTTTCTAGGTCTAGAAATGAAATATGGAATGCTTGTGGGAGGTTGCGGTAAGTAGATTTTGTGGTAGCATGTAAGAATGTGGAAGATGGAATCTGGCAGAATTATACAGTATTGTTATCATTTTTTATTTATTAATATACCACTCTTTTTGGACTAGGAAATGATATGAATGAAAATAATAACACTGGTAGATAATGGAAATAAATGTAACTTCCTGTGGGGTAATTTGGTAGCATGTGATCCTGGGGAAGATGAAAGTGAACTGTATTTATTTTTTTCTTTCTCAGTTATTGTTATTATTAACGAATCATGCTTTTTGGGTGGCTAGTGAAAATACCAGAGATGGGGATAATGGAAATATAAGTAACTTACCTATGTGTATTCATGATATATAGTGTCAATGTGTTAAAGTTTGCATAAATGTGCGTACACTTTTAATAGATTTATTTCTTGAAGTCTTTAGCTATGAGTTCTTATCTAATCTTGCTGCGTTTCGTATTTCTAATCTTCATAAAATACCGTACATACGTATTTATGTATGTACTCACTTATGTACACATGCATGTACATATATACGCAGGTCACCTGGACTGGTTCTGCCAGCACTATGCCCAGTTCAGGTTAGAGCTATGTTTTTTTTTTTTAATCTTTTTTCGTGGAACTATTCATGCTAGACATTGTCCTTAGCAGGAGTTTCACTCTCTTTGGAAGAAAATGTCATTATGCTTGAGTTTCTTGGAACCCAATAAATGAGATAATTTATATGATGCATATTCATTGACAATAAAGTGCCAGTTCATGTTTGGTATGTATAGTAAACAAATTGTAATGTTCATTTGGCTGTATGATTCTGCAGGCTTGCCACCTGTTATGCTTATTATCAAAGGAGCTTCTTGGAGATTTTGAGGCATGCGCTGAGATGTTTATTCCAGTGAGTTCATCTTATATTGTTGAATACTAGCATATTACCCGTGCTTTGGCATTCTACATGCATTTTTTTTTTGCTGCTAATTATCATGCATTGAACACCCTCACTACCATTCCCACCATTGTTCTCAATAAATTTCATTAAAAAAATATTTTAGAATTTAAACTATTTTTTTAGGTGTAAGTCTATTTTATGGTAAAAATATAAATTTTTTAAGAGTTAAACTCAGTTAAAATTAGAATCGATTGAATGTTCGGGGTCATTGTTGAATGTTCATTAAAATGTCTGTTCATTTCTTTGAAAAATGTTATACTTAGGTATAAAAATATTGAAAATACTTGCATGTTTTAATAATAAAATACATATTTTGAAATTTTAAGTGGTTGTATTGGTAATTGGTTTTGTTAGAAAGATATTCAAAATTGCATTTCAATGATACAAAGTTGATCAAAATCCGACAATTACGTAAATAGTTATGATAGTTTTTATTTTGAAAGAAAAAAAAACACAATACTTTCTCTCTCCGCCACATGTACATTCCACTAACTTTTTTTGCAATTTTTTCCTTCTACATGTTTTATATTTACAAGCATGCCATTGTAGAGAAGAATGAATCTCAACCCTCAACATCTTCCCAACTTTCAATCCTAGCCGTATTTGATCTCCAATTCTCATTTGATGTTTGTCCTAGTCAGTAATGAATAGTAAAACACCTATGTGAATTGTAATATTCATATTCTTCTGCTGAAGGCTGTCATCTCAATAACCTTTACAGGTTCTTTTCAAACTTGTTGTGATTACTGTACTTGTAATTGCAGAATCTTCGGACAACTGCATAAAGACGGTATATTTTGTTTTTTTATTTTTATATTTATTTTCTGTCATAGCTTTTGATTCTCAGTGTTTATTCTTATATTCACCTAGTGTTTAAACCTTTCAGATGTTGCGTAACTGCAAAGTAGCCCGTGTGCTTCCTAGGATAGCTGATTGTGCAAAGAATGATCGCAATGCAGTACTTCGTGCCAGGTATTTTATTATTGAGCTTCTTGCTTAAAATCAGTACTTGTTAACTTCTTTATGATCCAGTAACCATTTTGTTTGTTGCAGGTGTTGTGAGTATGCACTTCTAATACTAGAGTATTGGGCTGATGCACCAGAAATACAACGGTCAGCTGATCTTTATGAAGATCTCATAAGGTGCTGTGTAGCAGATGCTATGAGTGAGGTACCATTCTGGTGGCTTAAGAGCGTAGCTTTTACTTGTGAAAATTAACTATAGTCCAATTGTGTTGTCCATGGTGCCTGATCACTTGACATTTGATTGATCCACCTCTAACAACTTTATGCTTTTAGAGTAAATGATGACTTAATATGGTCTTAAAGCATTTGTCCCAAGGTCTTGGATTCAATTACAGATGATGATTTGCAAAAATTAATTTTGTGCCTAAAGAGTACGAGGTACCTGGAAATGAATGGGAAGCTTCAATACTCCTTTGTCTCATTTGTATGTACAAATCGTGCGTATTATTCAGTGTGTATACCCATCATCTATATTATTAGGCGTGTGAACCCATCGTGCATATATCATTTACTGTAGTTTTGTTTTTGCAGTAAATGGTGATTTGAAAATAAATTTTATACCTAAAGTGTACTAGGTGCCTGGAAATGATAAGAAATTTCGGTACTCCTTTGTCTCATTTGTATGCACCCATAATTCATGTCATCAGTCGGTACTGTGGTCATGACTATTGAGTTGTGGCAGTGGGTGCAGTGGTGCATTGAAAGAGGGGTTAGGCATATACAACTGTTTCATTGGATAAATAATGAAGACTTTATTTTTGGCAAGTGTTTTTTTTGGACATAAGCTGATGAGATGGAATCCTAAGCTGATTAACTATATAGTTGACATTCAAATCAAAGATTGTTAACGGGTCCATGTATATCAGAATTTTTATCCCTTTTTCTCCTTCTCTCTCTTTTTTAAAATTGTCTTTCTTTGAAATCGTGAAATTTCTATGAATATTTATGATTTGGAATTCACGAGACAAATTATGTCTCGAGCAACTGATTCAAGTTTCAATATTGATGCATTAAGGCCAATGAGTCAAATTTAATTCCCAATCAGAGGATCAATTACTTGCACTACTATTTTATGCCAATTGGCAAGCTAGAACTTTGTAGCATAGTTAAAACACATTATGTTCTGTGTATGATTTAGTCACAATCATTTGAATCAATGGATACTAATTTAATCAATTGTTGAAAATCCAACGAGGCGTAAAGCTTCAATTCGCTAATCATAAGCCTCGTAGTGAGGCGAGCCTCAAATTGCAGCCTTGCAACGTTTGTTAAACCATGGTAGGGAGGTCCGTCTCTTAGGAGAACATTGAATGATATTGATTATTGAGGATGAAGATTGATGGTGTGTTGGTATAAGACCAGAGTTGAGGCCATGTTTGTGACACTTTTTTTTGACAATGATAAGGAAAGGCTTGACATTACTTTAGTTCTGAGGAAATTCTTGAGGCCGATATGAGTTGTGGGAGATTCTTGAGGCAATTAAGAGCTGTGGGAGTAGTTGTGATGAAAGTGACTAGGTGCAAGGTTCGGATGGCTTTCTGTTGGGTTTCTTTACGGTATGTTAAGATGTTTTGGTGGTGGTGGTTGACTTCCAAAATTTGTTTTTTATGAACTGGAGATTGAATGCCTATTTTATAGCAATGATGTGATTATAGGACCTAAGTACCGAACCATGGAACTTTGGTCAAAGATTGGAAATTCTTGATGGGTTGATGGTTATTAATTAGTTGGTGTACTCGGTCAAGAAGAGGTACTTAGGGTATTTAAGAAACAAAATATTAGCTTTGAAAAGGCATGTGATAATGTCAATTAGGATCCAGATTGTGGTCTTGGGTGGAGAGAATTTTGGTGCGACATGGATCATGTGTCTCAGGCCTTAGTAAGGAGATGTTGGGCTTGGGGTAGGTGGAATGATGTTACTTGATTGCTTTAGGGAGGTCAGTTGGGATGTTGGCGATGTCGGACCCTCAAGTGGTTGAGGTACAGATGACATGTTTGGTTTCCTATGAGTGGATTGATCAATGTGGTGAGTATATTTAGTGGAGCTTCTTAGATGGCCTCAAATTATTTGCCATTGCTTTGGGGATGAGTTGTGAGTTGGCAACACGAATGGTGTGTGCTGAGAATATTATTGTGGATTTTTAGGGAGGGTTTTTTTTTTTCAAAGACAAACATATTTAGAGTGATAGTGGCTAATTGGCGGCGCACGAAGTGTTGTGTTGCACTTCGACTCTAGATAAGAGATGGACTGTGGTGTGCTGGAAAGATACATGTTCCATGCATGACCCACAATCTTAGGAGTTAGGACTCTCGAGCGATTTTGACACCACTTAAATGTGGAAGGCTTTTTCGGTTGTTCTCATACCAAGGATTTTTTTGGCTGAGGTAACAAACTGTGTCAAATGGTATCACAGGTTAAGGGTTCAATCCTCGCAGGGGCTTGTTGGATAATTGGTTTTAGCTAAAAACTTTATTGGGGGTGTGGTTTATTACAATCAATTTCTTCTAGAAGGTCTATACTTCTATCTAAAAACAATCCTCAAAAGTTGTCTACGGGATAGAGAATAACAACACTTGTGATTTATAGGAGAGGAGAGAGACGTGGGAACAGGCATAGAATAGTACATCATCATATAGGAGTCATTGTCTTCTTCCCAAATTTATAGGAAATGGCTATTGCAGAAGAAAATAAGTTTAGTTGAGGTTTAAATCGTGCCACTTGTTTTAGGAACAATTGTTGATTTATGCTTTATGTACGAACTCTGATTTGTACATACTTATTGTCAATAAAGTGTGCACTTCTCATAGTTTGAATAATGCCACCTTAATGGCAGGAGAGAGATGTGGGAACAGGCATAGACTAGTACATCATCATATAGGAGTCATTGTCTTCTTCCCAAATTTATAGGAACAATTGTTGATTTATGCATTATGTACGAACTCTGATTTGTACATACCTATTGTCAATAAGGTGTGCACTTCTCATACTTTTGAATAATGCCACCTTAATGGCAGGTAACTTTGGACCTTTCATGGAATCCAAATGTTGATTCCCCCCCTCTCCTTCTTCTGTCACAATTATATAAGTTTATTTTCAATAGAAGCACTCAAAGAATTCTTAGGAACAATCCACTTGCAACACATGTTTATTTAAGCTAGTCCTGTACTGCTGTGTCATACAAATCTCATCCACAACTAAAGTCTATTCAGTTCTAGATCTCAGAGATTAGACACAATATCCATTCTTCCACATTGTTAAGTACTTCACCGATGTTTTGATTATTATTTTTATTTTTAAATCCCCCTTTTCATTTATTTATTACTTTTTCTTGTTGGTACTCAATTACTTATCTAAATGGAATTTGATAGGTGCGGGCAACAGCAAGAACGTGCTACCGGATGTTTATAAAAACATGGCCAGAGCGTTCCCGCCGTTTATTCTCATCTTTTGATCCCATCATACAAAGGGTATTCAGTTTTAATGTATTAAAAAACTTCTTGTTTTGACTAGTAAATAAGTACTAATATGTTGCACTTGGAATAGATAATTAATGACGAAGGAGGAGTCCATAGGCGATATGCTTCCCCGTCACTTCGCGAGAGAGGTGTGCAAGTGTCGCGTACTCCGTCTCATACACCTTCCTCAAATTTACCTGGATATGGAACTTCTGCCATTGTTGCAATGGACAAGAGTACAAGTCTACCCTCGGGAACATCTCTTTCTTCTGGTATGCTACGGTCACAAGCAAAATCGTTGGGAAAAGGTACTGAGAGAAGCCTTGAGAGTGTATTGCACGCCAGCAAACAGAAAGTTACTGCTATTGAAAGCATGCTTAGAGGTCTAGATATGTCTGACAAACGGTCAGCTAGCTTGGACCTAGGTATTTGTTGTATCATCAACTTTATGCATTTGTATACAATTATTCTCTTGAATTGGGCGTCTGTCTATGATGTTCGATTTATGGTGTCAAAAAAATTAGGTTAGTGGTTTTGGAATACCTAAGTTTTTTTTTTTCTCCTTTTGTCCCTAGTGCAGGAGTTGACCCTCCATCAGCTCGTGATCCACCGTTTCCTCCTGCTGTTCCTGCTTCAAATCATCCTTCAAGTTCATTGGCAGATTCGTCTTCATCAAACATGTCTAAAGGTACTAGTCACAATGGTGGCTTACTTTACTCTGGTCTTGTAAGTTCTCAGATTCAAGCTTCCGGGGACTCTGGTAAGTTCTCTTACCACAGTAGTCTGACTACTGAGTCTCTCTCCGGACTTTCATATACAAGCAAGAGAAATTCTGAAAGAAAACAGGAAGGGAGTTCTGTTGAAGATATGGATGTGAGGGTAAACATACGATCTTTGAACATGCAAGTTGAAAGGCAATATCGAGATACACCTTATAAAGATGCGAGTTTAAGGGATTCACAGAGCAATTATATTCCAAACTTCCAGAGGCCACTTTTGAGGAAAAATGTATCATCACGGGTTTCAGCAAGTGGTAGGAATAATTTTGATGACAGCCACCTTGCGCTTGGTGAAATGTCAAGTTATATGGATCGACCAATGTCTCTCAGTGATGCATTGTCGGAGGGTCTGAGTACTAGTTCTGATTGGTCCGCCAGAGTTTCTGCTTTTAACTGCATCCAAACCTTGCTTCAGCAAGGACCAAAAGGTATCCAAGAAGTTACACAGAGTTTTGAGAAGGTAATCAAGTTGTTTTTCCAGCACTTAGATGATCCTCATCATAAAGTTGCGCAAGCAGCTCTTACAACACTTGCAGAGATTATTCCAGCTTGTAGGAAGCCTTTTGAAAGTTACATTGAAAGAATCCTGCCTCATGTTTTCTCACGTTTAATTGACCCAAAGGAATTAGTTCGACGGCCTTCTTCAACAACTTTGGAAATTGTGAGCAAGACGTATGGAATAGATTCACTCCTTCCTGCTTTGCTCCGTTCACTGGATGAGCAAAGGTCACCAAAAGCGAAGTTAGCTGTTATTGAGTTTGCTATCAACTCATTCAACAAGCATGCAATGAATTCTGAAGGTTCTGGTAACAGCGGCATTCTTAAGCTATGGCTTGCTAAGTTAGTGCCTTTAGTCCATGATAAAAGTACAAAACTCAAGGATGCTGCTATTACTAGTATCATATCAGTTTATTCCCATTTTGATTCGACAGCAGTCCTCAATTTTATTCTCAGCCTATCAGTTGAAGAACAAAATTCCTTGAGACGCGCACTTAAGCAGTACACCCCTCGTATAGAGGTTGACCTCATGAACTTTCTGCAGAACAAGAAAGAGAGGCAGCGCTCCAGATCTTTCTATGATCAATCAGATGTTGTTGGAACATCTTCTGAAGAAGGTTACTCTGGAGCAGTGAAGAAAACTCATTTTTTTGGAAGGTATTCAGGTGGTTCATTTGATAGTGATGGTGGCAGAAATTGGAGCTCCATGCAGGAAACGAACCACATGTCAGATTCTGTTGGAAAACCAGCTTCTGATGAAAGCCGGAATCTAATTTACCGGCATCTTGAGATAACTCCTAACACTGAGGTTCTTACTTCCAAAAGCGAAGATCTAACATCTAATGCAACTGCTATGACTGAAAATACAGCATCATGGAAAACTAACATGGAAAATTCCAATCATAACATGGATTTGACGAGTGTTTTTTCAACGCCGAAGTTGGATTTTGAAGGACTGGTTTCTTCTGGTAACAACAGAGCTGAAAGGTTGACATTTGATAACAAATATATTGAAGAAGATCTTAATAATGGGACACTTACAATTGCAAAAGCGGATTCCATTCCAGACTTTGGACCTAGCATCCCTCAAATTCTCCACCAGGTGAGTTTTGAACTCGAAGCTACTTGTGCCTTTAAGAAATAACTTCTTTTAATGTAATAATATGAAATTCTTGCCTTTGTAGCTAAGCACAATCAACATAAGCACTGCCTTTATCTTAGTATGACATAGCATCATATTTTATCTTTATTATTGTTTTTTATGTCAAATAAATGCATTGCGCTAATAAGCACTTTCTGCACTTATTTGCAGATTCGCAATGGAAACGATGACAATGCTATTGTAAGCAAACGTGTTGCACTTGAACAGTTGGTTGAAATTTCTATGACTAATGATCTCAACATATGGAGCAAGGTATAGCATTATTCTAACATCAAAGTTTCTAGTTTGAATCTGTCATTTCATTTCTTCAATCTTTTTTCCTAGCATTTATTCAGAGATAGATAATTTCACATAAGATTATTTTACCGAACGGTTCCTGTTGTGATGTATCCTTTGTAGGTGTGCACTATGTTTTACTAAATCTTTTATGGTGTTAATATTAATAAGTGCTTATTGATTACACTAAAATAATCGTCGTTTCTTAACACTCATTTGGTATGAGTGTTATAGACCAGGTTGAAGGCTTTACTAGGTACAAGTTTTGGTTGTCACCTGCAAGGTTGTCGAATCACAAATCGTATTGTAAAAGGTACTGACAGAGGAGAAAATTGAATCGAGATTCAAATTAGAAGTCGTAAGATCTAAAGGTATGGTAATAAAAGACTACTCATGAAAAGGAAGCAATGCACAACCCGGGACTAGCCTTTTGAGGAAGAGATAAAGGAGCCTTAGAAGAGAGACCCACTTTGGTATTGGAAATGAAAAGAATAATATAAACCAAAATTTTAGTTTTGGCCCACATATCCAACATATAAAAAGGGACACAAAGGTTAGTAGAACTCAGAAGTCTTTTTTCTATTACAAGTGAAACATATTTGGGGTTTCTAGTCGAATCAGAGCCACAACTCATACAGTTAAGTTTTTTTTTGTTGTTTGAATCTCTACTTCTACAATTATTCTTACTTTTTTTCTTGACTACATCTTCTTGGGTAATTAGGTTTAAGCCATAATTGGGAAAACAACTAAAAAAAAAACACTAGGTTTTAGGGTTTCATTACGCCCTTTCATCTTTGTTTAGAAATAAATAAAACCCCAAAACAATAGATTTCTTTTTGGAAACATCTTTCAAAATTTTGAATCGTCCAAGTTTATGGTTTATAAGTCTTTGAGTCAAGTTGACTTGTTTGGTATGCAAGTCGACTTCAATCACAAGTCAACTCTTATGAGTGAACGATTTTTTACAACATTGGTTATCTGGAGATCTGGTGTTGCATGATACTCTGATATTAGTATTTCTTGTGCATGAATTGATGCTCACAAATGACTACGTTTTTTGGGAGGACAGTAACCATCATTGTTCTAAGAGAACACTGTCAGTATATAAGAATTTAGTCTTCGGTCCTCATAAGTTAATAGTGGATCTGTCCATTTGTTAATTGTAAGATCTGTTCTATTACTGGCCTAGGACAACAGTATTATTGTTGCCAAATACTTTTTCCAATAGTGCAAAAAAATTCATTGAGATCATTTTTATTTGATAGATGCTTCATAGCAGATAATACATAGGGATGACAACGGGGCGGATTGGAGCGAATTTCGACAAATCCATCCCCGTCCCGCTGGAGATCACGGATATTTAAATCCGCCCCGAATATCCGTTTACCATGTTTTGCGGACGGATTGGTGAATATCTGCCCCGCCCCAAATACCCGGAAGAAAAAAAAACAAATTCTCAACCATTTTCATTCTCAAATCACAACACCATTTTCATTCTCAAATTACAACACTATTTCAACAAACAGGTCGAACAACAACAAATCACAACATCATTTTCATTCTCAAATATCAACCAAACAACAACAACCATTTCATTACCACCAGATCGATTGATCGAACAACCAAAACTACCAAATCGATTGATCGAACAACCAAATCGAGCCATCGCAGACGCAGATCGAGCCACCGCAGATCGAACCACCCGATCTGACCTCCGACGATCTCACTGACGAGAAACCCTGTGACTCGGCCACCCTTCGACCACCTGAGACTCGGCCACCTTGCGACTCAGATCTCAGAGCCTTCAACTCAAATCTCAGAGCCACCTGCGACTCAGATCTGAGTAGATCTCAAAGCCTTCGACTCAGATCTCAGAGCCACCTGCGACTCAGATCTCAGAGCCTTCGACCACCCTGCGACTCGGCCACCCTTCGACCACATGCGACTCACCTTCAACCGAGATCATGCCGAAATCACCTTGCGACCACCCTTTGAGGTCGAGATCAACCTTCGACCCTGCGACCACCCTTGAGGTCGAGACCACCTTGCGACCACCCTTTGAGGCCGAGACCACCCTGCGAGACCAACCTTCGACCACCTTTTGAGGCCGAGACCACCCTTTGAGGCCGACCCTTCGACCACCCTTGAGGGCCTGAGGCAGCCTTCGACTTCGACCTCGCTGTGAGTTGAGAAATGAGAATGAAATAAAAAAATGAAACAGATGAGAATGAGACGAGGGTATTCCCTATTTATAGTTTAAGGGTGTTTTAGTAATTTAACCGGTTAAACGGATATCCGCGGGGCGGATATGGTTAAATCCGTATGACCATATCCGCCCCGAATAATAAACGGATATAATTTGGATATCCGTATCCGCCCCAACCTCCATATACCCTTAACCAAATCCGCCCCAAACGGAGCGAGTGGGGCGGATATCCGTGAAAATTCGCCTTACTGCCATTCCTAATAATACAGTTAGACAAGTGGTTGTCTAACTGACACTGAAAAATTACTTCCCATTACGCAAGCATCAAAGTTGAAAAGAAAAGCCTCATAACGCACTCAGCTTACCTTCTATGTGCCATGCTCCAATGCTAATTGATTTGAAATGACATCCAATCTATGTTGTTGAGGGCTTCAGTCTGGCTACGCCAAGGCTCTATTTTTACTTTAAAGTGCCGTAGAGCCATACACTAGTCAAGTTTGAGGTTACTACACTAAAATCTCTACCCTATAAAAAGGGTTTGTCTAGGCTCTAGAGGCGCTCTTACGCTTCATACCCTACCTCACCCTTGACAACATCACGTCCAATATCAAGCACATTGTCCTTATTTCTACCCCTTTCTATATCTAGCTGTTCTTTCAAGCTGAGGATGTTGTATGATTCTATAGACCAAATCTATTTCCTTCAACCTACATAATATGCACACAATTCCAATTAGTCCAAGTATAAAATCATACTTAGTAATATCTAATGATTTTTGGTCCATACACATTCAAAGAATAGATGATCTCGGGAATCTAACACCCGAAAACACATCTTACCTCAACCACATCCCTATTTGAGAAGTTGTCATGCACGGGAAGTACGGGAAGTTGATCGCAAATCATTTCCTATAGGAAGTAATGAGATTTTGTGGTGTATATTTTCCTCCAAATCAGCGTCAAAGAGATATTTCTTTTAACAAGTGGATGAGGGCTTCTTCTACCAAATTTTCATTATATCAAGCTACTGAATTCTCAACCCCTATTCGATGGCACCACCATGGCTAAGACCTTCAATAATCGGTCCACTTCCCCAATATCCTCTTCACTAGGAACTCTCTTCTAGAAAAAATTCACATTAGCACCTTCCCAAGCCTTTGCAGTTTCACAAAATCTTGGAACACTGCTCCATACATGAGTATCCTAGAAAACCTTGTAAGCATATTTCTTAGAAAACCCTTGTTACTCCTATGTGAAACTTCCTATGTGAAACTTTTGAATAGGTGGTTACTGTTTGTTGGTAATGAAATTATTAAAAAAAGAACGTAGAATGTAGTACAACAACATTTTTGAAAGGCCGTTTGATGGTGGATGACATTGCTATCTTGATGTATTGAAGTTCAAAGCTCCATAATCTATGAGGGTTATGCGTTGAAGACTTCCTTAATAGTTGGGATTCCTATTGGATCGATGCTACAAGACTTATGTTCAGTTGAGAGTACTTTTGTATTTTTTTTTTTTATGCTATGATTCAAAGATAGCAACTATATATACATGAGGGAGACCCGTTGTCGAATCAACATTGACTATGGTGACACAGGAACATGTTATAAAAAATAGAAAAACTACGAACTTTTCTAAAGTTTAAAATAAAGTGCAAAAGTAAGGTGAAGTCATGGACAATTTATAGGGTTAATTGCGCTTATCCCTCATAATAAATAATAAATAGCTAATTCCCGATTGCCCTAAGATATATGTATTGCAATCTTCCCCAAGACCAGCGGTCCACGCACGTTGACCTTAAGTGTCTCACGTTCCTATCTTTGATGACTAAAATGCCTTTAAAGGCACTTGAACCGTAAGTGAACCTCGAAATCCAAACACGTATCTCGAGGTATATTTAATGATGGTTATTCAAAACCATTAGATATAAAAATTAAATCAATATTGTATCTCAAGAGAAAAATAAAAAGCTTAAAAACCAAACAAATATCCTTCTTCCCCAGCCACCCCTCCTATTCTCTCAAGTCTGTATCTCTAACATCACCACCACCCCACCCCATTCTTCCTGAACACCCTCCTTCTCTTCATTCTCCTTCTAATATTTTTCTCACTCTCCCTTCTCCCTAATCGGCATCACCGCCTTTAGCTAAGTCAAATGGGTATTGGAGGGGTTGTGGAGGTGGTGGTTTTGTTCATATCTGAAAAAGTGGTGGTATTGGAGGGGATTCATTCAGTGGAGATCGGTGAGGGTGATGGTGGCCATGGAAGGGCGAGATAGGGTGGGGTTCAATTAAGAGGAAATGGGTGGGGATGGCGCATTATCGGAGATGGGTGGGGCGTGTGGTGGTTCATGTTGATTAGGGTGGTGGTTGTGGGTTCAGTTGGATTGAGGGGCGAGGATGGGTTGGGGCAATGGTGTCAAAGTGGACGAGGTTCAATTGAATCAAACCTCTCCATAGATGCTCTATTTTATTAACTTGCAGGTTATATGTTGGGGTGGAGGCAATGATGTTGGAGGTGGATGGGCTTCAATTGAATCAAACTCAGCCATGGTCTGTTTTGAGGTAATTACAGGTTAGGGTGGAAGCATAAGGGGTGGGTTGGTAAGTTCAAACAGAGGGAGAGAGGAAGGTGGTGGCAGCGGGGAAAGTGAATTTAGAGAGAGACATGAAGGGGAAAGGAGATCTACTGGTGGGTGGTGGTGGTGGGGAACTAAAACAAAGAGAGATGAAGGGGGAAGAGGGCTTGCCAGTGGTGGTGATTGGTGAATTTACTGAGAAAGGGGAGGAAGCGCATGAGAAAGGGGAGGAAGCGCAAGGAACAATGGTGGTGGTGGGAAGGGAATTCACACAGAATGAGAAAGAGGGGAGGGGAACGAAGGCTGATGGGCAGGGCAGTGACAAGGAAGTTTAATAAGAGAGAAGAGAAGAAGGATGGAAGAGGGGGCATGGTGGGTTGGGGAATATGAGTTTATCATATGTGACCTAGTCATCTACTATATATGTTCCAAGAATTCAATTTATATTGCAACAAGAAAACTAATCAAAGAATATAATGAATGCAAAATACAATTGATGATTACATTTTGAATGACAAAGGTTCTTATAAAAACTTCAAATTTTCAAGAGCCATCTAAAGAAAAACCTGCAAAATTCAATCGTACATGAATAAGCCAAAAAAGTATCATGGACACCAATGCATGATTGTACTTCATAAACTGACTGAACCATTTGAATGGGGGGCAAAAACCAAAATGGTTGGCGCAGTTTGGTGGTTTTATCAGATTGCTTGGTTTGTTTTGCACAACTCCTAAGTTTTAGTGTTTCTAGATAGTTTATGAGGACAATCTTCTTACTATTGCAGTTTCTCCCACAAAAAAATATATAGATCATTTAGATATTTTTGGTCTGATAAAAGTTAGTTCATTAGTTGAAGAGTTATCAAACCATCAATTTTCACTATAAACTTCAAGCGGTGGAAAATTTGATTCAATGGGAAGGATTCAGGGGCAAACCCTTGGGTAAATGGATTCCTCTCCCACAACATACCTGTGCAAACCTTTGCCCATTAGTAATATTTTGGAAGTATGTTGTTCTTTCTAGCCTATCAGCATTGAAAGATGGTTTATAATATAATATGTATATCACTGATGGCATTTCCCTTGTTTCTTGGCAGTATTTTAATCAAATTCTGACAGTTGTGCTTGAGGTGCTGGATGATCCTGATCCTTCAATCCGGGAACTTGCTCTTTCTTTGATAGTTGAAATGCTTAGTAATCAGGTTTGTGAGATTTTTTAAAATAATGATATAATTTCTATGTGCTGCAATATTTGTTATAGTAGACTGTAGACATTTTGTACTCTTGTTAGTATTCTTGGTGAGTTTGCTTTTTACCTTTTACTGATACTCATCCATGCATGTCATACTCCCAGAAGTACTCTATGGAAGATTCTGTTGAGATTGTGATAGAAAAATTGCTTCATGTAACGAAGGATATGGTTGTAAAGGTACTTCCATTGTCTGGAACTAGTTTCAGATGTATTTTATATTTGGCATGCAAGAGATCTCAAAATTTTCTCCCTTTTGTATTCAGGTTTCAAATGGAGCAGAACACTGCTTGACTATTTTGCTATCTCAGTATGATCCATTTAGATGCCTAACTGTACGTTTATGATAAACATCCTTCTACTTAAAAGATTGCAAAAGTTGTCTTAAATTCCAGGCATGAAATTTACTTGTTCCATGATTTCATCCCTTTTTGGAAGAGTGAACCATATAATAGGCTTTTTTGTCTTAAACGAGGCAGGCTCCAATGGTTCAAAGCAGTAAAGGCCTCCAGTAGGCTCTCTGAGTGTCTTTGGCATATTGCTCATGCTACCTTATTCGTATAATAATTATGAGATAAATGTGATGACATGCATACAATACTTTGAGTGAGACATTAGTGAGTGTTCAAGGTGCCAATGGTAGCCTGGTTGGATGGTTAAGGTTGTTTGTGGTGGTTTATCCCTCACGTCTTGGGTTCTATACCCACCAGCGGCACGCTTGCCTTTAAAAAAAAAGTGTTCAAGGTCTAACATTTATTTAGTAGCCAATGACATGACATCTCAATGGTTAGAGCTTGACGGATGGTACCACTAGTTCATGGGTTCAAACCCAGCTTGCGGCATCTTTATGGGTTCTGGGATTCTATAAAAACCCTGCTTGCCTTTCAAAAAAAAAATAAATTATTTAGTCTCTCTATCGAAAATTAAATGAGTGGATTATTGCAAATACTGAGAAAGTCACAAGATGAGTAATTGAAATTCATAAATTGCACAAAGGTATAACCAGTGTTCTAAAAAACGCTAGGTGGTAGGCGGGCGGAGAGCAGGGGACTAGCGCCCAGAGGACTAGGTAGGGTGCCTAGGCGATTACTTATTTATTTATTATAATTTATGAAAGTCGAGCATAATAGCATATAAATTGCTTCTAATTCAATGCCAAGATACATATGCAAAATGTATTAAAAAAATAGTCTTAATTTTTTTATTTTTATTTTCGAACTAGAAATAATTTTTTTTTTAAAAAATCCACCCAGAAGGGCGCCTAGCCCGCCCAGCGCCTAGGCGGCTGCCTAGACCGTTTTTTCGAACACTGGGTATAACATGGTTCATCAAGTGCGTGGACGCGTGTTTTTTTTTTTTATAATTATTATTTGCAAAACAACACGCTAATATATATATATTGATTGAAAAAAAGTGTGAGACTCGTAATACAACAAGAAAACAACTTACCTGTCAAACAAACACGAAGTGGAACATCAGTAAGAATTCCCCTTTATCTCATTCCAACCGAATGGCCCCCCTTTCTTATCCTTGAAAAATTTGTGTATTCCTTTTTCCTATCAAAGAACCCGCAAAGACGCAATTGGAAGATGGTCCATAACTGATTGCCTGTTAGGTAGACGGTAGACGCAATGTTACAAATACACATACACCATGTCCACAGTGTTCAAACCCTACAAACATTTACCCAACACGCACATTATTAATGCATGGATCTCCGTGATGATGAATCTTCTCCATCCACTACAAAATGAAGCTTGCTTTATTATCTTCTTTGCTAAAACATACTTTCATAAGCACATAGCAAAAACGAATTCAACACTTCACACACGCAAGAAGAAGGATGGAAAAAGTGAAACTGATATGGTTGGAGCAACATGCATGGATCTTTTGTGAGGCATCTTAGAAATATCAAAGGCCTCTTATTTTGAGCGTACTGACTGGTTGATGTTCCCATGGGACTTGCATAGACCCTTTAAAAGGCAATTTATAGGGGGAGGTCTTCCTCGCACTGATTATTTAGTAATCTTATTTTATTCCTATTTTGACCGTGCAGGTTATTGTCCCTTTATTAGTCAGTGAGGATGAGAAAACTCTTGTAACTTGCATTAGCTGTTTGACAAAGGTATTTCTGAACTATCCACATGAATGAGACTTTGCTTTGCACTACTTCTAGTTAGTTTTGTTGTAAATATGTCGTAGGGTGTAATTTATTTTTGTGGAAGCTAAAGTTTTTAACTCACATTAGTTTTGTAGTAATCTTTGAGTAGGATTTTTTTTCTTCTTTTTGTACTTTTTTCATGGACTTCTACTTTTTCTAATTTGGACTGCATTGAACATCCTGTTATAATAGTTTCCATTTTACAATATAACACATCCACTTGCATACGTATGGAAGTTTTCTGTTTTGTGCAAGCCAATGAATTGGTCATGACAGGTTTCAAACTCAATTGCTATTGCAACCGAAACCACAAGTATTCCGGTTCAGTTGAAAAAGCCTGCAATACCAGTGTTAAGTTAGGCACTCAACTTGATTTAGGTACGTTTCCCATATCACCTCCTTTTTGGGATCATGGATGTCATGGTCCACTCCCTAACCTTGTAGGTGGTTGTCGAAGTGATATAAAAGTATAAAACAAATTCTGAACCAGACGACGTCTTAAGTGATGTAAAACAAATCCTGGCGTAGGCTCAACTCGCTAGGATTCTTTCGAACATATCTCATTCTCCATGGGATTAAGGATTAGAGATGGCATAGCCCCCACCTTAGGGTTGAGTGGCCCTCGACCCTAACAGGTGTAACCTATTATAATATCACCCTGTTATAACACACACTCTAATATCATAGATATTGTCCATACTCGAATACAGAGATGTGGGGTATAATTTTCCACATATGAGTCGGTGTTAGTAGTAGGGTTTGAACCAAGGTTTATAAACCTGAAGGTGTGAGCGAGGTGTTCCAATAGATAGTTTCGTGAGGCGTTGCCTCGAGAGAGAATTTTTTTTTGTTTTAGTTTTTTGATCAATCAAACAACAAAAATAAAAGTGACCAGGATGGTCACAGTAGAGTAAAATACAAGGAGATTACAAAGTGAACAAGCTATTCCAACAAATAATACAAGTATGAAAGGGGATGCCTTCCAAATAAATCCATACATTGCCCCAATGCCAAATAAGATATTTGATCTCTCTACAAACAGTGAGAACATCGTTCTTTACCCCTATTGTTTCTCCTTCCAAACTAACCAAACAGTACCAGAAAGACTCTGGGCCATAACCAAGCTCCAATTATAGAGCAACCATCTCTCCGCCATTGTTGAACTCACCCAAGGAAAGAATCTCCTGTAGGCAATACCCCAATAGACTTGCAACAAATGAAACTCCAAATTTTCATGGAAAATTTGCAAATAAAAAACAAGTGGTCACCAACTACACCCATAAGCAGGTCCTTCTAAAAAAATGCTGTAGATTCATGATAGATTTTCACCAACTACACCCATAAGTAGTGGAGACTTGGTTAGTGAACCACCAATTGGGAAGAATCCCATGTCTCCACAGAGTGCCTTTTGTTTTTCCAAATCTCCAAAGCCATTTTAGGAGAAGAGCCCGATTGAATTGTTGAAGTTTTTGATGCCTAAACATTTCATACTCGCTGGTGTACAAATATTTACCCATTTGAACAAGTGTTTATATTTTGCAGAGTCATTAGTTCCCCTCGAGAGATAATTATTATCAAGTGACATGTATGCATAATTACAAAATAAAATAAAATGACTAGCAAAATGCAAAAGAAAGTGACTTTAATCCATCATGATTATCTCTTACATATATATATGCGTGTATATATATCCATTAATTTCTTATAAGAACTAAATTAACACGTTAAAGATGTTAACACAAGGAAGTTGGACATATCAATATTAAACACATGAATAATGAAAAGGTGTACGCTTCTAATGTGAAGTGTAAACCATTGATATAATTAAGCCAACCTTGAAGCGTTGTAACTGAGGCCTAAGCCTCACACGTTTTATAAACATTGGGTTGAACCCGTGACCTATGTTCTCATCTACAATAAATCTTATGAGTTGATTTGAAAATACCTTAGCAGTAAAACAATTCAAGTACAAGCTTGAGAATAGTAATGAAGATTGGTGTCTAAGAAATCCTTCTGCAATCATCATCTCATTTTGAGCTAAGCGCCTTTCCTGCACTTATGTTATTTAAGTTGTCATATTGCGTGGAGTTGGCAACCGTTTTATATTATTGACCCACAGTTCTTTGGTATTATTGACCACAAATCTTACCAACTAGGTTAAAATGCCTTACTGTGAGAGGAGTACATGTCCATTTAAGAATCATTGCTTGGATAAGTTTGTAAATGATGTGGGACAAATCCTTGCAACCTCAATGATGCATATTTAGCACATTGCCACCTCCAAAGCATTGTGGGACAACTCATAGCAAAACCTAGGCACTTTCTTAGCACATCATATTGTTCTCACGACTAGTTAATTTAGAGTTTTATTTATTTTTGGCTAGTTTCCACTAATGCAGTCACCATACAAAGATGAGAAAAAAGAGAATGGGAGTGCCAAAGTTCACCATGTCATACTCTTTCCTTAAGTGTTAGTTTCGTTGTTTCAATTTAGGGGTACCAATATTATTTTAAACGTATTTAGGATAGAAAAGCCTAACAAGTTTTGGACGTGTTTGAGTTCTCGTTTTTCTAAGAATTGGATATAATCCCAGAAGCTCAGAAATTTCATGAAGTGTTAGGCCCACAAAGGAAAAACACACGTGTCAGTCCTCAATGTCACTCGGTAAAACTCTCTCAAATTTGATATGACAAGAAACCTTTGCAAAACCAAATCGCATCCTCCTCTTTTAGACTATATATGGCGTTTAAGCTTGGTAGCACAAATTACCGACCACTGAACAATTTCCAAGACTTATTTGCAATTTCAGGTTAGTTAATGTATTCTGAAGGCGTTTAAGCTTGGTAGCACAAATTAGCAACCACTGAACAATTTCCAAGACTTATTTGCAATTTTAGGTTAGTTAATGTATTCTGAAATCATTGTTTACAGAGGCTAAAAGTTTTTGAGCTTCCCAAAACCAAAATTTTCTCCATGGTATTTTCTTTAATAAAAAACGTTTTACTTTAGTATGTGCATGTGTTCAATCTCTGTCGTGTGTGTCACTCCGACACTTGGATTTGTACATTGTTTAAATGTAAAATTTAGGTAACTCTAACTAGGATATATTTACAGGTTTTGTATTGAAATTAAATCAATTCAACTTTGGTGGTTAGCCAAGTTGTGCAAGTTTCGCATACAAATGTCACCAACTTATGAATCTTTGGACCAAGAAAGCACCTTGTTTGACACGGGCAACTAAATAATTTTATTTGGAGCTGTACTTGTAGAAAATTTGCTTTAGACAAGTCCCTTTCTTATACCTAATGGTCCGATAAGTTGTTCATTATTTACATCCTCCTGAACACTTGGTCATGTAACGTAATGCCTTTACCTTAAGAAATATACTAATCACAAAACCGATAGGAGGTTGAGTCCTCGAACCTTCGAATTCTAAAGTGCAAAATAGCTAAGTCCATATTGGTCTCTTCAATGAATTCAAGATCGTGAAAGCGGTGTAAGGCGTCATAGAACAATGGGTCCTAAAATTCTCAATAGATTAGGGGTAAGGTTATGGAGTAGAGTCCCTCATGCAACGACGTAGATTGTTTGGAAAGAGTCATGCAACTATTTAGATTGTTTGGAAAGTGAAATTCAAGACTTCAAAGATATAGCTATAATCCAGTATAACATCTTATCCTTTAATAGAATGGATTTTATGGTATTGGCATCCATTGCAAAGGTCAAGGGGGCTTATCATGTAGATGATTTTATGTTCTCATGGGAGAATCTTGTCTTTGTCTATTTGGGTAATTATGCATCTTTTTCCTTTCCCCCTTAGTGAATCTCTCTCACTAAGGGAGAAAAAACATTAATAATTTTTTTGTTTGTCTGATCCAAATAAAATAAAATAAATTGAAGCACAAAACCAATGGTCAGATGAACAGAGCCAAAGTATGACTACTAGCCTTAGGCTTTTCTCGTGACGAATGGGATAAAGCCATCAGAAGACTGGATTGTTGTTTTATCCTTGTTTGTAGTAAAGACTGTTCTTTGGCAGCAATGTTCCCAAAACTACTTGTATTTTGCCATGATTAGTCACTTCCTATGTGCAAATAAACTTGTTACATTTCTACCTTTTTTTTATGAACAGTTACGCGCTTAACTGATACAACTATCCTAGCTTTAGTATCTGTCCAAACAAAAGCAATTAAGTTAACCTTCTAGAAAACTGAGTGTATGATTTGTATATGTGCCTTGTTTTGCTGCTAATGTTACATTCTGCCTGTCTCAGATTGTTGGTCAACTATCACAAGAAGAACTAGTTGCTCGGTTGCCTTATTTTCTGCCTGCACTTTTTGATGCATTTGGGAACCAGAGTGCGGATGTTCGGAAGGTATATCTGTTGTCTATATTGTCTAAAGATTTTTTCAAACTAAGAAAGTTTTGCACCCTACTTCCCTATTAAATGCACCTCCCTCTCACTCAAATAACATTCTTGTTTGTTACAACTTATATCATAAGACCAAGTCGAAGTCAAATTTATTTTAACCAACTCAACTTTAGGAGTTATACATCTTGTTTACCTTCGAACGGGAAATTTGACTAATATTTGTAATTTGTATGAATATATAATAAATTGAAAAAGGTACACAAAACTCACCCCACTCGAAATCTAATATTACAGTATCGAAAGCATTGTTCCATAATTAGATGAAATGATAAAGCTTTTCTGAGTTTTCATATATGCATTCTACATCCTGATAACAGTAATCATTAGATAAGCACAAGAAATGGACCAAACTGTAAACCATACACCTCAAGTTGTGCGATAACATATGCCAATGACAAACTTTTCATGTTCATTCTTTAGTAGCATTTCTTTCTCTTTTATGGAAACTCAGATCTTTGGGGTATCAAAGAAATGAAAATGGGATTTTGTGATGCTTTCAAGGAAATGAGTAATGCAACCAAACGCTAAAGACTGGCAAGTTTTCGTTGAAACATGTTCATTTGCACAAAAATCGTGTGAACCAAACATGGCTTAGAAGCTAGCTTTGAGGCTTTTTAGGAATGTTTGCCTTGCCTTTGAGTTTTCACCTCTTATTTCAACTATGCAACAAGGACTTAGGAAAAAAATGTCCTACACATTTGATGCTCAATTATCTGTTTGGAACACTCTTAGATCTTCAATTCTTCACATATATTGTGAAGGTTCCAATTCTTTATATTATGGATTACAACCTACACTGCATGGGCATGAACACGGGTATTGTGATACGGTGACATGACAGGAAAAAAACAACTAAAGCACTTATGCGGTTAGGACATGATATTAAAATAATAATTCATTTATATTCTTTATTAATAATAACGTATTATGTTATTAAATAAGTGATTAGTCCTCGATTAAACTCCTCTCTAGTAGAGCATTACGATTTTTGAGTTAATCATTTGAATAATCTCGTGGTCGAGTAATCGGCGTATGTTTTACGAATTTATCGATTAATTACTTTCAAAACTCACCGATTTATCACTCTATGACAATGTGTTATAAACAAATGAGAAAAAAGGTTATGTTTAAAGATTTTTTTACCTTGCCTCATTAATACCTACCCCTAAGGCAAAGAGTGTGAGAAGGCTCGAGAGAAAGAATGATCAATCTATATACAAAGAGAAGAGAGAGGAACAACCAAAAGAATAACAAGCAAAACTAAAGAATATGGAGTCAGACCTTATCTGACTTTGAAATCCGAATTTTGTTATAATTTGCGTTAAATTGTGACAAGTGATGCATACTACTTCGATACACATTAATTTATTTTTTCTTGAAGTAAACATATTACTTTGAAGGATAAAGAAAATGTGTTTATAAAATATAGGTTAATTAATTTTGATTAATCCCGATGAATCTCATATTGCTCTTTAACCAATTGGGGTTCAATTAACAATGTAATTGCCTAGAATATTAATATGAACTTTGAATAAGTAAGTTTCTCACTTTTTCATACATATTATCATATTATAATAAAAACAAATGGATATAATTAGTAATCTTGATTACCAAGCCAATTGGTCAATCTTTATAAAAATGCAACTTGATGATCATGACCCATAAAGATTATGCCAAAAGTGCCCAACCTTATGTTTTTCTTAAGAAAAGGATTTGGGGAAGTGTTCAAGGAGTATCATGTTTGAGACGGTGTCCGCACAGGCGCACACAGACACAATGAGGTAAATGTAGTATCCGTGCTTCAAGGATCACCACAAGGTAACAATATGTGAGTAGCAATTTTGGTCTAACAAGGAAAAAAGTTGACAACAAAGTGGAGTTTATACCTGGAAAAATGATAAAATGCAGGTATGTGTGTGTCCTTGTATTTGTCTATTTTCTAGTCGATGTGAAAGACACCCGGTGCTCGTACCGGACACTAAAACACATGGTCATGTCATTGTTACATAGGTTACACTAGTTTAACCTTCTCATGTAGGAAGGACTGTAACCTTCTCATGTAGGAAGGACCATTGGAGGTTCTCATGGCTGCACCATTGCCATGGCCTTAAATTTTGCTTCATGGTGTACACATAAGCTGGTTTCTGAGGCTTTCAACATAATAGGCAGGACACCAAAAAAATCTAAGTGTTCCTGATGTTTAAATCTATGTAAATACGAAAGACTAGTACTTCTGTACATGCCATGGAAAGGTCAATGTAAAGTTATGACATTAACATCATGGGAAAATTGTTTCTGCAGTCAATTTTGAAATTGGTAAGTTTGTGTGCTACTCCATCTAATCTATAATTAAAACTTAAATTATAAAGTTGGATAAGCATGAGGGGTCATATCATTATTAAGGATTATAGTTGAAATTGCAGCCTTTCTGAGGACCTGAAATGTTTGTGTGGAAGTTTTCATAAATTTTTTTTATGTAATCATGGCATCAATAATTTTCATATGTTTTCAGTTATCCCATTATTTTCTTGATGTTTATAATTTTCAATAATTTTCATGTCTGCAGACTGTAGTCTTTTGTTTAGTGGATGTCTATATAATGCTAGGAAAGGCATTTTTACCATACTTGGAAGGGCTTAATAGTACACAACTGCGGTTAGTCACCATATATGCCAACAGGATTTCACAGGCAAGGTCTGGCACTGTCATGGATGCTAACCATGGGTAGTCAGTCTGTTTGTTGGTTTCAAATGGTTGTAATGGTTCTTATGGGTTGGTTGGTTGTTTTTTCATTTCTTATTGTGTATTTGTATATTGCGGGTTTGTGATTTTTCAAGGGGCTCGAGGGTTCTATTGTGGTTTGGTTTGGTTGTGGCGAATGGAATTTGTGAAATTGTAATCAATATAAAAAGCCCATTGAGTGCTGATTCTTCACAGATTTGTTTGATTGTACTGTTTTGCACAAGTTCAAACAAGTTGACCATTGACAAAACATGGAATTCTTTATTTTTGTCGAAAGAGAGTGCCTGAACCAAAGATGAGATTGTCAGTCATTTCGTATGTGTGTGCTTCCACATTGTCTTGCAAAGTGTTTATGTGAAATGATAGCCTGTTGTGTCAATTACTTGGCTACAATTGTGTTTACCTGTACTTTGAATGAATTCATGACATTTTTTTGTGTACAACTTTTTTTTCCACATTATTTCCTTTGAAGTGTTTGGATGGAGTAGAAGCCATGAAACTGGCAACCAAGGACGGAATTGCCATTTGCACTCTACCCATAAAAGTTACCACGCATGCCTCCAGTTTGCCTAGGAGGTAGCCACTTTCCCAAGCTGACCCAACAATAGACTTGCAGCAGTCACCCTCGTAATCTTGAACAAGCGTGCACAATTTATATATTAAACCTCTTTTGATTTTCTTTTTGGTTTATTTTTTGGTATTTTCAAGTAGATTAAGATGTACTTTGACGAGGAATCAGCAAATGAGGTTTTGTGTGAAACATGAATAGTAAAAATACACAAGGAAGTGAGAAAACCCCCAAAACAACTGTACTTTCAACTTTGATTATCAGAAATTAGGTAAGATGCAATCAGGAGTAGATAGAGATTTCACTTGTGGGGATGGGTTGGGGGACTTGAACTACAACTACGGTGGATGGGTGTTTTGTATGTTATCCAAGAACGTATTGGTATTTGATTATTTACTCTGAAATTTGATTTTCTATGGTGCAAGTTCTTGTAGCGAGGATGGTTAATTGATTTTACTATGTAGATGACGGAGCTTCACGGTAAGCTTTGGAGAGATATTTAGAGTAGAAATATGGTGATTTAAGGATGTGAAGTGGCATGGTATCAAGAAGTTTCGGTATGAAGAGGCAAGTTTGCTTTGGAATGCTAATTTGGCACAGCTAAACCACTTATTTAGCAGGGTAAGGTTAGTTCTATCCTTCTATCTTTCTAGACTGCCACATTGGATTATGGACATACTATATCTCGATATATAGCTAATTCTGATATCAGTACTCTACAATCTCCATAATATATGTATATGTATTTGGCTCCTCTAAACCAACCCGCCCATTCTAGGGAGCGAGGCAGGGGCGGACCTATTAAGAGGCGAGATATCCACGTCCACTTCTAAGCTAGATCTCAATTGCAATTATTGGTGAGAAGATTATGATAGTGGAAGTGGAGTATGCCTGAAAAGCTGCAACATGCATAACGTATGCTGGATTTGGACGTGCTCCAAAAGACTTCCAAGTGAAGGATAAATCAAAACCAATTCCACAAGACCGGAGAGAAGTCAAAAACAAAATTCTTCTAACCAAGCTCAACCAGAAGTGGGATGGGAGATAGCCAGCAGTAAACATACTTTCAAAAGTAGAAGGAAAGACGCACCCTCTAGCCCCCTAAGAACTAATGATAAGGAGACAACTATTGACCATGAAAACATGAACTCTATTGAATAGGTAGAGCCAGATGCATCATTTGTATCGTTTGAGAACAACTCATATAGTATGTTGCCAGTGAAGAATGTTATAGATAGAAATAAGGGTATTAACCAAAGAAGTGAGGCTGATCTTGAAACGCCTTTGACTGGAACAAATTCATTCCTCTTGTAACCATGGAGGAAGCTAGTGATGGAGACGATATCAGTGAAGCAAAGTTGGATTTAAATCGATTACGATATGTGAAAACTTGTAATCGAACAAAGTTACTAACATGGATTTAATCAAAACCTTTGTAGATCAAACAGATCAAGGAAGGTTTTTTTTATAAAATTAATTAATTAATTAATTATTTTGTTCAAATTTCAGTGCTCTCCGAATCTCTATTGACTTCTCTTACATCATGAGCACCCTATTAGGTGTAAATCATGTTAAAAGATGATTAAACAATTGATTGGTGCTTATGAAAACTAAACTTATGACATGTTAACCAAGAAACTACTACTCTAGTAAACCACTTTGCGAGATTTTCCCAATTTGGAGACTGTTGAGCTAGAGCTAATTAGTTGTTTGTTTAGGATTTGAAAGAATTTTCTATTTTTATTGATGATGTAACGAGCAAACGAATGAGACTGATAAACATTGGGGTAAAGAGATGTTTGAGCACACTCAAGTAAGTTATGCAGAAGTGTGTTTAGAAAAACAAACAAATAAATAAACAAACATTAATACATGGAAGAAACGGTAAGTCAAACTGATGGTGGTACCTTTCAGCTGTTTTAGATCTTTTTTCCCTCGATTTCAACATGAGCAATCTTGGACCAGTATTCTCCAGTGTCCCTCTCGCATCTTCTCTTCAATTCAACATCACATCCCAAAATTCTCAGTTGTATAAGAGCGGTGAGTTGTTGCATCCCTTCTGGCAGCACTTTCCTATTCTCGCAACCTTGAATCCACAAAAGCTCAAGCGATGTTAGAGTGCCCATCCATAACTTCATTTGAACAGTGCACGATATATATATAATCTTTCAAGCATCACAGCTTGTTTGATCCCCTCTGGAAAATGAGACAACTTGGGTAAAAAGTCCAAGAGCAGCGAGTTTGAAGAGTAACCAAATTCTGAAAATCCTCCTCCATGTTGAATTCCAGCGCTTGACAGCCGCTAATTTTCAGATCAACGAGACAACTCTTGTTCAGTTTAGGCAATGCTTCAAGTTTGGAGCAAAAATCGATCTCCAATTTCTTGAGAGCAGTAAGGTTTAGTAGCATGTCTTGTGGGAAACATTTTAATTAAAAAAAATTCCAAATACCTAGGTGAGAAAGTCAAGGGTGTTTTTTCAGCTGTCCCAGTATACTTTGATTACTTTGCGGCAGTGTTACTGACTCGATAGAAAATGGCAATGGGATACTTCGAAGGGTCAATTTTTTAAGACAAGGAAATAGTTGCTTTGCGGCTTCTTCTTCTTCTGCTGCTACTGCTTCTTTTTGTTGAGATGAGGACAATGATGATTGCGACTTAATATCTACCTCTCCTGCTGCATGTCCTCAGTTTAAGAATATCAATAACCTAGCAAATTATGCAAAATCTAAAACATGCAACTTTGCTAGAAAATTCATGGACTGACATGACACCCCAACATATATATGGGTATGTAAGTTTCTACTTGAGAAACATGCAACAGAATATGCACTTGACATGTGGAGATCTATTCAAACAGTCTTTAAGAAAAAATAATTTCCTGCTTCTTAAGTCGGATAAAATCAAGCATTCCAGATCCCCTGCTTAAGTAGTCTACAAACAAGTAAAACTAAATTTGATGACACGCTTTCAGTATAAATGGGCACACTTACATAAACAGCAAAACAAAAAAGAAAGTGATCAAGATTCAATTCCTAGGTTATAGACCAAATAATCCTTGTCCATGGAGAATTCCAGCTCTGGGCAATAGCTGATTTTCAGCTTAACAAGATAACTCTTCTGCAGCTTTGGGAACCTCTCAGATTAAAGATGAAGATGGAATGATTGGAGAAATAAGATTTACTGGAGAATGTTTCTTTGGAAATTCAAAATGTTAAAATATTTAACTGTTCATTTCAAAAAATGTAATTCGGCGTAATGTCACTCCATTTCGTGTTTTTACTTGCTTTGGTTTTGTAATGTAGAGAATTTTCTATTTTTTTTCATACAATTTAATTCTGTAGTTCATAATTGCTCTTTGATGTACATTTTGTGATTCCAATTGCAGAAGTTGACTCATTGTATTCCGCTGTAGTCCATGGGGGTGCAGAAAATGGAAAAAGTTCGATATCACGACCCAATTAGTTTGGGTAAGGCTAGCTGAAATAAGTGTACAAAATATTGTCTTGATATGCTGATATAGCTAGAGCTTCTTATTCTTGTATTTGACAAACTTATTTCATTGTTGTAGTATAAGACCACAGACAATCTAAAATGTTTAGACCTGTTACCTGGGCAACATTTTCAGTATGTAATGATTGTAGTGTTTGTATTGTTCATGAATACGACTGTCACAATTTTGATAGTCCACCATTGACTTCTACTACATGACAGAATTTTGGAATATTGGCAGCTACCGTTAGATATGACATATGCAATGGTATTATGGCCTAGTGGTTAGGGCTGTGTGGGTTTGTCCCCCACGTCCTAGCTTTGAATCCCACCTGTGACATGGTTACTTTGTAATGGGTGAGGGTTTGTCCCACACGTCCTAGCTTTGAATTCCATCTGCGACATTATTACTTTCTAATGGGTGTTGACCTATAAGTCACCCAGTTGATAGGTTATGGGATATTTAAAAACCCGCATTAAAAAAAATAACATACTCAATAATGAGACTGGAAAGGCATGTTAAACACGTGTAGTTCATGGTACATGAATTCCCCTTTCATTCCCAAGTAGATTTTTTGTTTTTATCTACAAATTGAGTACGTCTAGGCAACCAAGGCAATCAACCATTTTTTAGTCAGGGTAGCCCTAGCTTTCTAGAATTGGGGTTACAAATTTTACTATTGATTGAAGAGGTATGTCACACTACATGGAAGAGATGCAAATGCAAAGGAAGGTTTCAAATGTGAACATTGTACTAATCAGTATGAGGGATTAATAACTTTCTATTTTATATGCCATAGTGAAAAAATGACTTTTAAGGCTTACTTTTTCACAAAATAGACAATTTAAATACTGTAGTTGATGTAATGGTTAATTTGTACATACTTTTATCACCAACAAGGACTACTTCATTAACCCATGTTAACTCATAAACTTATATGACATATTTATCCATCTTAAACAAATAGAAAATCTATTACTTTTGTAACCAAGAAGGATTATTTTATTAATGATTCTAATTTTTTTTTGTTGATATTTTCACTTATTTTTTAATCCTTAACCCCTCCCACCCCATTAATCATTATTGCTTTTTGTTAATTTTTAATTTTTTATATTATCATTGCAGTTTTGAGTAATTATTTTATGACATTTGTTAGCTATAAATGACTACATTGATATTTTCATATTAACATTTTTTTATTCTTGAATGTTTTGTCACTTTGAATGTGTTTGATTTGATTGGTTGTGAGGTATATCTGAGTTTGAAGAACAATTTTTTTTTGTTTCAATTAATGGATGCTTCAAATTCTTTGTCACTATTTAGTTTACATGAAATTATCTTATTCAATGTTGCTTCCCATTTAACCTCCGAGGCTATGATCATGCTCTGTGGTAGATAACTTGTGACTAAATAGCGACATAAAATAAAATATATTACTTTACAGGTACCCATGCATTGAAGAATAAGAAATCAAATTTTGATAGTAGGAAAATTGATTTTATTATTTACATTATGGAATAAGAAGCAATGGTAATTAAAACCAATTTTTTAATCATCATTAAGAAAGGTAATGCACGGGTACCTGTAAACTTTTCTAATTATATTTATGACAAGTTAGTCAAATTGATTTCATCAAATAATTAAAACCAAATTTATAATCATTATTAACTATATTATGAAAAGTTTACCAAACCTTAGCATAATAATTTGATAAATTTATCAGTCAATGAAAACTTATAATTAATTGCTCATAATTAGAATCATTAATATTGATACTTATTAGCGGCATGGGACAGTAGAGGTTAAGGGTAAAAAATAAAATAAAAATAAAAATAAAATTATTAATAAAAATAGTCATTATTGGTAATAAAAATATAAAATTATGTTTTCTATTTGTTTAGGAAGGGTAAATATGTTTTATAACTTTATGAGTTAACATGAGTTAATAAAAAAGTCATTGTTGGTAAAAAAAAGTATAAAAGTAGGTACAAATTAGTCATTTCATCAACTACGATATCTAAATGATCTATTTTGTGAAAAAATAGGTCTTAAAAATCATTTTCCGAAAAATAATAATCAGAGTTTCGATCCAGCTATGTTTTGTTTTGATGGTTGGATCCTGTTTTGGCCAAAACATCACCCCAGGATCATTCCTTTAGCTGCTGCTTTTTAATCCTTCAAAAATATGAGGGGCACAGACAAATTTCAATTGATGGACTTGGAAAAGATACAGCACATTTAAATGAGCACAACAAACTAGAAATAGAACGATCAAGAATTGATTTCCTTGGTGATAATAACAATCTAACATACAATAAGAATCTATATTTGCAATTATGATATTTGAATGAACACACTGAAGTAACTTACATGGAACTGCTCTTAAATTATCTAAAAAAAAGTTGTGGAAGAAATTGTAAATGAAAAAGTGTTCTTATAATCAACTAATCTTCTTTGCTGCTGATGTGAAGATGTTGAATATTGAAAATCTTGGACCAGTCTTCTCCAGTGTCCTTGCATCTTCTCTCCAGTTCAACATCACATCCACAAATTTTCAGTGTTTCTCAGAAATGTGAGGTGTTGCAGCCCTTCAATCTGGCAGATCTTTTTTTATTCCAATCTCGAATCATCAAACACTCCATCGATTTTGGAGTGTCGATCCCATCAGGCAAGTTCATCAATCACTTGTTCTAAACATTCTTTGATACATAAAACTTGAAGCTTCACCGCTTGTTTTATACCCTCTGGAAAACTTGCCAACTTGGGCAAGTATTCAAAGCGTAATCTTTGAAGGGCAACCAGATGCGGAAAATCCTACTCCATGGAAAATTGCAGCTCAATAAGACAACTCTTCTGCAGCTTTGGCAAGCGTCTAGAATAAAAAAAAAAATTAAAGGGATGTGAGAGAGGAGAGGTTCTTCTATCACTCTGGCAGGCCTTTAACATTGTAGCATTTCCTGATGATGAACTCTTGGACAGCAATAAGGTTTCAAAGCGTACCAAGTTGGAAATATTCCAACTCATCAAAGTCATAAATTTCAAGGAAAGAAAGGTAAGGGAGGTCTTGGAATCCCAGTACACTTTCCTTGCATTTCTTCACTGTTACAGATTTGAGAGAGGATGGCGATGGTTCTCCTCTCAATTTAGGACAAATCGAAGATCCAAACATTTTAAGGCAAGGGAAAAGTAGCTTTGCTGCTTCTGTTTTTGCTTTTGCTGGTTGTTGTTTATCGCGTTCACCTCCACTTTGTTTGAGATGATGATGCCAATGGTGACCATCCTCCAAATTAGGCATGGAATATATTTCAAGTTTTTCAAGTGACATGATCCTTCCCCTCACACCGCACCTTCACTAGCTATGAACCACATCTTCATCAATGAATTTGACAAGATAGATTGAGTGAGATTTTTTGGTATCATGCGCTAGCTAAAGGAATACAAAAATGAAAAAAAAAAAAAATCAAAAAAAAAAGAAAAACTTGAGAAAATATTTTTTTTTAAACAATTGATGTCAAATTGTAAAAATACTATATTGTCTTCAATAATCTGCCATTAACACAAATGAGAAGAATGGCACAAAATTTGTAGGTTTGTCTGATCCAAATAAAATAAAATGAAGCACAAAATCAATGGTCAGATGAACAGAATCAACGTATGACTACTAGCGATAGGCTTTTCTCATGATAAATGGGTTACAGCCATCAAAAACTGGATCGTTGTTTTATCCTTGTTTATAGTAAATAAATGTTATTCAACAGCAATGTTCTCGAAATTGCTTGTATTCTGCCATTAATTATTAGTCATTTCCAAATTCCATTGGTTGGTTTCAAACGGTTGTAATGGTTCTTATGGGTTGGTTGGTTGTTTTGTTCATTTCTTATTGTGTATTTGTATAGTGCGGGTTTGTGATTTTTCAAGGGGCTGTTATGTGAAATGATAGTCTGTTATGTCGATTACTTGGTTACAAATGTAGCTCAGTTGGTCAGCCATCCATTCTCCTTGTGAAAGGTTGCGGGTTTGAGACTCACCAGTTAGGATTTTGTGAGTTTTCGCCTGATTATTAGGCGCACATGTACTCTACCGTTGATAAGCCTTCAGGTATTGAATGTAGCTACTTAGATGGACTATACCGGAGCAAAGCGAAAATGAGTCTTCATGTAAGGTGGAGGCGATGGATCGGAGCAAAAGCAAGTCTCTATGCAATATGGAGGCGACGATGATATTAAGTGGCAACGATATTGTAACCTTCAGGTCTGGTTTGGTTAACCCTATAGGGTCAGTCATGTAGCTTTCGGACATGGATTAATAAATATATAAAAAGGATCAACGACCCAAATTTTAAAAAAAAAACTTTTTTACAATTGTGTTTACTTGTACATTGAGTACTGTTATTTCATGACATTTTGTGTACCCCTTTTTTTTTCCACATTATTTCCTTTGAAATGTTTGGATGGAGTAGAAGCCATGAAAACGGCAACCAGATGGGAACTTGCCATTTGCACCTGCGAAGTATTTACCGCTGGTAAACATGCAATTTTGGAAGGAAGCTTCTCATAAAAGTTACCCTAGCATTCATCCAGTTTGACTAGGAGGTAGCCACTCTTTCCCAAGCTGGCCCAACAAGAGAGAAGCTTTCAGCTGAGGCACCCCCTTAATCTTGAACAAACGTGCACAATCAAAATATTAAACCTCTTTTGATTTTATTTTTAGTTTATTTTTGTGAGATAGAGAATGGCTCTAATAAGGGTAGGACTCAAAGTCCAGCTCCCAATTTATGGGAAGAATCGGAGAGGGTTTAAAGTCCTTTGCAAACAAGGACTTCAAGTCCTTTTATTTCTTTAAAACAGCAACACGTACAACGTGATAAAATAAAAGGATATACAACGTGAATTTACACACGCACACAGCTAAAACAGGGTAGCATACGCAGCGTGAAAGAGGCTCACACTGCAAACTCGATGTGAAATGGGCAGCATATACAGCTTGAAACCGGCTACGAGCACGACGTGAAATAAGCTGCGAGTTTGGCGTGATTCGGTGTGAGTGCAACGTGAAACAGTAGCCAAGTATACAGATTGGAATCCGGTGATTTCGGGTGTTATTCGTTTGCGAGTTTCGTCAAACTTTTGGTGGTATTGTTTGCTTGAGATTGGGTAATCTCAAGGATCGTTATTTGACAACGTTGTAATCTTCAAATAAGTGTTTTCATATCAATAAAATAGTTACAGAGTGTTCGTTCGTGGAGTAGGCAAAACCGAACCAAGTAAATCTCGGTGTCATCATTATTTTATGCATATTGCTTATTGTTTGCTATTATTTGTATAGCGTTTTAGCCATTCACTTTTAACAACCAGGTCTCAGACTTGTGTTGAAATTATTTGCATTAGCAGGTATTTATCGTACAAGTGGTATCAGAACGCCAGTTGGTTGGTGTTTATGCTTTGAAGGTGTCAAATAAAATGGTAGAAATGTTTTCTTCATCGCTTGATGATGGCTATGTGAAAGTCCATGGGTTCGACATTGTTCGATTCAATGGTAGAAACAATTTTAAAGCTTGGCAGATAGATTGTAAAGATATTCTGGTTAGTTTGGATCAGACTGGTGCACTAGGATCATAGAAAAATAAACCATCATCAGATGAGGCGACAATTGAGGTTATTGAGAAGTGGAGTAAAATGGATCAGAAAGCTTGTAGTACGATTCTTTTGTGTCTTTCTCGTAATGTGGCTTACAACTTTGCTGATGAGATGACGGTTAAGGGTATTTGGAATAAACTTCAGGCTATGTATCTTCAGAATGATCAGATGAGTGCGATGTACCTACAGAAGAAGCTCTTTACTTTCAGGCTGTAGTTAGGTAAACTCATGATTGATTACGTAAATGAATTTGAATGTTTATATTCATATGTGTTAGCTTGGGAGCTAAATTTGAAGATAGCCAGAAAACATTATTCTTGTTAATCAGATGACAATATTAAAGAAAGAAAATTTTGTTACCGGAATGATAATCATTTGTTGATCAGATGACAATATTAAAGAAAGAAAAGTTTGTGTATAGTGATATTGTTCAAGCTGTACTTGCAAAAGCTTCCAGAAAGAGTGCTTCGAATGAGGAGGTTCAAGCACATGGTCTTTCACTAACAAGAGGAAGAAATTACAAGAAGACCAACTACAAAAGGAACCGGTCTAAATCAAAAGGCAGATATATGTCTAAGGTTGAATGTCACAAATGTAAGCACAAAGGCCATTACATTAGGGATTGTCCAGACTGGAAGGATAATCACAATAAGCAAGAGAATGAGAGTAAGGGCGTAGTGAATGTTGTTGAGACACCGGATGTGGTAGAAGATATTTAATCGGGGGTGACGTAGCATATGCATTGATGGCAAACTCTTATGACCACTTGTATGACGGTTGGATCAATGTTGGATACATGAGCTTCGTATCATATGTGTCCCGTAAGGGAATGGTTCAACACTTATCGCAAGGTTAATGACAGTTCAGCTAAAATGTGTGACTTTCGGCTTTGCAAGACAATGGGTGTTGGTACAGTCAAATTCCAGTTGGCAGATGGGTCAAGTAGATAGCTTACCAAGGTACGTCATGTTCCATCTCCTTCAAAGGAGCCGATTTCTCTTGGGGTGCTTGAAGCTCGGGGCTACAAGTATATTGGTAAGAATGGGTATTGCAGTGTTTATTTTGGTGATATGTTTCTTATGACAGCGGTTAGGCTTGCCAATTTGTATTTCCTTCAAGGCAGTATAGTTGAATGTGGAGCTATGGTTTCTACAGTTGTTGATGAGAAAAGCTTGTCGCGCATACAGTTATGGCACATGCGATTATGTCATGTAAGTGAGAGTAGACTAAGAACTTTAAGCAAGCGGGGCTTGCTTGACAGTGATAAAATGACAAAGTTGGATTTATGTGAACATTGCATATATGGAAAGTAGTGTAGAGTCAGTTTTAGTGATGCTACTCATAGCACCGCGGGGATTATGGATTATATCCACACTGATGTTTGGGGACCCTCTAGAGTCGCATCCAATGGGGGTTGCATGTACTTTGTGTCTTTTATCGATGACTTTAGCTGGAGAGTATGAGTGTATACCATGAAACATAAAAATGAAGTCATTGATATCTTCAAGAAGTGGAAAACTATGATTGAGAAACAAATTGGAAGGGTGATCAAAGTAGTGAGATCTGACAATGGCGGTGGATATACCGAGGATCCCTTGAAGCAGTTTTGTTTGGAACATAGCATTAGAAGACACTTCACAGTGAAGTCGACACCATAACAGAACGGGGTAGCATACCGGATGAATCGTACCCTGTTGGAGAGAGCACAGTGCATGTTGTCCAATGCATGTTTGGGCAGAATATGGTGGGCTGAAGCAGTAAACACGACATGCTATCTCATTAACCGCTCTCCTTCATCAGCTATTGATTCTCAGATTCCTATGGAGGTATGGTCTGGTATTTCTTCAGATTATTTTATCTTGAATGTATTTGGTTGTCCAACATATGTTCATGTTAGAGAGGATAAAATTGGAGTAAGGGCCATGAATGCTATTTTTTTCGATTATCCAGATAATGTGAAAGGGTATAGGTTATGGTGACCTGACTTGTAGAAGTTTGTGATCAGTCGAGATGTGAAGTTCTATGAAGAGGCTTTGTTACAAGCGAAGTGTGAGAGATGCAAAGATGGCTCCCCTATTTGGAGGGGTGATAGCTATGATGAAGATGAAAATGCTGGAGATTCTCTGCAAGTGTAGCTTGGAGCTCCTAGATCTCATACATAGCATGATGTTCCTTCTATTGAGGGAAGAGGTGATACAAATATGACGCCTGATGAGACAGTGACAGAAGATGAGGTTCCTACTGATGGGGACATGGATCCTACACAACAACAGGTTCAACAGTTACAAACATCGTCTTTAGCAGCAGACAGATAACCTAGAGTCAGACGTGCACCACTTAGATTTGGTTATGAGGATGGCGCCGCTTGCGCATTCTCAGTTCTTGATGGGTATGATGATGTTCCTACCACATTTATGCAGGTTTTGCGAACTGTTCACAAAGATGAGTAGAATGAGGCTTTAGATGAGGAGATGTTATCTCTTCAGAAGAATCATAGATGGGAGCTTGTGACACTCCCTAAAGGAAAGAGGCTGATTGGGTGTAAGTGGGTTTTCACAGTGAAAGACGAGATTTCAGATTTCAAGAGTACTTGTACAGGTATATGGTACAAGGCAAGATTGGTGGTAAAGGATATGCACAACAAGAAGGTGTGGACTACAATGAAGTATTCTCTCCGGTGGTAAAACACACTTCTATCTGAGTCCTTTTGGCTTTAGTAACACAGTTTGACTTAGAGCTTGAGCAACTTGATGTCAAGACTGTTTTCTAGCAATGAGATTTGGAGGAAGACATATACATGTCTCAGCCCGACGGATATGCTATTGTTGGTAAGGAAGAAAAAGTATGCAAACTGAAGAAGTCACTGTATGGGTTGAAACAATCTTCGAGGCAGTGGTACACGAGGTTTGATACTTTTATGATTGACCAGGGATGTGCAAGGAGTCAGTATGATCCTTGTGTATTCGCACATAAGCTCAATGATGGGTCTTTCGTGTTTCTCTTACTTTATGTTGATGACATGTTCATTGCTGCGAAGATCATGAAAGAAATTGATAAATTGAAGTTGAAATTTAGCATGGAGTTTGAGATGAAAGATCTTGGTTCAGCGAAGAAGATACTTGGGATGGAGATAGTGAAAGATAGGAAGAATGGCAGATTGACATTGTCACATCGACAATACTTAGATAATGTTATTCACCGTTTTGACATGGATACGTCTAAGCCGGTAAGTACTTCTTTGACTGTTCACTTTAAACTCACGGATAAGTTGTCTCTTAGCACAGAGGATGAGAGAGAATACATGTCATAGGTTCCCTATGCTGGTGCAGTTGGCAGTCTTATGTATGCCATGATCTGCACACGTCCGGATATTGCTCATGCAGTCATTCTGGTTAGTAGGTTTATATCAAACTCGGGAAAACAATATGGCAGGCAGTAAAGTGAATATTGAGATATCTTCAGGGTACATTAGATGTTGGTTTAGTATATGAAAAGGGAAATGTGTCAAATATGATTCGAAGTTATGTAGATTCAGATTATGTTGGTGATCTTGATAGGCGTCAATTGACTACGGGTTATTGTTTTACATTGGCAATGGGTTCGGTGAGCTGGAAGTCTCAGTTATAGTCTACAGTTGCTTTGTCTACTATTGAAGCAGAATACAAGGCTCTATCAGAGGAGGTGAAGGAAACCATTTGGCTTCGAGGCTTGTTTAGTAATTTGGGTGTTACTCAGGATGATATGATAGTCAGAGTGTTATCCATTTGGCGAATAACCAGGTTCATCATGCCCAGACGAAGTACATTGATGTGCGATATCATTTTCTGAGGGATGGCATCGAAGATGGCGATATTCTCTTGGAGAAGGTGAATACTAAAGACAATCCAGCTGATATGTTGACAAAAGCAGTTCTAGGGATCAAGTTTGAGCATTGTCTCAACTTAATCAAGTTCTCTTAGTGTTGACGCCCCAAGGAGGCAGGGCCCTTAGGGGCATGACGACGATTCTCTGATCGGGAAGTGAGTCTTGGTGGTTTTTCATGCCAAAGTGGAGATGCTAATGTGGTTGTTTGTGATGCTTGTGTGGTGACCTGAAATTGTTTGCCAAAGTGGAGATTGTGAGACAAAGAATGACTCTAAGAAGAGTAGGACTCAAAGTCCTCTGTGGTTGGCTTCCAATTTCTAGGAAGAATCATAGAGGACTTAAAGTCCTTTGCAAACAAGGACTTCAAGTCATTTTCTCTCTTTAAAACAACAACACATACAACGTGATTAAATAAAAGGATATACAACATGAATTTACACATGCACACAGCTGAAACAGGGCAGCATACGCAATGTGAAAGAGGTTGCAAACTCGGCGTGAAACGGGCAATAAGGCGGCGTGAAACTGGCTGCAAGCACGACATGAAATAGGCTGCAAGTTTGGTGTGATTCAGTGTGTGTGCAACGTGAAACAGTAGCCAAATAGAAGGATTGGAATTAGGTGATTTCAGGTGTTCTTCGTTTGCAAGTTTTGTCAAACTTTTGGTGGTATTGTTTGCTTGAGAATGAGTAATCTCAATGATCATTACTTGACAACGTTGTAATCTTCAAGTAAGTGTTTCCATATCAATAAAATAGTTACAGAGTCGTCGTCCGTGGAGTAGGCAAAGTCGAATCACGTAAATCTCGGTGTCATCTTTATTTTCTGCATATTGCTTGTTGTTTGCTATTACTTGCATAGCGTTTTAGCCATTCACTTTCACCAACTAAGTCCAGGACATGTATTGGAATTATTTGCATTAGCAAGTATTTACCATACAATTTTTTGGTATTTTCTATTAGATTAAGATGTACTTTGACGAGGGATCAGAATATGAGGTTTTGTGTGGAACATGGATAGTAAAATATACAAGGAAATGAGAAAACCCCCAAGATAACGGTACTTTCAATTTCGATTTTCAGAAATAAGGTAATAATATCCTCTCCTTTGTTAGCACGTGTATATTTGTGTGCGTGGGGATGGTTAATTGATTACTTGTTAAAAGATCTATCTTCACTGTAAGCTTTGGAGAGATAGTTAGAGTAGATCTATTGTGATTCGAACTAAGGAACAAATTAAGGAGAGCATATTAAGAATGCAAAGTGGATGGGTATCAAGAAGTTTTTTTTTTTTTTTTTTTTTTAAACCTAAAACTTTCATTTTTCAGCAATAAATTGTATCTGAATAAGAAATGTGCCTTATGGAAGGTTCCATCTTACAAGCAGAAGACAGAAAATGGCTTTGCTATCTGTGCACCAGATTGGGGATTATGGAAAATGGAGAAGAGAGGGTGGTCATATGTCACGCCCCGATTTTCGAGAAAAACGAAATCCTAAAATTCACGTAGGATTATCCGTTTCCCCAAAACTCGGGACGTGAAATTCAATAACAACAGAAACATTTAGCAGCAATGACAAAATATAGTTTAGAAAAATAGAACAAACTAAAATTTATAATAAAGCTCTAACCATGAAATTTCGACGTCGCTAGCCCCACTAGCGAAACTCCCGTAACGCTGCTCAAAAGACTCTAAACCTGAAAAGCTAATTGGCTACATTCCCAAAGGAATGTACCCAAGAAGCAAAAGCTCACTTGGGTCAGCAATAAAGCTGGTGTGAGAAATCTTCATCCCAAAAATCAATAAAATCGCACGTGATAAACATCAAGCTAAACACAAACAACAAACCATCACACCAATAGGTAGTTCCTCAACGAGGCAAAGGTGTGATGCAAGAAAACACAGTTCCAAGAATTTAGTTCCTCAACGAGGCAATCATATCATCATCCTAATATGTAAATATGCATTTACCTGTACTTACCCTATAGGAGTTGACTATGGCAAGTCGGACCTGCAGAAATATTAGTGGACTTGCCATCCTGCATAAAAAGGATTAGAAACAATGCAACGTCATTTATTCTTTTTATTTGAATTAGGTTCATCTTTTTAACGGATTGATCACTTAGATGATACCACATTCGCACCACCTCCGTGCCGAACATACATGCCCGTATGCCTCTCTCATATAAAGGAGGACTACTCCGTCATCCATGCCTAAGTGGGGACATCACATACAGGCATGCATCGCGGATACCCCTAACTATATGAGTACCAAAAGCCACTCTTTGATTCAAATATCCGAATTCTTCTTAATACATAAACAAGTCAATATGCATACAACTCTCCAAATTTATCACAATGCATTAATATTCATCAACCATTCAAACATCAACCAAACAAAGTCACACCCAATCAATAAAATGGTAAACATGGGTAACCCCAAACATGAACCCAGCAAGCTAGAAAAATCTCACACATCAAACAGATCAAAAATATTGGAGATTAAGCGTTTGCAACACAAAACACCACAAATAAGGCAACCTCATTCTCAACATGTCTAAAATCTCACAATTGGATTACTTGAAATGAAACCCGTCATTTCCATACAAACAATATACATACAGTATACAAATACACCAATTAACACAAAACTTTCAATCGCACATTCAGAGCTATTTAATAAACATAGCAGCAAATATAGGATTCAACAGTAAGGAAACACGAACAAAATGCACAAAGAAAACAAACTCATTCTCACAGGCAAACCCATTCTATTTTTGTAAATTGGGGATATTCTATTTTCAAGAAACAACATGAACTAGCCACCCAATCAACCAATCAAACAATCCAACAGCAGATTATCTAAAAATGTACTATTTAATATATACTCTACTCATCAAACGACAATAAGTGGAACAAGAAACAAGTAACACAGCATAGGCAAACTGATAGAAAAGGACTCAAAGTAGAAGAGAAAGAAATGAAGAAACTCACTGATTTAATAATCCTATGGCGTCCACACCATTCAACAAAGCCGCCAACACCTCTCCATCGCCATCGAACCACCACGCAATCCTCCATGGTCCTAAACAACTTCATAGCACCTTCAAAGCATCCACATTTACTGTACATGTCTAGAAGTGAGTTCTTCACATAATCTAACTCAATCAAACCATGCTTAACAGCAACTCCATGGACCTGTCTCCCAAAACTCGAATTACTCATGTTAGCACATGAACTTAATGAACTAGAAAAACTGACTTGATCAGGGCTAATTGATTTCTCTTTAATAATATCTCTAAAAACTTCAATTGCCCAATCAAAAAGCTTGTTCTGTGCAAACCCCACCATCACGACATTCCAGGAAACAAGGTTTCTGTGGGGCATTTCAACAAACATCCTCATTGCCGAGTCCATATTCTTCTGCTTACAATACCCACTGGTTAAAGAAGTAGAAGTAATAACATCAGGCTCAATACCTAACTTAGATAACTGAACAAAGTAATCTTTTGCTTTTCCAAGTTCACCAACCCGACAAAACCCATTGATCAAGATACTAAATGTTACAAAATTTGGCTTCAACCCCTCTCCCAATAACTCCTTGCATAAACCATGTATGAGTGTGGTGTAAGTCACAACTGTTGGCTCAATATTCTTCCCAATCAGTTCATCAAACAAGCAACTTGCTTTTCGAATGTCACCTTGATTACAACAAGCATTGATCAGAGTAGTATAAGTAACTACATTCGCAGTAACCCCACAAGATAACATGTCCTACCTCCAACATTATCAACAAACGAATGAAAGGAATTAGACATAGCAATGGTTCTACATTCAGACCACTGCAATCGCTGACCTCCATGGCGAAACCGCCTCCTAACATAAACAAATCGAAAATCTCTCACCTTAACTAGATCTGAAATTGGAGAATCAGTGATGAGAAGCCCTTTCGATTGGTGGATCTGACGAGTCTCCTACTCTCCACAAAATTGGTGAATCTCATCTTTATCTCCTCTCTACTCTCGTACTTCTTCCCATACCTGTGAGCGAATCTGGCAAAGGCGAGGACATGACGAGTCTCACCGACGACCTCATGGATGGAAGTCTCCAATTCATCCGAAACCAATCTGATGGGATTCACATCATCAAACCTGGAGGTAGACGATTCAGATCGCACAGCTGCCAAGCATGAGATCAACAACAACAACACGGACAACAATGAACCAAAACCACCACCACCACCCATCTCTTCTCACTTCTGCTTCGGCTTCGGCTTCGCAGCGCAAACGAGAGGGAAGAAGAGAGATCGAGATAGAGGGAGGCAGATAAATCTGTTTAGGAGAGAAACATGAAGGAGAAAAAGGGAAAAGAAGAAGGAGGAAGAAAATAGGGTTTTCTTGTGGGTGGCTATTCGCCCCCACTAACATTTTGAGAGCACCCGCCCTTTAACTCACCAAATAAAACCCTAATTTCGAAATTCACATTCTATTAAATGAAACCCTATTTTATTTAATTAAAAATAAAATAAATTATCGTTATGAAAATTAGGGATGTTACATTATACACACGTTAAATGGAATCTCGTCCCGAGATTCAGAAGGTAAGAAAATTGACTGAATTTCGAAAAATACTAGTTGTCTAACAAAAGAAGATTCTAAAATACAAATTTCAATAGAATTTTAGAAACATAAATTATTTATTGTTATTGAAAAAGTAGGGGTGTTACATCATATATATTTAAGTACATTGTTGGGGAAATTGTTTCATTTCTCCTCAGCAGCGTACAATGCTTTGATTTCTTCAACATCATCATAGCTGCCCAGAAATATTGGGGACCGTTCATGAATCTTTGTCGGAACCAAGTCAAGTGCTCGTTTGTTTGCCTGTGAAAGATTGACCCCCTGCTTGTGCCATCAAGAAGGACGTTGGGAAAACTTCATAGAGAACACGCAGTATGCAATTTGGGCTCTTCTTATCCGCAGGGTACAAAAAAATACCTCCATAAAGTAATGTTTGGTGGACATCAGCAACCATGCTTCCAATGTATCAAAGGGACTTTGGAGATGAACCATATTGAGGGTACTTGCACTTCACATACTTTGCAGTTGGCCCATCCCAGTTCTTGGCATTTCCTTCATTCACTGAATAGATTTTTCCCTTCTTTGAAATCTTAATGTCTGGATGGGTCAAAATGAACCCCCCAAGAGATGGATCAAGCGTAAACCCATTGACACTACTTCCACTACATTAAATTGTCATTTTTGTAACAATTCCAAAAATAATATCACTTTAGAAGTGTAACAATCCACCTAACAATTTTAAACATTTTCACAAACAAACTGATACAATAATTGTATCACCATGAAGAGTATGGTTATAAAAGTGATATTATTCGTGGTGATCCAACTTATTGTATCATTTTTTTGTGTTACCGTTTTTCATTTTTTGACTAAATTTAGTTTTGACTAGAAATTATTTGGTGAATTGTAACATCTTAAAAGTGATATTGTTTTGAGAGTTGTTACAAAAGTGCCAATTTGGTGTAGTGTTCTTGTGCTCAACACAAACATGCAAGAGCTCCCATACATGCAATAGCCAGCTGCTACCATATTCTTCCCAGGTTGTAAAACATCTTTTAGAGTTGGTTCGTTGTCTTTCACCGTATAAATCCCAAATATAGTTCCAATAGAAACACCACAGTCAATGTTGGAGGATCCATCCAGCGGATCGAAAACAACACAATACTTTCCACGCTTTGGAGTCTCAACAAAAATAGCCTCTTCATCCTTTTGGGAAACAAGAATACATGTCCGTCCACTGCTTATCAAAGCTTTAACAAAAACTTCATTTGGGAGCGCATCCAATTTCTATTGCTTTTCACCCTAAATGTTAGTCTCTCCGGCAAGTCCAATGAGCTTTGCAAGACCTGCTTTGTTAACAGCAGTACAAACGAATTTGCAACCAAGGACAATGTGACTAAGCAAGATTGTGTCACTAGCTTAAGCAATAAAATTGGCGCTTAAGGAGAAAAGTTGTTACAAAGCTGGCAGGAATTGAAAATAGTTTAAAATTCAAATAAAGGGGTAAAGTTGTAATATCAAGTGAAAGGTTTGTTAGGATCACTATTAGGGGACACGTGTTAGTATCTTGACAATGCATTCTGTTAGGTTTTACTGTTTAAAATGGGAAGAGACCCTCTGTAGCTGATAAGCATATGTTATGAGTAAAATAGGCTCCAATCAGAGAGATTGAGAGAAGTTTGTTCTTATTACTTGATTTCAATAAAAATTGCTCTTCAATTTCTTCTTCCCTTATTCCAATTGCTTGTCAGATCTTGACAATTGTTATCAGAGCATTCGATCCCAAACCCTAGAATAGAAACAAGAGCTAGAGAAATGGAGAGTTTCATTAAAAATACGAAGAAGATTCAATCTTAAACGAGCAATCAGATAGAATGGATCAAAGCAGAGATGAAACGCATTGCACATGCCAATGAGCTACAGGGAAAGAAATTGGATCAACTGATCCAGTTGATGCAGAGTACTCAGACAATGACTATAGAAGGAAAACCTAGCCAGATTCAAGCAACTGGAGCAACTTCCAGTCATATAAGACCACCCTCCCACCCGCCCAATGACTATGGAGGTAACCTATTTCAATTTCCTAAAGTTGATTTCCCTCGATTTGATAGCCAAAACCCTAGATCATGGATAAAAAATGTGAGCGGTTCTTTACCTTACATAGTGTATTAGATAATTTTTAGGTTGCTCTTGCATCTATTCACTTAGATCTAAAAGTTGATGTATGGTTTCTGGATTACCAAGTTTCTAGACCTTCAATTTCATGGCTTGAGTTCATTCATGATCTTTGTCTTTGTTTTGAGGACCCTGTTTCAGATAATTATGTTGATTATTATGTTGATTCATTCAACAAATTAGCCCAAACCAATTATGTTGATGAGTATTTTGATCGATTTCAGGAATTAAAATCTCTGACGATCCTCCATAATCATTCTTTAACAGAACCATATTTCATCCTTAGTTTCTTAAGTGGCCTTAAGGCTGATATTAAGACTAAGGTGCAGATGTTCAAACCTTCTACTCTTGCTCACGCCTTTGCTTTAGCCAGGACGCAAGAATCTCGCAATACCACCTCAATCACTCAGATTCCTTATCGCAAAACTTTTAATACAACTGCTTATCCTAATACTTGGTCTAAATCTTCAAACACTACTCCATTGACAAATCCTGCTAATCATTTCAATTCTTCATTTGTCCTTACCAACACAACCTCTACCAGTAAACCTTCATATTCTAACTCTCCCATTAAACGTTTAACACCCTCACAAATGAAAATTAGATGAGAGAAAGGACTATGCTACAACTGTGATGACCTCTATAAGCCTGGCCATTTCTGTAGAAAATAACACATGTACTTGCTTTTTCCTGAGGAAGAGATCCAAGAAGACCTTGGTCCTTCCTTAGAAGACACTGAAGAGACTTTTTCACAGAACAACCTTCTGATACGGAGTTGTCCATACATGCTCTCTATGGAAGTTAGTCCGCCAATACCATACTTCTAAAGGGCCTCATAAAAAAGAAATCCATATCTATTCTTGTTGACACAGGGAGCATCCACTCCTTCATTGACCCAAGAATTGTTAAGGATACTCATTAGCTTATCATTTTGACTCCTCAAATGGTTGTTAAAGTTACAAATGTGCAACACTTAGTATGGCCATATGTCAACCCTTGAAATGAAGTATGCAACATCATCAATTTGAAGGGACAATTACGGTTCTTCCTTTAGGGGGTTATGACATGGTACTAGGTGGGGATTGGCTTAAACCCTTAGGGGACATTGTTATCAACTTACAAACCCTACAACTCTCATTTCAGTATAAAGGTCAACCTATCACCCTACAATGAATCACTGACTCAGCCTCCATTTGCCTCATACAACCCACTAGGATCACCAAATTCTTAAAGAAGCAATCTCAAATTTTCTTGGGTCTTTTCTTTGCCATGTCACTTGTCCCTCTCAATAACACCATTCCATCTCCTATTTCTTCACTGCTGGATCCATTTCAAAAAATCTTCCAACCTCCATCTTCCTTGCCACCCACTAGAATACTTGACCATAAAATTCCACTTAAGTCAAATACTTACCCCACATCTCAAGCCCCTTATAGAATACCACATATGCATAAAACCATTGTGGAACAATTAGTAAAGGAGATGTTAGAAACAGGCTTTATCCAGCATTCCCATAGTCCCTATGCAGCCCCCATCTTGTTAGTAAAAAAGAAGGACAATTCATGGAGGTTTTGTGTTGATTATAGGAAACTAAATGCCCTAACCATCAAAGACAAGTTTCCCATTCCCCTCATTGATGAGCTTCTTGATGAACTCCATGGTGCCCAAATCTTCTCCAAAATTGACCTTAGGTAAGGTTATCACCAAGTTTTAGTGCACCCTAGTGATATTCATAAAACTGCCTTCAAAACACACCATGGCCATTTTGAGTTTAGAGTTATGCCTTTTGGCCTAACAAATGCCCCAACCACTTTTCAAGCCCTCATGAACAATGTCTTTCAACCATATCTCAGAAAATTCATTCTTGTTTTTTTTTATGACATACTTGTGTATAACACTTCATTGGAAGAACATCTTCAACACCTTGCCATTACACTGTCCACCTTAAGAAAACACTGTCTATATGCAAAGTTATGAAAGTGCTCATTTGGACAGACTCAACTTGAATACTTGGGTCATGTTATTACCTGTCATGGAGTGGTTGCAGACTCTTAAAAAATATCAACTATGCTTCATTGGCCTGTTCGTCACAACTTAAAGACTTTGCATGGCTTCCTAGGGTTAACTGGATACTACAGAAGATTTGTTAAGAATTATGGGCAGATTGCAAAACCATTGACTGATTTGCTGAAAAAATATGCATTCTTATGGTCTGAACATACTCAGTTTGCTTTCTCTGCTCTCCAACAAGCTATGGCCACTACACTAGTCCTACAACTACCTGATTTTACATTGCCTTTCACTGTGGAGACAGATGCATGTTCTGTAGGTATTGGAGATGTCTTTTCTCAAAACAACCACCCCATTGCTTACTTTAGTAAAGCATTAGGTCCCAAGAGCCTTGGGCTATCTACATATGAAAACGAACTATTAGCTATTGTCTTAGCTGTCCAAAAGTGGAGACCTTACCTCTTAGGTTCTAAATTTTGTATACTCACGGACCACCAGAGTATAAAACACTTTTTGGATAAAAAGATCACCACTACACTCCAACAAAAATGGTTGACCAAACTTTTGGGGTATGACTACATCATTTGCTATAAAAAAGGGTCTGAGAATATGGCCGCAGATGCCTTTTCAAAAGTCCCTCATGACAACTATCAGTAAATGGCTATCTCACATGCTTCACCACAATGGCTCAAGGATGTACTTCTGACTTATGAACATGACACACAGGCTCAGACACTGCTGGCTAAGCTACTTATCTTTCCTATTGCTGCTCCACCTTATTCACTACAGAATGGACTACTTAAATATAAGACCAAACTGTTTATTGGTGTCACGAGATCTCTCAGATAGCAACTCATTGAGTCCCTACACTCTTCTGCAGTAGGTGGACACTTAGGAATAACAGCTCCCTAAAGAGGATGCGTAGGCATTTTTTGGCCAGGAATGAAGGAGCAGTTGGTAGCCTTCATCACCTCTTGTGATGTCTGTCACAGAAACAAGACAGATCAGTCCAAATATGGTGGACTGCTTCAACCACTCCCTGTACCAAGCCAAGCATGGGAACATATTACAATGGACTTTATAGAGGGCTTACCCATCTTCCAAGGAAAATCAATAATTTTTGTAGTAGTTGACCGTCTGACAAAGTATAGCCATTTTATGGCTCTGGCGCACCCATTCACAGCTCAGAAGGTTGTTGAAAATTTCTTGCAAACTGTCTATAAACTTCATGGCATGCCTTGCTCCATTGTATCTTACAGGGATAGGGTTTTTCTGAGCCTATTTTGGCAACAATTGCTCAAGGCTTTAGGTACCTCTCTTCACATGAGTACCTCCTACCATCCACAGTCTGATGGTCAATCAAAAAGAACTTGAAACCTTCCTTCGACTCATGACTAGCAATACTCCATCTAAATGGGCACATTGGTTATACCTGCAGAACATTGGTTCAACACCAATTATCACTCTAGTTTGAAGATCTCCCCCTTTCAAGCTTTGTACGGCTATACTCCACCATTATTGGCTTTACCACCGTCCAACACCTCCAACATTACTGATGTTCAACAGTACCTCACTGAAAGGGATGTCATGTTAAGCATTCTCAAAGAAATGCTGCACAAAGCACAAGATCGTATGAAATTGTATGCTGATCAGCACAGGAAGGAGCGCTCATTTGACACAGGCGACTAGGCATATCTAAAGCTACAACCGTATCGACACTGTTCAGGTCCGTAGGAATTTAAAGCTATCCTCTAGGTTCTACGATCCTTTCCAAGTCTTGGAACGCATTGGAAAAGTTGCTTATCGTTTGGATTTACCAGTTCATTCAAAAATCCATCCTGTATCCCATGTTTCACAACTTAAAAAGCAACTTGGGGCCTCTCATTCTCCCACCCTTCGCTGAACTAGTAAAGGTGCTAGCGAGACGTTTAATCCCTCACAATAATAGAGCTGTTACGCAACTCCTAATACAAGGGTCAACTTCATCAGCTGAAGCTGCCACATGGGAGGATTGGTCGGTTATCCACTCCAAATTTCCCTCTTTTCATCCTTGGAGGACAAGGATGTGGTGATGGGGAAGGTATTGTCACGAGCTTAAGCAAGTAAATTGGCGTGCAAGGAGAAAAGTTGTTACAAAACTGGCGGGAACTGAAAATAGTTTAAAATTCAAATAAAGGGGTAAAGTTGTAATATCAAGTAAAAGGTTAGTTAGGATCACTATTAGGGGGCAAGTGTTAGCATCTTGACAATGCATTCTGTTAGGTTTTACTGTTTAAAAGGGGAAGAGACCCTCTGTAGCTGATAAGCATGTTATGAGTAAAATAGGCTCCAATCAAAGAGATTGAAAGAAGTTTGTTCTTATTACTTGAATTCAATACAAATTGTTTTTCAATTCTTTTTCCCATATTCCAATTGCTTGTTAGATCATCCTAGTCATGAACCTTCCCCTCCTGGACAACTCGGGCTTTTGGATAATTGGTTGGTTCATGACAATTGGTATCAGAGTCAAACCCCACATTCAAGGTTCGATTCCCAGCAGGGGCGACCTATAGGCTAGATTAAAATAATTTAGCATTATGTATGGGCATAGTGCTAAGTTGTTGAATACTGGTAGATGAGAAGCTCATCAGGCCAGTGTCGATAGAGTAAGCCGACGAGGACGTCGACTTTGGAACCGCGGGGCAATGTCATGATCCAAGTCATGAATCTTCCCCTCCTAGATAGCTCGGGCTTTTGGAAGAATTGGTTGGTTCATGACAGATTGAGAAATCCCCGTGAGACTCTGGATACTTTGTTTGCTCATTAAGAACGTGTCGAGTTATGGTCATCAAATCTGTTCTGTAAGCATCTGCTGCATGATCCATGATGATCCAAATATCTTTTCTCTATCTCTCTAAACCAAATGAATGAATGAAAGTGAAAGTTTTTAAAGAATGGCAGATGGGGTTTATATTATAGGAATCAAAGGAAAAACAACGAATGAATGAAAAGATAAGGTTATCTAATGTCAGTGGTCCTCCTTGTATTCTCTTCTCCCTCAACGCAAGGCAGTTTTTTGTTAGCTTCGATGAATGAGATAATGCTTTCCAACTCCTTCTTCACTTCTTTCTCCCTCCCTCTTGCTCTTCTTCTTTGTATCAAGAAGCTCGATGTGAAGAGGCAAGTTTGCTTTGGAATGCTATTTCAGCGCGGCTAAACCATTTCTTAGGCAGGGTAAGGTTAGATCTATCCTTCTTTAATATCCTTAGACTTGGATTATGGACATATATCACTACGCCAAAATTGCAATTTTGCAACACAGTAAAAATTTAAATATATCATTTTTTACTTGTAGCAACACTTGTATTAGTTTATTATAATAGTTACTGTTTGTATATGCCTATAACGTTAGATTTATCTCTTGATAAATAAGAAAGAAGTCAGATAGATCGAGAGTAAACACTCTCTCAACCAAAATCGCTTAGTGAACCAAAACCCTAACGTACTCTCCTATCTATTTCTTCTTCAAATCTCCTTAGAAACCTATCTGAAACCCTAATAATGTCGCCATTAACACAACAGTGAGAGCTCGATTTGCCGATTTGGTACGCTTTCGCCATTGTCAATCAGAGCAGAAGAAGTTTCTCTGTTCGAGCGACGGATGTCAATGATTTGGTCTCCATCGATTCTCCTTTGATGCAATCCATGAAGAATAAGGTTTTCTCTTATTCCTCTGCTTGCTCCACTTCCAATCACCTCAATCATCGCCTCTTCTTTGTGGTCGGACACATTCGCAAAGTCGAAAGCCACTCCAAATATCCAATCCACTCGAAGATCTTGAACTCGTTCGCAAGCCCGATCAAGAACTTCAAGTTCCTCTTTCATACTCCTTCAATTTCTCTTCAATCTCCATTCAAACTCTTCGTCTCTCAACACTTCTGTCCTCGATCTCAAATTCTGAACCAAGCACGCTCTTCGTTCAAACTCAATCTTGCAACACCCTGAAATCTACTCCGCAACATTCAAGAATCGAAGGTGAGTGCATTGGTAAGTATTGTCACTTGGTTTACTGTTCAAGTCATTACTTTCAAACTTATTTGTGGCAATGCAAATCAGATCACACAGACAAGACTTCATTCAAACTCTTCGTCTCTCACCACTTCTGTCCTCGATCTCAAATTCTGAACCAAGCACGCTCTTCGTTCAAACTCAATCCTGCAACACCCTGAAATCTACTCCGCAACATTCAAGAATCGAAGGTGAGTGCATTGGTAAGTATTGTCACTTGGTTTATTGTTCAAGTCGTTACTTTCGAGCTTAATTGTGGCAAAGCAAATCAAATCACACAGACAAGACTTCCCCATTACTTAATGTCTACAAGGAGATTATATTCTTCTTCATGAGATGCATGATCTATAATGCTGATCAATTCTATAGCTTCATTTTTTTATTATTTTTGTGAAGTTTCTTTTCTCCCAAAATAGCACGAAGACCTCTCTCTCCCAAGCCCCATTCTCTCCCAAAACAGAACGAAGACCCCATTCTCTCTCAAGCTCAATCTCAACTCCTTCGAACCCTTCATCGAAATGAGGAACCCCATTCTCTCTCAAACAGCTATCTCATTACCCCTTCGAAACGAGGAAAAGCAAGCAACAAAGGAGATTCTTCCTGTTTCGTTTGTTAGGGTCATCAATACTTCCCCATAGGATCTTCTTTTTCGTTCCTTTTTCAAAGCAAGCAGGCTTGGGTTGATACACAATAGATCGTATCACTTATCCAAATATGAGAAAACCCTAACAAGATCCTTCATTTCCCCCTATTTTGTTAACAAGGTTGGTTCATTATGTTTTTTTTTCTCTCTTTTGTTGATATCTGTGGCTAAACCACCGTTAATTTCATCACAAAACCATTGTTTTTCATATTCTCTGTTCGATTTGGTGTTAAAAATCAAGTCTTTCATTTTCTCCTTTTGTTTTAGCTTGGGTCGACTTGCTCGAGTCTGATAAAAAAAAAAGCAATGAAAGGGGTATTAGGGTTGGTTGGGTTTGAATGATTGTGATTCATCTTGTGATTTTGAGGATTTTTTCTTAATCTTGTGCTTCTCCTTCTATTGTGCTTCGTCCTGTTTAGGATTTAAGGTTTTGTGATTTTTGCTTGAATTGTTGGATACATTGTGACGCCGGGCAGAATAGCGATTATCCTGCGGGCTAGTTCTAACAGATAATTCACAAGGAAGAATACAAAATAATCGCCCAAAACACAGAGAAATATCTCTAATGTCAATTCAAAATTATGCAAATCCAAAAACTGTCTCTAAATTAGCCCACAAGCCAGGCTTTATAGCTAAAACTCATTATTAGAATTTTACCAAAAAAATGGCAATTACCAATAATTATACTAAAACGAAATACGTAATAAAATAAGTAATCTGCAAAAAATCTGGCCCAAATTGAGTTCAGAATCTCTTCCTAAACGATAAAAGAACTATTACCTTAAAGAAAAAAGTAAATCCTAAAAAGAAACTGCCAATTTCTTATAGAAAAAAATACTAAAATAACAAGCAGTCTATTCCTAAAAAAATAATGCCTAATTCTAAAAGGAAACTAAAAATACTCCTAATTAAATTGAAAGATCTCTCAAAGTTATTTAGTAAATAACGTTGAGAGCAAATTAGGAACTCTAGGAACCCAAATTAGGAACCCTAGAAACCCTCCTGCATCAAGTCACCCCGGGTTGGAAAGAACTCGTCATCGAGTTCACAACAGTGTCATCGAAATCCTCTGGCGGCAGTCCAAGAGGAAGATCCTTTGGTATCAGGACAAAAAACTCTGCTAGCTACTGCACCTTTGCTGGTAAATATAAATTCATGTTTGCAGGGCTAGAAAATTAGGGTGGATGATGTCACAACATTGGTGTAGATGGAATTTATCTCTGCACGGACACGAATCCCAAGAAAAGACTGCTGGTGAACTGTGGTGGCTCAGAGTAATGGACTGGGGTGCAAATAGCCAAATCAATTTGAAAAACTGTTTTCTCCCGCCAGAAAAATTGCGCGTCGTCCCTGCATCTTTGTCCCCGTGAGCCGCGAGCTTCCTCTTCTTGGTTTTTCGCTCATCGGGAACATGCAAGTGAGAGGGAGACAATGAGATAAAGAGAAAGACGATATGGAGAACCGAAAGAAGGAGAGAAACAGGAGCGGTGCTTGCTGCTCTTGTCTGCTCCAGTTGTGCGAGCTGTGTGTTTGGCCGGTGGGACGGTGGTCGAGAGAGGGAAACAAGAAAGAAAGCGAGGTGGCGGAGGTGGCCGAGAGAGAGAGGGAAATAAGAAGGAGGAGGTGGCGGCGACCGTTTCTGTTGCTCGGTGGTATGGATGCTGGACGGTGGCGAGAGATACGAAAACAGGGTGGTGGCGGCTCCTCCTCGTCCTAATTTGGCCCACCCATGCTGAGAATCTACAAATTCACTTTCCCATGGTTGTATGTAGTGATAGGGATTTGGAATAAGCTGGTCCTCTTCATGGCTCATACCACTCCTGAAGTGAGCAACTCCAACATCTGTGTGTTGGCTGTATCTAAGATCACTTCCAAGGTTAACATCATGTTTCATGAGTCTCATCCTCGCATCTCGAGGCCAACACTTCTTATTGTTGTATCCCACCATATTTTCATTGTTGGGATCAGGACATTCAGTAAGATACCGCTGGATAAGATTTCGTGCTTCTTCATGTGTAAACCGGAACAATATGTGTACCCTGTCTATATACCTAGAGTACAACCTAATTGGATGCCGTGTTTCAACTTTGGTATCCCAATAGGTGATGAACTCGTTGGGCATCTGAGGTGGACCAACGATTTCACTTGCTTTGGTCAAACCAAGTAACAACAAATCTAGCATCAGCCCATAGTACTGAACAACAAATGAAGCAAACTGCAGACCACGAATAAGACCATAGGAATTTGTATGACTCATGTCCTTGTAAGATAACACCACATTGTTTTTGGCAGTGACATAATCAGCTATATTGTGGTCAAGAACCAGACGCAAAAGCCTGTTCAACATTGTCAGACCTATTTTTTCGAAGAACTTTTCTAACTTGGTCTGCAGCATGACAACACACTGTCCGTCACTTGTGTCCCATATCCCTTGCAGGTTATTGATACCTTGACACCACTTATACACTAGAAGCAGAGGGGGCTCTGAATCTGCAGGCTTAACCCAATTTGGAAAGAGATGACGTTTGTCACCTTCATACCACAAATACTGATCAAGATAAGTATCTATGATTTTCTCCAAAGGCTCAAGGGTGTGTACTTCACCGTCTTCAATAACAACTCCAATTTCCCCATTCTGCAAATCATCTGCATCAACAATATCCAATTCTTCATCAATGTCGTACACATGCTCTCCATACTCTTTAGTTTCATCTACCACGTCTTCCTCAAGCTCCTCGTCATCATACACAGTCTTTCCAAGCTCCTTATCGTCATACACAGGTTCTCCATGCTCCCATAATCGAGCATGATTGTGATATGGGTTTTCAAAATTGGAATCAGAATCGTGATCTTTCATATCACGATTACCGAAATCCTGCGCCATTAGACCCTGGGTTAACTTTGCAACTTGCGGCTGTAAATCCTTAATCATCATATTCTTAACGTGACGATCCCGATTTGGGGCTTTCTCGTTCAGAACCTGCCTGCGACGACCACCAGCCATAGAAACTGATGAAATCTCACCCTAAGAAGATGCTGAAGCTCTGATACCAACTGACGCCGAGCAGAATAGCGATTATCCTGCGAGCTAGTTCTAACAGATAATTCACAAGGAAGAATACAAAATAACCGCCCAAAAACACAGAGAAATATCTCTAATGTCAATTCAAAATTATGCAAATCCAAAAACTGTCTCTAAATTAGCCCACAAGCCGGGCTTTATAGCCAAAACTCATTATTAGAATTTTACCAAAAAAATGGCAATTTCCAATAATCACACTAAAACGAAATACGTAATAAAATAAGTAATCTGCCAAAAATCTGGCCCAAATTGAGTTCAGAATCTTTTCCTAAACGATAAAAGAAATATTTCACAAAAGAAAAAAGTAAATCCTAAAAAGAAACTTCCTATTTTTAAAAGATAAAATAAAATAAAATACTAAAATAACAAGCAGTCTATTCCTAAAAAAATAATGACTAATTATAAAAGGAAACTAAAAATACTCCTAATTAAATTGAAAGATCTCTCAAAGTTATTTAGTAAAGAACTTTGAGAGCAGATTAGGAACTCTAGGAACCCTAGAAACCCTCCTGCATCACATTGTGTAATGGAATTACTTGTGGTTTAGTGTGGAATCAATGCGAAAAGAGTTGCATTTGTGATTTTTTGGTCAACAAATGAAATTTGCAGACTTACTGAAATTTGCTTACTTTATTGAAATTGCAGATTTATCAGCTTTGTAGTATTGGTGGACAAATACAGAATTTGTTGCTCTGTTGTATTGGTGGACAAATGAAATGGACATGCTGCTATAGTTTCAATTTATCAGCTCAAGATGAAGGCTGTGTAGGTTATGTAATTAGGAACGTAGCAGAAATTTATAGACATTGTGCTATAGTTTTATAATGATTGTGAAGATTTTCTAGAATTTTTTGTTACTGTAAAAGGAAGTTCTTTTGTATTGAACTTTTTGTTACTGTGAATGGAAGTTCTTAATATGGTCTGTGTCAAATTGATAGCTATGATTCAAGTGATTGTGGAAACTATGAAATCATATTGGGTCTTAGCTATGATACAATTGATTGTGGAAACTATGGTCTTCAGGAAAAGAGCTTTTAAGTGTTTCCCTTCACAGTCAGAAATCTGCTTACTGTCAGATTTCAAGCAATATGAATTTGCTCACTGTAATATGAATTTTACTGTCAGAATTTGCAAGTAGGGATCATTGCTGGAAAATTTGCTCTGTGGCTTGCTGGAAAATTTGCTATGTGGCTTGTGTTTGTATCTCTGTAGTTTTTGCACTCTCATGAAAGATATCATTCACAATTTGTCCACCATCCATATGCTTTTTTGTATTTCATTGGGAATGTAAAGGGAAAAACATGATGGGTTGTATTTGAAATGCAATGCAGAGCCAAAGTTTTTGGTTTAACACGTTGAATGTTGAAGATTGAACTTTAAATCCAACAAAAAAGGGCACCTACAGGAGTATCACTAACAAAGAAGTAGGAGACTTATCAATAATAATAGCATAAAATTGCGATTACAACATAAGTGTGGACACTTTGCCTAACAAATATAAATTGTCTTCACTGATTCTCCAACCAAAATGATTCCAATTCTACTTGTGACATGCTTAACAAATACCAAATAGAGTATTCATTGAGCAAAACCAAATAGCTTTGTGTTAATTTACTATCTTTGTGTTGTTTGTGGTTGTTTCTTGGCTGTTCTTCCCTGAGCAATTATTCGATCAAAGAGCTCGCCTTCGGCACATAGTTCCATAACAAGGTGCACAGATTGCCTGTGGTGCAGCTGGGCGCCTTTTCAGCAGTGGTTGAATCTCTTGAACTGCTGGCTGAGGTTGTTGATGAACCACAGGTTGTTGGGGTGTTGGCTGGTACCTTCCCCCATCTCCTCCTCCTATAATAGACCACTTACTCTCTCGCTCTGAAACCTTATTCTTACTTAAACAAGCACCCATTTTCACTACAAAAAAACACAAAATTTCTGCTCAATAATCAAACCCCAGATCAGGATTTCTGTAAAAGTGTTAAATTCACAAACTAAAATGAACCAACTAGAGATCTGGGTAATCATTTAAGATGATTTGAAGAAACCCCAAATCAGCAACAAAACAAAACTTTGCAAAAACAACAGTACCCAGAAGCTGGAAGAGATTGTGTTCTTAAACTGGTTCTAGCAATAGGTCAACTAATAATTGGTTTTGCACATCCTTCTTTTTTAAAAAATCAGAATGTTTTGAAGAATACAACCAAACAATTCAACATTAAACAATATAACTGAGATCAAGAAATGCACAATCTTATTCTGAATTCACTTAGGGTTTACAAAGGTACCTCCTACACTCTTGACCAATCTTCCAGGATTTACAGCTAGGCACTTAATTTGCTCTTCCTCACTTGTTTTTTCACCAAGTGACAATATCTGAGAGGACAGACACACATTGTTTGTAACCATGGGACTATGAAAGTCATTTTTGACATAATGCTTCAATGTATATATTATTGATCAAACGTGACAGACAAGTGAAAACAAGATAAAATGTTAGTTATGTGATCATTACCTTGACGAAAGATGCCAGGTCTGAGGGTAAGATCAAAATGTCTGGAAGGGAAGAAAGTTGTAGAGCTGAACTACAGCAATTTAAGTTCAAAATTAATACAACTTGCAATCGACTCAACAACCTAATGTATACAAAATGAAGTTCGTATACTATCCACTGATTCACTGATAACAAGTTCAAAACTAATACAAAATGCAACCTGAACAACAACTATAGTAACAACTTGAACAAGTTCTATAGCAGCAGTAACAACTTGCAATAACAGTGAATGCTTCTTCATGGGAACAGTAAATGCTCGAGCAAGTCCAAGATCTGCTATTTTTAGCATCATTGTTTTGGGATCCATCAGAAGATTGAGAGGCTTCAAGTCCCTGGTTACAAACAGTACACAAGATTGAGATTACAGAAAGCAATACGTCTATGCGAAAGGAACAGGTTTTCTACTAAACCCTCAAACAAACAAAGCGACCGTGTTCATAGACATACGAAAATGAATAATGCCTGTGCAACACTCCATGCCCATGGCAGAAAGCCATTCCTTTGTAGAGTTGGTACATCAGACACTGCAATAAAAACCAACATTATGCAAATTACACTAAGCACCACATCTTCCAGACTAAATTCAATTTAAGAAAAGAAGGAAAATTACGAGCATAATGGGTCTCAAATGAATTCAATTCTCTTACCTTAACAGTTTTACTCAGAATATCTTGCCCGGTACTGTGATGACCGCGAACGAACTTCTTGAGATCAGTGTCCATGTACTCAAAAACCAAATAGAGAATGGTCTTCCCTTCTTTGTTATGTGCTTGCTTCACATCCAACAGTCTGCAAGAAAATGGAGGCACATTAAATCCCATTTAACACACATAATTCATCAAAGTAGAATAAGCCCTAATTTCAGAAACATAAAAATCTAAATATCCCTAATTTCACAAACAAAAGACCCTAAAATTCCCAAATTCCAGGATCACAAAATCCTTTTAAAAAAAACCCCAAATTTCAAAACCACAAAACCCTAAACCATTTGATCAACAACAGAACCCGACCCAGAGCAAATTACAGGGCAAAGCCATACCCATTAATTTACAACAATATGACGAGATCAAGCCAAATCCCAAAGAGAACCAAAGAGAAATGAGATCAAACAGCGAATAGCCATTAAAATTGAAAGAAAACACAGACTGGGAAACAAGAAAAGGAGTCACCTTACAACAGAGGAATCCAACACCAATTCCAAGAAAAAGACTTGGAATTGGTGATGACAGAAGTCGGAGTTTCAAGGGCAAAGGCTGCGTCAGCATTGAATGCTGCTGACGGGGACATAATCCTGTGTCATCACCAATTCCAAGTCCTTGGGATCTAATCCTGTGTCATCTTGACTGTCACTAGCTACGATGTGAACTTTCTTAACGTGGGCAATCTTGGACCAGTCTTCTCCAGTGTCCCTCTTGCATCTTCTCTCCAATTCAGCATCACATCCTTCAATTCCCAATTTCCTCAGAGCGGTGAGGTGTTGCATCCCTTCTGGCAGCACTTTCCTATTCTTACAACCTTCAATCACCAAACTCTCGAGCGATGTTAGAGTACCGATCCAATCTGGCAAGTCCATCTCTTCTTTTGAACAGTTCCGAATAGCTAACTCTCTAAGCATCACAGCTTGTTTGATCCCCTCTGGAAAATGAGCCAACTTGGGTAAGGATTTCAAGGTTAGCCTTTGAAGAGCAACCAGATTCTGGAAATCCTCCTCCATGTTGAATTCCTGCTCTCGGCAATAACTGATTTCTAGATCAATGAGACAACTCTGATTCATCTTAGGCAATTGATTCAAGCAATGACATGCATCAATACGAAGTGATCTGAGGGAGGATAGGTTCATGAATCCCTCTGACAGATCTTCAACTTTGGACAATCTACATATCTCCAATTTCTGGAGAGCAGTAAGGTTTAGTAGCATACCTTGTGGGAAACATTCCAATTCATGAAAATCCATAATTTGGAGGTGAGAAAGTCGAGGGAGGTTTTTTTTGATGCGTTGTAATCTAGGACCAGTCTTCTTCAGTGTCAATGCGAACAGAAAGAACATGGGCAATCTTGGACCAGTCTTCCCCAGTGTCCTTTTTGCATCTTCTCTCCAGTTCAGCATCACATCCGACAATCTTCAATTCCCTCAGAGCGGTGAGGTGTTGCATCCCTTCTGGCAGCACTTTCCTATTCTTACAATTTTCAATCACCAAACTCTCGAGCGATGTTAGAGTACCGATCCATTCTGGCAAGTCCATCACTTCTTTTGAACATTCGGTGATAGATAAATGCTTAAGCATCACAGCTTGTTTGACCCCCTCTGGAAAACGAGCCAACTTGGGTAAGCAGCATAAGGTTAGCTTTTTTAGAGCAACCAAATTCTGAAAATCCTCCTCCATGTTGAATTCCAGCTGTGTGCAATAACTGATTTCCAGATGAACGAGACAACTCTGGTTCATCTTAGGCAATTGTTTCAAGCAATAACACCAGGAAATACAAAGTGATCTGAGGGAGGACAGGTTCATCAATCCCTCTGGCAGAGATTCAAGTTTGGAACAATAACTAATCTCCAATTTCTCGAGAGCAGTAAGGTTCATCAATCCCACTTGCAGAGCTTTAACATTGGAGCACCACGATATCTTCAATTTCTTGAGAGCAGTAAGGTTCATCAATCCCTCTGGCAGAGCTTCAACTTTGGAGCACTGATGGATATCCAAATTTTGGAGAGCAGTAAGGTTTAGTAGCATACCTTGTGGGAAACATTCCGACTCATGAAACTGACAAATTTTAAGGTGAGAAAGTTGAGGGAGGTTATTCAACTGTCCCAGTACACTTTGATTACACTCGCTCAAGATTACAAACTCAACACAAGATGGCAATGGGATACTCGTTAGTTTAGGGCAATCATGAAGGCTCAGTTTTTTAAGGCAAGGGAATAGTTGCTTTGCGGCTTCGTCTTCTATTGCTTGTTGGCGAGATGAGGACAATGACGATGATGGCAATGAGGATTGCGAGTTAATAGTGACAGGTGGTGCCCTCGTTAATGATCTTCTTTTAGGGATATCAGCTACCTTTCCTGCTTTTCCTTCACTTGTTTGAGACGATGACGACGACGACCATCCCTCTAAATCAGGCATAACATTCAATTCAAGTTCTTGAAGCGACATGAAACCTCCTGCTCTAAGTGCATCACCTCCTCCATCAATTAATTTCAACCTTCTACAACATGATAACTTCATCTTGACCAATTTGGGAAGCAACAAACTCGGAAAGCTCACTCCATTGTAGTCTTGAACAACAAACCGTTTTAAATTGGGGGGAGGTTGGAGGCCTTTCATTACCTCTATTGCTGTTGCACAGTCACTGCCCATCTCTAAATTATTCCCCCACAACAAGTTCAGGGAGAGAAGATTTTCTTTTTGCAACAAATTGGCTTCTTTAGTATCCGTTGGATCTCTCACGTTCTCAAGCCTACTTATGCTCAACTCTCCACCAATGTTGTTCAAACCTCCCAACTCATTAATACCACCTCCACTCTCCAACCCCACAACAAAACTACTTAAGGTTTGAAGACAAATTAGTTTTCCCATCCCAATTGGCATTTTGGTTAATTTGGTGCAGTCCCCATTATCTAAGTGTCTAAGCCTACTCATTTCACTCATGTCTTTTGGTAATGTCACAAGTTTCCAACACTGTTTAAGGTTTAATGTCTCCAGATTTATTAGCTTACAAATAGATTTAGGCAAGGATGTGATAGGATTGGAAGAAAGGTTGAGATACCTGAGGTGTTTCATGTCACCTATATTGTTTGGCAGTATTCTAATCCATGTCCCACTCAAGTCCAATGCCCGTAAGCAGATAAGACGTGAGAAGATTAACTGACTCTCCTCAAATAGCATGCCTTTCCCTTTTAATAAAAGGGAACGCAAAGATGGGGGACATTTTGCTAGGAACTCTCTGTGAAATTGTGACATGTGACGAGTTCTTCTAGTAATTTCCTTTGTGATTCCACCATCCACAATACAAGATTCATTTCCCGCGACATCACAAGCTAGATCATGCACAAGGTCGTGCATCTTACATGTTTTTATATCTCCATCTTCATCTTTTGTTATGCATTGAAAGAAAGACCTCCATAGCAATGCCTCGAAAATCTCATTCCCAACATCTTCCAACCTCATCATGCTTCCTCTCGATTGCACAAAACCATTTGCTATCCACAAGTAAATTAATTCTTTTCTGTCGATTTTTTGATCTTTTTTGTATATTGCGCAATAAGCGAAACATTGCCTCAGTTGTGGTGACAAATGATTATAACTCAATCGTAATGCAGATAAAATGCCATTTTCTGGCAATTGCCAAATTTCACTATTTTTCACATTTAACCACTGACGTGCCTCTCTCTCGAAGCGTAATGATGCTCCTAAAGCCTTTGCAGCTAATGGTACACCTTTGCACTTCTCCACAATTTTTTTGCCAATTTTCTTCAAGTCCGACCTCTCTTTCTCCTCCGATCCAAATGCACGTTCTTTGAATAAAGACCAACAATCATCTTCGGACAAAGGTTTTAGAGGGTGATGTGGAAGTGTGCCAGTGATAAGTGCTACGTTTTTTAGGCGAGTGGTCACAATAATACAACTACCTTCCAGTCCACATGCCAATGTGCCCTTCAGTTTGTTCCATTTATCTTGATCGTTGTCCCAAACATCGTCTAAAACAAGCAAATATCTCTTTCCATGCAGCTTCTCTTGAAGTTGTCGCTGTAGATGATCCATATCTTCAAAAGCACAAGCAGTTTTTGAGAGAGAATCTATGATTGCTCCCATAAGATGTTTGACATAAAAATCATCTGATACACAAACCCAAGATCTAACATCAAAGTGTTTTTTTACCCGCTCATCATTGTACACCAACTGTGCTAGAGTTGTCTTCCCGAGTCCACCAATGCCGAGTATGGGACAGACAGAGATGTCGTTCGGACTATTCGCCTTGTTAGGCAATGGAATTTGACCTCTTGGATGCCTTGGTTGGCAACGATGTTGATCCAATAATCGGCTCACCAATTCTTGTTTGTCTTTTTCTCTCCCTAAAACTTGTTCAGTTAAGACAGAACCAGTTTCTCGACCTGAACAGACTTGTTGATCAGATACGAGATAACTAGTTTCTACAACGCCCTTTCGCAAATCAAACTCACGACTTTCTTTTGCAATATCGTCAAAGCTCTCCATGAGCATTTCGAGAGAAGCAGTGATAAGGCTGTGGTTGTTGCTCATTTCTGGGAATACTTGTAGCAGACCTTCATATTCCCACTTCTCAAAAACATCATCAGCCGCATACGAAACATCTTTTAGTTCCTGTAGCCAATTTCGAATCTCCAAATCAGTGACTTGCTTCCTCTCAGCATCAACGAGGACATATTTGATTTTAGACAAAGTTTTTGAAAGCTTCTTCATTTGTTTCTGGACACCCCATGCTACACCAAAGTCCTTCTCAATTAACTTGGCGAGCTTGTCAGACACAAGTTGAAGGAGTGGAGAGACTACCACTTGATTTGCCATCTCGATCTGCATAAAGAAAACACTGACTCAGGTAATTGGGGATTAAGGATCAGATTATGTTGACACAACTAAGCATCACTAGCTCCAAGGAAAAAAGAAAGAAAATGCAACATGGGAAAGCTTATTGTAGTAAGAACACCTGAACTTTCTATGAATATATCCTAGGAAGAATAAGATGCAATGTTTAAGATACAGAAAATGTATGGGGTTTTTTGAATTTACCTGAATAATAGTGTGCGACGATCTACAAGGGTCAAAGGGGGAAGTCCAGCTGATCAGTTAGAAGTAGAGGAACAAGAAGAGGTCAATAGCCAAAATTGTTACACTTGGGATAGCATGCTCTTAATGGATTTGTAGCTTTTTAAGTAAAAAAAAATAGCAGACAAAAACAATGACTTGACGTCAATAAAGGTTTGTATTGTTTATTCTCCAGTGGTTTGCCTTCCCTTCATTGTGAAAAAACCGTCAATGATTCTTTTCCCACTTGCTAAGAATTGAAGATTATGCTCACGTGTTCCTGACGTACAAGATAGATTGCAGTAAATTTTGTTTTTTTGCTCTATGATTCAATACTGTCTTCTTTTTTTTTTCCATTCATTTGATTATAATACCACCAAGATAATGGCATTATATGGATCCTTGTCCATTAATTTAGTGAGCTTCTCAGACACTAGTCCATTAATTTAGTTAGTTTCTATGGGGGGAGTCAATTCAGCTTGTAGACTCAAATTTTATTGCGCCTAATTCGAAGAGGGATGAAATGAGGAAGTAGCAAGAATCGGAAGGTTCTTGTTAATTTTGCATTTGTTTCTTTTAGGGTGCAGTGTAGGGGTGGGCATCCCATCTCGCAATCCTGATCCTGTTCGTTTTGATTTTTTTGGGTTTTATTGGGATTGATCAATTTCATCCCAATCCCGTCCCGATCTATAGTGGGATGAGATCAGGATGAAAATTTTCAATCCCGTCCCGAACCGATTTTTTCAATATTTAATATGAAATATGTAGTATGTAACTATGAACTTATTTGTTGACATAACTTTTATTTGTTGTTTTATTTATTGACATTACTGTTTTATTCTCACAAGCTTTAATTTTACGCGACTCAAACTCTCTCTTCTTTTTTTCCTCTTCCTAAGTTGACAACAAAAATGTGTGGTCATCGTAGTTTTTAAATGACAAACCAATTGATCATTTTCGTTAGCAATACAAAAAAAATAGCTATCTTCAATAGTGATTCTAAAAAAAGGGAGTAAAAACTAATGAAATGGGAAAATAATAATCAATGACTTCAAATTATATAGTTGTTTTTAGAGTTGTGTGTTTGGTAAATCCAAAAATTTCAATCTTGCATGTTAAATTTTCAATTCAAAATTTAGTACATGCTCATCCCATCCCGTCCTGAACTCGTTTGAGATGGGACGAAGTCGGGATGAGATATATCCCGTCTCGATCTCGAGCAATGTATATTGAAAAGCAACATTAATTATATAAAACAACACTAAAAAAGAAAATCAAAATGGAAAGAAAGCAATGAAGAAAAAAAGTAGGAAACTATTTCACCAAACAAATCCAAAAAAATAAAAATAAAAAGAATAGATCAGAATGTTCCATAAATCTTGTTAGAATTATGGGCATATGCTTTGAATCATTGACATTACATGAATTATCACCTGTTAACAATCTAGAAAGCTTTATTTTGTCTTTGTTTACATATAAGCATGGATTGTGATTTCACGAAATTATACGAAATTTTAGTTTTTTTGAAATTATGAAAAGAAAAATGGCGAAAGAAAAAATTGATTTTTTCAAAAAATTTCAAGGTTTATTTTCGAATTATTTTTCGTAAAATATAAAAAATCAGCTACTAAAAAATTACATTTTTTCTAGGATTTTTTGATAAAATTTTTGGGTTTTTCGTAAATTTTGAGTTTTTCAATTATTAATAATTTTTGAAACCACCCCCTAGGATATATTGATTTTTAAAACTACCCCCTGATTTTCTAATTATATGCATTTTGATTTTGATTTTGATTTTATTTAATGTGTTTAATACATTTATTTACTTGTATCTTATTTTTTCACATATTTAACCCTCGAAATTCATATATATATTTCATGTATCTTCAAAAATTTTACGTTTTTATTTACACACCGAAATTAACTTGAAAAACGAAATCACAATCCTTGTATATAAGTATAGCTAATTGCTGAATCAAATGGAACTATTAGCAACTTATAAATCATTGGAAGGAGTTTTATCTTTGCAATCCTGTTGGACATCTTTGCCACCTATGATAACTTATTCTTCTACCAAAATAAAATCAACAATCAACATTTCAAACGTTTTTTTTAACCTTAAATTGTTATTGATTTCTTCTTAGGGGGCATATCTTAATTGTAATGATATCAGTTTCTTACATCCGCATTTTACTCTCTTAAGGAACATCACTCATGGAAGTAATCAGCTCCAATAGTTAATTGTAGTAATCAACGTTCTTGACCAACTATTCCATTCATGGAAGTAATCAGGTGCAATAGTTCTTTTCAATAATCCTATCCCTTCGATCTTCCTAGTGAGTTATTTTTACTTTGATTTTTTTAACTATTTGCGACCATTGACAAGTCTTAAGATCACTGTTAAAATTCTCAAAATGGAAATCATGAACCATTTTCTCTTTAAAAAAATTATAAATGGTTTAGGTGAATCAATGTGGTTGATCTAAAAGTCAAGATCCAAAATTTGTATTAGATTGGTATTTTGAGTCCACCTGGTAATTATGATAATTTAATGGTTACCACAAGGTAAATAACCAAGAATTATGGGCAGTTTTGTCTTTTTAAGAAACATGGATGTTTGGGCGGGTCAACATAGTTGTCATAACAGTCCATAGACAAAATGGGTACCAAATAGGCATTTTAATTTTTTTGGGTACCATCTGGTAATTCTAATAATTTTTTGAGTACCAAAAGGCAAATAACCCATAATTGAAGTTTCCATGCCAATGGGGTACTACCTTAATTGGTAGGCTTATGGCAGATGGTCCTAGATTAAAACCATATCTACAACATTTAGGGTGCAAGAGGTTAAGGGTTAAAAAATAGCTTTCGTTACATGCATGTGCTTTGAATTATTGTCATTAGGTGAGTTATCAACGCTTATCACATTACATCGATTTCAGTATCACTTGCATTTGCCTTGTTTAGTTCATTGACTCAATTCCAAAACAACATATATGCTCTGAATCACTGTTATTAGATGAGTTATCAACGTTTATTACATTTTACTGATTTCGGTACCTTAACTACATTCACTTGCATTTCCTTGTTTAGTTCAATGACTAAGTTTAATATGGAACACTTCGAGATGGTCTAGTGAAGTTTTATTCCCCTTGGAGGCATCAGTTGAGCAAGGTATATTATGTAGAGGACTAATTTCAAGGATTTCCCAATCTAGTCAATATACAGTGCAGAGTGAGTATTTGATCGAGCGATTGTTATTTATTTGTTCGTAGGTTGCATATCTCAAGTCATTAGTTCTCTCACCATGAGCTTCAATAGTTCATTATAATGATATATATCAGTTTTCTACATATGCATTTCACTCTTTTTTCTACTCTTAAATATGGTAATCAGCTTCAGTAGTGTCATATGCATTATAATTGTAGATGCAAATTTCCACCGGATCATGTGCTGATCACGCAGAGCAACTTGCATAAGATGAAGATTAATTCTTGACACCGGTGTAGTGTCTGCCACAGGAAATTCAATGCCAAAGTTAGAACAATGTATTCAGGAAAGTATTTATTTCTCTGTATTTGAAGAGAGAATTGTGAATCAAGAATGATTTACCTCCAAATGTCTATGTATTTGGCTATTTATAGAGGCAGAACAAGTCAACTGCTGACAAATGAGTGGAACACGTGGCAGATGAGTGAGTGATCTACTTGCAGGCAGTTATAACTTCTCTTAGATAGTTGTAACTTTCGTAGATGGTTGTAACCTCCAGTTGGTGGTTGTAACTTTCATCAACGGTTGTAACTTTTGGTTAATGGTAATAACTTCCCATTAATGGTTATAACTTCCCATTTGGAGAGACCTCTCCTACAGATTCGTGTGCTCAGCTGAGCATGGTGGTTAGCACCGAACACTATTCCTTTGCTGAAAGAAGAGTGTTCTGCAGAGCTGCATTGGGTCCAGATTTGGGCTTTTCTGTATTTGTATCTTTTGTGGTTAGGGCTTCTAGGGAACGACCCAAATATTTGGCTTCCATATCTTGTTGTGCTAAGGATTATTTTTGCTCCCACAATGATACATATTATTTTTGGAACTAATATCGTCTGTTTTTTATCGCCCAGAATTTAGTGACTTACTATTACAAACATTTGATATTCGTCTCATGAAGAGAAGGAATTAAGAGTTAAAGGTAGCAATGGTTCAAGCATTTATATTTGATGGTATCTCCTCTGTTTTCATGTTGAAATCAGTGTTCTAAAAAATGGCCTAGGCGACCGCCTAGTGTCACGGGCTTTCTTTTCACAAGTACTTCCCGTGCGGCACTAGCAAACTTTGCTCCAAGTTATCAAAGAAAGTTAGTCAGCCTTGTCCACAAAAGACTTACTTAGACTTTGGAAAACTAAGCAAGCTAAGAACACACAAGAGAGCTAAAGAGAATTAGAACTTGTATTGCTTGAATTCTCTGAGGTGATTACAACAAATGAGGCCTTAGCCTATTTATACAACTCCACCTCCTCAATGGACGGTGGTGATCAATTTGATCCTACGGTCTATAATGAGTTTCTACACACTTCCTTTGAAATATCTAAGAACTAGAATTCTATGGAATTCTATGGGAGGTTCTAGAGAACTCTCTCTAGAACAATGTGGAATACTCTACATTATGTACACTTGCCAACCTCACTTGGCTAGGCAAGAAGATAGTTGTGACATTCTCCCCCACCTAATCAGGCGACGCCCTCGTTGCCTTCAAATCCTCGTACACTTTGATTTGCTCATTGAATTGCCACAAATGTTGGATAGGCTCCCAGCTAGCTTCACTTTCTGGCAATCCTTTCCACTTGACGAGTAGTTCATGTGTGGGAGGCTGGTTGGAATGACGCACCACACGATCTGACAAGATAGACTCTGGTTCCTTGTCATGTTGGATTCTCATGCCCAGTGGTGCTCTTTGAGAAACTCCTCTATTTGGATCATCCTGATCTTCCTTGTACGGTTTTAGTAGGCTTACATGGAAGACTGGATGAAACTTGATCCTCGGCAGCAACTCGACCTTGTAAGCTTGCTTTCCCACTTTCTTGACTATAGGGAAAGGACCCTCATATCTCCTGATAAGGCCACGATGTAGTCCAGAAAGTCTGGCATGAGCATGCATCTTGACAAGCACAAGGTCTCCTACCTGAAACTCTCGGGGCCGTCTCTTCTTGTCAGCCCACTTCTTCATCCTCTTGGATGCCTTTTCCAGGTAAGCTCGAGCCTCATCAGCTTGATCATTCCATCCTTTGGCAAACTTGTAGGCTGATGGACTCACTCCAGTGTAGCCAGAGGCAATAGAACTTGGGGTCGTAGGCTGTTGTCCCATGACAATCTCAAAGGGGCTACGACCCGTCGCTTCACTCTTCTGCAAGTTGAAAGAGAATTGGGCGACATCTAGCAACTTAGCCCAATCTCGCTGGTTGGCACTCACATAGTGCCTAAGATATAACTCTAGCAAGGCATTCACCCTTTCTGTTTGACCATCCGTTTGAGGATGAAAGCCAGTAGAGAAACTGAGGTCGGTACCCAATAACTTGAACAACTCAGTCCAAAATTTTCCCGTAAACCGAGTATCCCGATCACTGATGATAGATTTGGGCACACCCCAATACTTCACCACATGTTTGAGGAATAAATGTGCGGCTTGTTCGGCTGTGCACTCCTTGGGTGTGGGAATGAAGGTGGCATACTTTGAGAATCTGTCCACGACCACAAGTATCCAATTGCAACCCTCTGATGCAGGCAACCCAACTATGAAATCTAGGGAAACACTCTCCCAAGGTCTCTCTGGGATGGGGAGGGGTTCAAGTAAGCCTGCAGGTGATTGCTGCTCTACTTTGTCTTGTTGGCATACAAGACAAGTCTTCACATATGATTCGATATCATCCCTCATATGTGGCCAGTAATAGGAATCTTCAACAAGAGCAAGAGTCCGATGTATACCTGGATGTCCCGCCCACTTGCTATCATGGCATTCTTTCAAGACTTCCTTCCTTAGGTTGTCGTGAGGTGGAACATAGATTCGCCTTCCCTTAGAGTATATCAAGCCATTCTCCACCCAAAACCTTCTTGTCTTCCCATCTTTGACAAGAGCTATGATGGTTTGAGCCATGGAATCATGTGCCAATCCTTCCTGTATGCGTCTTTTTAAGTTGCTTTGAGGTTGACTTATGTCAGCAAGTTCTCCTTTTCTACTCAAAGCATCCGCAACAAGATTAGCTTTGCCAGGCTTGTACTCCAAAGTGTAATCGAACTCTGCCAAGAAATCTTGCCACCTAGCTTGTTTTGGTGTGAGCTTCTTTTGTGTCTGGAAGTAGCTAGTGGCAACATTGTCGGTCTTGACCACAAATTTGCTCCCAAGCAAGTAATGTCGCCATGTTCGTAGGCAATGCACAACTGCCGTCATTTCCTTCTCTTGTACTGTGTACCGCCTTTCAGTATCATTGAGCTTCCTGCTTTCAAAGGCAATAGGATGCCCTTCTTGCATCAATACCCCACCAATAGCATAGTCGGAAGCATCCGTGTGTACCTCAAAAGACATAGAATGGTTGGGAAGTGCCAACACCGGTTCTTCCACAATTGCCTTCTTTAATCCTTCGAAAGCTTGTTGGCATTTTGAACTCCAATCCCAACTTCGTCCCTTCTTGAGCAAGTCCGTCAATGGAGTGGCTATGGAAGAGTAGCCTTTGATGAACCTTCGGTAATAGTTCACCAAGCCAAGGAAAGATCTTAACTCGGTGACTTTGGTCGGTGGCTCCCATTCTTGGATGGTTTGTACCTTGGACTTGTCCATACGAAGCTTGCCTTTGCCAATGATATGACCCAAGAATTTCACCTCCTCTTGGGCAAATGAGCACTTCTCCTTTTTGACATAGAGCTTGTTCTCCTTCAAGGTTTGAAACACTTGCCTCAAGTGTTCCACATGTTCCTCCAATGTCTTACTATAGATCACAATGTCATCAAGGTACACAACTACGAACCGATCAAGGTAAGGAGCTAGTACCTTATTCATTAGAGTGCAAAATGTGGCCGGCGCATTAGTTAAACCAAATGGCATGACTAAGAACTCGTAAGATCCATACCTTGTAACACATGCCGTCTTTGGTTCATCTCCTTCGGCTATGCGGACTTGATAATATCCTGAGCGCAGGTCAAGCTTGGTAAAGTACCTTGCATCACCAAGTTGATCAAAGAGATCCGCAATAAGAGGAATCGGGTACTTGTTCTTGATAGTGACCTTGTTGAGTGCCCGATAGTCGATACAAAGCCGTAGGGATCCATCATGTTTCTTTTGAAATAAAACCGGCGCACCATACTGAGCTTTGGAGGGTCGGATATAACCAGCATCTAGTAATTCCTTCAATTGTCTTCTTAGCTCCTCGAGCTCAGGAGGTGCCATACGATAAGGAGCAAATGCGGGTGGTTTTGCACCAACTTCTAACTCAATGGCATGATCCACCTCTCTCCTTGGTGGAAGCCTCTTAGGCAATTCGGCAGACATAACGTCCTTGTACTCCTTGAGAACATCTTGGACGACTTTAGGTGCATTTGCCTCTCCATCCATGGGACCTTCGTCTTCCTTGAGGGTAGCCAAGTAAGTAGGCTCATTCCTCTTTACCCCTTTAGAAAGTTGGAGAGCGGACACCATTCTCTCCTTACTTATCTCTCGTACCACAGGCACAACACAAGGTTGTCCCTTTTCCATGATGCACATGGTGTTGGCATAAGGTACCAGAAAATCCTTCACCATGTCCAAGAAATCTATACCCAAGTAGAATTTATGATCATCAATAGGGGCAATAGTTATGTCGACTTTACCTTGCCATTGTCCAAGCCGAATATCGGTGCCACGAGCTACTCCTTCAATTGGGAGACTTTTAGCATTGACTCCCTTGATATAACCTTTCTCCTTCGTATATGATAGGCCAATTTCTTCAGCAAGGTCTTTGGCCATGTAGACTGTGTCGGCTCCGGTATCCACCATGGTTTTCAAAGTCTTGTCCCCGATCTTGGTCTCCATGTACATCCTTCCACGTGGTTGTTCTTCGACCTTAGCTTGAATGGCACTTAGGAGATTCATTGAGGCGATCCTCCTTTCCTCCTTTGCTTCTTCCTCCATGACAAGATCGGCAAGTTTCCCTCGGTTGGGACACTCAAATGCCCGATGGGGTCCACTACATAAGAAGCAAGACATCTTCTTGGGTGATCCATCTCTTTTCTCCTTCCCCTTGTCTTTGGAGTACTTGTGTTCCTTGGAGGACTTTTCATTGTCTCCCCCACCTTTGCCATCATTACTCGACCTTTTCCCTTGTCCCTTGGATGAGTCCTTTCTTTTGAACTCAATCAAGGATTCGGCTGCAACCATAGCCGTTGCAAGGTCTTGCACACCTCGCCTCTTCAATTCTAATTTGGCCCAACCCGTTAGGCCATCAAGGAAGCTAAACAAAGCGTCCTTTTCTCCCATGTTAGGAATCTCCAAGAGCAACTCCGAGAACTCCTTCACATACTCCCTTATGTGGCCTTCCTTATGTTGATGGCGACGAAGCTTGGCCCTAGCTTCGTTTTCGGCATCCTCCGGGTATAATTGTCTCTTGAGTTCCTTCGTGAATTCTTCCCAAGTGTCGATGGTGCACAATCCTTTCTTGACATCTTCGGACCTTCTGCACCACCAAACTGTAGCAACATCATTTAAATATAAGGAGACACTACGTACCTTTGATGTTTCATCTATTATGCCAACCGCATCAAAGTAGCGCTCCATGTTCCACAAGAAGTTGTCTATCTCCCTTGCACTCCTTGCCCCACCATAGGCCTTAGGTTTGGGAGCTTCGACTCTGTGGGTGACTGTCCCTTGCGTAGTCCCACCATTGGCTACCGCAGCCATGCACACCCCGAGTTGAGTTTCAAGTTTCTCAACTCTTTCTTGATAAGCTTCCATCTCTTCATCTTTAGCAACAACTTTGGCTTCTAGGGACTCGATCTTTTTGGACACCATGTCCATTACTATGTTTAAGGCTCCTTGCATCTCTTCCCAGAGCTCATGGTCCTCCCCGTTGGACGCTTGCCCCTCGATGCGTTGGTCCATGTCTTCGACTTTCTCCCTCAAGTCGGACATGGTGGCACACAACTTTGCCAACCTTGCCAAACCTTGGCTCTGATACCAACTGTCACGGGCTTTCTTTTCACAAGTACTTCCCGTGCGGCACTAGCAAACTTTGCTCCAAGTTATCAAAGAAAGCTAGTCAGCCTTGTCCACAAAAGACTTACTTAGACTTTGGAAAACTAAGCAAGCTAAGAACACACAAGAGAGCTAAAGAGAATTAGAACTTGTATTGCTTGAATTCTCTGAGGTGATTACAACAAATGAGGCCTTAGCCTATTTATACAACTCCACCTCCTCAATGGACGGTGGTGATCAATTTGATCCTACGGTCTATAATGAGTTTCTACACACTTCCTTTGAAATATCTAAGAACTAGAATTCTATGGAATTCTATGGGAGGTTCTAGAGAACTCTCTCTAGAACAATGTGAAATACTCTACATTATGTACACTTGCCAACCTCACTTGGCTAGGCAAGAAGATAGTTGTGACACTAGGCATTAGAGAAACGTCCAGATTAATGGTTTGACGGTCGAGGCGGTCTAGGTGGAGTCTGGGTGGGGTCTGGGCGAGGTCTAGGCGGTATGGGCGAGATTTTTTTTTTGAATAAGGCTGATTGTGTTCTTATTTTATTTTTTCCCCTTTTTTGGAAATAAACCATTTAATTATTTTATTCAGTATATGTCTGAATGTAGCAAATGATGATTACTTAATGAAATTCTCAAAAGATCTGCCGATACCAATTTTAGTAATATAGATTTTATCAAACATGACTGAGGTCATTCATGCAATTTGAAGAAAAATAAAGAGTAAGTTTGGATATTTGTCCACAAATTCAACTTTGTATAAAGTACCCATCATGACCAACTTCAGTCATTTGAGTTTTAATACATTTTGTTCATGATTGTTAATTTTTCATGTTTTAAAATTTTGCATATGTATAATGGATTTGGAAACTTATTATCAACAATATTATTAGATTGCTTAAGTTAATGAAGATTGGACATGTAAATATTTAAGGCATGAGCATAACAGTTTAGCTCACAACCTTGCTAAGTGCACTACTGCTAGCTTTTGTACCTTCTCATTTTACCAATATATTTAGCTTGTGTGCTATATAAAAATTTAAAAAAAGAAAAAGAAAAATGGGTTTTTTTTTTAGTTTGACCCTCATTAGTTTATATCTAATTGAGTTTAACCCTCATTTTAAATTTTAATTGTGTTTAACCCTCATTCTATAACAGATCTGTTAGGTTAACTACGTTGACTGGTAAATATTAATTTAATAACTAAAATACCCTCCATCGATTGCACATGCAAGGCATGTACAAACTCCATAAAATGCAGCAAAATGCTTGAATTATTAATGTCAATCTTGAAGTAATCCTAGGTCTGAAAATTGAACAATGAAAAACCCAAATCTATCCATCTTCTCCGCCTTTTCCTTCTCTTCTTTTTAATTTGCAAAACACCACCATCCTCAACCCATCCCCCTCTTCCTCCCCACTCTTATCCCCAAAATGCAAAAATAAGAATATGTATTCATGGAGGAGACTTGTTTGGTACAAAGGTGATGACCCCAAAAGATGGGTTTTGATTAGTAACCGATACGGATCGATCTTTCGATGAAAAATACCCAATCCTAGGTTCAAATAATCACCCATGAAGGTCCTACTGTCCAATGTTGTGTTTCCATTGGAGCCACAGTTTATGAGATAATTGTCCACCGGGGTGAAAGCTTAGGAGGACAGACGAGGAAGAGATAAAAATTGGGTTATGAAGAGGAGAAGGAAACAGAGAAGGTGATGGGTTTTGTTGGTCTCCATTAATGGAAGCTTTTGGTGTTTTGAAGGTTTTGTGACTTTGTCAACACCTGTGGAAATGTGAGTGAATGACAGTTCAATAATTCTAGGCAGTCAAGGCTACCAACCATTTTTTTTGCCAGGGTTGGGGCTCTTTACACTTCTACCCCTTTTATAAATGATATTTGAAAAAGAAAAGGAGTAAAAGTGTAAAAAATTGATCTATTTTTTGGCCAAGTTTTATTTTTTTTACACTTTTACCCCTTCTATAGATGGTGTTTGTGGTTGTGTTTTAAAGAGATAGGTAAAAAGTATAAAAGAACCAAAAGTGGCTCCCTAGACTTATTCGTATTGTGCAAATGCTGAATGTCCCAAAATATCCCAACCCAATTGATAAAAACCTAACCCAACCCATCCCTAAATCAAATATAATTTATACAGATTCATCTTCATTGCAATATTGATCTAGGGTTTCATCGCCTTCCCCAAACTCCAAGCCGACAAAAGATTTGGGTTTCTCAATCTCTTGAGAAAAAATTACGTCTGAAAAAACCTTCCCTAGTGGACGAAAACCCAACAACAAACCCTCTCCTCCTTCATTACCCAGAGCAATCATTCAAGCTTAAGCAAAGCTCAGTGACTCTCTCAACCAACAACTTCCAATCTCTTCTAACACTCCTCAAATCCCAAACTTCTCTTCACATCGTTGATCCTTTTCTTTTCTTATTGAATGAGCCCTCTCGAACGTTGTTTGATTTTATCAAGCCCTTAAAATAATATATTTGAAGCCCCTAATTATCTATTATCTCGTAATATAACCTTAAGTCCGTCAAATTTTATTTTTCCTGAAAATGCCCTTTCTAAAGTAGAAAATTTTCATCAAGTTTGGTTGCAAATTGAAATAAAATTAAATGATTGTTAGAAACTTATACCATATTAGTGCATAATAGCAAAATCGGCTGATGTAATTTATTTTAACTAATGTTCCAAAATTATTAAAATATTCTGATAGCCAACTTTAATTTTTTTAACCAAATCACCTAAAATTTTAATTTGTACTTGTAAATAAATTCAATATTAAATATACGTGCATGTAGAACACGTCGACCCAATAGTACTCTTATATTGGAATAGATGGATATGTGTACTTGTTCAAAAGATCTGTTAAATGGTCAAATAAATACCAAGGACTATGATTTCGTGAAATTTTACGAAATTTCACGAAATATTTCATTTTTGAGATCTCAAAATTTAAAGTACCGAAATTGAAAAGTACGTTATTTTGACTAGTTATTTCGAAAATATTCGTGTTATTTCGTAAATTTCGGCAGTTTCGGCTAAAAACCAAAAGGTTATGAAGTTAAATTTTATTAGCTGGAATCTTTCATCATTTTCCGTAGATTTCGATATTTTCATGTAAACCCAAAAAATTATGAAGAAAATTACATTTAAAGGGCTACTTATGTGCTTAGGCTTCATTTAAATATTTAGTGTTTTATTAGGTTAATTTACTTGTATTTTATTCAAGAATTGTGATTTCGTTTTCGAGGTAATTTCGGTAAGTTGAAAAATGTCATACAAATAATATATTGCATAAGAATTGTGATTTCGTTTTTTGAGGTAATTGTGCTTAGACACTTCATTTTGAAGTTATCAATATAATTTCAGCATTTTAAACTTTTATATACTACATAAAGAGTATCACAAGACTCATAATGTCATACAAATAATATATTGCATAAGAATTACCTATATAACAAAATTTTAATACTAAACTAAAGTTAAAACGGGTTAAAATGTTGGGAAAGTGACATTGACCTAACAAAATAAATGAATATTTCGGATTACGAAAGAAATTTTGATAACTTGAAAAAAAGAAATATTTTGTGAAATATCGACATTTTTCGAGAAATCGAATTCCTTGATCTTACTTTTCCACATATTCGTGAAATTTTTTCATTTTTTACCATACAACTAAATATTTCTTAAAACAGAAGACTGGAACTATTTTGAAAGAGAAAATCACAGTCCTTGACAAATTAGGTGCCTAGTTGAAAAAAAAACAAACTTCCAAGTAAATTGAGAGCCATATATCTCATAGTAGAGAAAATATAAAGAAACTAGAGATCATATTAGAGAATATAAAGAAATATGAGAAGAAAAACTAGAGATCATATTGGAGAAATAAAGAAACATGAGAAGAAAGTACCAGGTCTTCCAAGTGTTCTTCAATGAGGTTGAGTTGGATACACGAAGGTCACTGCAAGGGAATAGAGAAAGGAAGATGAAAATAAGATGTAAGAGATATGCTCATATATGAAAACAAACACATCACCTAATTTGCCTAGCAAAGTCCGTCAACACTGAATTAAATAACTAAATAGCTATATTAGGCACTTAACCTCTTGTGATAAAATAATTTTAACCCCACTAATCCGATGCAGTCTCTAATTAGAATTAATTAATTTTCTGCCTCCCTTCCCTACTCGAGCAACTTGTGTTGATTGTATATGTAAACAGATGTACGAGATCGAAATTCCATTTGTTTTAAATTCAACAAGACGGCCAATATTATTAATTTGCCCATTGAATCAGTCTGTCATGGCTGGCCTCCATGTATAAAGACATTCATAAGTTGACAAGGAATTATTAAACATGCACAATAAGTCTATCCTCTGGCTGGCCTCCATGTGGTCATCTATTCCATGGTTTTGAAATATAATAGTTTAATGCATTATTGTATTGTCTTATACTCTTATTATTGAAATTAACAATTCTAGGCAGTCAGGAACACATTCATTTTTTTGTCTGGTTTTGGAATTTTTATATTTTTAACCCTTTTATAAATGATGTTTGTGGGTGTCTTTAAAAGAGAATGAGTAAAAGTGTAAAAAAAAACGAAACCTGACTGAAAAATGGTTGTGTTTTCTGACCGCCAAGACTTACTCTATTGAAATAGATGGATCTTTGTACTTGTTCAAAAGATCCGTTCAATGGTCGAATAAATACAATGGCCAAAGTAGTTTGCAAAAGATTGATAAAGGTTGTTTCTGAGACCAATATTGAGACTTACTCAGGGGTGATTGTATTTAGATCAAAACAAGATCCCAAATGTTTTGTAGCTTGCAGAAACCTAAATTCTACTTCAGAGACACAGTTCCATACCTTCATTGTTACATATTTATGAGCCCTTCTACGCAGCGATGAAGGGGGCGAGGAAACGGGCGAGGGGCGGGGGGTGCAGCCACTCATCCCCCCTCGAGATTCGAGAAGGCGTGCATCTCAAAGGGGATGAGTGGTTGCACCCCCCACCCCCCTCGCCCCGTTCCAGCCACTACCTCTCTCTGCCTATTCTATTATGACTTTCCCATTCTAACTTTCCTATTCTTATTAGTGTTCTAAAAATCGGCTAGAAGGTGGAAAATCGCTCAGATTAATGGCTGGGCGGCAGTCTGGGCAATCTGGGTGGGTTCTGGGCAGTTTAGGCCGGTCTGGGCGGGGTCGAGGCGGCCTAGGCGATATTACTTAATGGAATTCTCAAAGGATCTGCCAGTACCTATTTTACTAATGTAAATTTTATCAAACATAACTAAGGTTATTCATGCAATTTGAAAAAAAATAAAAGAGTAGGTTTGGATATTTGTCTAGAAATTCAATTTTATATAAAGTACCCATCATGACCAACTTCAATCATTTGAGTTTTAATAAATTTTGTTCATAATTATTAATTTTCATGTTTTTAAATTTTGCATATGTATTTTGGCATTAAATTGGATGTAATTGATAAGGTATTATGTTTAACTTTTGTTAATTATTAAAGTTATAATACAAAACCTAAGACCGTCTAGGCCCCTGGGCGCTAGGCACTTGCTCGTCGCCCGCCCAGCATTTTTTAGAACATTGATTCTTATACATATTCTGATTTTCCTTCTTACAGAAATGAATCAATCTTAAATTTGGGTTTGGCTGTGTTGAGTGCAAACCCTACACATTCTAACATTTTCAGTTTCTAGGAAAGTTAGAATGGTAGAATGGATAACCACATAAATTGAAGTCAAGGTTTTTTTTTTGCATGTATAGATGGATGCTCAGCTTCCTATACTCAATGATTATTTTTCAAATGGAAAACGTCTTTGATGGTTGACCTTCTTTCATTAAGTAACAACCAAATGAAAGGAGATGAAGTTTCCTCTATGCTCTATCATTCACTTTTGAGAATTATCACTATTTCATTGTAAACTTTCATTTTTTTTCTTCTTCTTAACATCGTATGGTGGTAAGCGGGTTGTGAGTAGGGGACTAGCGCCTAGAGGATTAGGTGGGTAGGGGGTTAATTATTTATTTATTATAATGTATAAAATTTAAGCATAATATCATATAAATTACTTTCAATTCATTGCCTAGATACATATGTAAAATGTATAAAAAAAAATTATAATTTTTTTTTCAAAGTGGAAATAATTTTTTTTTTCAAAAACTCGACTAGCGCCTAGACCGATTTTTAGAACACTAATTTTGTTTAGCTTGGTTTCAAACTCATGTAACAGTGCAACTACACCTTCTTGAATAATAATATACAATGGTGAATCATATAAGTAACAAAGGCTCTTTGAGCCAAAAAATCTTGGTGATCCATGTAATGTTTTGATTGTTCAAAAGTGTGAAATTAATCATTTTTATGTGTATATTAAAGAGGTATTAATTTTCAGCAAACTTGGTTAACATAGTGAATAAAAATTTGATACTCAAATGGCTTGAAAGTAAGAAGTGGTGTGTCCTTTTCAAAAGGGACACCCTTATTCTGCAAAGTCGCATTGGCTTACTTTGAACAGACATTATTTCTCTATAAGTACTGGTACCATACATCATTTGCAATTATCCAAAATCGTCCTAAGAAACCAGAATTTGAGTAGCCTAATAATCTCCTAGCCATTTCCAGTTCTTTTAACCAACATACTAGTATTTAAACTCTCTCTGGTTCATTGTACCCGGTGTTGCAGTGCTTCTTCACTGGGTGTGATCGTTTTACCCATGAGGCAGACGTCCAACAACTCTTAAGCACCCCTAAAGGGATGAAATCTGTCTTAAGGGATATACAAAATACTAGACTCGATCAAACAAATTTTTTTTTATTACTGTTATGCTTCAAATTCATCTACATTCTTCTGTAAGTCTTTCTGATTTTAATTTTTGTTTATATATTTGTATGATTAAATATTGTTTGCAATATTCTGATTATCTCATTCACATTAACTATACAATATTGGGAATCATTTATTTAGTTTACTCTACTATTTTTCCAACAAATCATTTGAGCACCCCTTTTTCAGTAGAGAAACAACAAATTGAAGTTCATTGTTTAACACTTTCTTTGAATGAGATGAATGTAAATCTATTTGGGTTCATGCACCAGTTTAATACATGAAGATTATGAAAACTGACCATCGAATGGTTTCAACTTTCAAATTCTAAAAATAAAATCTATTTTCTCCCAAACTCGTCAATAGAATATCCAAACATATCCTTTATTAACCATTAACTGCTACTTTAATCACTAAGGTCGTTTGCCTCTGCATCTGCATTGTTAGATAGAACTGCAACTTGGCGGGTTGGGCAGGCGATTTAAGTGATGTCCTTTTTCTTTATCTCATCGATAAAGGCTACCTATAGGTTTGATAATCAGATTAAGATAATTCTTTGCAATGTTTTTTTTTGAAAGCGAGCAGGGGTTTTGAGATCCCAAACCTTCTATTAGGATGTTTAACGGTCAAACACGAAGATGTTTATTAATGAAAGAAAGGGAAACAAAATACAACGAGAAGCATTCCTATATCAAGGAATGCCAAGACACTATGAAAGTGTCAAAACCCAAATCCCTAAATAAATTACATGTCGTACCCATCCTCCACAGCAATTCTCTAATCTCGATAAAGATAGAGTGCTCTGATCTATTTAGTCCTTCAAAAACCCTTTTATTTCTTTCTTTCCATACACACCACATGAGAACGTGAGGGACCCTACGCCATAACCACTCCCCCCGACGGAAAAGATTAGCTTGAGACCACCAACTTAGCCAATCTAAAATGGAGCCTTCAAACATCAAACTCAAACCGAATTCCACCAAGAAACTGTTCCAAATAGATTTGGAGAAACTGCAGTGAAGCATATGTTTATCCATTGATGAAGTAAACATTAATGAGATCCTGGTGTCTCATCTTGTTAGAATTTGATGCATGCTTAGTGGTTAACTCTGACTCTCGTAGTGAATTATGTCGTTAGGTGAGTTATTACTGTTTGGTTACCATCTTCGCAGGCTTCATGTCTGTTGCGCCAAATGAAAGCATGGTTGAATGCGGTACACAAATTGACGACAATTGTGTTCGTCAAAATACATACCAAACAAGATGAATTTACGTGATTCGACATAGAGGTAAGGACATAACCAGCCACAAAGACTAACAACAGTTTTAATATCCTAATCTTCAACAAAATGGTCGAGTTAATCTCTATTAGTAGTTATGCACAGAGCAGATACTGTTCTGTAGTCTGTCATGAATTACCAGTATAGTCAGTCGCGAATTACCAGTATCTTTTTGTATCATTTCATATCAAAGAATAGGATAATGGGGAATTATTATGAGCATATAGCGAGTAGAACATTGATTTGAAGCTTCATCTTTAGCAGTTGCTTTGGATCTTCTGGAAAGAGTTTTTTTTTTACCCCACCACTTTAAAATACAACCATAAACATTATCCATAGAAAAAGTAAAAATGTAAAAAAATCCAAAACCTGACTAAAAAGTGGCTATAAAGCCTGACTGCATAGAATTGGGCATGAAAATTACAAAAAAAATCAAAATTGTTTAATTTTTTTCGAAGAATTACTTTAAGGTCTATTTTTTCACAAAATAGACAACTTAGATACCGTAGTTGATGTAATTGCTAATTTGTGCCTACTTTTATACTTTTGTGACCAACAAAGACTATTTCATTAACCCATATTAACTCATAAATTTATAGGACATATTTATCCTTCCTAACCAAATAGAAAACTTAATTTTATAATTTTGTAACCAACAAGGATTCATTTATTAATGATTCTAATTCTTTTTTGGTTATTTTTTAACCCTTAACCCCTCCCACCGCATTAATCATCATTTTTTTTTTGTTAATTTTTTATTTTTTATATTATCTTGTTCTTTAATTGCAGTTTGAGTAATTATTTTATAACATTTGTTAGCTACAAATAGCTACATTAATATTTTCATGATAGAATTTTTTTTTTCATTTTTAAATGTTTTGTCATTCTAAATGTGTTGATTTGACTGGTTGTGAATGTATATATGAATTTGAAAAACAAATTTTTATTTTTGTTTCAATTAATGGTTGATTCAATTATTGTCACTATTTAGTTTATATGAAATTATCTTATTCAATATTGGTTCTCATTTTATCTCTGAGGCTACGATCATGCTCTGTGGTAGATAGTTTGTGACTAACTAGCGACAAAGAATAAATATATTACTTTACAGATACCCATGCAGATACCCATGCATTGAAGAATAGGAAATCAAATTTCGAAGTGGAAAAATTGATTTTATTAACTACATTATGAAATAAGAAGCAATGATAATTAAAATCAAATTTTTAATCATCATTAAGAAAAGTAATGCACGAATACCCGTAAACTTTTCTAATCAAACTTATGACAAGTCAATTAAATTGATTTTATTAAATAATTAAAATCAAAATTTTAATCATCATTAACTACATTATGAAAAGTTTACCAAACATTAGCTTAATAATTTGATTAACTTGTCAGTCAATGAAAACTTATAATTGGTTGCTCATAATTAGAATAATTAATTTCGATACCTACCAGTGGAAGGGGGTTAAGAGTAAAATAAAAATAAAAATTAAGATTAGAATTATTAATAAAATAGTCTATGTTGATTATAAAAGTATAAAATTAGGTTATCTGTTTATTTAGGAAGTTTAAAGATGTCCTCTAACTTTATGAGTAAACCTGGGTTAATAAAAAAAGTCTTTGTTGATCATAAAAGAATAAAAGTAGACATGATTTAGTCATTACATCAACTACAATATCTAAATGGTCTATTTTGTAAAGAAGTAGACCTTAAAAGTCATTTTTCGATTTTTTTTCCCATATTCTTGTGGCAAGTATAAGAAGCTATGTTATATTAATCAATGGCTAATGGGTGATTGATCTCCGATCAATCTCTTCTCACTAGTATAGCATTACAATTTTTGAACTAATTGTTTGAATAATCTCCGATTAATAGGCGAGAAATTGCCAATTCTCTCTGATTTACCGATTAATCGCTTTCAAACTCATTGATTAATCAATCAATGACAATATGTTATAAATATATGTAATGTTTTAACAATTTCCCCGAATCTCATCAATACTCTACGATAGGACAATACCAAGAGTTTCTGAATAGGCTAGAAAGAGAGAAATCAAAGAGAATATAGAAAAAAGATCTACGATGAAATAGAGAAACGATCAAAGAAAAATAACAAATAAACAAAAAATATATATATGAAAAGCCGCACCTTTTTCTAACATATATTGAATTTTTTTATTTTGTTATATTTTCTTTAAAGTGACATGTGATATTAACTGTTTTTTATTAAACCTCGATTATGGAGGGGCACATATAGAATGTCAGACTTTGATTATTTGTCCAAAGCAAAATTCTAGATGTCAAGGAAATGAGCGAGGAAACCAGCGAGGGAAGTGAGGTGGAGGGGGAGAAACCGTTCATCTCCCTTGGGATGCGCACACAAAAAACAATGGCCTGCATCCCGAGGGGGGTGAACGGTTCTCCCCCTCCACCTCACTCCCCTCGCTCATTTCCTCGCCATGTAGAATCACTCCTTGTCCAAAAATGAATGGAAGAATACGTTGGGTGTACATTATGACTTTACCCAAATAATATAAATATTACTGGTTTTCTTGAAAATCACCTTCACGAACCTCTTCTATTCAGTCGAATTACACCAATCGCATCCAAGACCAAATGTTGAAACCACATTGCTGTCGACTCCGAAAAACATAGCACTGACTCGTGCATTGGTACAACATGAAGACAACGAGCTGCTGCGAAACATAGAATGAAACAGAGCGTTAACCTGCACATTGCTATCCCCACAGCAACTAAACAAAACAGCTGCCACAGATGCTGCAAAAGTTCCCGGATTCTACCCAACATTGCTGCAATAAAACAGAGCGTGAAGTGCTCTGTATCAGACCACACCAAACAACAGAGCATGGTCAGGAACAGGGGAGTTACTTGTCGGTTTTGGCAGCGGCTTTGGCATCCTTTTTTACAAATCAAAATTTTGGTTTTGGTCTGGAAAGTCATTAAAAGAATGCTTCCAATTGATGGTGTTCGAGTTGGCCTCTAAATGTAGTTGTTGTAGGAGTCCTGATTTCGAATCCATGAAACATCTATTTGTTGAAGGAGAGCTTGCATCTAAAGTATGGTCTCATTTTGAGAATATTTTCGATATTCATGTGCGCGGGCCAATGGATGTCAGATCATAACTGATGGCGTGGTTTAGGCGTGCGTCTTGTGGTTCGCAGATTGGTTTATTATTTAATTTAATCCCTTTATTTATTATTTGGGAAATTTGGTTTCAAAGGAACAAGAAATTGTATGAAGGGAAGGAATGGAGGTCAAATTATGTGATTATAAAGGTGTATTGTTGGATCAAACTCGTCATGAAGGTGTTTACACCTAAAAAGAAGAGTGAAAATTATGGACTGCTGCAAAGGCTGGGTTTGCCATCTATGGAGGTTCAGGTGCCTCCTCCTTTGGTGTTATACTGGGTGTTCCCGCCGAATGGGTGGTTTGCAGTCAACATGGATGGGTCTTCTATTGATAAGAAGGCTACGAGTGGTGTGGTCATTAGGGATGCAACTGGGAATTTTATAGCAGCTAAGCAACTGCTTTTGAAACGGGAGCAATTGTGGAGGGATTAAAACTTTGTAGGACCATGGGTATTAGGAGTTGTATCCTGCAAACTGATTCCCTCTTAGCTAAACAATGGTTCTATGAAGAAGCTAGGATCATGGGCGGACCTACTAAGGGGCGAGGGGGGCAACTCAATTTTTAAAAGATTTTTTTTGTATATATATTTTAGTTTTAAAAAAAATGATTATAAAATGTAAAATACAATATGTCAATTGTTTATACAAATGTTTGAACATATTTTTGTTGGTGTAGTTGTTGGAGGTTTATCATTTTAGTAAAGACCCGAAGTTCGATACTCTTCGAGTGCAATTTTATTAGTAATTGCAAATATTAAAAAATATTTAGTTTAATAAAAATTTATTAACATTAAAGAATTCAATAAAACCTCCGACAAAAAAATATTTAAAATTAATATCTAAAATAATAAATATATAATTCAATGAAAATATATACCATTTGCCAACTTGTACAAAATTTGAGCCTCATATAAAGTAATTTTTCTATGAAATTGTATTATAATCATATTAGGTTCGCAAATTTTAAATTTTTTTTTAGCTACGCCTATATACTTATCCTAATTATTTTGTGATATTAGTTATATATTTTAGTTTTATGCTCGTTTGCTTATTGCTAAGGTTATCGATAGTGACCTTATTTTGACTTAAAATTGGACTACACTGAATCCAATTTAGTATATGCAATGTATTTTTTATAGTTGTATTTTTTTAGTAGTTACCGGCTCAAGTAGAAAAATAAATTGGTTTTATCATTGATAACTACTATTATCAACTAATAAGTATTTTCTATTTCGCCCCCCTCCACTAAAATCCTAGATCCGCCCCTGGCTAGGATCCCTTGATTTTTAGACAACTGGTGGAAGGAAGTCCGGAGCTTGTGTGAATCCATGAATTGTATTTGTAGACATATCTTCAGGGAAACAAATGCAGTTGCAGACGCCTTGGCCTATATAACAGGTAGAAGGAGTCAATAGAGTGTATGGCTTGGAACATCTTCCGGACAGACCGAAGGCGCTATTAATTCTAGATAAAAATGATACGGCATACATTAGAAGGATCTGAGTTATTTTTATTCGGGTTTATTGATCATACGACCCTGCATCTAGAGAGTGGTAGTAGAGTGTTGGAAGAGTTTACAGTCAGAGTTTTGCTGGACTGGATCGTCGCTAGAATCAGTTTTATTTTCTGACAGGAATGGGGATCTGGAATTTCCTTGTTTTTAAGAATGAAACACGGAGTTTCAAGTTGTTTTTCTGTGAAAAACAGGGTAAAAACAACCCTGTTTCTGCTCTGTTTTTTCCTGGTTTTTTCCTGCTCTGTTTTTGGGCTAAAATAATGACTAATGCAATGGACCTGGGCAAAAATACCCTTTTTTTTTTTGCCAGAATCTGAGGCTATGTATTGAGCAGAGATTGGTCTGCCAGTTTGTGCATTGTTTGGCATGTGCTCTTTGGGTGCAAAATTTGACACATCAGTGGGTTTGATGCAGATGTTTGCTTGGATATATGGCTAAGGTGCTTATTAGCTTTGTTTAAAATAAATAAATAAAAAACTTGACTCTGGCAAATTGGCAGGGTAAGGCCAGTTTCTTTGATGAAAACTGGAATGCATCAGTGGTTTTCTCTAGATCGTTGCATATGTTGGATTTGGATTCATGGCCAACAATTGAGGATGTTCGAAATTGTTTTTTTTAGGCTGATTAGCCCATCGCTTCATGGCTTGGCTATGGAATTTTATGAGAATAGGTTGCAGGGTATTGGTATGGATTCATGTGACTGGATGGCTTGTTTTCTACTAGGTCATCCTTTGGAGTGATCAGAGGTAAGGGCGGCCAGAAAATACCTTCATTTAAAAATATTTGGCATCCTTTTAGTTCCTTCTAGTAGAGGTATTCCTGTGGATGGGGAGCTTTCGCGATGTGAAATTAGTTTGGCCTTTTGGTGTAATCTTGGTTGTTCATAGATGGTTGAAGATTGCAAACGCACTTTTTGTTCCAAAGCAGAGAAGTTTGAATAGTGATGTGATTTTGACGCCTATGATGTCTAGAAGTAGCAGAGTTGTTTATTGGTCTTTTCCCCCGTCGGGTTTTGTGGCTTTAAATGTGGATGAGTCCTCCAAAAAGCATTTGACGACTGGCGGAAAATTTATTAGAGATGAATTCGGCCTTTGTTTGGTAGCCCAACAATTTTCTTTTGGTGAAGGTCAAAGGATGGGAGGCAAATGCAGTCGTTGATTCATTGGAAAACATGGTGCATTGGGGAAAATGCTCTAGAACCTTTGATGCAAGTAGTGTACCAGATAGAATCAGAGGTTTGGTCACATTAGACTGAGCCAAAACTGCTTATCTTCGGGCTCAATAAGATGGAAAGCTACAGATGCTTGGTAAGGGTCGAGCTGAGCTCATGTCTGTCATATTTAACTGATATTGTTGTTGGTTTTGTAGTGTTGTTCGGCTTATGTGTTCGCAAGGTAGAAGACGTGTTGTATGGTGCCAGACAGATTCAAAGGTATGGAGTAGTTGGTATGGGTCTTTTAGAAAGCAATTTTGCTATTATTATAATGTCTTGTTTTTTCTTGATCTTTTTAGATTTTAAATGTTTTAAATTTGTGTTTTTATTTTCGAGTAAAGTCGTAATGAACCCCCGAGCAGATTGTAAATCTTTTTGATAAAGTAATAAAGGTCTAGCATTGTATTTAAAAAAAAAACAATCTAAGCAGCAGTAAGAGTGATCATTGCACAAACATTCTGATGAACGAGATCAACATTAACTCTATTAGTCGCAATAGTAAGATTAACTCAACTTGTATCAATGCACAAGGAAAAGCTTTGTCCGTGTCACCAAATGTGCCTTGTCTAGACTAATAAAAATTTTGTAATGCAATGAATTACAGGTTTTATCTTGATGGAAAAAATCTGATAGAATTAAGGAATAGATTGAAATAAAAGAAATATTAAATTAAAATAAATGAACAAAAATCGAAATAACTATGATAAAAGCTAACTGAAAACCAAAAAGAAAATATTATTCTTTCAATCATCAACCTCCAAACAATGAGCAATCCCTAGCTTGCCTTATAATATTCCTAAACTTATTTAGCAAACCACTTTGAGCTAGATCTAATTTTTTTTTTTTTTTTCTTGAGGATTTGAAAAAAAAAATTGTTTCTATTGATGATGGTGAGCAAACGAATAAACGAATGTGTTTGGTTCATCATTTTTTTTATTAAGATAAAGGTTTGGGATCCTTCAAACCCCAGCTAGCTTACTAAAAACAAATTGAGAAAATTAAAAAAAAAAAAAACACACACACACACCCACAACCCACATTCTCTGGACAATAGTTGGGCTGCTTGATCATCTCTTCCTCTTTGAGATGACCATAATAATCATCCATCCAAATTGTGTTCAAGCGACATGAATCCTCTCACAACACCGCTAAAACCTAATCCTCATCATAGAGTGAAAAAAGAAATGCCAAAGTTACAATCCAGCTGCATTTTGTTTTGTTGGTTGGATGCTTTTCTTGCCAAAACGACACATGACTATATCATGTTGTCATCACCTATATTTCTCCTTTAGACGCTTTACAATCCTGCAAACATATAAAGGCGCAGACAAACTCAATTAAATGCAATTGGAAATGACACGTTTCAAGAATACACAGGATAGTGATGGAAACCCAAGAGAATCAACATTCATTGAGAGGTAGCTGTTTATACAATGTTCTCACCATGCCTTGGTTTACATGACAACTCAGACAAGTAATTTTAGTCAATTGGGGGCCATGTGGATGTCAATGAGTCAACTCGAATCAGATCCAACTACCAACAGTGTCACGCTCCGATTTTCGAAGAAAACAAAAATCCCAAACTTCACGTAGGATTATCCGTTTTTCCCAAAATTCAGGACGTGAAAATTCAATAACAACAGAAACAAATAGCAGTAAGAACTAAACATTATTAAATTACTGAAACAAATAAAAATCTAACCCGGAGAAGACTGGCATGGCTAGCTCACTAGCAGAACTCCAGTAATGCAGCTCAAAATCTCTAAACTTGAAAGGCTAATCGGCTATATTCCAAAAGGAATGTACCCAAGAAGCAAAAGCTCACTTGGGTCAGCAATAAAGCTGGTGTGAGAAATCTTCATCCCAAAATCAATAAATCCACACATGACAACATCAAAATAAACAAAACAATAAACAATCACATCATCAGGTAGTTCCTCAATGAGGCAAATGTGTCATCATCCTAATAAATAAATATGCATTATTTATTACTAATAAATAAAACTTATGAGTTATCAATCCTCATAAATGCAACAACAATATAATTCATAATTATATTAGACTATTATTGAAATATTAACAAAACACATTTTTCTACCTTTAGGAAGACATGTAGTTCTCATTCAATAATTGAAGGAGCATTTAGTTTCTTCCTTTAAGGTAATCATGCACATACAAAAAAAAAAAAAAAAAACCTCGCTTCTTTTCCACAATCGCACCATCCTTCTTGTGTCGAACACACCTCACCCAAGTGTGCCTCCCTTACATTCGAAACCACTCGGAGCGTACATGTTCCAAGTGGGGTGCCACATCGAGGAACATGTCATCTCACCCGAAGTTCAATCCATGGCAAATATTCTTCCTAAATCTACACGTACAGCCAAACTCACATGGAACGGTGCACCGATATGCAAGCAAGTCTGCATACCCATAATAATATCACACGTATACAAGCAAGTATGTATACACAAATTTCTTTTCTTTTCACATCTTTTTTTTTTGGAGTTGTGGAAAAAAGCATAAAAAAAATCAACTAAAACTCAAAACTCTTTTATAGAGACATTTTATCAACCATAAGTAAATCAACCACAATATCCACCATTCTTTTGGGGAACAAGTAATATTTGACACATTGTCAATTCACATATCTCATCTCTTTGCATCATATGAAAAACAATATGCATACCCATTCACATAACAATACAAATACTCAAACTAAAACAAGTGCTCAGTTAAATTCCAGCCAATATCTATTACTAGAAAATTTTCTTCTATCCCTAAACTAAATAAGGGTTTAATCATACATAAAACTAATATAGACAAGACATTATCCCTTAAGCTAACACTTCTAACAAGTTGCAGAGAATGACAGGGGCAACAGATGCTGTCTAGAATGAAATGTTGAGCTTATGAGCGCTACCAAAAGGGTAAAACACTGCTTACAATGTCAAGTTGAAGCCAAGTTAACTAGCATAAATTGAAAAGTAAATTCTGGTGGTACTGTTATCTGCTAATCTATTACTATTATCTCCCTATATACATGTGTTTTATGTCAGAGTGTTCAAGCTGGTATATTAATTCCTCTAATTATGGATTTAGTGTCTCAGATCACCAATTCTTTCTTTGATCTAGTTCAAATGACAGCCATGGCATTGCCTTGCAAATAAAACTGAAGGCATGATCACCCAATACCCAAATGAGACTCGCAACGCTAAAAACATCTAAACTATTGGTAGTTCGGCTGACCAACTGGCCAAAATGGGTGCAAGTGCTACCTAAAGGTAGACCTACATTATAACATAACCCATAGCTTAAATGGTCAAGCATTGCTTCACAACAATGAGGTTCTCTGTGCAAGTCCAAGATAGGAAAAATCCAAACTACTACACTCAACTATTTGAAACCATCACTCAAGTAAAGTTTATAGAGATGCCAAAACAGAAATGCACATCAAAATCCAAATCCATCAAATACCATAAGCAACTCACCTAACTAATTGAATCCATTAAAATTTCAAGAAACTAAATGCACAAATAAACAGATCCAACACATTCATTGTAAACACCCCCCATCTAATGATCAATTTAAAAGGAAAACAAGGTTTGATTTACTCACTGATCGGCAACATGGAATTGGGAACAATTTCTTGGCTTGCTAATCCAGTTAAATATACATTGCATTGTTCATTTTATTAGACCACACTACAATAAAAATTTTGTCAACAACATACTTCATTTTCCTCAGAGAAATTCTAACAAGCACTCAAGGTACATACAGAAAACAAAACATTTATCAAAATGGGGGGATTCAGATTTACTCACCAGTGCTTAAGAAGATTAAGTAAACAGCAGAGTCGACCCAGACATGGAAATCAAATCAGACTTGGAAGTTGTGACAACCTCCTTAATCCAAGCAAAGGGACTCCTCATGGTCCTAGGGTCCATGCCACTCGTACCAAACTCTGAACTTAAACCCAAGTCACTGTGACAAAGCAAATCCTTCCACAATGATCTCGACGAACAAGTCCACTCCTTAACATAACTCCTAAAATCCTCTCTATCCCTCAACCGTAGCCAAAGTTGCACCACCAATCCCGACATAGGTCTCTCCATCTCAATCTCCTCAATCAACTCAAGCAACAACCAATGTCCAAATCCCACAAAACCTTCCTTGCAAGCAGTAATTACAGTACTCTTCGTCACAAAAACCTGAGTTTTTGCATATCTCTCTTTCTCTCGCTTATTTAACACAAGTGGTTTGTGGGTGTACGGACAGAGAAGGACTTGAAGATCTTCTCACGCCTTCGCTTCTCCTCTCTTTCACTCTCTCTGTGTTGGGTCGTAAGCAGAAGAAGAAACCTTGGAAGCATACAAGAGAGAAGGTGTTGCAGAGATATTGTTTCTCTCTCTTCGCTCTCCTCACTGTCTCCCTCACGACTTCTCTCGTCTGCAAGCTCATCGCCACAACCCCTTCCTTCATCTTCATCACGCCATTCCCCATCGCCGCCATCGAAATGCAACAAAAGAAAAAAAAAAAAAAAAAAAGGAAAAGGAGGAAGAAAAAAGTTTTGTTTTTTTTGTTTTTTTATATATATATATATGTGGGTGGCTATTCGCCCCCACCAAACTTTTGAATGCACCCACCCTCTTTCACAAAATAAAACCCAAATCACGGGTTAAATAAAAGCCCAAATACAATTGAGTAACAATCCATCAACATTAGGGTTTACAAATTTTTGGCTAAATACACACTTTATTTTATTTAATAATGACAAACAAAAATATTTTTCCCAATAAATGAGATTACAATATACGTCACAATTAATAAATAAGAAATTTTACATTTATTTAATTAGGCGGGTATTACAAACAGTTTCGATGGTTGTATCACGCTGTCATCACCTCAGGATCCGTCCTTTAGCTGTTTTATAATCCTACAAGGATGCAAACAACACTCAGTTAGAAACAGAATGATCAAGAACTGATTTCCTTGGTGATAAATCGAAAATAATACTGATCAACATTGCGGTGAAGAGATGTTTGAACACACTGAAGTAAGTTACACAGAAGTGTGTTTAGAAAAACAAACAAATGAATATACAACCATTAATACAAACAGAAACTATAAATCAATAGTACCTTTCAGCTCTTTTAGTCAGGTATGTATATGATGTTTAAATAATCTGAAACATGGGCAATCTTGGACCAGTCTTCTCCAGTGTCTCTCTTGCATCTTCTCTCCAATTCAGCATCACATCCGACAATAGTCAGTTTTCTCAGAGCAGTGAGATGTTGCATCCCTTCTGGCAGCACTTTCCTATTCTTGCAACCTTCAATCCTCAAATTCTCAAGTGATGTCAGAGTCCCGATCCATTCAAGCAAGTCCATCACTTCTTTTGAACAGCCCATGATAGATAATTCTTTAAGCATCACAGCTTGTTTTAACCCCTCTGGAAAATGAGCCAACTTCGGCAAGTTTTGCAAGATTAGCCTTTGAAGAGCAACCAAATTCTGAAAATACACGTTCATGTTGAATTCCATCTCCGGGCAATGCATGATTTGCAGCTCAACAAGACAACTGTTCTTCAGCTTAGGCAGTTGCTTCAAGCAATTGCATCCCTTAATATGAAGCAATCTGAGGGAGGATAGGTTCATCAATCCTTCTGACAGAGCTTCAACTTTGGAGCAATAAGCGATCTCCAATTTCTTGAAGGCAGTAAGGTTTAGTAGCATACCTTGTGGGAAACATTCCAACTCAGAAAACCCCATAATTTCAAGGACAGAAAGTCGAGGGAGGTTTTTCAACTGTCCCAATTCACTTCGATTACACTTGTTCAACCTTACAGACTCAACAGAGGATGGCAATGGGATACTTGTCAGCTTAGGGCAAAACCAAAGAATCAATCTTTTAAGGCAAGGAATAGTAACTTTGCAGTTTGTTCTTCTACTGCTTGTTGTTGAGATGAGGACAATGACGACGATGATGGCAATGAGGCTTGCGAATTAATAGTCACAGGTGTTGCCCTTGTTAATGATCATCTTTTAGGCATAACTACCTTTCCTGCTTCTGCTTCTGCTTTTGGTTGTTTACATCGCCTGTTTGAGACGATGACCATCCCTCCAACTCAGGCATCTGATACAAGTGAAGTTTTTCAAGCGACATGAATCCTCCTGCTGCAAGTGCATCACTTCCTTCATCAATGAATTCCATTATCAAGCGACACGAATCCTCCTGCTGCAAGTGCATCACCTCCTTTATCAACCGCCGCTAAGGTCTGTGGGCACTCTGCCATGGTTTGTAACGCCGCTAAATTCCATTTGGTAATCCTTTTAGTGATGGTTATGGCCGCCGCTAATGATTGTCATTATTATCATGACAATTCTATTATCCATATATACCCGCATTTTTCAACCTATAAACAATCCACAGTTTTACACAACTATTTTATCGAAATCATTCAATAAAACTTCACTTCAACTATATCGTCATCAAAATTAACAAAATATCGAAGCTAGTACATGATTAATGACAAGGGATACTTATTGGACATCAATACCACGGGCCAAAAGGTCAAAAGGTCAGTAGTAACGAGCACACGAGATGACTCAAAGTGAAATTCACTCATGATAATGTCTGGTGTTTTGATCCATGTTTCCGTGGGTGGCAAAGACAGTATGCTCATGGCTCCTCATCATAAAGATAACACTCTGGGTGATGGTCGATGTCTCATAAAGATCGCAGAGAGTATTGAGCTTCCACTCCTCCTTTTCAACATTGACATAAAACTGCTTAATACCTTCAAGAGTGAGCTCATCACACTACTAGAATCCTCATAGGCTTGTTCATAAGTTTCCTTGTAATTTCAAGTGCTTCTGGTGGCATTGTAGTGGAGAAAACGCCAGCCTAACACTACACCAATTTGGTATATTTGTAACAACTCCCAAAATAGTAACACTTTTGAACTGTTACAATCCACCAAACAATTTCAAGTCAAAATTAAATTTAGTAAAAAAAATGAAAAACAGTTACACAAAAAAAGTGATACAATAAATTAGATCGCCCCATAAATAGTATCACTTGTAGGACCATACTATTCATTGTGATACAATTATTATATCATTTTGTTTGTGAAAATATGTAAAATTGTTTTGGAGATTATTATAGCTAAAAAATGTTATTGTTTTTGAATTTTTACAAAAATGTCAATTTAATGTAGTGTGAACTTTCGAGGGCATGAACTGGAAAATATCATAGATCTGACAGCGAGGGAAACAACTGTTAATAACAGTTTTATACTGAAACCATCTTACAGGAGAGAAAAAAACATGTTTCAAACATTAACACTGTTTTGACAGGGTTACACAAGGATTCATTCAGTCAAGCAATCCATATTTAATTAAGGTGTAAAGAAAAAGGTAACCGAAAAAAAAAAACATTTTAAAATTTATTGAAACCCAAATGAAACATACAATAAGACCATTATTCTTTCATTACAAAAATATATCTTCTTTAAGAGAAAAGGAGAAGGGGACCATATTCCCAAATGTCAAAAGAATGCCTAATTACCAGGACAACAAGAAAATCTGGACAGAAACGCAGTCACGGCATAAGTTATTTTTTATCCCAATTTTTCAGAGGTATATCATTATACATTCTTTAAAAGTAGTGAAAAAGCTGAACAAAATAATCCATCCCAAATGACAGCGTAACATCTGGAACTCTGGCGATACTTGATAAACTATTTAAAACGAAAAAGAGCCAGCGTAACATCTTGAATCTTGGTGATGCTGATAGTGGCTAGATGTGGTGTGGTGTGGTGCTGGTGCTTGATATAGAAGAGAGGAGAAGAAGAGTGTGAGAGATGTGGTGGTTTTGTTTTGTTTTTGTTATAAATTTATATATATATATATATACACAATGGCGGACTCAGGAATTTAGTCAAGGAATGGTAAAATGACAAATAATTATTAATTGATAATAGTAATTATCAAGGGTGGAGCAAAAACAAATCTTATCTGAGCTGACAACTAATAAAAAATGCAACTATCAAAAGTACATTGCATATATCAGTTTTGTTCTGCTGTTGTGAGATACATGGGTGCATGACCCGTCTAATAGATAATATTTCTTATTGATCCTTATGGTATAGGCCTGACATTGAAATAGCGCTCGAATCTAGTGTAGTCCAATTTTAAGCCAAAATAGAGTCGCAATATCAATAACCTTAGCAAGTGGCAAACGAGCGTAATAATTATAATATAAAACTAAAATCACAAAATAACTAGGATAAGTATCTAGTTGAAGCTAAAAATTTTAAAATTAGCGAACATAATATGATCTTAATAAAATTTCATAGAAAAATGGTTTATATAAGGCTCAAATCTTGTACAAGTTTGCTAATAGTATATATTTTTGTTGAATTATATAGTTATTATTTTAGATATAAATTTCAAATATTTTTTTTGTTGGAGGTTTTATACCACTTGTGAACAAGCAATTCATTTCTTTACTATTTGCAATTACATAAAATTGCGTTGAAAACAAAAAAGTATGGACATGTCATAATGACAAAAGTAGTAATTGTGAATAGTCATAAATAAAGCATACACACTAAGAAGACCGAAAATAAGTTTGTATTAAACTAAACAATTTTTAATGTTTGCAATTACTAATAAAGTTACATTGAAATTAAAAAAAAAAAAGGGAAATCTTGCACTCAAAGAGTATCGAACTCGGATCGTTTGCAAAAACTAATTAACTTTCAATCACTGCACCAATAAAAACATATTATAATAATTGAATAAACAATTGTAATGTTGTATGATACATTTTATAATTAATTTTTGTTTGTAAGACAAATATATTGTAAAAATATTTTGAAAATTTAGGGCCCCCTGGCCCCTTAGTAGGTCCACCCATGTCTATATATATAGAGCCCTTCTAGCCGTCGAGGAAATGGGCGAGGGGGTGGGTATTACCACTCATCCCCCCTCGAGATTTGCAAGGATGTGCATCTCGAGGGGGATGAGCTGTCACACTCACCCCTCGCCCATTCCCTCACCATTTAGAATTTTCCATATATATATATAGTGGTGTGAAACAGTAAATATGATGGTGTGAAATTGTGTTTGCCAACCGAAAACCTTGTGTAAGAAATAGAGCCCACTTGAAACCTAGTTAGCCACAGTGGGGTCTGAAACATAGAGTTGGTGCAAAGGACAGAAAAGTACCTTTAAACCCTAAAGGAGTCTTAAGAGCACTTGCAGAGAAAATCAATTCAGAATCAGGTTTGATTTCTGAAATTTGTTCATATGTTCATGATATATACATAAAAATGGTTACACTCCTAAGTCGTATATGTATCATGACGATCTTGAAGAACTACTAGCTTCAGCATCAACCCAACACTGATCCGGCCCAAGCAGTTTAAGCCCGCTCGACTTTGGGTTGCCAAGCGGACCCAGACTCTCACAGCACGCTAGACCCACACGTCTCACAGCTAGGGGTGGGCATCCCATCCAGCGATCTCGTTCCCGTCCCATCCCGTCCTGATTTTTTCGAGTCTTAATGGGATTGAATAATTTCATCCCGATCCCATCCCGTCCCGATCTAGAATGGGATGGGATGGGATGAAGATTTTCAATCCCGCCATTCCCGTCCCATCCCGAGCTAATTTTTCAATATTTATTATTTATTTATTTATTTTAGGATTGCAATATTAGTATAATTGAAGAAAAATGAATTTAGTTGAAATCAATGTAATTGATATTAGTCTATATCTGCAACTACTTGATATAAGTTTATTTCTAGAATTCTAAATAAATTATTTAATTACAAACTCTTTAAAACTCAAAATTGATTGCTAACTACATTTGAGAGTTTTATTTCGTGTCAAGACAATGAATTTATGACTATTTTTTTAAAGCAATAATGAAACATTCTTCTTAGCACCCAAAATCTACTCATCCTTTTGTTCACTATTCAAAATAGTAGAGCAGGTCCACTATTGCCATTATACTGTCCACCTCTTAGTCATTCAAAACTCTGCAGAAATCTTAATTACAGGGTGAATTTTAGCTATCATTTATGGTAGTTTATTATGATGTTGCATACTCAATCTAAGACTATCATTTATGTGTAGCTCTACGAATGGCCTTTGCCTCTTTTCAACTAAGCAAATTGGGTCTTGGGTAAGCATTAATTTGTCAAAAATGAGAGCACGTTGATCCCGTCCCGAATCCGTTTGGGATGGGACGAGGTCGGGATGAGGTTTTTCCCATCCCGTCCCGTCCCGATCCTGTATGAACGGGATGGGTCTATCTCATCCTATCCCGTCCCATGCCCACCCTTACTCATAGCTGTCCTCAATACCCGTAAGCCTCCTTAGGCAAGTATCTCGAGGATCAGCTTCGGACGGGCAACTACCGCTGCTCTCTGCTTCCAACTAGGAAGCAAACACCAGAGTATCTTTCACACAAGGAAATTTCCTTCTATGGATTGTTCTTGGATTGAGAACTATCTCTTGCGTATCTAGAAGCATAGAGCTAACATTGAACTTTTCTCTTACAACACGACTCCTATTTAGAGAGGGATCTCCACGAATATTCCCTCCTAAACTACGCCTACGATGGCCTGGTTGAACCAAGACTCCTTGAGCTAATAAGACACGAGGTTGGTAAGCCTTAGTACGCTATGCTACAAATTTCATATTATAGCATTACACCTTCCTCAGAGCCCTGTATGACTTTAGAATCGGAGTGTCATCGCCATCCCACGGTGGTCCGTGGCTCACGTGTGTTACTTGTGTAGGTCAGAGTAGGGAGCGAAAAATGACTGCATCAGCTTGGCGCCGTCCGTGGGAACGACATAGCTCATAATTTGACACTAATCGTCGTCTCTTATCAAAACCCAGAGAGATCGTGACATTGAAATCAAAAGAAAAAATATGGAAGCTAGAAAGAAAGAATGATGAATATACATCTGAAGAGAAGAGAGAGGAACAACCAAAAGAATAACAAGCAAAACTAAAAAATATGGAGTCCACACCTTATCTGACATTGAAATCCGAATTTTGTTATAAATTGAGTTAAATTGTGACAAGTGATGCGTACTACTTGAATACACATTAATTTATTTTTTCTTGAAGTAAACATATTACTTTGAAGAATAAAGAAAATATGTTTATATTATAAAATATAGATTAATTAATCCCGATGAATCTCATATTGCTCTTTAACCAATTGGAGTTTGATTAACAATGTAACTATTAATATGAACTTTGAATAAGTAAGTTTCTCACTTTTTCATACATATTATCATATTATAATATAAAACAAATGGATATAATTAGTAATCTTGATTACCAAGAAATTGATCGATTTCTATAAAAATGCAACTTGATGATCATGACCATAAAGATTATGCGAAAAGTGCCCAACCTTATGTTTTTCTTAAGAAAAGGATTTGGGGAAGTGTTCAAGGAGTATCGTGCTTGAGACCGCGTCCGCACACAGACACGATGAGGTGAATGTAGTATCCGTGCTTCAAGGATCACGACAAGGTTACAATATGTGAGTAGCAATTTTGGTCTAACAAGGAAAAAAGTTGACTAACAAAGTGGAGTTTATACCTTGAAAAATAATAAAATGCAGGTATGTGTCCTTGTATTTGTCTATTTTCTAGCCGATGTGAAAGACACCCGGTGCTCGTATCGACACTAAAGCACATGGTCATATCATTGTTACATAGGTTACACGATCATGTAACCTTCTCATGTAGGAAGGGCCATTGGTGGTTCTCATGGCTGCACCATTGCCATGGCCTTAAATTTTGCTTCATGGTGTACACATAAGCTGGTTTCTGAAGCTTTATCATAATTTTTTAAATAGGAAAGACTAGTATTTCTGTACTTGTCATGGAAGGTCAACGTAAAGTTATGACATCATGGGAAAATTGTTTCTGCAGTCAATCTTGGAATTGGTAAGTTTGTGTGCTACTCCATCTAATCTATAATTAAAACTTAAATTATAAAGTTTAGATAAGCATAAGGGGTCATCTCATTATTAAGGATAATAGTTGAAATTGCAGCATTTCTGTGGACCGTACCTGAATTGTTTGTGTGGGAGTTTTTAATATAATCTTAGCATCAATAATTTTCATATATATGTTTTCAGTTATCCTATTATTGTCTTGATGTTTATAATTTTCTTTTTGGCTTATGTGTACACTGTAGTTTTTTGTTTTAGTGGATGTCTAATATAATGCTAGGAAAGACATTCTTACCATACTTGGAAGGGCTTAATAGTACACAAATGCGGTTAGTCACCATATATGCCAACAGGATTTCACAGGTGAGGTCTAACCATGAGTAGGCGGCCCCTTGGTTTCAAATGGTTGTAATGGTTCTTATAGCTTGGTTGGTTTTTTTTTTTTTTTTTTTTCATTTCTTATTGTGCTTTTGTATATTGCGGGTTTGTGATTTTTCAAGGGGCTCAAGGGTTCTTTTGTGGGTTGGTTTGCACATGGCAAATAGAATTTGTGAAATTGTAATCAATATAAAAAGTCCATTGAGTGCTGATCCTTCACAGATTTGTTTGATTGTACTTTTTTGCACAAGTCCAAACTTGTTGACCATTGACAAAACATGGACTTCTTTATTTATGTCGAAAGAGAGTGCCTGAATCAAAGAAGAGATTGTCGGTCATTTTGTATGTGTGTGGTTCCACCAACAATTCTAGCCAGTCTTGTTTGCTGGTTTTTTGGTGTTTTTTTACAATTCTACTTCTATAAGTGGTGTTTGTGATTATGTTTTAAAGATGAGATAAAAGGTGTTAAAAAAAATTCAAAAAAAACCTTAAAATGTTAACAAACATGACTTACTAGACTTACTCGTATTTCCACAGTCTTGAAAAGTGTTTCTGAGATGACCAGCATGACATTGGTTTATGTGAAATGGTAGCCTGTTGTGTCAATTACTTAGCTACAATTGTGCTTACTTGTACTTTGAGTGTTATTTTATGACATTTTCGATACCTATTTTTTTCCACATTATTTCCTTTGAAGTGTTTGGATGGAGTAGAAGCCATGAAATCGGCAACCAATGACGGAACCTGCCATTTGCAACATTTGGAGTATTTTCCCCGCAGGTAAACATACAATCTTGAAAAGAAGCATCTCATAATAGTTACCCAAATATTCCGCCAGTTCAACTACGGTAGATGGGGACGGGGACTTGAAACTACGATAGATGCATGTGGGTTTTTGCATGTTACTCAACAACATATTGGTATTTGATTATTTACTTTAATATTTGATTTTCTACTGTGCAGTCAAAGGTGTATCAGCTGAGTTGGTAAAGGTGTGGCAGATGGTATCTCACGTCACAGATTCAAACTCGATCGACGGCAAATATAAGCGAAAAATACATTTAGAAACAAATCCAAATGGTATCAAATAAAAGTCAAAAACAAAAATTCTTAATTGAGCAAAGTTACTAATATGGGTACAATTAAAGAAAAATGTAATTTTTAAACTCGATGAGGACAATTAATATATATATATATATATGATGATGCTTTCTGGAAATGTAATTTTTAAACTCGATGAAGACGATTAATATACGATGATGCTTTCCGGATCCCTATGTTGACTTCTCTTGCGTCATGAACACCCTTTTAGATGTAAATCATGTTATAAAAATAATTAAACAATTGATTGGTGCTTATGAAAAATAAATTTATTTCATGTTCACCAAGAAATTACTACTATAGCAAACCACTTTGGGAGATTATTTTTCAACTTAGAGACCGTTGAGCTAGAGCTAATTAATTAGTTTCTTGAGGATTTTAAATTACTTTTCGTTTTTATTGATGATGTAACGAGCAAATGAGCGGCTGTATTTGGTTCAAGATTTTTTATTAATATAAAGGTTTGGGGTTCCTTCAAGCCCTAGCTTGCTTTCCAAAAAAAATTGAGAAATTACAATTAAATAGTCATTAAATTTTAAAAAATTAAATAAAAATACTCAACCCACAGTCTGAAGTCTGAACAATAGTCGCACTGCTTGATCACCTCCACCTCCTTGAGACGACCATGCTGATCATTCCTCCAAATTGGGTTCAAGCGACATGAATCCTCGTACAATGCCTCGCCATAAACCTCATTCGCATGATGCTCCAGAAATAAATTTTGCCATTGAATTTCGCAACGTTTTGTTCAGATGGCGGAATTCTTTTCTTGTCATCACATCATGTGTCACCCTTATCTCTTTTAAAATCCTGCAAACAAATAAAGGCGCAAACAAAAATCAGTTAGAAATAGAATGCCAAGAATTGATTTCCTTGGTGATAGACTGAAAATAATACTGATGAACACTGCGGTAAAGAGATGTTTGAGCACACTCAAGTAAGTTAAGCAGAAGTGTGTTTAGAAAAACAAACAAATTAAACATTAATTAATTAACATATGGAAGAAACTCTAAGTCAAACTGATGGTACCTTTCAACACTTTGAAATACTTTTTCGTTGATTCTAACACGCTGAAGATGGGCAATTTTGGACCAGTCTTCTCCAGTGTCCCTCTCGCATCTTCTCTCCAATTCAGCATCACATCCGACAATCTCCAATTCCCTCAGAGCGGTGAGGTGTTGCATCCCTTCTGGCAGCACTTTCCTATTCTTGCAGCCTTCAATGTTCAATCGCTGGAGCTTTGTTAGAGTGCCGATCCATTCAGGCAAGTCCATCACTTCTTTTGAACATTCCATGATACATAACTCTTTAAGCGTCACAACTTGTTTGATCCCTTCTGGGAAACGAGCCAACTTGGGCAACGAGCACAAGGTTAGCTTTTGAAGAGCAACCAAATTCTGAAAATCCTCCTCCATGTTGAATTCCAGCTCTGGGCAATTGCAGATTATCAGTTCAACAAAACAACTCATGTTCAGCTTAGGCAATTGCTTCAAGCAATTACATTCGTCAATACGAAGTGATCTGAGGGAGGATAGGTTCATAAATCCCTCTGGCAGAGCTTCAACTTTGGGGCATCTTTTGATCTCCAAATTCTGGAGAGCAGTAAGGTTTAGTAGCATACCTTGTGGGAAGCATTTTAACTCATAGAACCCCCCAATAACTAGGTAAGAAAGTCGAGGGAGGTTTTTCAGCTGTCCCAGTATGCTTTGATTACATGCATTCAATGCTACAGACTCAATAGAAGATGACAATGGGATACTTATCAGTTTAGGGCAATCATTAAGCTTCAATATTTTAAGACAAGGAAATAGTTGCTTTGCGGCTTCTGCTTCTTCTTTTTGTTGAGATGAGGAAAATGACAACGACGGCAATGACGATTGCGACTTAGTAAATACCTCTCCTGCTGCATCTCCACCTATTTGAGACGATGATGACAATGATGACCATCCCTCCAACTCAGGCATCCTATACAAGTTAAGTTCTTCAAGCGACTTGAAACCTCCTGCTGCAAGTGCATCAGCTCCTTCATCAATGAATTTCAAAGAACTACATTTTGATAGCTTCATCTCAACTAATTTGGGAAGTAACAAACTCGGGAAGCTCAATCCATCGTAGTCACTGACAATAAACAGTCTTAAATTGGGAGGAGGTTGGAGGCCTTTCATTACTTCTGTCGCTGTCGCTGTTGCTGCTGTTACACTTGCACTGCAACAGCCGCCGCACCAAAAATCAGAAAAATTATTCTTCCACAACAACTCCAGGGAGCGAAGATTTTCCTTTTGCAACAAATTGGCTTCTTTAGCGTCTGTTGGATTTCTCACGTTATTAAGCATACTTATGCTCAATTCTTCACCAATGTTGTTCAAACATCCCAACTCATGAATACCACCTCCACCTTCACTCTCCAACCCCACAGGAAAACTACTTAAGGTTTCAAGACAAGTTAGTTTTCCCATCCCAATTGGCATTTTGGTTAATTGCGGACAGTAACTATTATCTAAGTGTCTAAGCCTACTCATTTCACTCATATCTTTTGGTAACCTCACAAGATCCTGACACCCTTTAAGGTTCAATCTCTCAAGATTTATTAGCTTACAAATAGACTCAGGTAAGGAAGTGATAGGATTGCAAGAAAGGTTGAGATACCTGAGGTGTTTCATGTTCTGTATATTGTCTGGCAGCACTGTAGTGGATGTCCCACTCAAGTCCAACACCCGTAAGCAGATAAGATGTGAGAAAATTAATTGACTCTCCTCAAATAGCACACGGTTCTCCATTAAAAGGGAGCGCAAAGATGCAGGACATTTTGCTAGGAACTCGACCGAGAAAGGTGGTGTTTTTGTGATGCTGCGAAATTGTGACAGGTGACGAGTTCTACTAGTAATATTCTCTGTGTTTCCACCATCCACAATAGAACATTCATTTCCCACGACATCACAAGCTAGATCATGCACAAGGTCGTGCATCTTACATGTTCTTGTAGCTCCATATTTATCTTTTGTTGTCTCTTGAAAGAAAGACCTCCTTAGCAATGCCTCGAAAATCTCATTCCCAACATCTTCCAACCTCTCCATGCTTCCCTTGGACTGCACAAAACCATTCGCTATCCACAAGTAAATCAATTCTTTTGTATCGATTTCGTGATCTTTTTTGTATATTGCACAATAAGCAAAACATTGCCTCAGTTGTGTAGGCAAATGATAATAACTCAATCGTAATGCAGGTAAAATGCCATTTTCTTCAATTTGCCAAATTTCACTGTTTTTCACATGTAACCACTGTCGTGGCTCTCTCTTAAAGCGCAATGATGCCCCTAGAGAATTTGCAGCTAAGGGTACACCTTTGCACTTCTCTACAATTTTCTTGCCAATTTTTATCAAGTCCGGTCTATCTTTCTCCTCCGATCCAAATGCACGTTGTTTGAATAAACACCAACAATCATCTTCGGACAAACGTTTTAGACGGTGATGTGGAAGTGTGCCAGTAATGAGGGCGACGTTTTTTAGGCGAGTGGTCACAATAACACAACTACCTTCCATTCCACATGCCAATGTGCCCTTCAGTTTGTTCCATTTGTCCTGATCGATTTCCCAAACATCGTCCAGCACAAGCAAATATCTCTTTTCACGCAGCTTCCCTTGAAGGTGTCGCTGTAGATGATCCATATCTTTAAAAGCAAAAGGAGTTTCTGAGAGAGAAGCTATGATTGCTTCCATAATACGTTTGACATCAAAATCATCAGATACACAAACCCAAGATCTAACACCAAAGTGGTTTTCTACCCGCTCATCATTGTACACCAACTGTGCTAGAGTTGTCTTCCCGAGTCCACCAATACCGAGTATGGGACAGATAGAGATGCCTTTAGGACTATTCGCCTTGTTAGGCAATGGCATCTGAGCTCTTGGATGGCTTGGCCGGCAACGATATTGATCCAATAATAGGCTCACCAATTTTTGTTTGTCTTTCTCTCTCCCAACAACATGATCAGTTAAGACAGAACCAGTTTCTCGACCTGTACAGACTTGTTGATCAGGTACGAGATAACTAGTTTTTACAACTTCCTTATGCAAACGAAAGTCACGACTTTCTTTAGCAATATCGTCAAAGCTCTCCATGAGCTCTTTGAGAGAATCAGTGATAAGGCTGTTGTTCTTGCTCATTTCTGGGAATGCTTGCAGCATACCTTCATACTCCCACTTCTCAAAAGCATCATCAGCCGCATAAGAAACATCCTTTACTTCCTGTAGCCAAACTCGAATCTCCAAATCAGTGACTTGCTTCTTTTCAGCATCAACAAGGACATATTTGATTTTAGACAGAGTTTTTGAAAGCGTCTTCATTTGTTTCTGGACACCCCATGCTACACCAAAGCCCTTTTCCATTAAGTTGGTGAGCTTGTCAGACACAAGTTCAAGGAGTGGAGATACTACCACTTGATTTGCCATCTCGGTCTGCATAAAGAAAACACTCACTCAGGTAATTGGGGATTAAGGATCAGATTATGTTCACACAAATAAGCATTACTCCAACATGGATAAAAGAAAGAAAATACAACAAGATAAAGCTTGTTGTAGTCTCCAATACGAACACCTAATCTGTCTATGAACATATCCTAGGAAGAATAAGATTCAATGTTTAAGACCACATGTTTAGTCCATGTTGTTTCTCCATTGAGCGTTATAGCAAATCAACAAGCCATGTAAGATACAGAAAATGTATTTTTTATTTTTTTTTTATTTTTTTTAACTTACCTCAATAATAGCATGTGTCGGTCTACAGAGATCAAGGGGGGAAGTCCAGCTGATCAGTTGAGCTTAGTTTTGCACAAGAACTAGAGGAACAACAAGAGGTAAATGGCCAAAATTGTTATACTTATGATAGATTGCAGTAAATTTTTTTTTTTTTGGTATATGATTCAGTATTAATTTTTTTTTCTCTTTTTGTATCCTTTCAGTTAATTATATTACCACCAAGATAATGGCATTATAAGGATCCTTGTCCATTAGTTTAGTGAAGCTTCTCATATGCTAGTCCAAGGATGCTCAATTCGGATTCAGTTAGTTTCTATGAGGAAAAGGCCATAAGTTAAACTCCAATTTTATTGCGCTTAATTTGAAGAGGGATGAAATGAGGAAGTAGCAACACTCGTAAGGTTCTTGTTAATTTTGCATTTGTTTCTTTTATGGTACAGTGGACATTAATTATATAAAGCAACATTAAAAAACCAAATCAAAATTGAAAGACAGCAGTGAAGAAAAAAATAGGAAACTATTTCACCAAACAAAATTCAAAAAAAAAATAATAATAATAATGTGTCCCATGAATCTTGTTAGTATTCCGTGCATATGCTAAGAATAATTGACATTAGGTGAGTTATCACGCTGATCAATCTAGAAGCTTTATTTTGTCTTTGTTTACTTTATATATATAAGTATAGCCTAGGATTCTGATTTCGTTTGGGTATGTAAAGAAAAAAATGTAAAATTGAGGATACACAAAAAAATATATAATAAATTTTGAGTGTATATGAAAATGTAAAAAAAAAAAGTAGATGCAAGTAAATAAATTATTAAACATATTAAATAAAGCCTAAATACCAAGAAATGAAATTAATATATAATTAGAAAATCAATGAGTGGTTTCAAAAATCAATATACAAGTAGAAGAAATGATAATTAGAAAATCAGGGGGCTGATTTAAAAAAAAATTAATTAGAAGAATTGATGATATGAAAAAACTCTAAAATTTATGAAAAAAACTCTAAAAATTTTAAAAAAACCCTTGAGAAAAATGTAATTTTTGGTAGCTAGGTTTTGTATTTTTACAAAAAAAATTTGAATTTTTTTAAAGAAAATATCTCTAAAAGTTTTGAAAAATCCTCAAAAAATGTAACTTTTAATTTCGCTTTTTTTTTCTTTTCGTAATTTTAAAAAACAAAAATTTCGCAAAATCACATTACAAAATCAACAATTCTTCTACCATTACAAAATCAACTATTTAGACCTTTTTTATTATCTGAAATTGTGATTTCTTCTTAGAGGTCATATCTTAATTGTACTTGATGGGACATCAGACAGTCATCCAATTGTAGCCAGACATGTAGCACGAACTAGCCTTAATGGGGGAGAGCCCAGACAGACCAGGCCAAGGCAAGTCCTAGTCAAGCTCAATTTAACCCATAAGTCCTGTGATCAAGCCCTAGTTACACAATCCCAACAATGCATGAATCTTGGAGCTTGGCACACATAAATGCCGGAACACAAACCTTTAGCTAGAATAAGCTCAAGCTCCATTTAGACCACTTTTAGCCCAACTATGCATTGAGTCCTAAAGAGAGCCAAATGCCAAAAAAGATCAAGTCATGGAAGGGTTAGAGCTCTAGAATGACATAACTTAATGGATGGAGACTTTGGACAAGATTTTATCCTTTCATTGTGCAATCAGAGTTGGAGTCAAGGAAGGAGATAAATTTTCTCATGATACAAGGTAAAGAGGGGGAAGGAAAAAGGTATGAAATTAATTTTATCAAGCCTAATTCCTTCTTGTTCAGAGTCTAACTTTACCATCGGAGAGCCTTTGGCCGTCAACAAGGTGGTCTCTGATTCATTGTTGCACATTTTGCAAGTCAACGTCAATAAGAACGAATTTGAGCACATAAGTACTAATATTAGTTTGTACATCTGCATTTTTCTCTCTCAAGTAACATCACTCATGGAAGTAATCAGCTCCAATAATTAATTGTAGTAATCAACGTTCTTGACCAACTATTCATGGAAGTAATCGCGTCCAATAATTGTTTTCAGTAATCCTGGCCCTTCGATCTTCCTAATGAGTATTCTTTTTTCACTTTGATTTTTTAACTATTTGCAACCATTGAACAATCCTAGGATCATTGTTAAAATGTCTCAAAATGAAAATCATGAACCATTTTTTCTTTTACTGACGGTTTAGGTGAGTCAATGTGGTTGATCTAGAAATTAAGATCCAAAATTTTTATTAGATTGGTATTTTGGATCCCATCTGGTAATTATGATAATTTAATGGGTACCACAAGGTAAATAACTAACTAAAAATTATGGGCATTTTGTCATTTTAGAAACGTGGATGTTTGGGATGGTCAACATAAAACGGGTACCAAACATGCATTTTATATTTTTTTTGGGTACCATCCAGTAATTCTAATAGTTTTTTTGTACCAAAAGGTAAATAACCCATAATTGAAGCCTCCATATCAATGGGGTACTAGCTTAACTGGTAGGTTTGTGACGGATGTCCAAGCTTTGAACCCTATTGGCAACATTTCAAATTGGAGGGGGTTAAGGGATTAAAAAAAAAAAAAAAGCTTCCATTAGGTGCATATGCTTTGAATCATTGTCATTAGGTGAGATATCAACGCTTATCACTTGCATATGCCTCGACTCAATCCCAAAAAAAGCATATATGCTTTGAATCATTGTTATTAAGTAAATGGACGAAGAAAATTATTTTTTTTAATCAAATAAAGAGAGTTTGCACTGAGTTTGATTCAATCTCCCATTAAAAGCATCAATTTGTGGATGGAATTTTCATTGGATCATGTATTGATCACAGAAAGTAATCTACATAAGATGAAGAAAGATTCTTGATACCGGTGTGGTGTCTGTCACGGGGACTCCGATGTCAAAGTTAGAATAATTTCACCCAGAAAAGTATTTATTTGTTTATGTTTAATTTGAGATTCAGAAAAGTGTTACTGATGTAGAGAGGGTTTCTAGGGTTCCTAATTTGCTATCAAAGTTATTTACTAAATAACTTACAAAAATTCTAACTGTCAAGGGAAATGGCGAGGAAAACAGCGAGGGACCCCACAGGGAGGGAGGGTCGTCCATCCCCCCGGGATGCGCGTTTGAATCCTCGAGATGAGTGCAATGAAATTCAAGCGCGCATCCCGGGGGGAGATGGACGGTCCCCCCCTGTGGGGTCCCTCGCTGTTTTCCTCGACACTTAGACGGGTTCAATAACTTATTTGTAGTCTTTTAATTTAATTAGGAGTCTTTTTAGTTTCCTTTTAAGATTAGGTTTTACTTTTTCTTTTAGGAATAGACTGTTTGTTATTTTAGTCTTTGATTCTACTTTTTCTTTTATGAATAGGTTGTTTGTTATTCAAGTTATTTGAGTACTATAAATAGAGTTCTTACTCAATATTGTAGGTAGACTTTTGATAATTAATAAATTTGGTAAATTTTCTCTGAGGAGATTATTGTGTTCTTTTTTTTTCCTACTTTTCGAATTTTTGGCGCGCTAATCAACGAATTGTAGAACCCTTGTTTCCGAATTATTGGCGAGCCAATCAACGGATTCAAGCCTATCATTTAATTTTTTCTCATCATTATTTTTCTCGTTTCCGCGCTGCATCAGTTACCCATAAATGACTGTGTTTGACTTTTATAGAGATAGGAGAAGCCAACTGCTCGCAGATGAGTGAGACAATGTCATCTGCTCATAAATTAGTGGGACACGTGGCAGGTCAGGAGCCAACTATCGTAGACGAGTGAGACGGGTGGCAGGTTGAAATCCATTGATGGTTGTAACTTTTTATTGATAGTTGTAACCTCTTATTGATGGTTGTAACTTCCCTCTTATTGATGGTTGTAACTTTTCGTAGATGGTTGTAACTTTCATCAACGGTTATAACTTCTTGTTGATGGTTGTAAATTTCATCAACAGTTATAACTTTATGTTGTTTGGTTATAACTCAGTTGAGCATGATGGTTGGCGCTGAACATTATTCCTCTACTGAGACAATAGTGTTCTGCTGAGTTTCATTAGACCCAGACTTAGGCTTTCTGTACTTGTATCTGATTTGGATTGTATATCTTTCATTGATAATTTTCCGGCTTCTTGAGAATGACTCAAATTTTTGGATTTTCTTATCTTGCTTAGCTAAGGATTATTTTTTGCTACCACATGTTCAATTATAGATACCTACCGTTGTTGTTTCACACCTTCAATCTCCCATACGTTAATCATCCACCCTCTTGATCCTCACATAAGTGATTTGTGTAGACTTACATTAATGCATGATTTTAGGCCTCTTTGGGAAAATTAAATGTATAATGCCAAATATATTTGCATTTCTACATATATATAGTTCTCAAACATGAACCTGAATTGGCAAATTCTTTCTTTAGTCCCAAAAGGATTAGTGATAATAAAAAGCCTCTTTTGGCACTACGGCTGCCTATTACCCTGGTGACCAATAGGGGGAACATGATTGTTTATTGAATTTTTCCCTAGTAGATTTTGTAGCGCTTAACGTGGATGGGTTGTCAAGAAATCATATGGCGACTGGTGGAATTATTAATATAGATAACACAAGTGGTTGCATTGCGGTTCAGCAAGTTGTTTTCGAAACAGGTTCTAATAATCGAGGTGAGGTGCTCGCGGTTCTTGAGGGAGTGCATTTGTGTAATAGGTTGGGGTGCAATAAGGTGATCATTGAAACGAACTTTCGAACTCGGACCTTGTTCGTGACTGGTTATATAAGGTGTATAAAGTTTCCTGGTTCTTTGAGAATGTCTGGTGAAAGATTAAAAGTTTGGGGAACAACATGGTGGTCGGATGCATGCATATTTTCAGGGAAACTATGGTGAATGCGCTGGTGGATAGAGCTCAAAAGGAAAGTTTGAGTCATGATAGGAGGTAGACTCGTTACATTCGCCACAATAAATGATTTCGTGCTCATTTTCGGGACAAGTTTGGTGCTTAAATGATGTTGTGAACATACTTTGTTTGGCGGTGCTTGATTGGAAAGGTGATAGTGGCATGGATAGTGATGTAGGAGGATCCGAGTCATATGATGCTGAATTGTCAGATAGCACGTTGTTGGCACTGAGATACCTTGAGTTGGTAGATCAGCGCAAATATGGCAGGTAATCGTGATCTTTTCCTAATTGAGGCAATTTTGGGTGCGTTTCAGTATTTTGACCATAACTTTGGCTATGGGTATCAGAATCGCACATATGACCCCAACTCAGAAAGTTTTTTTGGGCGCGCACATCATGGGCATGGAGCTATGCTTGGTGCACATCTTTTCTGAGGTCAAAATCCACTGTTTTCCCTTTCGAATCCACAACTTTAGTAACTTTTTCTTTTTATGGTAATAATTCATTAATCGTTTAGGAAGTGATTATGAATTCGATTTCGGCCAGATTTTTTGCAAATTAATTCTTTTATTACGTATTTTATTTGGCATGATTATTGGGATTTTTCTATTTTTGGTAAAATTATGACAATGGCGAATTTTAGCTATAAACCCCGGCTTGTGGGCTGACTTTAGGATGTTTTGATTTGCATAATTTTGAATTGAACATCAGAGGCGTTTCTCTGTATTTTGGATGATCCTCTTATGTCTTTACCTTCAGAATAATCGTTATTCTATCTGACGTCAGTTGGTATCAGAGCTTCAGCATCTTCCTAGGGTAAGATTTCATCAGTTTCCATCCTGGTGGTCGTGATCGTCGCAGGCAAGTTCTGAACGAGGAAGCCCCACACTGTGATCACAATGTTTAGGATGTGATGATTGAGGATTTACAAAGGCAAATTGCAGAGTTAACCCAGCGTCTAACGGCATAGGATTTCGGTGATGGTGAAATGGAAGATCACGATTCTAATTCTAGTTTCAAAAACCCGTATCACAATCATGCTTGATTCTGGGAGCACCGTGGTTAGGAGAGTCGTCATGGAGACCTTGGTTTCAGAGTGGATCTGCCCAAATTTTCTGGTACGTTACAGGTCGAAGGATTCATCGATTGGTTTAATGAAGTAGAGCGTATTTTTGAGAATAAGGAAGTTTCAGACGTATCAAAGTGAAATTGGTCACCATCAAACTCAAAAGCAGAGCATCTATGTGGTGAGAACAGTTGAGGCGATCACGAGACAGACAGGGCAAGGCCAAGATCACTGATTTGGAGAGGATGAAGAAAAAGATGAAGTGTCACTTCCTTCCTTTCGGATACACTCAAACTTTGTTTCAGCGACTTCATTTGTTGAGACAAGGCACAGGATCGATTGATGATTACACGAAGGAGTTCTATCAATTGATAGCCTAGAATGATTTATCTGAGACGGAAGATCAGATGGTGGCACGTTATTTGGGGGGATTACGAAAGCCCCTGCAAGATGTCCTCAACCTTCACTCGCTGTGGATCGTTTCTGAAGCATACTAGCGTGCACTTGCTGTGGAAAAACAGTAAAACAGGAGGCCAATGATCAGAAGTGATCAAAGCAATCAGCCAGTTCGACCTCAAGAATCCCGTCCTGCCCAACAGCCACCGCAGGGTAATTCTAACTCAAATATTAGATGTTTCGTATGTGGTAACCAGGGGCATAGAGCGACTTAGTGCATGAAGTCTGCTAGTTAGAAGAGCAATAATCTCCTGATTGAGGAAGACGTGGTAGATGAAATTGAGGAGGTTGGAGAGCCTGTGTATGATGATGAAGAAGATGGATATGTGTTGTATGGAGATGGCCATGAGACTCTGGTCGTTCGTAAGAGTCTACTGACTCCCAAGGATGATTTAGGGGACGATTGGTTGAGAACCAATATTTTTCACACGGCCTGCACAGTTGCAGATAAAGTCTACAAGATGATCATTGACAGTGACAGTTGTGAGAACGTAGTGTCTAAAGAGGCTGTCCAAAACTTGCAGTTGAAGACAGATCGTCATCCTAAGCCCTACATATTGTCATGGCTGAATAAAGGCAGTAAGGTAACAGTAGATAGGCGATGCCTAGTGTCTTTTTCGATTGGTAGAAAATATTTTGATAATGTTTGGTGTGATGTTGTGTCTATGGATGTTTGTCAAGTATTGTTAGGCAGACCTTGGCAGTATGATCGCAGTGTTATTCATGATGAGCGGAAAAATACATATTCCTTTAGCATCAAAGGGAAGAAGATTGTGTTGGCACCTCATCGAGAAGGAACCCTTCCTACTCCGGTAGCCAATAATACTAACCTGATTTTTATATTCAGGTTTTTAGTTGAGATTGAGCGTGGAGACTTGGTCTATGCTCTGCTGTCTTTTGGGAATAGTGCAGACGTGAATCCAGATTTGCCAGCAGAGGTGCAGCAACTGCTAGTAGAGTTTTCTGACCCGATGCTAGAGGATCTTCCTCTTGGGTTCCCGCCTATGAGGGCTATTCAACATCAGATCGACCTTGTTTCGGGGTTCAGTTTACCTAATCGACTGGCTTATCGCCTCAGTCCCAAGGAATCTGAAGAGTTGCAGCGACAGGTGGTAGAGTTGTTGGAGAGGGGCTACATCCATGAGAGTATGAGCCCATGTGCAATTCCTGCTCTGTTGGTACCGAAGAAAGATGGCTCTTGGTGTATGTGTGTTGACAACAGAGCAATCAGCAGGATTACAGTGAAATACAAGTTTCCAATTTTTCGCCTGGATGATATGTTTGACCAACTGTCTGGTTCTAAGGTCTTATACAAAATTGACCCTAAAAGCGGATACCACCATATCAAAATAAGGCCTGATGATGAATGGAAGACATCGTTTAAGATGCAACATGGACTGTATGAGTGGATTGTCATGCCTTTTGGATTGTCCAATGCACCCAACACATTTATGAGATTTATGCATCAGGTTTTACGGCCTTTCATGGGGGGAATTTGTTGTAGTTTAGTTCGAAGACATCCTCATTTATAGCCCGACATGGGTGTCACAATTTGAATACCTCCATGCTGTTTTTGATATGTTCAGAATGGAGCACTTATTCATCAATAAGAAGAAGTGTTCTTTTTTCACTAATTCTATAACTTTTCTAGGTTTTGTTGTGCCTACTGATGGTGTTCATGCAGATCAGTAGAAGATATATAGATGCGGTTTTGGAGTGGCCCAAACCAAAGACCTTACATGGTGTCAGAAGTTTCCATGGATTGGCATAATTCTACCTTCAGTTCATCAAAAACTTGAGCACTCTGATTGTTCCTATCACAGAGTACCTCGAGCAAAAGATGACAAAGGCACCAATTTTAGCATTTCCTAATTTTGAAAAGGTGTTTGAGGTAAACAGTGATGCATCTAGGGTTGGCATTGGTGGTGTTTTGAGTCAAGAAGAGCGCCCAATAGCTTTTTTTAGTGAGAAGCTATCAGGATCAAAAAAGGATTATTCCACATATGATCTGGAGTTTTATGTCATAGTTCAGTCCTTGAAGCATTGATATCACTACCTAGTACAGAGGGAGTTCATTTTTATCACTGATCATGAGGCCTTGAAGTACATCAATGGCCAACACAAGCTGAGTAGACGACATGCCAAGTGGGTGGCGTACTTGCAAGAGTTCACAGTTGCGCTGAGGCACCAAGCAGGAAGTCTGAACCATGTCGCAGATGCACTGAGCCGTCGTACGTTACTCCTCACCACCATGAGCACCAGAGTCGCAGGATTTGAGGCTTTATCTGATATTATGTTGCAGATCCTTCCTTCGGGAGGATAATTCAGGAGGTAACTGATGGTCAACGACATGACTTTATTTTGCATAATGGTTATCTGTTTTGTGGATTACAGTTGTGCATTTCAGATTGTTTATTAAAGCAACAGATTATTAGTGAACTTTATAATGAGGGTCACTTTAGGCGAGATAAGACGTTGGCCTTCACTTCTTCTAACTATTTTTGGCCCTAATTGACTAGTGATGTGGCTCATTATGTGGAACATTGTTATGTGTGTCAGCGATCCAAGGGAGTTCTCACTAATGCGGACTTTGTACACACCTTTTCCTATTACCTGAAGCCCCTTGGTTTGATATCAATATGGACTTTGTGTTGGGCTTACCCCATACCCAATGGGCATTGGATTCTATTTTGGTTGTGGTTGATAAGTTTTTCAAGATGGTTCATTTTGTAGGTTGCAAAAAAATAATGGATATTTTCCAAATCGCCCATCTTTACTTCAGGGAGATTGTGCGTTTACATGGTATTCGCCGATCCATTACTTCAAATCATGACACCAAGTTTATGAGTCATTTCTAAAGGAGTTTATGGGAGAAACTGGGGACGAAATTGAATTTTAGTAGTGCCTACCACCCCCAGACGGATGGTCAGACCGAGGTGGTGAACCGGAGTTTGGTAAATCTTTTGAGGAGTTTGGCAGGAACTAAACCGAGACAGTGGGATTTGGCGTTACCTCAAGCAGAATTTGCCTATAACAGATCGACGAACAGAACCACGAGAATGAGCCCATTTGAGATTATTTGTGGTCAAAATCCATCCGGGGTGGTTGACTTAGTCCCTATTCCACGTGTGGGTCGTTTGAGTCACAAGGCAGATGCGATGGCAGAACATCATCGGGGTATCCATGAGCAGGTAAAGTTAGCAATTCACGAGAGTAATTAATGTTCAGGCTGACAGTCATCGTCGTCAGATACTTTTTTAGGTTGGTGATTATGTTTGGGCAGTATTAACCCGTGATCGTTTTCCTGTTGGAGAGTATATTATAAGCTTAAGGAACGAAAAATTGGACCATGTGAGATCCTGCAGAAGAACAATGATAACGCCTACAGATTGCGCCTCCCCAATCATTTGAAGACTTATGATGTCTCTAATGTAAAGCACTCGAGTCCTTGTTTTGTAGATTCCGATAAAGCTATTGTGAATTCGATGACGAGTTCTTTCCAACCCGGAGCGACTGATGCAGGAAGATCCGAGTCAGATGATGTTGAGTTGTCAGATAGCACGTTGTTGGCACTGAGATACCTTGAGTTGGCAGATCAGCGCAAATATGGCAGGTAATCGTGATATTTTCCGAATTGGGGCAATTTTTGGTGCATTTCGGTATTTTGGTCATAACTTTGGCTACGGGTATCAAAATCGCACATATGACCCCAATTCTTGAGCTCTTTTCTGCGCACATGTCGTGCCTACAGAGCTATGCTTGGTGCACATCTTTTCCGATGTCAAAATCCATTGTTTCCCCTTCCGAATCCACAATATTTAGTAATTTTTTCTTTTACGGTAATATTTCATTTATCGTTTAGGAAGTGATTTTGAACTCGATTTGGGCCAGATTTTTGGCAGATTACTTCTTTTATTACGTATTTCGTTTTGGCATGATTATTGAGATTTTTCTATTTTTGGTAAAATTCTGACAATGACGAATTTTAGCTATAAAGCCCGACTTGTGGGCTGAATTTCGGATATTTTTTATTTTCATAATTTTGAGTTGAACATCATATATGTTTCTTTTTGTTTTGGGCAATCCTCTTGTGTCTTTTCCTGTAAATTGTCTGTTGAAACTAGCCTGTAAAATAATCGTTATTATGTCTGGCGTCAGATAGAGTCAAAGAAATGGCTCTTGGTGTTCATTTTAGAACTGGGAGGTTCGGTAGTATGCAATTTTGCAGTGACTGCTGGTCAGGTTGGTTGCTTGAAAAGGCCCCTGTTTTTGGAGCATTTTTGGGACACAATGCACGGCTTCGTTTTGGGACAGCACGCACGGTTTTAGGGCTTGCAGGCGTGGACGGCTACTTTGGTGGTTTAGGAGGTTTTGTTTTGAAACAGAGCAGCTCAACAGTTTGTGTCTGTTTGGGCTCTCTGTTTTGAAACAGAGGCTGTTCCATTTTTTTAATGCAGAAGTTGGTATGGAGTAGAAGGAGGAACTGCTCTTTTCTTGGCTTCCATTGTCTTTGGCTACTTAGAATGTTTTTGGTGAAGGGCCTTATTAAGGTCCTCTTCTTTGAATTCTTGGTTTTAGGCCTTAAAGCTTTGGGTTTTTTTTTTTTTTTTTTTTTTATTTGGTTCTTTGGTTTAGACTCTAGATTTTTGTTTTTTATTTTTTGGTGTAAAATATTTTTTTTTATTAAGTAGTAAAGGTTTGGCATCTCATAGATGCCCCTCCCCTCGGGAGGTTAATTTAAAAAATAATAAATAATATTAATAATAATAAAAAACCCTAAATTGCTTATTTGTTACATTACCTAAGGTTTTCTATTGGACATAATTTTAGCAATCTGAATATTGTATAATTTCTAATGGATCACAGAAAAGATAGATTAGTATTTTGAAATTCTAAAGGAATGCTTTTTTGCTAAGCAAAGAAATTTGTTATTTTTACACTATCATTTGATGAACATGTAAGCCACTTGAGCATTCGGTGTTTACAACTGGCTAAAGGAGCTAATCAAGTGACGGTCTTGGATTTAAAAAAATTAAGGTAATTTTGACTTACCTCCTCAAACTCAAAATTTTCTAGTAATCAATGGTTTAGTCTTTTTTTTTTGTGACCAAAGAACCCTTATTTACCTAGATCAAGGTCCGCCATGACATATATTAACAAATTAGAGATGCCTAGTCCAAAAAAAATTTCTACGTCAATTGAGTCATACATCTCAGTGTGGAGAAAACATAAAGAAACTAGAGATCAGATTGTAGAAAATAAAGAAACATGAGAAGAAAATACCTGCTCTTTCAACTGTTCTTCAATGAGGTCGAGTTTGATACACACAAAACGCTGCAAGGGAAATAGAGCAAGGAAGATGAAAATGAGAGCAACAGATATGCTCAAATGTGAGCCTGGCGGAAAAAAAAAAAAAAAAAAAAAATCACCTAGTTTTCCTGTAGCAAAGCCATGCTATAAAATATAATCATTGATTTTGATGAATAAGAATTTAATTAGTTTTCTGGCTACCTTCCCTACTCTCCAGCAAGTTGTGTTGACTGTATCTACCTATCTATGTAAACTGATTTATGAGATCGAGATTCCATTTATTTTTATCATATTGATCAAAATTCAACATGACAGCCAATACTATTTGCATATTGAATCTGTATGGCTGGCCTACATGTAATAGATATTCATAAGTTAACAATGAATCTTGATATAAAATATGATCAAACATGCACAATTCAGTCTATCCTTGCTGGCGTCCATGTGGTCATCTATTACATGATTTTGAAATCGAAAATTCTAGGGGTCGAGGGAGGGAACGAGGGAAAGAGGCGAGGGATGGGTGGAAGCCACCCATCCTCCTCGAGATGAATGACATTGCGCATCTCGAGGCTGATGCGCTCATCTCGCGGCGGATGGGTAGTTACCACCCATCCCTCGCCCCTTTTCCTCGCTCCCTCCCTCGACCCCTAGCAAAGCTCTTTTGAAATATAATAGTTGAATTCATTATTGTATTGTCATATCTTATCTAACATTTGTAACGATTTGTAACTTAAATTCAATTCTGTAACAGTGTGTTCGTATTGCGCAAATGTTGAATGTCAAAAAAATGTCCCAAACCAATTGACGAAAACCTAACCTAACCCAACCCATCCCTGAACCGAATACATTTTTTACGGGGTTCATCGCCTTTCCCAAATTCCAAGCCGACGAAATATCTGGGTTTCTCAATCTCTTGAGAAAAAGATATGTCCAAAAAAACCTTCCCCAGTTGATGAAAACCCAACGGCAAACCCTCTCCTCCTTTTTCATCAGCCAGAGCAATCATTCAAGCGTAGGCAAAGCTCAAAGACTCTCAACCATCAACTTCCAACCTCACTACGTCCAATATCTCCAACGGCTCCTCAAATCCCAAACTTCTCTTTGCATCATTGCCCTTTCCTTTTCTTATTGAATCAGTCCTTCTCAAATATTGTTTGATTTTTACTTAAGTTTGACGCCCAAAATTATCTACTATATCATAATATAACCTTAAGTCCGTCAAATTTTATTTTTCCCGAAAATGTCTCTCCAAAGTAAAAAAATTTCATCAAGTTTGGTTGCAAATTGAAATAAAATTAAATGATTGCTAGGAAACTTATACCATATTAATGCATACTAGCAAAACGGCAAGTGTAATTTTTTAAACTAATGTCCCAAAATTATTCCAATTTAAATTTTTTTGCCAAATCACCTATAATTTTTTTTGTACTTATTAATTTTTAAATAAAATCAATATTAAATATATGCGCATGTAGAGCACGTCGAACCCCTAGTACTCTTATATTGGAATAGATGGATTTGTGTACTTGTTCAAAAGATCCGTTCAATGGTCGAATAAATACCAAAGACTGTGATTTCGTGAAATTTTACAAAATTCACGAAGTATCTCAAAATTTAAAGCACTGAAATCAAAAAGTACGTTATTTTGACAAGTTATTTCCAAAATTTTCACGTTTTCCATAAATTTCGGCAGTTCATGTAAACCCCAAAAAGTTATGAAGCAACTTAAATTTTATCAGCTGAAATATTTCGTCATTTTTGTAAATTTCGATATTTTCGTGTAAACTCCAAAATTATGAAGAAAATTACATTTATAGGGCTACTTGTGTGCTTAGGCTTCATTTAATATATTTAATGTTTTTATTAGGTTAATTGACTTTTTTTTTTTTGGAAAGCAAGCGGGGTTATTTAGGATCCCCCAACCTTAGTAAAAAAAGGATGATAATTGACTTGTATCTTACTTTTCCACATATTCTTGAAATTTTTATATTTTTATTACCATACAACAAAATATTTCTTAAAATTAGAAGACTGGAACTATTTCGAAAGAGAAAGTCGCAACAATCCTTGACAAATCAGAGATGCCTAGTTGAAAAAAAAAAACTTGCAAGTAAATTGAGAGCCATACATCTAAGACTAGAGAAAATATAAAGAAACTAGATCAGATTAGAGAAAATAAGAAACATGAGAAGAAAAACTAGAGATCAGATTAGACAAAATAAAGAAACTTCATAAGAAGAACGAAAGTACCTGCACTTCCAAGTGTTCTTCAATGAGGTTGAGATTGATACACAGAACGCTACAAGGGAAGTAGAGAAAGGAAGATGAAAATGAGATGCAACAAATATGCTCAAATGTGAGCCTGTTAAAACAAGCTAAATACTTAGTCTGCCTACTAGCAAAGTCAGATAATACTCGATTAAATAACTAAGTATACAGATTAGGCACTTAACCGCGTGTGATTAAAGAATCTTATCCCACTATTCCACTAGTCTGTCTCTAATTAGCGTTACCTAATTGCTATAAAATATAGTCATTGACTTTGATGAATAAGACTTTAAATAGTTTTCTGGCTCCCTTCCTTACTCGAGCAACTTGTATTCACTGTTCATCTATGTAAACTGATTTATGAGATCGAGATTCCATTTAGTTTTGTCATATTAATAATCCAACAGGACGGCCAATACTGTTTGCCCATTGAATCTGATATAAAATGTGATCAATCATGCACAATAAGTCTATTACATGGTTTTGGATAAATAGAACTCTCGTGCATATGAAGAAGAAATATTCCCAAGCCCACTTATACGGAGTATTGGATCAATCTGACAGACTTTTGTTTGAAGTTTGATTGCTTGTAATACATATACAAATTTTGATGACAATGTAAAGATTGGAGAATAGATGAGCCATCGAGAAATGTAGTTGACAATAATATGTATGATTATAGAAGTAGTGAGTAATGGGAAAAGAAGTGAGATATTGAGGAGAATTATCACCCCCAAAATTTAGAGTTTGTCAGAAAATGAAAATGTAACTAAGTGTCCATTTTATTTTCTCTTTTTCCATTCTTTTTCTATCTTGATGGAATTTGGTTTAAACCAAACTCAAAAAGGCTGGGTTATTTGTAATGTATTGGGGTTTTTGTTAATATTCTCTTGAATCCCTCCATGTATTGAAACTCTAAATAGATCATGTTTGGACAGGATAAAGATGGCATAAAGTAAAATCCCATTTTGGGGGATTATAATCTTTCTTTAAAATTGGGAAATTTGTAATTTGCGAAGTGGTGATCATGTAGTCATGCCTTCTCATGTAAGTTACGAAAGTATGATAATTAGGCAAGGTGCATAGCATCGCTCTGGAATGAACCATAATCAACAAAGGACGACGAATATGAGATTTGATTTCATAAAAATACGAAGTTTAGATTTATGAGGGAATCAAGGATTCCCTTTCTTTTTGTTTATGAGATTTAAAATATAGAAGACAATGTAATTCAAAGAAAGGAAAATGTGTAAGAAGAAGGTAGCTAGCATTCTTCCATAGCAAAATATGCAAAATCTAAAGGGAGTTGTTATGTGTACCCGACTGTTGGCTCAAGGACTCCAACTTTATATTTGATTTTTAGCTTTTAAAATTTGCTTAGTGTACTCGTACACATTTTGGATTCCAAATGTGATATTGATTGAGGACGTTGTGAGAACTAAGAAGGAGGATTCCAAATGTAAAATTTTGGATATAGGTTTTTTTAGATTTTAAATACATTTTTTTCGAATATGATATAATAATAGTCAAATTGATTTATTGATTTCATTTTTTAATTTATTTGACTTAAAACATATTAATTTTGCCAGCCCCCTTATGGTTGATGAATATAATGAAATTTAACGAATGCGCGACCGAATTTAGTTTTATAAATAATAATAATTGTCACATATGTTCTTGAATATTAATGCTCTTAAACGATAAATTTTCCTAAATAAGAAAATTTTGCCACTAAATGATTTTAATTTAAAAAAAAAAGCGATGACTTGAGGTTACATAATTTAAAGTCGGAAGATTTGAAACATTCTAATATGTCAGTGCAATCAAGCCAAATAGTTGGACACACATAGCAACATCTAATATAAAACATAAAACTTCAATAGAAAGTTCTTGATTGCTATCAATTTTTGGTGATTACTTATGATGCTAGTTGTTATGCTATGCCTCAATATGGTGCTATTGGTATTCATGTATGATCAAAGGAATACTTTTGCTCAATGTGCATTCAAAATTGATGGGAGAGTCCTAACAGTACTATGGTGGAGTGTCTTGTAGCTGAAGTTGCCCTCACTCTGATTCATCTTCACGGGTGGAAACATGGTATATTGTTAATGGGTTCCATGACTCTCAACTCAATTTTATATGATGCTTCTGCAGGTTTGCAGAACATCGATTGGATGTGGAAACTTATTATCAACAATATTATTAGATTGCTAAAGTTACTGAAGGTTGGACATGTAACTATTTAAGGCATGAGCATAATGGTTTAGCTCACAACCTTGCTAAGCGCACTGCTGCTCGCTTTTGTACCTTCTCATTTTACTAATATATTTAGCATGTGTGCTTTATAAAAATTTAAAAAAAAGAAAAAAAAAAAAATGATTGTTTTGAGTTTGACCCTCATTAATTTATATCTAATTGAGTTTAGCTCTCATTTTAAATTTTAATTGAATTTAACCCTCATTCTATAACAGATTTGTTAGGTTAACTATGTTGACTGGTATATATTGATTTAATAACTCAAATACCCTCCATCGATTGCACATACAAGACATGTACAAACTTCATAAAATACAGCAAATTGCTTGGATTATTAATGTCAATCTCGAAGTAATCCTAGGTCGAAAATTGAAGAATTATAAACCCAAATCTATCTATCTTCTACACCTTTTCCTTCTCTTCTTTTTTATTTGCAAAACACCGCCATCCTCAACCCATCCCCCTCCTCCTCCCCATTCTTATCCCCAAAATGCAAAAATAAGAATATGTATTCATGGAAGAGACTTGTTTGGTACAAAGGGGATGACCCCAAAGATGGTTTTTGATTAATAACTGACACGGATCGATCTTTCGATGAAAGATACCCAATCTTGGGTTCAAATAACCACCCATGAAGATCCTACTATCCAATGTTGTGTTTCCATTGGAGCCACAAATACTTTCTATGAATATATCTTAGGAAGAATAAGATTCAATGTTTAAGGCCAAATGTTTAGTCCATGCTGTTCTCCATTAAGCGTTATAGCGAATCAACAAGCTATGCAAGAAAAAGAAAATGTATGAGATTTTTAAATTTACCTGAATAATAGTGTGCGACGATCTGCAGGGATCAAAGGGGGAAGTCAAGCTGATCAGTTGAGCTTTGCTTTGCACAAGAACTAGAGGAACAACAAGAGGTAAATGGCCAAGATTGTTATACTTAGGATTGGATGCTCTTAATGGATTTGTAGCTTTTAAGAAAAGAAAAAATAAATAGCAGACAAAAACAATGACTTGAAGTCAATAAAGGTTTGTATTGTTTATTCTCCAGTGATGATTAAACAAACTAAGAGCATCCACAGTACGTACAAAAATGAGTTTAAAAAAAAAAAAATGTAAACTAACATTATCTTTTGAATTTGATGTGGTTGGCTCAATTTTTATTGTGTGAACAGTGAACTTTGCATATTGTTGTTTGCCCTATTAATTGACAATGCTTTTAAACGAATGTATAATATATAAATGTTAATGCACCAGTTGAGAGTGCACAATAATATTCAAAAGTTCAAATGAAAAAGAAAATAGGGAAAATGGAGCCGTCTCCCAGCTAAATATACCACTTCTCTCGCCACATCTAGAATGGTTTATTCTTTTTAAGAGTGCGCACTCACTCTCAGATAGTGTGTGTGGAAAAAGTAGCTAACGAAATCAAACCTCCTTTCAAAAGTTTTACCCCGCGTGAGCATGTAAAACTTGTAAAGGGAAATTTTTGGAAATAAGTTTTACATTACCACCTTACCATTTTAAAAGTATACCAAATATACATATTTTCATTATAATTTCCATTTCCATTTTCATTCTCATTATCATTACCATTTTTATTATCCTTTTCATTCCATCGAGTAACCAAACGAGCCCTAAGTAATCATAAAGTTTTGTAAGAAAACATAAATGTATGAAAAGTTAGGTGAGCGTGTCATTTTATAAACGGTGATTCTAAATGGCGATGAAATGGGCGAGTGACCCTCTGTCCCCTCGAACTACGCTCTCATGTGAATCTCGAGGGAGAGCCCGTTTCCTCGCCGCTTAGCATCACTCTTTTACAAATGACAAAAAAAACAAGACTTCTTTTTAATTACTGGTTCCGTACACTTGTACGTTTTTTACAAAATCAATTAAGAGGATAAAAGACTAGAAATCAATTAAGCTTGTAGAGTCCCATTTTTTTTTATTGCGACTAATTTGAAGAGGGGTGAAATGAGGAAGTAGCAGCAGTCGGAAGGTTCTTGTTAATTTTGCATTTGTTTCTTTTATGGTGCAGTGGAATGGGAAATATAAATCGGTGATTCCTTAATTAAGTAATCATCTACTAAAAAGGATAGAAATACACTCAAGTAATGTATATGAAGCACTGAAGCCCAGGAACAGAGTGTGGATGAATGAGTACATTTGGGGTGTGTTTGGTTGGAAGGAATCCTTTATTATGAAAATTTATGAGGGGACTCCTATATCTTAGGCTAAATTGAGGAGATCAAGGAGTGAGATTTACATATTCATGAGACTTTCATTCTCACCATTGATCACAAAATTAAATGTGAATATGAAGTGATACCTCAAAATATGTGAATATAAAGTGATACCTCAAAATAGTACAAAATATGAAGGTCACCTCATGAATTTTCATTGCATAAAATTTCATGCAACCAAACACACCCTTAAAAATACACCATGACTTGGGAGGAATTACTTTTTCTAATGCATTTACAGCTGATTTGCTTTTGTTAAAGTTGTGTATCATGGATGTTGGTTTTCTTTTGTGCATGAATAAATAACTAGGATTCCCTCCCCACCACTTATTCAAATTTTGAGATTAATCATATAAAGCAACACTAAAAAATATGGAAGAAAAGCAGTGAAGAAAAAAGTAGGAAACTATTTCACTAAACAAATCCAAAAAATAAAATAGATCATAGTGTCCCATAAATCTTGTTAGAATTTGGTGCATATGCTTTGAATCATCATCATTCGGTGAGTTATCACCACTTATCAATCTATAAGCTTTATTTGAATATATATTGGTATATATATTTGAATCATGGTCGAGTGGTCTGTCTGTAGTCGAGATCTTGACCGTTTGCGTTGTGAGTGACTCAGAGTCATTGTTGCATAGTCATGTCCAACAATGGGCATGTCATGGACAGTTTAGTTGTGGGTTGCATTAATCGGATTGTATCTCGTCCTTAAAATAAGTTGTTGGGGGCTTATCTCGCTTGTTTGATTTGCCGGCAGCAGCTATTATAAGCGAGTTGTGATAGCCGAGTGTATGCGTAAGAACGTTTGTACCAAATCAGACGTTGTAAGCTCGGGTTGGAATTCTATGTAGCACCTGTCCGTACATTGGCTGGACGATTTATGTGTTGGCGTGAGTGGCATTTGCTTAGAATGTCAGCTCGTCGAAATTTCATTCCCACCATTGATCACAAAATTAAATGTGAATATAAAGTGATACCTCAAAATAGTATAAAATATAAAGGTCCCCCATAAATTTTCATTACATAAAATTCCATGCAACCAAACACATCCTTAAAAATACACTATGACTTCCGGAGGATTTACTTTTTCTAATGCGTTTAAAGCTGGTTTGCTTTTGTTAAAGTTGTGTATCATTGATGTTGGTTTTCTTTTGTTAAAGTGATGTTGGTTTGCTTTTGTTAAAGTTGTGTATCATTGATGTATGGAAGAAAAGCAGTGAAGAAAAAAGTAGGAAACTATTTCACTAAACAAATCCAAAAAATAGATCACAGTGTCCCATAAATCTTGTTAGAATTTGGTGCATATGCTTTGAATCACCATCATTCGGTGAGTTATCACCACTTATCAATCTATAAGTTTTATTTGTCTTTATTTGAATATATATTGGTATATATATTTGAATCATGGTCGAATGGTCGAGTGGTATGTCTGCAGTCGAGAGCTTGATCGTTTGCGCTGTGAGTGACTCAATCACTGTTGCATAGTTATGTCCAACAATGGGTATGTCATGGACAGTTTAGCCGTGGGTTGCATTAACCGGATTGTATCTCGTTCTTAAAATAAGTTGTTGGGGCTTATCTCGCTTGTTTGATTTGCCGGCAGCAGCTATTATAAGCGAGTTGTGATAGCCGAGTGTATGCGTAAGAACGTTTGTACCAAATCAGGCGTTGTAAGCTCGGGTTGGAATTCTATGTAGCACCTGTCCGTGCATTGGCTGGACGATTTATGTGTTGGCGTGAGTGGCATTTGCTAATAATAGAATGCCAGCTCGTTTGAGCGTGAGGACTCTGGCTGGGCTATGATTTATTTTTGCGACCGCTATTTTGGAATGGAGCAGTGATTGCGTGGCGAGCTGCTTAGAGCTCCCACCTTCTAAACCATCTATGTCCGAACAAAATGGACTACAGGTTCGAGGAATAAGGATTTGGCGGCCATGTTGAAGAGCAGTGGTCCCATGGCGAGCCGTCGACGTTAGTCAATGACTTACTAGTCTCCCACCTTTCGAACCATCTACACCCGCACAGTGGGGACTACAAGTTCAGGGTAGTAATTCGGCGGCCAAGTTGAAAAACAATGGTTCCGCGGAGAGTCGTCGAAATCAGTTTGGGACTGACTAGGCTCCCGCCTTCCAAACCATTTACGTCCGCAGTGGGGGCTATATGTCTGGGCTTTGATCAGAAACTTTCGTTGCCAGTCTTCACCAGCTAGGCTTACCTTATCGCGTTTGGCGACTATTGACCGTGAAAGGGGGTAATGATCCCAGAAGTCACTACGCTTCCTTTGCTCCTTTTTTCATCTTTGCATTTTTCCTCCTTTTTGTTTTTACGAGTGGAGGGCTTTTTCTCACCTTCAGTTTCCTTCTTAACGGTCCTCAACTCCTCTAAGGTAATGTGCTTCTAGGCACTGTTCATGAGCTCTGTCATGTCTAAAGGGGGTTCCAAGGTGAGGTCTTCGTATAACTTTTCTTCCTTTAGGCCCGCAGTGAAAGTTGTCACGCCTATGTCATCACTACAAACATCAATGATTGTCAGCTCGTTGTTGAAGCGCGTGACATAGACTCTGAGCGTCTCATCGGATCTCTGTTTCAAAGTGAGTATGTAGTGTGGGCCTTTTCGAAAACAATGACTTATTCAAGCTAGTGGAAAAAGTTTTGGGCATCACCGATTCAGATCCTTCTTTGAGGGCCATCACGTGCTAGTAATAGCGGAGACGGCTGAATGGGTCGGTGGTCCCATCGTAAACTATTTCACTAAACAAATCCAAAAAATAAAATAGATCACAGTGTCCCATAAATCTTGTTAGAATTTGGTGCATATGCTTTGAATCACCATCATTCGGTGAGTTATCACCACTTATCAATCTATAAGCTTTATTTGTCTTTATTTGAATATATATTGGTATATATATTTGAATCATGGTTGAATGGTTGAGTGGTCTGTCTGGAGTCGAGAGCTTGACCGTTTGCGCTGTGAGTGAATCAATCATTGTTGCATAGTCATGTCCAACAATGGGCATGTTATGGATAGTTTAGCCGTGGGTTGCATTAATCGGATTGTATCTCGTCCTTAAAATAAGTTGTTGGGGGCTTATCTCACTTGTTTGATTTGTCGGCAGCAGCTATTATAAGCGAGTTGTGATAGCCGAGTGTATGTGTAAGAACGTTTGTACCAAATCAGGCGTTGTAAGCTCGGGTTGGAATTCTATGTAGCACCTGTTCGTGCATTGGCTGGACGATTTATGTGTTGGCGTGAGTGGCATTTGCTTAGAATGTCAGCTCGTCGAAATTCCATTCTCACCATTGATCACAAAATTAAATGTAAATATGAAGTGATACCTCAAAATAATATAAAATATGAAGATCCCCTCATAAATTTTCATTACATAAAATTTCATGCAACCAAACACATCCTTAAAAATACACTATGACTTCCGGAGGATTTACTTTTTCTAATGCGTTTACAGCTGGTTTGCTTTTGTTAAAGTTGTGTATCATTATTTTTTTTTTTTTTTTTCGGTCAAACAAGAAGATTTTTATTAATGAAAGAAAGGGAAACAAGATACAACAAGAAACATTCCTATATCAAGGAATGCCAAGACACTATGAAAGTGTCAAAACCCAAATCCGTAAATAAACTACATGACGTACCCATTTTCCACAACAATTCTCTAATCTCGATAAAGATAGAGTGTTCTGATCTGTTTAGTCCTTCAAAAACCCTTTTATTTCTTTCTTTCCACACACACCACATGAGAACGTGAGGGACCCTACGCCATAACCATTCCCCCCGACGGGAAGGATTAGCTTTAGACCACCAACTTAGCCAATTTAGAATGGAACCTTCAAATGTCAAACTCAAACCGAAATCCACCAAGAAATTGCGCCAAATGGATTTGGAGAAACTGCAATGAAGCATCAAATGGTCCAGTGTCTCTTCAGATTCGTTGCAAAGCACACAGAGACTCCCAGTGAGGATTCCCATTTTTCTTAACCTATCCTTAGTCAAGATCTTCTCATGCAAAACTGACCAAGTAAAGAAATTAATCCGAGGAAGAAGGTTTTTCACCCATACCAGATTTTTGTGGGAGGAAATGAATGGGTTAGAGTGGGTCTCATAATGAGATGCAGCCAACATATCCGAAAATTCTTTCACCGAGAAGCCTACACCTTTACCCTTCCACACCAAACTATCTGGTCCCTCTGAGAGCATTTGTCTATCCAGCAGGAGAATAAGATTTGCTAACTCATCTAGTTCCCCAGTGTTGAGGTGTCTGCGAAAGGAAAGATCCCAAGAGTTGCTGCTAGACCAAAAACTGCTCACATTCCCGTATTGATCCTTGTTAATGAGAAATAACATTGGAAAAAGATCTTTCAAAGATTGATTGCTACACCAGACATCATGCCAGAAAGAGATGAGATCACCATTTCCACATTTGAGAGAGGTGTGTGGGTAGAAGCCACTGGCGCACCGGGAGATAGATTTCCACAAAGAGCATCCGTAGGAAGTGTACTTAGTTCTCTTTTCCCAAACCCATCTATTGCGCCCATATTTGTCCAAAATGAGAGATCTCCATAAATTATCATTCTCTTCTGCAAAACGCCAAAGCCACTTAGAAAGTAATGCAGTATTGAAAGTGAGCACCTGCCGAATGCCTAAACCACCTCGAGATTTAGGGCAACAAATTTTCTCCCAGCCCACTAAATGCATCTTTCTAGAGTTATGAGTAGAACCCCAAAGGAAATCGCGCATGATCCTTTCCATCTTGGCTGCTATTGAACAGGGAACCTTGATAAGAGACAGCATGAATACTGGGATAGAAGCTAATGTGGATTGTACAAGAGCTAGTCTGCCAGCTTTAGATAGAAATTTGCGTTTCCAAGTCGCTAGTTTCGATTCCATCCTTTCGAGCGTCTCGTCCCAAACAACTTTACTTTTGAAACTAGCCCCCAAAGGCATGCCCAAGTACTTAACTGGGAGGTGACCTGCTGAACAACCCAATAAATCCGCCAACTGGTGCAGGTGAGGGACATCTCCAATAGGCAAAACCCTTGATTTGTGAAAGTTGATTTTCAGCCCTGAAATAACTTCGAACCAAAGCATAATTCTTTTAAGAGCAAGAACCTGAGAAGCGGAAGCATCACAAAAAAGGATAGTATCATCCGCATACTGGAGAATAGAGACAGGCGGACTACCCTTCGCGACAGAAAACCCTCTCACTAGGCCAGCATCAACTGCTTTCAGGATCATTTGAGTTAAACCTTCTGCTGCTATAGAAAAAAGAAGAGGAGACAGGGGATCGCCTTGTCGCAGACCTTTCGAGCTATTGAAAAAACCGTGCAGCTGACCATTAATTTTCAGAGAAAAATTAGCTGTAGATCTGCAAGTGTGAAGCCAATCAATCCATTTCGAGTCAAACCCCATGCGAGTCATTACCAAATCCAAATATCTCCAAGAAACATTGTCAAAGGCTTTGGAGAAATCTAATTTGATAACAAGCCCTGGAACTCCTTGTTTTTTTCTAGAATCAATAATTTCATTGGCAATCAAAGGGCTATCCACCACCTGTCTTCCACTGACTGCTGCACTTTGAAAAGGAGAGATGACTGAATGAAGAACTATTTTCAATCTGTTAGCTAACACCTTGGCGATTATCTTATAGGTCCCATTCAAAATACTGATAGGTCTAAAATCATTTACCGTCCGCATTCCCGCACATTTGGGAATGAGCGAGATGATAGTGGTGTTCAAACGCCAATCAAGGAAGTTTCTCGAGTTAAAATCTGCAACAACTTTCAGAAAATCTTTTTTGATTACCTCCCACATTTTCAAATAGAACACCATTGAGAAACCATCAAGACCTGGAGAAACTTCAGATTTTAGATCTTCCATTGCTGCTCTAATTTCCATTTCCGAAAAGTTATCTACCAATGCCGTAGCCGTAGACTGAGAGATAGACTTGAAGGTAATCCCCGAGAAGAAAGGTCGCCACTCCTCCTTTTCATGGAACAACTTCTTGAAGTGAGAAATCAATAGTGCTCTAATACTGACTTCATCCACGACCAACTCCTGACCCGTGCTCAGAGCTTCAATGGAGTTAAACAGTCTACGTCTGTTAGCCAAGGTATGAAAGAATTTAGTCCCCTGATCCATATGACGAACCCAGTTGACTCCTGATCTGATTCTCCAAACCTCGTCATCTCTTTTGGTTAATGTTGCCCATTCTTGTTGCAGCTGCACTCTACAAGACCTCTCTTCAACAGTCAAGTCTCTAATCTCTTCATCCGTATCAATGCTAGCAATTAAAGCAGAGATATGTTGAATGCATAAATTTGTCTTACCCCAAACTTTAGTCCTCCAACTTTTGAGATTGCATCTGAGAGCCTTAAGCTTCCACCATAAGCAGTAGCCAGGGTGGCCAGAGACTACTGAGTTGTTCCACCAAACTTTCATCTCCTCTGCCAGAGTAGGGTGATCAAGCCAACCATTATCAAAAGAAAAAAGGCGAGTACCACCACCAACAGACGAGTTCGCAAGCATGATCGCGTGATGGTCAGAACCTGCTGTACCTTTGATCCATTCGACTTTATCACCAAATTTGTCAATCCAATCCATCGAGGCTAGAAATCTGTCCAGTCGACAAAGGATAGGGAGATCCCTACGATTTGACCATGTGAATTTTCCCCCTTTTAGACTAAAATCAGCCAGTTCCACCTCATTAATGAATTGATTGAATTTCTGCATGCTTGTGGACCTCCTCCTGCATCCTTTTTTTTCCTTCATGTGACGGACAGCATTGAAGTCACCTGCTAACACCCATGGCGATTGCACCCAACCAGCAATGTCATATAGTTCTTCCCAGAAGTGGTCTCTAATCGAGGGATCACATGGGCCATAAATGTTAGTCCCTGACCAAATGGAGTTATCCGAGACCATTTGGAATTGAATAGAAAGGGAGAAAACCCCTTTCAAAACATCCCTCATCTACAAAAGATCAGCGTCCCAAATAGCTAAAATTCCGCCCGACCTGCCAATGGATTCCACCATAGCCCAATCAAAGGAACTATCACCCCACAATTTTCTGATAAATTCTCTAGAGCATCTCTCCAATTTCGTTTCCTGAATGAAAACAAGGTCTGGACGATTTTCTGAAATTAATCTACGACAACCCCTTTGACGCTCAGTATTTCCGAGCCCCTTACAGTTCCACGAAAGAATTTTGAGGTTCATGTAAAACCTTCAAACCCGTGGTTGTTGCATCTGTCCATTGCTGCGGCAGATATTGTACTCTGCGCTGCAGCTTGAACCATATCTAAAGCCCTGTTTTCATCCTGAATGAGGTCCACTCCCACTGTCAAGCCAATTTCTTTGAAAGCCGAACGATCTGATGCTTCTTCCTGAGTCGAATGACAGTCAGAGACAGCAGGCTCCGCACTGTCATTAACCCTAGAAACAAGAATTGGAGACTTGCCTGAAGTCCGATCGCTAGTGAGTAGAAACCCAAAATTATCGATGCGTGGGATCTCGAAACCTGGAGGAGCGCCTACGTGGTCTTGGGTGGATGAGAAACTCTCCGCATGAGACAAACCTAGATTTGTAGACAACCCATGGGCTTCAACACAATGTGCTGCGAGAGGCTCGAAACCCGGTGGGTAAGGTAAAGATGCCGAACAACCCTGGGTTTGGTTGGAGGACTCTCCTCTTGTCAGCCCGACAGGGGCACTACAACCTTTAAATTCACCATGTCCTGCCTTGTTGGTTGAATTAGATTTGTTGGATCTCTTTTGAAGCATGAACCTGGATCTGGTAGGAAAGACAGAGAAATTGGCCCATTCAGCGGCTCTGTCACGCTGTGCTTTCCTTGCAAGCTTTCGATCCCTACGGGCATGCCTAGACATCTTGGTCAAAAGGGGGTCCAAGTTGAAGACATCTTCTTCCACCGCTTCTAACACCCTCCAATAATTGCCAGCTGTCTGTTGTTCATGAGACTTGACCGGGCTGTGATCCGAAAAAGACTTAGGCCCTTTGCTGGGTGAGGGCCCAACAATACATTTTCCTTTATCCTGCTGAGATGGACAAGCTGGGTCAGACCGTGAGTTTCCAACCTTACCCGCTGAAACGGCGCGAAAAGCCGGGGAATGGGGAAGCACTTGGTAATGCTGGTTTGCTTTTGTTAAAGTTGTGTATCATTGATGTATGGAAGAAAAGCAGTGAAGAAAAAAAGTAGGAAACTATTTCACTAAACAAATCCAAAAAATAAAATAGATCACAGTGTCCCATAAATCTTGTTAGAATTTGGTGCATATGCTTTGAATCACCATCATTCGGTGAGTTATCACCACTTATCAATCTATAAGCTTTATTTGTCTTTATTTGAATATATATTGGTATATATATTTGAATTATGGTTGAATGATCGAGTGGTCTGTCTGCAGTCGAGAGCTTGATTGTTTGTGCTTTGAGTGATTCAATCATTGTTGCATAGTCATATCCAATAATGGGCATGTCATGGACAGTTTAGCCGTGGGTTGCATTAACCGGATTGTATCTCGTCGTTAAAATAAGTTGTTGGGGGCTTATCTCGCTTGTTTGATTTTTGCCGGCAGCAGCTATTATAAGCGAGTTGTGATAGCCGAGTGTATGCGTAAGAACGTTTGTACCAAATCAGGCGTTGTAAGCTCGGGTTGGAATTCTATGTAGCACATGTTCGTGCATTGGCTGGACGATTTATGTGTTGGCGTGAGTGACATTTGCTAATAATATAATGCCAGCTCGTTTGAGCGTGAGGACGCTGGCTGGGCTGTGATTTTTTTTTGCGGCCGGAATGGAGCAGTGATTGCGTGGCGAGCTGCTTAGAGCTCCCACCTTCTGAACCATCTATGTCTGAACAAAATGGACTACAGGTTCGAGGAATAAGGATTTGGCGGCCATGTTGAAGAGCAGTGGTCCCGTGACGAGCCGTCGACATTAGTCAATGACTGACTAGTCTCCCACCTTTCGAACCATCTACACCCGCGCAGTGGGGACTACAAGTTCAGGGTACTAATTTGGCGGCCAAGTTGAAAAACAATGGTTCCGCGGGGAGTCGTCGAAATCAGTTTGGGACTAACTAGGCTTCCGCCTTCCAAACCATTTACGTCCGCAGTGGGGGCTATATGTCTGGGCTTTGATCAGAAACTTTCGTTGTCAGTCTTCACCAGCTAGGCTTACCTTATCACGTTTGGCGACTATTGACCGTGAAAGGGGGTAATGATCTCAGAAGTCACTACGCTTCCTTTGCTCCTTTTTTCATCTTTGCATTTTTCCTCCTTTTTGTCTTTACGAGTGGAGGGTTTTTCTCACCTTCAGTTTCCTTCTTAACGGTCCTCAACTCCTCTAAGGTAATGTGTTTCTGGGCACTGTTGATGAGCTCCGTCATGTCTAAAGGGGGTTCCAAGGTGAGGTCTTCGTATAACTTTTCTTCCTTTAGGCCCACAGTGAAAGTTGTCATGCCTATGTCATCGCTACAAACATCAATGATTGTCAGCTCGTTGTTGAAGCGCGTGACATAGACTCTGAGCGTCTCATCGGATCTCTGTTTCAAAGTGAGTATATAGTGTGGGCCTTTTCGAAAACAATGACTTATTCAAGCTAGTGGAAAAAGTTTTGGGCATCACCGATTCAGATCCTTCTTTGAGGGCCATCATGTGCTAGTAATAGCGGAGACGGCTGAATGGGTCGGTGGTCCCATCGTAGAAATCGAGCTTCAGAGGTGTGAACTTCTTTGGAAGGGCCTCGTTCATAATACATTCCATGAAATGTGGGACTGAGGGACTGTATAACACTTCTGGGTCGTGTGCCCCTCTGCGGAGGGGGTTCTGAGGGCCGAACCTCTCTGCCCTGGCAGTCGATTTTGCGTTAGCTGCGCCACCTCCTCTAGTCCAGTGTGAACTAGCAGAGACCTAACTCTCATGTGTCCGCTCTTTGTCGTCTTCGGAAGACAGGGCCCTGTGCTGCTCTTGATCTCTGTTAAAGGGTGGAGGGTTTTGCCGAGCGAGGACCTCCACCTTTTTGGCACTTTGCTATATTTGAGATGACAACATGTCTACCCTGGGGTCTTTCGTCGCTATTGCTGGCGCGAGGGCGTGAGTCTATTGCCCATGCATAACCGACACTGCAGAGAGCGGTGATATAGCACTAGTTTGAGTGTTTAACGTGTCCTCTTACTCTTTATTGTTACGTGATCTAGTGGTCGTCATCTCTCCGTATTTCGAAGGGAGATGATGCTAGTGAAAGGTTAGGAACCTTGTCGTTCCCCAAAGACGACACAAAATTGATGCAGTTATTTTTCACTTTCTGCTTTGACCCAGTCCTACCGACTTGCAAAATAAATGCACATGAGCCACAACCCACCGTTATGGTTGTCGATGGCACTCCGATGCTAGAGTCAGATAGGGATGCGAGGAAGGTGTAATGCTATAAACAGAAAATTTGTAGCATACATTATCTTACAACCTTATGTCTTATTTATAGTACACGAGTCCTGGTTCAACCAGGCCATCAATGACGTAGTTTAAGAAGGAAATCTTCGTGGAGATCTTTATCTAATTAGGAGTCGTGTTGTAAAGGAGAAGTTTCATGTTAGCCCTGTACTCCTAGATATGTGGGAAATAGTTCACAATCTGAGGATAATCCGTAAGATGAAGTTTCCCTATTTGATATGTACTCTGGTTTTGTTTTCTAGTTGGAAGCGGAGAAGTGTTGTAGTTGTCTGTCTGAAGCTGATCCTCAAGATACTTGCCTTAGTAGGGCTTACGGGTATTGAGGATAGTTGTGAAACACGTGGACTTAGCAAGATGTAAGAGTTCGAGTTCGTTTGGCGGACTGCATTGGGCGGGTTTAAAACCGCCTGCGACAAATCAATGTTGGGGCTCGTAATTTCTCGAAATCATCATGACATGTATATGGCTCAGGGATGTGACCGTTTTGGTGTATCATTAAATTTTATCTTCAAGGAAAGAATCAGATAAAATTAAAGATTAAATTGAAATAAACGAAACATTAAATTAAAATAAACAAAGCAGTAACTGAAACAAATGAATAAGAATCGAAATTATTATTATGATAAAACTAGCGGAAAACAAATAAGAAAATATTGTTCTTTCAATCATTAACTTCCAAACAATAAATAATCCCATGCCTTATTTATAATATTTATAACTTATTTGGCAAACCACTTCAAGATAGATCTAATTTGTTTTTTATGAGGATTTGAAAGATTTTTTAATATATATCTATTCAAGCGTACAATATCCGCAACTAATTTAATATATAATTTTAATCAATTGTGGCCCATGTGGGTGCCAATGGGTTAACTCGAATCCAATCCAACTACTCTACTCTACTACCAACAGTTTCGATGGTTGTATCTATCACGTTGTCATCATCTCAAGATGTCTCTCATTTAGCTGTTTTATAATCCTACAAGATTACAAGGGTGCAAACAAAACTCAGTTGGAAACAAGAGGAACAAGAATTGATTTCCTTGGTGATAGATTGAAAAAAGTATTGATTCTTTCTTGCCAAACCGACACATTACTATTTTCTTTCAATTTTGTTTCTATTTGTTCACGTTTTCTTGCATCTGTTAGTGATGCCTAGCGTTGTTGGGAATATAAGAAAACAGAAATTCTAAATGTCGAGAAAGATAGATGAACTTTGTCTCAAATAGTTTGATGGAATTAGTGGAATAAAGCATCAAAAGGCTCTTATATCTAGGCGAGTTGGTCACAATAACACAACTACCTCCAGCTCCATTTATCCTCGTGTCTGCCCAAACATTATCTAAAACAAGTAAATATCTTTTTATTCTTTTCATCAAGTATCGTGATTATTCTTTCTCTCTTTTATCTTTATTATTTTATTTTATTTTATGTATTTTTAAGTTTTTTTTCATCTATCAAACTCTCTATTTTATGTATATTTTCAAATTTTTAGCATGTAATTTTTGTGTTTTGTGAATATTATAAGATATCAAATCAAATAATCCATGTTTAAATTAATGATTTCATCAAATAACTAATTAAAACGCCACAGACGTATTACTCATATTAAACAATAATGCAACAATCGTCTTCGGTACGATTTTAAACACAATATTTATGTCATAAATTTTTTCAACTCAGTGGGGTAAAATTGTCAAACAGTTCTCATTCACACATTTTAATTTTACAGCTTCTAATCAGCAGTTCATTTAGAAATAAAACAAATATTCCATTCAGAAACTCGTTCAAAAGTTGGTTTCTAACCACTTCAAAAAAAACAAATGTCATCATAATCAGCCTACTAACAAAGTCAAATAATACTCGATTAAATAACTAAGTAGACAGATTAGGCACTTAACCGCGTGTGATTAAAGAATCTTATCCACTAATCCGCTACAACCTGTCTCTAATTAGCGTTACCTAATTGCTATAAAATATAATCATTGACTTTGATGAATAAGACTTTAAATAGTTTTCTGGCTCCCTTCCTTACTCGAGCAACTTGTATTCACTGTTCATCTATGTAAACTGATTTATGAGATCGAGATTCCATTTAGTTTTGTCATATTAATAATCCAACAGGACGGCCAATATTGTTTGTCCATTGAATCTGATATAAAATGTGATCAATCATGCACAATAAGTCTGTTACATGGTTTTGGATAAATAGAACTCTCGTGCATATGAAGAAGAAATTTTACTTTTCCGCATATTCTTGAAATTTTTATATTTTTATTACCATACAACAAAATATTTCTTAAAATTAGAAGACCGGAACTATTTCGAAGGAGAAAATCGCAGGGTGGTTTTCGACAGTGAAGAGGGTGATTTTCGACAGTGAAGATGGATCTCGCAGGGTGGTTTTCGACAGTGAAGAGGGATCTCGCAGGGTGGTTTTTGAAGGTGGTTTTTCTCTAGTGAAGAGGGAATCTCGCAGGGTGGTTTTCAACAGTGAAGAGTGGTTTCCGAAGGTGAAAAGGGGTTTTCGAAGGTGGTTCGAACAGGGGGGTTCGAAGGTGGTTTTCGACAGTGCAAGGGGAAAAGGGAAAGCTCCGGTGGTTTTCGACAGTGAAGAGGGATTCTCGCAGGGTGGTTTTCAACATTGAGGAGGGGATCTCGCAGTGGGGTTTTCGAAGGTGGTTTTCGACAGTGAAGAGGGGATCTCGCAGGGTGGTTTTCGAAGGTAGTTTTCGATATTGAATAGGGGATCTCGCAGGGTGGTTTTCGATAGTGAAGAGTGGTTTTCGAAGGTGAAAAGGGGTTTTCGAATGTGGTTCGAACAGGCAGTTTCGAAGGTGGTTTTCGACAGTGCAAGGGGTTTTCGAAGGTGAGGTGGATCTCGCAGTGGTGAGGGGGTTTTAGACAGTGGGATCTCGCAGGGGGTTTTCGTCAGTGGGATCTCGCAGGAGCCTCTTCCTTCTTCTCGATCTGCCATCTTCGGGGCTTGACAGTGTGAGCGAGGGCTTGCGATGGCGGTGAGCTCTTTTTCAGACTTTGGAACAAATTTGGCAATTTTTCGGCAAAAAGTAAGATCTTTCAGTTATTCCTAATCTTTGTATTGCTATGATGCTTGTATGCTGGTGAAATTGTGCTTGTATGTTTGTAAATTTGTGCTAAATATTGGGAGAGATGGAGTTCAAAAAAGGAAATCTTCGTTTGTTAAAAATTGATGGAAAAAAATTTGGGATTCGAAAGTCAAGAGGAGGTTTGTTGTTACTTGAATCGAGCTCGAGGGTTAGAATAAAAGTTTTTGTTGAATTGCAGATGGGAAAATGGATTGAGTTTCAGCTTAAGAAAGCTATGGAATCAGGCTCTAATGCCTTCTCAGCCAACTGGAAAATAAACAATAGATGGGTTATGATGGTGAAAGAGGCCAATATAGGAGGAATCTTCCTTTCTATTTTGGTGGGTTGGGGATCAGGATCCAAAACTCTCAGGGTGCCAGCTGGCTTGGAAGGGACAGGCTGGAAACAACTCGCCCAAGCTATGAAGGAAATGGTTTTAAATAAGGTGCCTCAGCCTTATCCTAAGCAGCAAGTTAGAAGAAATGGGGTTTCAACTCTGCCAGGTATTAGTGTTGTCCCACCCTCGCGCAACAGAACCTTTGTGGAGGTAGTGGCCACTAATCCCTCCAGTGTGAGCCCTACCCCGATTGCCAGTAAGGGCCCCATTGCAGCAACCTCTATTCATCGAGATTCTCTCATTGATTTCTTGTCCCAAGTATGGGGCAATCATCTTCCTCCAGATCCCGTTGCAAGAAAGAATCTTGCAAGGTCGTTGATAGAGTTGCCTGAGTCAGTGATTCAGTGGACACCTGTTGCTCTTCCGTTTGGACACACAACTTTCTTGGTCTTCGCTAAATCTCCACACGTGACCCCATGCGAAGCATACGACCCGCCTCCTAGGTTGCCGACACTGAGTGATCAGTCTCCCCAGTACTACCCAACGCTTCCCCATTCCCCTGCTTCTCGTGCAGTTTCAGCGGGTAAAGTTGGTAATTCGATGTCTGAGTCAGCTCGTCCATCTCAGTAGGATAAAGGCAAAGGTATTGTTGGGCCTTCACTCGGCAAAGGGCCTAAGTCTTTTTCGGAACAAAACTTGGCCAAGTCTAATGATCAACAGACATCTGGCAATTATTGGAGGGTTTTAGAAGCGGTGGAAGAAGATGTCTTCAACTTGGACCCCCTTTTGACCAAGAAAAGCACAGCGTTACAGAGCCGCTGAATGGGCCAATTTCTCAGTCTTTCCTACCACATATAGGTTCATGCTTCAAAAGAGATCCAACAAATCAAGCTCAACCAACAAAGCAGGGCAGGTCGAACTTAAAGGATGTAGTGCACCTGCTGGGCTGAGAAGGGGAGAGTCTTCCAACCAGACCTAGGATTGTTCAGTATCTCTACCTTACCCCCCGGGTTTCAAGCCACTAGCAGAACAATGTGTTAAAGCCCATGGTTTGTCTACAAATCTATGTGTTTCTCATGCGAAGAGTTTCTCATCTACCACAGACCACGTAGGCGCTCCCCCAGGCTTCGAGGTCCCACAGATGGAAAATCTTGGGTTTCTACTCCCTAGCGAACAGACTTCTGGCAAGTCTCCAGGTTTTGTTTCTAGGGTCAATGACAGTGCGGAGCCTTCTGTCTCTGACTGTCATTCGACTCAGGAAGAAGCATCAGATCGTTCGGCTTTCAAAGAAAATGGCTTGACAGTGGGAGTGGACCTCAATCAGGATGAAAACATGGCTTTAGATATGGTTCAAGCTGCAGCGCAGGGTACAGTATCTGACAAAGCAATGGACAAATGCAACAACCCCGGGTTTGAAGGTTTTTCATGAACCTCAAAATTCTTTCGTGGAACTGTAGGGGGCTCGGGAATACTGAGCGGCAAAGGGGTTGTCGTAGATTAATTTCAGAGAATCGTCCAGACCTTGTTTTCGTTCAGGAAACGAAATTGGAGAGATGCTCTAGAGAATTTATCAAAAAATTGTGGAGTGATAGTTCTTTTTATTGGGTTATGGTGGAATCCATTGGCAGCTCAGGCGACCTTTTAGCTATTTGGGATGCTGATATTTTGCAGATGAGGGAAGTGTTGAAAGGAGTTTTTTCCCTTTCTATTCAATTCCAAATGATCTCGGACAACTCAATTTGGTCAGGGACTAACATTTACGGTCCGTGTGATCCTTTGCTTAGAGACCACTTCTGGGAAGAACTATATGACATTGCTGGTTGGGTGCAATCGCCATGGGTGTTAGCGGGTGACTTCAATGTTGTTCGTCATATGAATGAAAAAAAGGATGCAGGAGGAGGTCCATGAGCATGCAGAAATTCAATCAATTCATTAATGACGTGGAACTCGCCGATTTCAGTCTAAAAGGGGGAAAATTCATATGGTCAAATCGGAGAGATCTTCCTATCCTTTGTCGACTTGATCGATTTCTAGCCTCAGTGGATTGGATTGACAAATTTGGTGATAAAGTTGAATGGCTCAAGGGTGCAGCAGGTTCTGACCATCACACGATTTTGCTTGCGAACTCGTCTGTTGGTGGCGGTACTCGCATTTTTTCATTGGATAATGGTTGGTTTGATCACCCTACCCTGGCAGAGGAGATGAAAGCTTGGTGGAACAACTCAGTAGTCTCTGACCACCCTGGCTACTGTTTATGGTGGAAGCTTAAGGCTCTCAGATGCAATCTCAAAAGTTTGAGGACTAAAGTTTGGGGTAAGACAAATTTATGTATTCAAAATATCTCTACTTTAATTGCTAACATTGATGCTGATGAAGAGATCAGGGACCTGACTGCTGAGGAGAGGTCTTGTAGAGTGCAGCTACATCAAGAGTGGGCAACATTAACCAAAAGAGATGAGGAGTTTTGGAGGATCAGATCAGGAGTCAACTAGGTTCGTCATATGGATCAGGGGTCCAAATTCTTTCATACCTTGGCTAACAGACGCAGACTGTTTAACTCCATTGAAGCTCTTAGCATGGGTCAGGAGTTGGTAGTGGATGAAGTCAGTATTAGAGAACTCTTGATATCTCACTTCAAAGAGTTGTTCCATGAAAAGGAGGAGTGGCGACCTTTCTTCTCGGGGATTACCTTCAAGTCTATCTCTCAGTCTACGGCTATCGCTTTGGTAGATAATTTTTCGGAGATGGAAATTAGAATGGCAATGGAAGAACTAAAATCTGAAGTTTCTCCAGGTCTTGATGGTTTCTCAATGGTGTTCTATTTGAATATGTGGGAGGTAATCAAAATTGATTTTCTGAAAGTTGTTGAAGAATTTAACTCGAGAAATTTTCTTGATTGGCGGTTGAACACCACTATCATCTCGCTTATTTCTAAATGTGCAGGAATGCGGACAGTAAAAGATTTTAGACCTATCAGTATTTTGAATGGGGCCTATAAGATCATTGCCAAGGTGTTGGCTAACAGATTGAAAATAGTTCTTCATTCAGTCATTTCTCTTTTTCAAAGTGCAGCAGTCAGTGGAAGACAGGTGGTTGATAACCCTTTGATTGCCAATGAAATTATTGATTCTAGGAAAAAACAAGGTGTTCCAGGGCTCGTTATCAAATTAGTTTTCTCCAAAGCCTTTGACAACGTCTCTTGGAGATACTTGGATTTGGTAATGACTCGCATGGGGTTTGACTCCAAATGGATTCATTGGCTTCACACTTGCAGATCTATAGCTAATTTCTCTCTGAAAATTAATGGTCAGCTGCACGGATTTTTCAATAGCTCGAAAGGCTTGCGACAATGCTATCCCCTGTCTCCTCTCCTTTTTACTATAGCAGCAGAAGGTTTAACTCAAATGATTCTTAAAGCGGTTGATGCTGGCCTAGTGAGAGGGTTTTCTGTCGCAGAGGGTAGTCCGCTTGTCTCTATTCTCCAGTATGCGGATGATACTATCCTCTTTTGTGATGCTTCCGCTTCTCAGGTTCTTGCTCTTAAAAGCATTATGCTTTGGTTTGAAGTTATTTCAGGACTGAAAATCAACTTTCACAAATCAAGGGTGTTGCCTATTGGAGATGTCCCTCATCTGCACCAGTTGGCGGATTTATTGGGTTGTTCAGCAGGTCATCTTCCAGTTAAGTACTTGGGCATGCCTTTGGGGCTCGTTTCAAAAGTAAAGTTGTGTGGGATGAGACGATCGAAAGGATGGAATCGAAACTAGCGTCTTGGAAACGCAAATTTATCTCTAAAGCAGACAGACTAGCTCTTGTACAATCCACATTAGCTTCTATCCCGGTGTTCATTCTGTCTCTTATCAAGGTTCCCTGTTCAATAGCAGCCAAAATGGAACAGATCATGCGCGATTTCCTTTGGGGTTCTACTCATAACTCTAGAAAGATGCATTTAGTGGGCTGGGAGAAAATTTGTTGCCATAAATCTCGAGGTGGTTTAGGCATTCGTCATGTGCTCACTTTCAATATTGCATTACTTTCTAAGTGGCTTTGGCGATTTGCAGAAGAAAATGATAATTTATGGAGATATCTCATTATGGACAAATATGGGCGCAATAGATGGGTTTGGGAAAAGAGAACTAAGTACACTTCCTACGGATGCTCTTTGTGGAAGTCTATCTCCCGATGCGCAAGTGGCTTCTACCCTCACACCTCTCTCCAATGTGGAAATGGTGAACTCATCTCTTTCTGGCATAATGTTTGGTGTAGTAACCAATCTTTGAAGGATCTGTTTCCAATGTTGTTTATCATTAACAACAATCAATATGGGAGTGTGAGCAAATTTTGGTCTAACAGCAATTCTTAGGATCTTTCCTTTCGAAGACCCCTCAATACTGGGGAACTAGATGAGTTCGCTAATCTAATGCATCTGTTGGATAGACAAATGCTCTCAGAGGGATCAAATAGTTTGGTGTGGAAGGGTAAAGGTGTGGGATTCTCGGTAAAAGAATTTTCGGATATGTTGGCTGCATCTCATTATGAGACCCACTCTAACCCCTTCATTTCCTCTCACAAAAATCTGGTATGGGTGAAAAACCTTTTTCCTCGGATTAATTTATTTAGTTGGTCAGTTTTGCATGAGAAGATATTGACTAAAGATATGTTAAGAAAAAGAGGAATCCTCACAGGGAGTCTTTGTGTGCTTTGCAATGAATTTGACGAGACGCTGGACCATTTGATGCTTCACTGCAGTTTCTCCAAATCCATTTGGAGCAGTTTCTTGGCGGAATTTGGTTTGAGTTTGATGTTTCAAGGCTCCATTTTAGATTGGCTAAGTTGGTGGTCTCAAGCTAATCCTTCTCGTTGGGGGGAGTAGTTATGGCGTAGGGTCCCTCACGTTCTCATGTGGTGTGTGTGAAAAGAAAGAAATAAAATGGTATTTGAATGACTCAACAGATCAGAGCACTCTATCTTTATCGAGATTAGAGAATTGCTGTGGAGGATGGGTATGACATGTAATTTGTTTAGGGATTTGGGTTTTGACACTTTCATGGTGTCTTGGCATTCCTTGATATAGGAATGTTTCTCTTTGTATTTTGTTTCATTTTCTTTCATTAATAAACATCTTCGTGTTTGACCGAAAAAAAAAACAATCCTGACAAATCAGAGATGCCTAGTTGAAAAAAAAATTGCAAGTAAATTGAGAGCCATACATCTAAGACTAGAGAAAATATAAAGAAACTAGATCAGATTAAAGAAAATAAGAAACATGAGAAGAAAAACTAGAGATCATAGTGGAGAAAATAAAGAAACTTCATAAGAAGAAAGAAAGTACCTACACTTCCAAGTGTTCTTCAATGAGGTTGAGATTGATACACAGCACGCTGCAAGGGAAGTAGAGAAAGGAAGATGAAAATGAGATGCAACAAATATGCTCAAATGTGAGCCTGTTAAAACAAGCTAAATACTTAGTCTGCCTGCTAGCAAAGTCGGATAATACTCAATTAAATAACTAAGTAGACAGATTAGGCACTTAACCACGTGTGATTAAAGAATCTTATCCCACTATTCCGCTAGTCTGTCTCTAATTAGCGTTACCTAATTGCTATAAAATATAATCATTGACTTTGATGAATAAGACTTTAAATAGTTTTCTGGCTCCCTTCCTTACTCGAGCAACTTGTATTCACTGTTCATCTATGTAAACTGATTTATGAGATCGAGATTCCATTTAGTTTTGTCATATTAATAATCCAACAGACAGCCAATACTGTTTGCCCATTGAATCTGATATAAAATGTGATCAATCATGCACAATAAGTCTATTACATGGTTTTGGATAAATAGAACTCTCGTGCATATGAAGAAGAAATATTCCCATACCCACTTATACGGAGTATTGGATAAATAGAAATATGTTCCAGAGTATTAACATTGAAAAGAAATAGTAATTACGTTGTACATGATTTATTATGAGGGTTTATATATAGACCAAGTTTCCAATCTAAGATCATGCTCTGTTATCTATATTGACAATCCTTTTTGCCCCCTAATGTGTCTGTACCATGAGCAACAGTTCAGCAACCTTCTTCAACCAACTGATCCCATCGTAAAATAAATAAACTACATTGCAGCCATAAACAAACTACAAGGTTTCTTGTACGCATGTCTTGTATTTATAGTGACAGTGACACACAACAGTTTGTGACTTCGTATTTCTTAGGGAATTGGTGGTAGGAGAAGCATATTTATAGTGACAGTGGCACAGACAGACACAGACAGTGATACTTTATATAGTAAGAAATTCGAATGAGAATGGAATGGCTTTAATACAGGTAATCCAACATGTACCTTGACATCTAGCAGAGAAAGCCAAGGTTTCCCTCACTGTCATTTCTCCAATGTGGAGATCATTCTGACTAATATAAGCAGAAGTTTTCCTTGGAACAAATTCATGCATTTCATGCCCATTATAGGTAATTTTTTCAGAAACCTATAGTTAGTAGAGAAATCAAATCGGTACCATCATATATGAAGATGAAGTTAATAGCTAGTATTGAGTAAGCTTCCAATGACGAAACTCAGAAAATGCGACAAGAAGGTCTCTATCCATGACCCGGTATAATCTGGTCAAGTTCAAGACCGATGTTCTTCTCCATCCAAACAAACTTCAACACAAGCCTGGGCTTCTCGATTGGCTTCACCACTACTTGAAGCTTCTGCATTCAATAAAAATGGCAACAAAATTTCAAATATATAAAACATAAAATGAAGCAGATACCCAATGGATAAAATGTAATCGAAACTATATTTTCTATACCCAAGGAGCCAAATTACGGAAAACTACAAAATGTTGATTTAAACCTCTTTGGGCTTAATGTGGTCTTAGAAAATCAAATAATAATGAAAAAATGTGACAAAATTTATGATACCAATCGGAAGAAATGTGACCAAAAAAAAAAAAAAAAACACTATTTTGCTTCAAACACCCAATTGGCTAATCATATGTTGCTTGAATGGGAGACGAAGTTATTCACAATGAAAACTGAGACAAAATTTAAGATGATACATTCAACGAAATGCAAGAACATTTGGAATCAACTATAAAGTAAATATAAAAACATAATTCAAGACATAATAGAATTGATGGGTAGAATGGAAACCTCTGTTTCTTCTTCAATGGACTGGGGAACTTCAGAGACCTTCTCTACTGCTGCTTCTTCTGTTTCTAGGAGTGCTTCGGGTGCAGCAGAGATTATTGTTTTTCTTCTACATGTGACTTAACCAAATTGGAGCCCCAAATTTCACTGTTGCTTACCTATACCTGGCAATTTCTCAACCTATCGTTCTTTTTTTTTTTTTTTTTTTTTTTTTTAACGGTCAAACATGAAGGTGTTTATTAATGAAAAAAGGGAAACAAGTTACAACGAGAAACACTCCTATATCAAGGAATGCCAAGACACTATGAAAGTGTCAAACCCCAAATGCCTAAATAAATTACATGCCGTACCCATTTTCCACAGCAATTCTCTAATCTCGATAAAGATAGAGTGATCTGATCTGTTTAGTCCTTCAAAAACCCTTTTGTTTCTTTCTTTCCACACACACCACATGAGAACGTGAGGGACCCTACGCCATAACCACTCCCCCCGACGGGAAGGATTAGCTTTAGACCACCAACTTAGCCAATCTAGAATGGAACCTTCAAACATCAAACTCAAACCGAATTCCACCAAGAAATTGCGCCAAATGGATTTGGAGAAACTGCAATGAAGCATCAAATGGTCCAGTGTCTCTTCAGATTCGTTGCAAAGCACACAAAGACTCCCAGTGAGGATTCCCATTTTTCTTAACCTATCTTTAGTCAAGATCTTCTCATGCAAAACTGACCAACTAAAGAAATTAATCCGAGGAAGAAGGTTTTTCACCCATACCAGATTGGTGTGGGAGGAAATGAAGGGGTTAGAGTGGGTCTCATAATGAGATGCAGCCAACATATCCGAAAATTCTTTCACCGAGAAGCCTACACTTTTACCCTTCCACACCAAACTATCTGGTCCCTCTGAGAGCATTTGCCTATCGTTCTCTCCTTCTCCAATTAGATAGTGAGGAAACAAGAGGGAAGTTATCTCTTGCTTCGTCTAACTTGTTCAGTCGCCATTGAAGAAATGAAACAAAGAGAGAGATGAAAGATGGGATTTGGGTGTGTTGAGAGGGGAATCGAAATCGAAATGAAAGAAGAGATTTCGATGTTAAACTTGAAATTTTTGTCTTAATTTAGGTTTGAGGGAGAGAAGAAAAATGGCGCTACCTCAAATATTTGGCTGAGCGCTCAGCGTTTTATAATCCCGCCATAGCGATAGCATTTTTAAACTCAATAGTAATGCAACTTAACTTTTCATAGCAAATGTGTAAAAAAGGCTATAATTAAATGTTATAAAAGTGGACTTGTGGTGTACTGAACAGACTCTCATTTGCATGGGGTATGCATTGATCGAAGTCGATATCAATAGCCATTCCCAAGCCAGATCTTGCAATAAATTGTGAGAAGATTAGAATGGTGGAAGTGGAGTATGCCTGAAAACCTGCAAGATGCATTACATGTGCTAGATTGGACGCGCTCCGAAAGACTTCTCAACGAAGGATAAATCAAAACCAATTCCCCAAGTCTGGAGAGAAGTCAAAAACAAAAATTCTTCTAACCAAGCTCACCTAGAAGTAGAAGTGATATGGGAAATAGCTAGCAGTAAACATGCTTTCAAAAGTAAAAGGAAAGACCCCCCCAAGAACTATGATAATGAGACAACTATTGACCAAGAAAACATGAAATTTATTGAAAAAGGTAGAGCAAGATGCATCAGTGTTATCGGTTGAGAACAACTCATATAGTATGATGTCAATAAAGAATGTTATAAATAGGAACAAGGGTGTTAACTAAACAAGTGAGGCTAATCTTGAAACGCCTTTGAATAGTGCAAATTCACTTTGTAACCATGGAGGAAGCCAATGATGGGAAAATGAGTGACGAAGATTATGTCAGTGAAGAAGAGAAGGACTTGAATCATTACGATATGTGGAAGCTTAGAATCGAGCAAAGTTACTAACAGGGTGAAATCGAGCCTTTGTAGATCAAACATATCAAGAAGGCTAATCCCAAGTACATGGAGCTAGCATGGACTACTTTCATCTACACCAAAGAAAAATATAACTTATAAACTCGATAAAGACAATTAATATAGGATGCAGATGACTTTCAAAATTTTCTTTAGATGCTAGATTAGAGAAAATGTTCAATGGGTTTACTTTCAAGTTTCAGTGCTTTTTGGATCTCTACGTTGACTTTTCTTACATCTTGAGCACTCTATTAGGTGTAAATCTTGTTATAAGGATGATTGAACAATGGATTGATGCTTATGGAAAGTAAAATTGTAGCAAACCAGTTTGTGAGATTATTTCCCAACTTGGAGACTGTTGAGCTAGATCTAGTTTGTTTGTTGAGGATTTGAAAGAATTTTTTGTTTATGATGTAACGAGCGACCGAAGATAAATGTTTGCAATCCTTCAAACCCTAGCTTACTTACATAATTTTTTTTTTTGAGGATATTACAATAAAATAAATTCATCAAAAAAAAAAAAAACACCACAACACAGTCTCTGAACAATAGTCGGACTGCTTGATCATCTCCACCTCCTTGAAACAGCCGTGATAATCATCCCTCCAAATTGGGTTCAAGAGACGTGAATCCTCTCACAAGGCCTTCACCAAAAACCTCATCATCATAGAGTGAAAAAAGAAATGCCAAAAGTTACAATCCAGCTGCATTTTGTTTTGATGGTTGGATCCTTTTCTTGCCAAAAAGACACGACTATATATCATGTTGACATCACATCATATTTCTCCTAAAGACTCTTTACAATCCTGCAAACACATAAAGGCGCAAACAAACTCAATTAAATGCATTTGGAAATGACACGGCACACTTAAACAAGATGCCTCTCCATGTTTCAAGAACTTGGGATAGTGATGGAAACCCAAGAGAATCAAAATCCATTGAGGAGGGACTTGTAGGAGAAGCCTTTATAAAATCTTCTTACCATGCCTTGGGTTGCATCCCTACACACTTTGTACTCGTCAAATTGGTTTCCATGACAACCCAGACAAGTAATTTTAATAATTGGGGGGTCCCATTCCATGTGGATGCAAATGGGTCAACTCGAATCCGATCCAACTACCAACAGTTTCGATGGTTGTATCTATCACGTTGTCATCACCTCAGGATATCCTTTAGCTGTTTTATAATCCTACAAGATTTCAAGGATGCAAACAAAACTCCGTTGGAAATAGGACTAGGAATTGATTTCCTTGGTGATAAGATTGAAAATAATACTGATAAACACTGCAGTAATAAACATTGTGGTAAAGAGATGTTTGAACACACTGAAATAAGTAAGTTGTGCAGAAGTGTGTTTAGAAAAACAAACAAATAAATAAACAAACATTAATACCTGGAAGAAATTGTAAGTCAAACTGATCATAGTACCTTTCAGCTTCTTTATATCATGTGTTTCCTGATGTCACATATGATGAAACATGGGCAATCTTGGACCAGTATTCTTCAGTGTCCCACTTGCATCTTCTCTCTAATTCAGCATCACATCCGCTAATCCTAAGTTCTCTCAGAGCGGTGAGGCGTTGCATTCCTTCTGGCAGCACTTTCCTATTCTTGCAACCTTCAATCGTTAAACTCTCAAGCGATGTTAGAGTGCCGATCCATTCAGGCAAGTCCATCACTTCTTTTGAACAGTTCACGATAGATAACTTTTTAAGCGTAACAGCTTGTTTGATCCCCTCTGGAAAACGAGCCAACTTGGGTAAGGATTTCAAGGTTAGCCTTTGAAGAGCAACCAAATGCTGAAAATCCTCCTCCATGTTGAATTCCAGCTCTGGGCAATAACTGATTTCCAGATCAAAGAGACAACTGTTGTTCAGCTTAGGTAATTGCTTCAAGCAATCACATCCCTCAATACAAAGTGATCTGAGGGAGGATAGGTTCATCAATCCCTCTGGCAGAGCTTCAATTTTCAGGCAAAGACGGATGTCCAATTTCTGGAGAGCAGTAAGTTTTAGTAGCATGCCTTGTGGGAAACATCCCAACTCATAAATCCAACAAATTTGAAGGTGAGAAAGTCGAGGGAGATTGTTCAACTGTCCCAGAACACTTTGATTACAATACTCCAACTTTACAGACTCAACACAGGATGGCAATGGGAAACTTGTCAGTTTAGGGCAACCATAAAGGCTCAATTTTTTAAGGCAAGGGAATGGTTGCTTTCCGGCTTCTTCTTCTAATGTTTCTTGTTGTTGAGATGAGGATGATGACAACTGTGACTTAATAGTGACAGGTGGTGCCCTCGTTAATAATCTTCTTTTAGGAATAACTACCTTTCCTGCTTCTGCTTCGGCTGCTTGTTGTTGGTCACCTTCACCTCCACCTGTTTGGGACGATGACGGCGATAATGATGACCATCCCTCCAACTCAGGCATCTCATACAATTCAAGTTCTTCAAGCGACATGAATTCCCCTGCTGCAAGTGCATCACCTCCATCGTCAATGCATTTCAACCACCTACAATGTGATAGCTTCATCTGAACTAATTTGGGAAGCAACAAACTGGGGAAGCTCACTCCATAGTAGCCTTGAACAAGAAACCGTCTTAAATTGGGAGGTTGGAGGCCTTTCATTACCTCTATTGCTGTTGCACAGTCACTGCCCATCTCTAAATCACCATAAGTATCCCCCCACAACAACTTCAGGGAGAGAAGATTTTCTTTTTGCAACAAATTGGCTTCTTTAGTATCCGTAGGATCTCTCACGTTCTCAAGCCTACTTATGCTCAACTCTCCACCAATGTTGTTCAAACCTCCCAACTCATTAATACCACCTCCACTTTCCAACCCCACAACAAAACTACTTAAGGTTTGAAGACAAGTTAGTTTTCCCATCCCAATTGGCATTTTGGTTAAATTGGTGCAGTCCCCATTATCTAAGTGTCTAAGCCTACTCATTTCACTCATGTCTTTTGGCAATGTCACAAGTTCCCCACACCGTTTGACATTCAATGTCTCCAGACTTAATAGCTTACAAATAGATTCAGGCAAGGATGTGATAGGATTGAAAGAAAGGTTGAGATACCTGAGGAGTTTCATGTTACCTATATTGTTTGGCAGTATTCTAGTCGATGTCCCACTCAAGTCCAATGCCCGTAAGCAGATAAGACGTGAGAAGATTAATTGACTCTCCTCAAATAGAATGTGGTTCCCTTTTAATAAAAGGGAACGCAAAGACGGAGGACATTTTCCTAGGAACTCGATCGAGAAAGGTGGTGTTTCTATGATGCTGGGAAAATGTGACAAGTGACGAGTTCTTCTAGTAATATTCTTTGTGCTTCCACCATCTACAATAGAAAATTCATTTCTCGTGACATCACATGCTAGATCATGCACAAGGCTGTGCATCTTACATGTTGTTATATCTCCATCTTCACCTTTTGTTATGTCTTGAAAGAAAGACCTCCATAGCAATGCCTCAAAAATCTCATTCCCCACATCTTCCAACCTCTCCATGCTTCCTCTGGATTGCACAAAACCATTTGCTATCCACAAAGAAATCAATTCTTTTTTATCAATTTCATGATCTTTTTTGTATATTGCACAATAAGCAAAACATTGCCTCAGTTGTGGTGGCAAATGATTATAACTCAATTGTAACGCAGGTAAAATGCCATTTTCTAGCAATTGCCAAATTTCACTGTTTTTCACATGTAACCACTGCCCTAGCTCTCTCTTGAGGCGCAGTGATGCCCCTAGAGCCTTTGCAGCCAAGGGTACACCTTTGCACTTCTCTACAATTTTCTTTCCAATCTTCATTAAGTCTGGCCTCTCTTTCTCATCCAATCCAAATGCACGTTCTTTGAATAAAGACCAACAATCATCTTTGGACAAAGGTTTTAGATGTTGATGAGCAAGTGTGCCAGAGATGAGTGCGACCTTTTCTAGGCGAGTGGTCACAATAACACAACTACCTTCTAGTCCATATGCCAATGTGCCCTTCAGTTTGCTCCATTTATCCTGATCGTCTTCCCAAACATCGTCTAACACAAGCAAATATCTCTTGCCATGCAGTTTCGCTTGAAGGCATCGCTGTAGAAGATCCATTTCTTCAAAATGATAAGCAGTTCCTGAGAGAGAAGCTAAGATTGTTCTCATAAGACGTTTGACATCAAAATCATAGGATACACAAACCCATGATCTAACATCAAAATGTTTTTCTACCCGCTCATCATTGTACACCAACTGTGCTAGAGTTGTCTTCCCGAGTCCACCGATACCGAGTATGGGACAGATAGAGATGTCTTTCAGACTATTCGCCTTGTTAGGCAATGGCATCTGACCTCTTGGATGGCTTGGTTGGCACCGATATTGATCCAATAATAGGCTCACCAATTTTTGTTTGTCTTTCTCTCTCCCAAAAACTGGTTCAGTTAAGACAGAACCAGTTTCTCGACCTGGACAGACTTGTTGATCAGGTACAAGATAACTAGTTTCTACAACACCCTTTTGCAAATTGAACTCACAACTTTCTTTGGCAATATTTTCAAAGCTCTCCATGAGCTCTTTGAGAGAATCAGTGACAAGGCTGCTGTTGTCTCTCATTTCTGAGAATGCTTGCAGCATACCTTCATATTCCCACTTCTCAAAAACATCATCAGCCGCATAAGAAACATCCTTTAGTTCCTGTAGCCAATCTCGAATCTCCAAATCAGTGACTTGCTTCTTCTCAGCATCAACAACGACATACTTGATTTTAGACACAGTTTTTGAAAGCTTCTTCATTTGTTTCTGGACACCCCATGCTACACCAAAGTCCTTCTCGATTAAGTTGGCGAGCTTGTCGGACACAAGTTCAACGAGTGGAGATACTACCACTTGATTTGCCATCTCGATCTGCATAAAGAAAACACTCACTCAGGTAATTGGGGATTAAGGATTAGATTATGTTGACATAACAAGCATCACTCCAACATTGAAAAAAAAGAAAGAAAATGCAACAAGGGAAAGCATATCTTAGTCTCCAATAAGAACACCTAAACATTCTATTAATATATCTTAGGAAGAAAAAGATTCAACGTTTAAGACAAAATGTTTAGTCCAAGCTGTTCTCTATTGAGCGTTATAGCGAATCAACAACCTATGTAAGATAAAGAAAACTTATGTGGTTTTTTAATTTATCTGAATAATAGCATGGGACGATCTACAGGAGTCGAAGGGGGAACTCCAGCTGATGAGTTGAGCTTATTTTTGCAAAAAAAACTAGAGGAACAAGAAGAGGTATATGACCAAAATTGTTATACTTAGGATATGATGCTCTTAATGGATTTTTAGTTTGCAAGAAAAAATAGCTGACACGAACAATGACTTGAAGTCGATAAAGCTTCAGTGGTTGGCCTGCCTTCATTGGGAACAAACAATCTATGATTCTTTTCCCACCTGCTAAGAATTGTCGATTATGCTGGTGTGTTCCTGATGTACAAGATAGATTGCAGTAAATTTTGTTTTTTGGTCTATGATTCATTACTGTTTTTTTCTTTTTTTTTGGTATCCCTTGTCCATTAATTTAGTGAGCTTTCTTAGACACTAATCCAAGGATGCTCAATTCGGATTTTGTTAGTTTCTATGGGGAAGGCTAGAAGTAAATTAAGCTTGACATAGGAATGTTACATAAGTCAATTAACCTCTACTGTCAATTAGACACTAATCCAAGGATGCTCAATTCGGATTTTGTTAGTTTCTATGGGGAAGGCTAGAAGTCAATTAAGCTTGACATAGGAATGTTACATAAGTCAATTAACCTCTACTGTCAATTAGACACTAATCCAAGGATGCTCAATGTATATAATTACTTCTCAAACATTAACCTGAATTGGTTATTTGTTACATTCACCTAAGGTTTTCCATTGGATATGATTTTAGCAATTGACAGAATATTATATTGTATAATTTCCAATGGATCGTATCAACGATAAAATTATATTTTAATTCTATAGGAATATTTTAGCCAAATCACCTAAAATTTTATTGTACTTATTAATCTGTATATACGCACATGTAGAGCATGTCGACCCCTAGTATTCTTATATTGAAATAGATGTGTACTTGTTCAAAAGATCTCTTCAATGATCGAATAAATACCAATGACTATGATTTCGTGAAATTTTACAAAATTTTGCAAATATTTCAATTTTGAGATCTTGAAATTTAAAATACTGAAATAAAAAAGTACGTTATTTTGATGAGTTATTTAGAAAATTTTAATATTTTTCATAAATTTTGGGAGTTTCGCGTTATATTGGAATAGATGGATATGTGTACTTGTTCAAAAGATCCATACATCTCAGACGGAGAAAATATAAAAAAACTAGAGATCAGATTAGAGAAAATAAGGAAAACTAGAGATCAGATTGAAAACAATAAAGAAACATGAGAAGAAAGTACCTGCTCTTCCAAGTGTTCTTCAATGAGGTTGAGCTGGATACACGGAGGTCACTGCAAGGGAATAGAGAAAGGAAGATGAAAATAAGATGTAAGAGACATGCTCATATATGAAAACAAACACATCACCTAATTTGCCTGGCTAGCAAAGTCAGTCAACACTGAATTAAATAACTAAATAGCTATATTAGACACTTAACCTCTTGTGATAAAATAATCTTACCCCACTAAGCCGATACAATCTCTAATTAGAATTAATTAATTTTCTGCCTCCCTTCCCTACTCGAGCAACTTGTGTTGATTGTATATGTAAACAGATGTACGAGATCGAGATTCCATTTGTTTTAAATTCAACAAGACGGCCAATATTATTAATTTGCCCATTGAATCAGTCTGTCCTGGCTGGCCTCCATGTATAAAGATATTCATAAGTTGACAAGGAATTATTAAACATGCACAATACAGTCTATCCTATCCTGGCTGCCCTCCATGTAGTCATCTATTACATGGTTTTGAAATATAATAGTTTAATGCATTATTGTATTGTCTTATACTCTTATTATTGAAATTAACAATTCTAGGCAGTCAGGAACACAATCATTTTTTTGTCAGGTTTTGAAAATTTTACACTTTTACCCCTTTTATAAATGATGTTTGTGGTTGTCTTTTAAAGATAATGAGTAAAAGTGCAAAAAAAAGCCGAAACCTGACTAAAAAATGGTTGTGTTTCCCGACTGCCAAGACTTACTCTATTGAAATAGATGGATCTTTGTACTTGTTCAAAAGATCCGTTCAATGGTCGAATAAATACAATGGCCAAAGTAGTTTGCAAAAGATTGGTAAAGGTTGTTTCTGAGACCAATATTGAGACTTACCCAGGGGTGACTGTATTTAGATCAAAACAAGATCCCAAATGTTTTGTAGCTTGTAGAAACCTAAATTCTACTTCAGAGACAGTTCCATACGTTCATTATTATATATTTATGAGCCCTTCTACGCAGCGACGAAGGGGGCGGGGGGTGCAGCCACTCATCCCCCTCGAGATTCGCGAAGGCATGCATCTCGAGGGGGATGAGTGGTTGCCCCCCCCCCCCCCTCGCCCCCTTCCAGCCACTGCCTCTCTCTGCCTATTCTATTATGACTTTCCCATTTTGACTTTCCTATTCTTAATTTCTTATACATATTCTAATTTTCCTTCTTACAGAAATGAATCAATCTTGGATTTGGATTTGGGTTTGGGTGTGTTGAGTGCAAACCCTACACATTCTAACATTTTCGTTTTCCAGGAAAGTTATAGATGGATGCTCAGCTTCCTATACTCAATGATTATTTTTCAAAGAGAAAACGTCTTTGATGGTTGACCTTCTTTCATTAAGTAACAACCAAATGAAAGGAGATGAAGTTTCCTCTATGCTCTGTCATTCACTTTTGAGAATTATCACTATTTCATTGTAAACTTTCATTTTTTTTTCTTAACACCGTATGGTGGTAAACGGGTTGTGAGTAGGGGACTAGCGCCTAGAGGACTAGGTGGGTAGGGGGTTGTTTATTTATTTATTATAATGTATAAAATTTAAGCATAATATCATATAAATTACTTTCAATTCAATGCCTAGATACATGTGCAAAATGTATAAAAAAAAATAGTCTTAATTTTTTTTTTCGAAGTGAAAATATTTTTTTTTTCAAAAACTCGACTAGCGCCTAGACCGATTTTTAGAACACTAATTTTGTTTAGTTTGGTTTCAAACTCATGTAACAGTGCAACTACACCTTCTTGACTAATAATATACAATCGTGAATCATGTAAGTAACAAAGGCTCTTTGAGCCTAAAAATCTTGGTGATCCATGTAATGTTTTGATTTGTCAAAAGTGTGAAATTAATCATTTTTATGTGAATATTAAAGAGGTATTAATTTTCAGCAAATTTGGTTAACATAGTGAATAAAAATTTGATACTCAAATGGCTTGAAAGTAAGAAGTGGTGTGTCCTTTTCAAAAGGGACACCCTAGTTCTGCAAAGTCACATTGGCTTACTTTGAACAGACATTATTTCTGTATAAGTATTAGTATCATACATCATTTGCAATTACCCAAAATCGTCATGAGAAACCAGAATTTGAGTAATCTCCTAGCCATTTCCAGTTCCTTTAATCAACATACTAGTATTTAAACTCTCTCTGGTTCGTTGTACCCAGTGTTGCAGTGCTTCCTCACTGGGTGTGATCGTTTTACCCTTGAGGCAGACGTCCAACAACTCTTAAGCACCCCAAAAGGGACGAAATCTGTCTTAAGGGATATACAAAATACTAGACTCAATCAAACAAATTTTTTTTATTACTGTTATGCTTCAAATTCATCTACATTCTTCTGTAAGTGTTTCTGATTTTAATTTTTGTTTATATATTTGTATGATTAAATATTGTTTGCAATATTCTGATTATCTCATTCACATTAACTATACAATATTGGGAATCATTTATTTAGTTTACTCTACTATTTTTCCAACAAATCATTTGAGCACCCCTTTTTCAGTAGAGAAACAACAAATTGAAGTTCATTGTTTAACACTTTCTTTGAATGAGATGAAAGTAAATCTATTTTGGTTCATGCACCAGTTTAATACATGAAGATTATCAAAACCGACCATCGAATGGTTTCAAATTCTAAAAATAAAATCTATTTTCTCCCAAACTCGTCAATAGAATATCCAAACATATCCTCTATTAACCATTAACTGCTACTTTAATCACTAAGGTCGTTTGCCTCTGCATCTTGGGCCTGTTGGGCTCGAACCCTCACCCTCACCTCAGGTCCGCCCACTCAGGGTCTCACAGTTATTAATGATGAGCAGAAAAATACATATTCCCTTAGCATTAAAGGAAAGAAGATTGTGTTGGCACCTCGTCGAGAATGAATCCTTCATACCCCGGTAGCCAATAATACTAACCTGGTTTCTATGTCCAGGTTTTTAGTTGAGATTGAGCGCGGAGACGTGATCTATGCTCTGCTGTCTTATGGGAATAGTGCAGATGTGAATCCCGATTTGCCAGCAGAGGTGCAACAGCTGCTAGTAGAGTTTTCTGACCCGATGCCAGAGGATCTTCCTCTTGGGTTGCCTTCTATGAAGGCTATTCAGCATCGGATAGGCCTTGTTTCGGAGTTCAGTTTACCTAATCGACCGGCTTATCGCCTCAGTCCCAAGGAATCTGAAGAGTTGCAGCGACAGGTGGTAGAGTTGTTGGAGAGGGGCTACATCCGTGAGAGTATGAGCCCATGTGCAGTTCCTGCTCTACTGGTGCCGAAGAAAGATGGCTCCTGGCATATGTGTGTTGACAGCAGAGCAATCAACAGGATTATAGTGAAATACAAGTTTCCAATTTTTCGCCTGGATGATATGTTTGACCAGCTGTCCGGTTCTAAGGTCTTCTACAAAATTGACCTTAAAAGCGGATACCGCCCAACACATTTATGAGATTTATGCATCAGGTTTTACAGCCTTTCATGGGGAAATTTGTTGTAGTTTACTTCGACAACATCCTCATTTATAGCCCGACATGGGTGTCACATTTTGATCATCTCCGTGTCGTTTTTTATATGTTCAGGAAGGAGCGTCTGTTCATCAATCAGAAGAAGTGTTCTTTCTTCACTAATTCTGTAACTTTTCTAGGTTTTGTTGTGCCTACTGATGGTGTTCATGCAGATCAGTTGAAGATATATGCGGTCTTGGAGTGGCCCAAACCAAAGACCTTACACGGTGTCAGAAGTTTCCATGGATTGGCATCATTCTACCGTCGATTCATCATAAACTTGAGCACTCTGATTGCTCCTATCAAAGAGTACCTCAAGCAGAAGATGACAGAAACACCAATTTTAGCACTTCCTAATTTTGAAAAGGTGTTTGAGGTAAACTGTGATGCATCTAGGGTTGGCATTGGTGGTGTTCTGAGTCAAGAGGAGCGCCCAATAGTTTTTTAGTGAGAAGCTATCAGGATCAAAAAAGAATTATTCCACCTATAATCTAGAGTTTTATGCCATACTTCAGTCCCTGAAGCATTGGCATCACTACCTAGTACAAAGGGAGTTCATTTTTATCACTGATCATGAGGCCTTGAAGTACATCAATGGCAACCACAAGCTGAGTAGACGACATGCCAAGTGGGTGGCGTACTTGCAGGAGTTCACGTTTGCGCTGAGGCACCAAGCAGGGAGTCTGAACCATGTCGCAGATGCATTGATCCATCGTACATTACTCCTCACCACCATGAGCACCAGAGTCGTAGGATTTGAGGCTTTATCTGATATGTATGTTGCAGATCCTTCCTTCGGTAGGTAATTCAGGAGGTAACTGATGGTCAACGACATGACTTTATTTTGCATAATGGTTATATCTTTCGTGGATTATAGTTGTGCATTTCAGATTGTTCATTAAGGCAACAGATTATTAGTGAACTTTATAATGAGGGTCAGGGCGAGATAAGACGTTGGCCTTGATTTCTTCTAACTATTATTGGCCCAAATTGACCAGTGACGTAGCTCATTATGTGAAACATTGTTATGTGTGTCAGCGATCCAAGGGAGTTCTCACTAATGCGGACTTTGTACACACCTTTACCTGTACCTGAAGCCCCTCGATTTGATGTCAATATGGACTTTGTGTTGGGCTTACCCCGTACCCAATGGGCCTTGAATTCTATTTTGGTTGTGGTTGACACATTTTTCAAGATGGTCCATTTTGTAGCTTGCACAAAAACAATGGATGTTGCCCGGATCGCCCATCTTTACTTCAGGGAGATTGTGCGTTTACATGGTATTCGCCGATCCATTACTTCAAATCGTGACACCAAGTTCATGAGTCATTTCTAAAGGAGTTTATTGGAGAAACTGGGGACGAAATTGAATTTTAGCAGCGCCTACCACCCCCAGAAGGATGGTCAGACCGAGGTGGTGAACCGGAGTTTGGTAAACCTTTTGAGGAGTTTGGCAGGAACTAAACCGAGATAGTGGGATTTGGCGTTACCTCAAGCAAAATTTTCCTATAACAAATTAAAGAACAGAACCACAGGAATGAGCCCATTTGAGATTGTCTGTGGTCAGAATCCATCCGGGGTGCTTGACTTAGTCCCTATTCCACGTGTGGGTCGTTTGAGTCACAAGGCAGATGCGATGGCAGAACATCTTCGGGGTATCCATGACTAGGTGAAGCTAGCAATTCACGAGAGTAATTAAGGTTCAGGCCGACAGTCATCGTCGTCAGATACTTTTGGAGGTTGGTGATTTTGTTTGGGCAGTATTAATCCGTGATCGTTTTCCTGTTAGAGAGTATAATAAGCTTAAGGAACGGAAGATTGGACCCTGTGAGATCCTGCAGAAGATCAATGATAACGCCTACAGATTGGGCTTCCCCAGTCATTTAAGGACTTATGATGTCTCTAATGTAAAGCACCTGAGTCCTTGTTTTGTGGATTCCGATGAAGCTATTGTGAATTCGATGACGAGTTCTTTCCAACTCGGAGCGACCGATACAGGAGGATCCGAATCAGATGACGCTGAGTTGTCAGATAGCACGTTGTTGGCACTGAGATACCTTGAGTTGACAGATCAGCGCAAAGATGGCAGGTAATCGTGATATTTTCCTAATTGGGGCAGTTTTTGGTGCGTTTTGGTATTTTGGCCATAACTTTAGCTACGGGTATCAGAATCGTACATATGATGACCCCAATTCGGAAGCTCTTTTCTGCGCGCACGTCGTGGCCACAGAGCTATGCTTGGTGCACATCTTTTCCAAGGTCAAAATCCATTGTTTCCGCTTCCGAATCCACAATTTTAGTAATTTTTTTATTTTATGGTAATATTTCATTTATCGTTTAGGAAGTGATTTTAAACCTGATTTGGGCTAGATTTTTGGCAGATTACTTCTTTTATTACGTATTTCATTTTGACATGATTATTGAGATTTTTCTATTTTTGGTAAAATTCTAACAATGACGAATTTTAGCTATAAAGCCCGGCTTGTGGGCTGACTTTCAGATACTTTTGATTTTCATAATTTTGAGTTGAACATCATATATGTTTCCCTGTGTTTTGGGCAATCCTCTTGTGTTTTTTCCTGTGAATTGTCTGTTGAAACTAGCCTGCAAAATAATCGTTATTCTGTTTGGCGTCAGATAGAGTAAAAGAGATGGCTCTTGGTGTTCATTTCAAAACTGGGAGGTTCGGCAGTATGCAATTTTGCAGTGACTGCTGGTCAGGTTGGTTGCTTGAAAAGGCCCCTGTTGTTGGAGCATTTTTGGGACACAATGCACGGCTTCGTTTTGGGACAGCACGCACGGTTTTAGGGCTTGCAGGCGTGGACGGCTACTTTGGTGGTTTAGGAGGTTCTGTTTTGAAACAGAGCAGCTCAACAGTTTGTGTCTGTTTGGGCTCTCTGTTTTGAAACAGAGCCTGTAACAGAGGCTGTTCCATTTTTTTAATGCAGAAGTTGGACCGTGGTTCTTTGAGTTTAATTCTTAGCACTCTGTTGATATGGAGTAGAAGGAGGAACTACTCTTTTCTTGGCTTCCATTGTCTTTGGCTACTTAGAATGTTTTTGGTGAAGGGCCTTATTAAGGTCCTCTTCTTTGAATTCTTGATTTTAGGCCTTAAAGCTTTGGGTTTTTTTTTTTGATTTGGTTCTTTGGTTTAGACCATAGATTTTTGTTTTTTTTTATTTTTTCGGGTAAAGTCGTCATGTACCTTTGACTGGTGTAAAATATTTTTTTTATCAAGTAGTAAAGGTTTGGCATCTCATAGATGCCCCTCCTCTATGGAGGTTAATTTAAAAAAAAAAAAATAATAATAATAAATTAAAATTAATAATAATAATAATAATAATAATAATAATAATAATAATAATAATAATAATAATAATAATAATAAAATAATAATAATAATAAAAAAATTAAAAAAAAAAACCCTAAATTGCTTATTTGTTACATTACCTAAGGTTTTCTATTGGATATGATTTTAGCAATCTGAATATTGTATAATTTCCAATGGATCACAGAAAAGATAGAATAGTATTTTGAAATTCTAAAGGAATGTTTTTTTGCTAAGCAAAGAAATTTGTTATTTTTACACTATCATTTGATGAACATTAAGCCACTTGAGCATTCGGTGTTTACAACAGGCTAAAAGAGCTAATCAAGTGACGGTCTTGGATTTAAAAAAATGAAGGTAATTTTGACTTACCTTCTCAAACTCAAAATTTTCTAGTAATAAATGGTTTAGTCATTTTTTTTGTGACCAAAGAACCCTTATTTACCTAAATCAAGGTCCGCCATGACATATATTAACAAATTCGAGATGCCTAGTTTAAAAAAAAATGCTATGTCAATTGAGCCATACATCTCAGAGTGGAGAAAACATAAAGAAACTAGAGATCAGATTGTTGAAAATAAAGAAACATGAGAAGAAAATACCTGCTCTTCCAACTGTTCTTCAATGAGGTCGAGTTTGATACATACAGAATGCTGCAAGGGAAATAGAGCAAGGAAGATGAAAATGAGAGCAACAGATATGCTCAAATGTGAGCCTGGCGAAAACAAACAAATCAAAAATTAAAAAATTAAAAAAAAAAAAAAAAAAAAAAAAAATCACCTAGTTTGCCTGTAGCTACCTTCCCTACTCCAGCAGCTTGTGTTGACTGTATAATCATTGATTTTAATGAATAAGAATTTAATTAGTTTTCTGGCTACCTTCCCTATTCTCCAGCAAGTTGTGTTGACTGTATCTACCTATCTATGTAAACTGATTTATGAGATCGAGATTCCATTTATTTTTATCATATTGATCAAAATTCAACATGACAGCCAATACTATTTGCATATTGAATCTGTATGGCTGGCCTACATGTAATAGATATTCATAAGTTAACAATGAATCTTGATATAAAATATGATCAAACATGCACAATTCAGTCTATCCTTGCTGGCGTCCATGTGGTCATCTATTACATGATTTTGAAATCGAAAATTCTAGGGGTCGAGGGAGGGAACGAGGGAAAGAGGCGAGGGCCCATCCGCCTCGAGATGAGCGACATCGTACATTAAATTTTATTTTTCCCGAAAATGTATTTGACGCACAAAATTATCTACTATATCATAATATAACCTTAAGTCCGTCAAATTTTATTTTTCCCGAAAATGTCTCTCCAAAGTAAAATAATTTCATCAAGTTCGGTTGCAAATTGAAATAAAATTAAATGATTGCTAGAAAACTTATACCATATTAATGCATACTAGCAAAATCGGCGAGTGTAAGTTTTTAAACTAATGTCCCAAAATTATTCCAATTAAAATTTTTTTGCCAAATCACCTACAATTTTATTTTGTACTTATTAATTTTTAATAAAATACTCTTATATTGAAATAGATGGATTTGTGTACCTGTTCAAAAGATCCGTTCAATGGTCGAATAAATACCAAAGACTGTGATTTTGTGAAATTTTACAAAATTCACGAAGTATCTCAAAATTTAAAGCACTGAAATAAAAAAAGTACGTTATTTTGACAAGTTATTTCCAAAATTTTCATGTTTTCCATAAATTTTGGCAGTTCGTGTAAACCCCAAAAAGTTATGTAAATTTTATCAGCTGAAATATTTCGTCATTTTTGTAAATTTCGATATTTTGGTGTAAACTCCAAAATTATGAAGAAAATTACATTTATAGGGCTACTTGTGTGCTTAGGCTTCATTTAATATATTTAATGTTTTTATTAGGTTAATTGACTTGTATCTTACTTTTCCACATATTCTTGAAATTTTTATATTTTTATTACCATACAACAAAATATTTCTTAAAATTAGAAGACCGGAACTATTTCGAAAGAGAAAGTCGCAACAATCCTTGACAAATCAGAGATGCCTAGTTGAAAAAAAAAAAAAAAAAAAACTTGCAAGTAAATTGAGAGCCATACATCTAAGACTAGAGAAAATATAAAGAAACAAGATCAGATTAGAGAAAATAAGAAACATGAGAAGAAAAACTAGAGATCAGATTGGAGAAAATAAAGAAACTTCATAAGAAGAAAGAAAGTACCTACACTTCCAAGTGTTCTTCAATGAGGTTGAGATTGATACACTGAACACTGCAAGGGAAGTAGAGAAAGGAAGATGAAAATGAGATGCAACAAATATGCTCAAATGTGAGCCTGTTAAAACAAGCTAAATACTTAGTCTGCCTGCTAGCAAAGTCAGATAATACTCAATTAAATAACTAAGTAGACAGATTAGGCACTTAACCGCGTGTGATTAAAGAATCTTATCCCACTATTCCGCCAGTCTGTCTCTAATTAGCGTTACCTAATTGCTATAAAATATAATCATTGACTTTGATGAACGCGACTTTAAATAGTTTTCTGGCTCCCTTCCTTACTCGAGCAACTTGTATTTCATCTATGTAAACCGATTTATGAGATCGAGATTCCATTTAGTTTTGTCATATTAATAATCCAACAGGACGGTCAATACTGTTTGCCCATTGAATATCTGATATAAAATGTGATCAATCATGCACAATAAATCTATTACATGGTTTTGGATAAATAGAACTCTCGTGCATATGAAGAAGAAATATTCCAAAGCCCACTTATACGGAGTATTGGATAAATAGAAATATGTTCCAGAGTATTAACATTGAAAAGAAATACTAATTACGTTGTACATGATTTATTATGAGGGTTTATATATAGACCAAGTTTCCAATCTAAGATCATGCTCTGTTATCTATATTGACAATCCTTTTTGCCCCCTAATGTGTCTGTACCATGAGCAATGCCCCCTAATGTATAGTTCAGCAACCTTCTTCAACCAACTGATCCCATCGTAAAATAAATAAACTACATTGCAGCCATAAACAAACTACAAGGTTTCTCGTACACGTCTTGTATTTATAGTGACAGTGGCACACAACAGTTTGTGACTTCGTATTTCTTAGGGAATTGGTGGTAGGAGAAGCATCGTCTTTGTCATAGTTATATTGTAGTTCAAAAACATGGTATCCCCGAACCGGTGTGGAGTCTGAGTAAGCGGACAAGCAGCTTCCTATATTTCAAGATTACATGAGAAGTTCGTGAGCACCAAGTTTCACCAAAACATGTATAGCATGCATCTTTTGTGAATCATGTCCAAGTATTAACCTTCTTAGAACTCTCACCACCACTTGGATTTCTATATACGGATTTAACACGTGTACAAGCCAACAATAGCTCCACCATATGTTCTTTTTCTTCTTCTCTCCCATAATAAACTTCCTCAGTTAAGACAAAAGCCTGTTTCTTTACTAGCAAAGATTCGATCGCATTTTTCTACAACACCGTCATAATATGAGAGGAAGGAAAGTAAGAATAAAAGTCGACAATAATGACTTGAAGCCTATTAAGCTTTTTCCAATAGTTGATCTACAGACAAAAGTAGGACTCTTACTTGATATGGTGCTGTTGAAAATTTGGTTTTTAAAAATAAAATAAAATGGGTGTATATCTGGATTTGAACCCTGGACCTCTCTCTTATTTTGATCTATGGATCACTCTCTAATTTTAGTCCCATATCTATTATACAACTCTTTGTGGTAGCGTTTATAACGACATTGTTAGGATTTGAGCTTGGGCCCCTTGGGGATATCACTCTTTTATGAGAAGAGGAGAGATAAACTCTCACACCCGCTACCCATCCAATCAATCAAGTCAAGTCATTTAGAGAGCAACCCACTTTTTGCTGAAAATTTATTTAAACAAAAATAAACTTTTGAATTTTTGAAGAGGGACTGAATCTAGACGGGATGTATCCGGACGTCTCTCTAAAACACACGTTTGGCATAAGTCGCGGCGGGATTCTTTCTCCACGATTTGATTTTATTATCCACGCAATTGATGCCAATGTATATAGTCTGTATTTCATTTTCGAATGTACGATTTTCACTCTATAAATACCATTTTGATTTAGAGTTTTAGACACAAGAAAAAAATAAGAAACAGAGTGTTCTTCTTTCGAAATCAGAGAGTATACAGTTCTGAATCAAAGAAAAGTTTTTGCAAATAGTCTTCGTGTTTACAATCAGTTTTCGTTTATCGAGTTTTTTGCTTCTTGCTAATTTATATCAATGGTATTGGTGATTCCGAGCAAATAAGGAGATTAAGGGTGAAGAGCATTCCGTTCATCAACTGTGCAATTGTTTGAATGAGACAGAGAAGATTCTGGGCTGTTTTATCCTGGGGACGGTGGGGCTAATACACTGCTTGCACGATTTTGGGCAGAGCCGCGAAACGTCTTAAAGAGAGCGACCTAGTCCGCGACTCAACCCAAGAATAATTGGTACCTTCATTCGTAACTTTTAATTTGAATTCATTACAGCAGTTTACAACAATTTTAAGACGATTTCTATGTCTGCCATGACTTCTATTACTGAACTTGCTGCAAAAGACCTTAATAGGCCCTTCCGTTTTGAGGGCCAACATTTTAAAAGATGGAGACAAAAAATGTTGTTCTTCCTAACAACACAAAAAGTTGCATATGTTTGTAATACTGAAAAACCTAGACACTGCCTGCTGAACCTGATGATACCCAAACTAAAGAATTAGACCGTTGGATTGAAAATGATTTTTTGTGTAAAATTTTTATCCTGAATGGTTTTTCTGGTGATCTATATGATTGTTACTGTTCTGAAAAAACTGCTAAGGATATTTGGGAAGCCCTTAGGAAAAAATATGACACTGAGGAGGCTGGTACAAAGAAATATGCTGTCAGTCGTTACCTGAAATTCCAAATGACTGATGACAAGTCTGTGGAAACCCAATCACACGAGCTTCAAAAGATTGCTCATGAAATTATATATGAGGGAATGACTTTAGATGAGCAATTTCAAGTAGCTGTTGTGATAGACAAATTGCCCTCTAGCTGGAAAGATTTTAAGAATGTCCTTAGGCATAAAACCAAAGAGTTTTCCCTAGAAAGCCTGATTACCCGACTTCGTATTGAGGAGGAAGCCAGAAAACAAGATCAGAAAGATGAAGTTCTGATTATATCAAACCCAAAGAAATCTACCCCTGTGTCTCTGAAACCCAATGGAAAGACAATGAAAAATCAGAATCACAATAAAAATCGGAACCAACAGAACCGGAACAACCAGAACCGCAACCATCAGAATCAGAATCCTCCGCGAAATCAGAATGGACAAAAACATCCCTCCAAGAATGATTCAGCACAGTTCCTATGCTACACCTGTGGTAGGCCAGGGCATATGGCCAGGAACTGCCGGAACGGATCTCGCCCTGCAGCTCAGGAGAACCTAACCGAAGACCAACTTATTGCCATGATCTCTGAGATCAATTTTGTTGGTGGATCCGAGGGATGGTGGGTTGACACTGGTGCTTCTCGACATGTCTGCTATGATCGAGAAATGTTCAAGTCCTATTCTGAAGCTGAAGACAAGAAAGTGTTGTTGGGTGATTCCCACTCCACTATCGTTGCTGGAACTGGAACAATAGAACTGAAGTTTTCCTCTGGAAATACTGTTATCCTGAAGGATGTCCTGCATACTCCAGAGATGAGGAAGAACTTAGTTTCTGGTTATCTTCTGAACAAGGCTGAGTTTACTCAAATTATAGGGGCTGATTTATATACTATCACAAAGAATAATGTATTTGTGGGAAATGGTATGCTACTGATGGAATGTTTAAGTTAAATGTTGACGCAAATAAAATTTCTAGTTCTGCTTACATGTTGTGCATTTTTAATATTTGGCATGCTAGACTTTGTCATGTTAATAAGCGTACTATTAAAAACATGAGTAACTTAGGACCAATTCCAAAATTGTCCTTAAATGATTTTGAAAAGTGCAACTATTGTAGTAAAGCTAAGATAACCAAAACACCACATAAATCTGTTGTTAGAGAATCTGAACCTTTAGATCTGATACACTCAGATATATGTGAACTTGATGGTATCTTGACTAGAAATGGAAAACATTATTTTATTACGTTTATTGATGATTGTTCTGATTATACCTTTGTCTATTTAATGAAAAATAAAAGTGATGTCTTTGATATGTTTAAATTATTTTTGACTGAAGTTGAAAATCAATATAATAGAAAAATTAAGAGACTTAGGAGTGATAGAGGCACTGAATATGATAGCAGTACTTTCATAGAGTTCTATAATTCTCAAGGAATTATTCATGAAACAACTGCACCATATTCTCCTGAGATGAATGGCAAAGCTGAAAGGAAAAATAGAACTTTTACCGAGTTAGTAGTTGCCATAATGCTCAACTCCAGTGCTGCATCGCACTGGCCGGTGGGGAGAAATTATCTTGACAGTCTGTTATGTGCTAAATAGAGTCCCCAAATCGAAAAGTAAAACCTCTCCCTATGAGATTTTGAAAAATAGACAACCAGCGCAAACTTGTCTTATTTGAAAACTTGGGGTTTGTTTAGCTTAAGTTAGAATTCCTGATCCTAAAAGGAATAAGCTTGCTAGTAGGGCATATGAATGTGTATTCATAGGATATGCCATGAATAGCAAAGCTTATAGATTCTATAATCTTAAAGATCAAGTTATTATAGAATCAAACGACGTTGACTTCTATGAAGATAAATTTCCTTTTATTTCGAGGAATAGTGGGGGTACATCCTCAAATAACGTACCCTTGATCAGGGTTAATGAAACCGATAAAGCCACATAATCTGAGCCTAGGAGAAGTAACGGAAACGAACTTCTAAAAACTTTTGACCAAATTACTATGTCTTTTCAGTTGAGGAGGATCCCCTTAGTTTTCAAGAAGCTTTATCCTCCATAGATGCCAATTTTTGGGAAGAGGCTATTGATAATGAAATGTACTCTCTTGAGTCTAATAGAACCTGGCATTTAGTCGATTTACCATCAGGTTGCAAGACAATAGGATGTAAACGGGTATTTAAGAAGAAATTGAAACCCGATGGTAATGTTGACAAGTTCAAGGCTCGTCTCATAGCCAAAGGGTATAGACAGAGAGAAAATGTTGACTTCTTTGATACATATTCTCCTGTTACTAGGATTACATCTATTCGGGTGTTAATTTCTCTTGCTGCAATACATAATCTAGTATTGCATCTAATGGACGTTAAGACTGCGTTTCTTAATGGCGATTTGGAAGAAGAAATTTACATGGACCAACCTGAAGGTTTTGTTATTCCAGGGCAAGAACATAAAGTTTGCAAACTAGATAAATCGCTTTACGGTTTGAAACAAGCTCCAAACCAATGGCATGAAAAATTTGATAATCTTGTTATCGCACATGACGTTAAAGTGAACGAAAGTGACAAATGCATTTACTATAAAGCTGAAAATGGCATTTGCACTATTATATGTCTATTTGTGGATGACTTGCTTATCTTTGGTTCTAATATCCATGCCGTGAATAAAGTGAAAGCTTTATTGTGTGCAAACTTTGATATGAAAGACCTTGGAGAAGCGAGTGTAATTCTTGGTATCAAGATTACTAGGTCTGTAAAGGGAATTTCTTTGGATCAATCACACTATAGAGAAGATCCTCAATAAATATAATTACTCTGACTGTAAACCTGCATGTACTCCTTATGATTCTAGTGTAAAGTTGTTCAAGAACACCGGTAACGGTGTTAGACAATCTGAGTATGCGAGCATCATTGGTAGTCTTAGATATGCTACCGATTGCACTAGACCCGACATAGCTTATGCTGTTGGATTACTATGCAGATTTACTAGTAGACCTAGTATAGAGCATTGGCATGCAATTGAAAGGGTCATGAGGTAAATGAAGAGGACTAAGAACCTCGAATTACATTATCAGAAGTTTCCCGCTGTCCTTGAAGGATATAGTGATGCTGATTGGAACACCCTTTCAGATGACTCCAAAGCCACCAGTGGCTATATTTTCAATATAGCTGGTGGAGCTGTTTCTTGGAAATCAAAGAAACAGACCATTCTGGCACAGTCCACGATGGAGTCAGAGATTATAGCACTAGCCACAGCTAGTGAAGAAGCAGGTTGGCTGAGAAACCTGCTAGCAGAGATCCCTTTATGGGAAAGACCGATTCCAGCTGTCTTGATCCATTGCGATAGTACCGCAGCTATTGCAAAAATACATAACTGTTATTATAATGGCAAGAAACAAAAAATACGTCGTAAGCACAGTACGGTTAGAGAATTTCTATCTACTGGTGCTATGAGAGTGGATCATGTACGAACTGATGCGAACTTGGCTGATCCTTTGACGAAAGGACTAGCTAGAGAGAAGGTTTTCAAAACCTCGAAAGGAATGGGACTAATCCCCTTAGATTGATGAGTTATTCATGATGGTAACCCAACCTACAGACTGGAGATCCCAAGAAATAGGTTCAATGGGTAATAACAAGTCGTGAATGATATGATGTGAATCATGCTGACAAAATAGCAATCCCATTCCTAGATTAAAGCATGAATTCCTGAAGCGATTGTCGGATGAATTAAAAAACTCTTAATGAGGTCTATACTCTATGTGGAGTGGAGTACCTAGCTACAGGAGTACTCTTGATAGACTCACCTAAGTGATTGTGGAAGTTTGGCCGCTTCCTATGGAATTTGTGGGCAAAATTCCTAGAGCCTTCATTATACTGGAATATACGTGCATGGCCGTAAGGCACGGGCTTTTTAGACTTCACCCTGGTAAGGTTGTGCATGTAATGTCTGTTAGAGATAGAGTTCAAAACTACGAGTTACTCTAGTATAATCTAAAGCATGAACACTACGCAAGAGTTCAAGTCGAAAGACACTTTTGTTTATGCACAATCTTATATTTTTTAGATTGCTCGATGAAAATTGTTTTTAAAAATCCAAGTGGGGGATTGTTGAAAATTTGGTTTTTAAAAATAAAATAAAATGGGTGTATACCTGGATTTGAACCCTAGACCTCTCTCCTATTTTGATCTATGGATCACTATCTAATTTTAGTCCCATATCTATTATACAACTCTTTGTGGTAGAGTTTATAAGGAGATTGTTAGGACTTGGGCTTGGACCCCTTGGGGGTACCACTCTTTTAAGTGTTATAATAGGTTTGACACCAATGCTCCTAATCCATGGAACTCTACTCCTCAGTCATCCTTTTCTGGATCTCCTTCTGCTATGACCACTCCTCGTCATGCCTTTTCTGCTACTAGTCAGCCTCCTATGTCTGATATGAGAACCAATGCTCAGTCTACATTGAGTTCAGGTGAGGCTTCTACATCCTCTGATTACAGATGGTTTCCTGATTCTGGTGCTACCGACCATTGTACTCCTTATGCTCAGAGCCTCATGACTTCGGTTCCTTATCGTGGTGAAGATAAGTTGTTTGTTGGTGATGGCTCAGCCTTACCTATTGAGAACATTGGTCAGTCCTTTATTCAGTCCTCTAATTCTTCAAAATTTTTACTTCTTCAGAATGTTCTTCAAGTTCCTAAGCTGACTAAAAATTTGCTTAGTGTTTCTCGTTTTGCAAAGGATAATAATGTCTATTTTGAGTTTCATCCTGACCTTTGTTTTGTCAAAGATCAGGTCACTCATCGAGTTCTTTTGGAAGGGAAGCTTAACAACATGGTATCAGAGCTATAAGCTTCTCCTTCTACTATTTAGATCTCAGTTCTTCAAGAAGTCTTTAATGGCCGAATCTTCCTCCAATGCGACTTCACTCATGAATTCTGCCATGACAGAGTCTAAGCCTGTGATCTTCTCTCATTCATTATCTGTCAAATTGAATGAGCATAACTATCTGTTGTGGAAACAACAAGTATTAGCTACGATCAAAGGGCATAAACTGCAACATTTCATTGAGAATACCTCACCTCCATCCAGGTTTCTATCCATGGATGATCAAACAAACAACAGAGTCAATCCTGATCTTCTTACCTGGGAACAACAAGATCAGCTTCTATTCTCTTGGCTCCTATCTTCCATGACTGAATCTTTGCTTACCAGGTTAGTCGGTTGTACCACTTCTGCTCATATTTGGAAGATTCTTGAGACTTTCTTCAATTCTCAGACTGTAGCAAAAATTTCTCAATTCAGAACTCAATTACAATCTCTCAAGAAAGGAGGACTTTCAATCAATGACTACTTATTAAAGCTCAAATCCATTATTGATCAGTTAGCATCAGTAGGACACCAATTATCTTCTAAAGATCACATTAATGCTATCTTTGATGGATTGCCTCAGATATATGATACTTTTGTAGTATCTGTGAGTTCCAGATCTGATGATTATAGTGTGGCAGAGGTTGAGGCTCTCTTGCTTGCTCAGGAATCCAGAATTGAATGGCATACTAAAGATCTAGATATCTTAAGTTCGGTTAATGTGGCACATACAGCTCATAAACCTTCTCCTAGATCATTTGTATCCAACTCTCAAGGGTGGAGACCTCAATCAAGACCTCCATTTCAATCAAGAAGTTCAATACAAAGATCATACAACACCTTTGACTTGAGAAATGTTGAAAGATACCGAAATGACATGCAACTAATGTTAACTGAGTGAACAACATGTAAGGCAAAAATCAAAAAACAAATAAGGAAGCTATGGATGCTAACAAAATGGAAGCATGTACTGAAGTTGGATGTACTGACGATATGGATGCTACAAAAAATGGAAACATGTAAGGCAAAAACGGAAGCATGTACTGAAGCTACAAATATGTAGTAAACAAACATATGGAAGTTGGATGCTCTATGTGATGCACATATGGAAGCTGTGAATGCTGCAAATAGAGACGTTTTCAATCAAAAACATACTGAAGATGCAAAGAAGTTTTCAGTCAATCAACTAATGAATGATGTGATGAGCTACCTGTTCATAGTAGTGTTAATGAAGAGAATAGTAGTGAGATTTTTTATCTCTTCTTTCACCAAGATTTTGATCTCTTCTTTTTAGTAAGTTTACTTGAGCTTTGCTATGATAAGAAACCAACCTGTTGAGAGATACTAATTGTGGTTTAGTGTTTGTGTTTTAGTGTTTTAAACTCACCGTCTCTATAAATAAAAATCATGTTCTTAATTCGGATTGAAGCTTCAAAATAAATTAAAGAGCCAACTTTAACACATCGATAACTTGAAAAACAATGAAAAACAATCTTATATTAACATTTAGGTTAAGTGGATCTATTCCTATGCCACTGCATGGGTCTGAATGACTATTTTAAGTGAGAATTCCAGTAACATTTGTGTTTAGGCAGAGTCTAGGCCATGCAACACACTTCGTGAATAAATTTGTACGCCTAGCATGCTCAAATATTTGGATGTTGAACTATACACCAAGAAAATCTGATACTGCAGCCCACTAATCTGATACAGACTCCAACTGTATGACCTTCTTTTAATGGAATTGGTTTTTTTTTTATCTGGCAGCTTATATCCGGGTTCATGAGTTCTCAAAGTGCTCTCCATAAACTATCTAGGTTTTGCAATCCATCGGTCGTTACGTAAGTATTAAGAAATAAACATGTGAAAGATAACTTTATATCAACTGTAATTGAAGGTATTGATAGAATGTAATAAAGGACCTCACAATTGAGTGGATTGAGGAGCACTATTTCGGATTGGAAACCATTTTGCTTTGGATGGAAATTCAAGACCAAAGGCAGAAATATGCAGGTAATAACCATACTCTTCTAATCTCAGATTCTTACAACTCTAGGTATACTTGTTTCAAACCTATTCATTTAGACCCTTCACTAAAATTTTTTAACATGTTTGCTAATCTAATTATGCTATCTTACTGTTTCCCTTTTGTTGGACACCATGTACGTCATCTTCTTCATCCATTTATCTCCCATAACAAAATGGTGCCAATTGATTTTACAGATACTTAGGGGCTTAAATGATTGATGACAAATGCACGCAATGCCTTGGAGTGTGTAGAAGTTGGAATTAAGGTCTTACTGTTTGATTATGAAAACTCGTACCGTATGACCAAGATGGACTCAGAGACTCGACATCCTCTCGTGACCAAAGTTCATAACTGGGACGAAGTGGAGTGAGAGCTACGTTCATGGATCACTTCTTGAAATCACGCTGCTGTCCTCAGTCTATAGCCCAATTCACGTCACCCGCAACAAGTTGTTTGATCAGCTAGATGAGAAATACCCAAAAATCATCAAAGAGGGATTCAATCATACCTTGAGTTTCTTTTCTTTGGTTGCTCTTCTAGACAAACTCTAAATCCCTGACTACAGTGTTAGAGAGAATTCAACAGATTAGACAAACTATAAATCCCTGACTACACAAAAATTACAGCAATTTGTGAACAAAGAAATTCAATTTTAGACACACTCTAGTTGAAACAATGTGCCCCAAGCAAATTTCACTAAGAGATGAAAATACCCAACAATAATAAACATAAACATTGCAAAAAGAACCAATGCTCAAGCAATTTCGCGAAATCAACATTCACTTAATATATATTACACCTAATGAATATTGTCTCATTAAAATCTGATTGTGCCTTTCACTTTACCAGTTGAATAAAATGTAATTGAAAAAAATTTGCATTTTTTAAATAAAGTCATCATACATTGCTAATGATTTTCAGGCAACACCTGGCTTAGATATTCAGAGAATCGAAACTATAAAGCACACCCAAAGGAACCAATGCTAGAGTGATTTCCTTCCATCAAAATGCATGCTTGTCTATAAAAAGATCAAAATCAATGCAACATCATGATACCCAAATCACTGAAATTGATTCCAAACAAACAATCTACTCTAGGGCTTATGCTAAAATAACACCAAAAGTGAAATCAAAGCTTGAAAATGCAGAGAAGTTTAAAGCTTGGAGAGGGTTGCTTACCACCTCCACCACCACCACCACAGCTGAGAGATAGAAGAGATGAGCTGATAATGAGATAGAGCTAAAGTGAGTTCCAGATTGGAGTCTGTTAGAATATACTTCCACTGTGGAGACAGAGCACTTTATTGTGAGTGTTCTCATACAATCTACACTACTACTCTACTGTTTTTGAGCTACTGAAGAATTTTCTTTTTCTTTCTTTATTGTTTTTTTATCCATATTATTTTGCCTTGTGACTGGTTTCCATGATTAAGTTTGTGAATATATAAAAAAATGTTTCTTGAATTTCAGGCTGGTGCTGTTTCAAAAAACAATCGAGGATGGCATAAATCTATCCTCCTATCTCCCCGAGCAACAATGTAAGAAAGATGGGTGATTCAATGAAGTTAATCTCAAGGGACTCAATGAGGTTGGACTCTAAATCCCTAAATTCAATTGAAATTTTAGACAAACTCTAAATCCCTGTCAATAGTGAAGGTTTACATTGCTCAAGTGAATACTTGCATGAAGCAAAACCACATAAAACAGTAACAAAACCAAAATTTAGTGTACTTTGACCTAAATCACATTCCAGTAGATCATTCACATTCCAGTAAATCACCAAATCGAAGAATGAAATCAACAAAAAAAATAAGAAGAAGAAGAAGAGATAAAAAAAAAAAAAAAAAATCAAACTGTTTTGCTTTGCGGAAAGAAAAAAAATCTGTAACAGATCTAAAGAAGAAGAAGAGGAGATCTAAAGAAGATGAAGGATCTTACCTGGAAGGAGATGTGAACTGATTTCCTATTCTTCTTCAGCAATGTATCTTCTTCTTCCTCTTCTTTCGTTTTCTCCTTCTTTGGTCCTTCGAGAATCGGTGGTGGTAATGGTTGTAAGAACCAATCCAGAAACCCTTCTTCTCCCTTTGGCAGAATGAGATGAAGAATCAGTGGAGAAGGTCAAAACCTTGTGGAGAAACTTCTTCTTCTTCTTAGGGTTTTCATTTCTTCCTCAATCGAGATGGGGTTTGAAATCTGAGTGTGATCCCGATCGAGAGAGATCAAATCAAAGTTTTACTCATCGATCAAACGGCTTCGATCAATTCATCTAAAAGAGAGAGACAAATGTCGAGAGTATCAAGAGAGATCTTTCCGTCGCAATCGTGCTTCCTGCTTCGATGGCAATGGTGCCTGTGATTTCAGCGCTTGGCTCCATTTTCGGGAGATCTGTGAGGGTTTGAGCAGTAAGGAAGAAGAAGGGGTTGTTGGAGAGTTTGTGTTGTGTGTCGAAGACAGATTCGAGAAGGGATGAGAATTTGTAGAAAAGGATGAGAATTTGTAGAAAATGAAAAGAACAGAGAGGGATATGAGAGAAGGGATCGAGAAGATGAGAGTTGGGGGGAGATGGAGGAGAGTTTAGGGCTGAAGAATGTGGCAGACTGAGATGAAGAATGCGGTGGGATGGAGATCTGGAATCGCATAGGAAGAGAGGGGTCGTGGTGTGGAGAGAGTGAGGAAAGCATTGGGTTCAATTTTTTCACTTAACTTCTGCCACAGAGACAATATTGCCACGTAGGACAAACAAACGCCACATAGGACAAAAACCCATCTGAATTGTAATAGAGATATTCATAAGTTGACAAGGAATTATTAAACATGCACAATGCAGTCTATCTTGGCTGGCCTCCATGTAGTCATCTATTACATGGTTTTGAAATATAATAGTTTAATGCATTATTTATACTCTTGTAGATGGATCTTTGTACTTGTTCAAAAGATCCATTCAATGGTCGAATAAATACAATGGCCAAAGAAGTTTGCAAAATATTGGTAAAGGTTGCTTCTGAGACCAATATTGGAACTCACCCAAGGGTGGTTGTATTTAGATCAAGACAAGATCCCAAATGTTTTGTAGCTTGCACAAACCTAAATTCTACTTCATAGACACAGTTCCATACCTTCATTGTTACATACTTATACCAATTATCCAAAATTTTGGATGTATGGTGCAATTTTAATGTCAACCACACAAATGAAAATTTGAAAAAGTTTTTATACCTTCTAAACAAGTTATAATATTTAAAAAAAACAAATTTGAGATAAAGCTAATAATTAAAAGTACATTTGATTTGCCATGAAGTGTTATAATCTAATAAACTAAAATTAACACTGCTATAATGTTATTTTGGTATTAAAAATCTGTTATGTGGGTGATTCTTATGTAATATGTAGTTTGTATGGCACTATGGCTCATATGAGACTTTTTAAATAGTATTTAAGAGTTTATAATGCATAACTTATATTATTAAATATGAAATTATAATCAAATTTTTTACATTTTTCTTAAAAAAAAACATTTTACTAAATATTTCTTAAAATTAACTTGAAAAATGAAATCACAATCCTTGATTGCAGATATCAGGCCGGTGAGGTTGGATGTGAAGAGGTGTTTGAAAGACGGGAAATTGTGTCGTCTCTCTTTTTCACCGAGGGTAGTTTCATCAAAAAAAAAAAAGGCACATGTTAGTATTTAGTAATTTTTAGCATAAGATATCTTGATAGACGGTTTTTTTTAGTGTTTAAGGACAACAATTTTGAGTGGTCTAAGACATTGGATGTTGACAGCCTATCAGCCTGTGTCTTGTTCAAGGTGAGCCCTCGCTCGCTTCGTGATTATTATAATAAAATTCATTTTTTACCCCCTGCATGTATCTCGTGGCACACTTGTCAAAATCAGCTGAAAGTTCATCAGGTTGTTCTTGTTGTGGATTTAATTTTAATCATAAAGTCAATGGTGCGTGGAAGATTTGCAATCATTATCGTTAGGTGAGTTATTATCGTCTTATAAGGTTGGCTTTCTTTTATTGAGAAGAAACATTCCATGTTTCTTTTCCCACTTACAAAGAGTGAAGATTACATTTCTTTTCTTAACTTTTAGCATATTTAATTAGTAACTTCCTATATACCTTAAGGTAATTTTAGAAGATACATCAAACAATGATTCGATTGTGGTAAAATACATGACATAAATCATCTCTCATTAGGGACAATTAACAAAGCTCAAAGAGGCATTAGTAACGGACCACAATTCAGGTTAAAGGTTCAGACCTCAGGCTCAACGAGTCTCTCTCCATAGGATAAAGATGTTATCAAAGAGACAAGCCATTGTAAAAATCTCTCCCCCAAGAACGTATCTCAATGAAGGAGAAGACCGTTATGAGAAACAACTCAATTCTCACCCCAATTCCCACACCTATTTAATTCTCAAGTCTCAATCCCATCAACTCAATTTCCAACCCACCCACCCCAATTTAATCCCACCTACCCCATTTAGTTCAGATAAGGTGAATACATAAAGATTGTATCCAACTAGAGAAATAAAGAGGTCCTCCATGGATATCATAGATATAGGTGAGCATGATGTGCTAAGATTCATTAATGATAATCTTGTAAATGAGATTTGTTTCGAGACTTTTTTTCGACTCTGTTGTTGAAAGGGGTTTATGTTACTTTATAACAATTGGATACAAATGATTTCCATGTAATCTTGGTAATCTTGTTGTAGAATTATTGTATATATATGTCAAAAACCTCCCAACATCGCCAGAATTCCTTTTCGCCGAAGAAGTCACCGCGCAACGCCACACATGGTCGTAGAACATCAGCTACTACAAAGGCAGTGGGTACCTATCCAGCGCCATCCTCAGTGCCACCAAGGGTTTCGTAGAGGGATCAAATCGGCCGAGAAAGATGACTCTTTGAAGATCATGCTAAATCAGGTCTTGAACTTCGGCGGCCAGGCTGAGCGGAGGTTCGAAAACTCGTTGGGCACCGTGTGTCTGAGCTTGTTTTTCTTTTTGTTCAACAAATTTTCTTTGCATTAGCACTATTAGGAGTTTTTTCAAATTGTATGGTCATTCGAGCTTGTTTAATCAGAATGCAATAATGCTAATCTCTTTTATCATAATAGAAAAACTGGTATAATCTTATTTTTTTGTTTTGGATAATACAATCTTGTTGAGGTTCAAATTTTATTTGAAATTTGTATGTGTGAAAAGATTTTATCTTTGTATTTAAGTCTAGCTATATGATAATGGCAATGTAGAATTGTTTCAGTAAGAAGAATAAAGAGGATGGAAAAAATAACAAATAAAAAGGAAAAACCAAAACAAATTGATATCGAACTGAATTGGTTGGTTTGGTTCGGTTACGATTTCTGTTTGAATAAAAACAAAATCGAACCGAAAACTGAATCCCAAATTCGATTCGATTCGATTTAGATCCAATTTCAAACCGTTTAACACCCCTAATTTCAAATGCTCCCTAAAATCTACCAAATCATATCAGAAATTTTATATATGGGAACCGTACCAGTAGGAGTAGGGGCAATGCTGATGGGTATTTTAGGCATTTTAGTAAATAGTAGTCGATTGTTGTCCATACAAATGTTCCCTCATGATACTAATTCATGATCCCCTCCCTACACTTACCAATAGGGCTGAAAACCGAACCGACGGTTCGGTTTTTCACCTAAACCGTGAACTGAACCGAGGTCGGTTTTAAAATTTTCAAACCGAAACCGAATCGACCATTAACAAAACCGATCCGAAACCGAACCGAACCGACTAAAATCGAACCAAAACCGAAATAAAACCGAACCAAATATTTAAACATATTATATTATTTATATATAAAATATATTTTATTTTTATATATAAATAATATAATATATTTAAATATTCGGTTCGGTTCGGTTTGGTTGGTTAAAATCACATAGAAACCGAAAACCGAACCGAACACTTCGGTTTTGCATTTTTTAAAACCGAAACCGATCCGAACCGAATTTAAACCGAACCAATCGGTTCGGTTTTGATCGGTTCGGTCGGTTTAATCGGTTTGATCGGTTTTTTGTTCAGCCCTACTTACCAAGCATCGAGGTACTTTGGCGTACCAAAAACGATGATCCTTGAGACACGCGTCAACTTCTCCCACCTTTGGTTTCAGTAGTTAGAGACTCACGTTCAACACACACGCGTCATTATTGTACACTCCGTCAAGCGAAAATATCGCCATCAGTAACGTGTAATTTAACGTTATATATAACCCAACCAAACCATCAAAGGCTAATTTGTTTTCAAGTAAACAAAACAACCATTTCTCGGATAAAGTCGTCATGTACTCCCGAAAGGTGTATAGGGTTATTTTTTATCAAGTAATAAAGGTCTAGAATCCCATAATTGCCCCTCCCCACTAAAGGTTTAATTAAGAAAAAAAACAACAACAACAACCATTTCTCTTCTCCTCTTACCACCCAATCCAGGTCAACATGAAAGTTGTTTTGCTGCGAACCGGTTCCAGCCCGGTTATGGGATTGAAGGTCTCCACCAGAGAACATGACTCTTACAAACAGCTTGGATAAATAGAAATATGTTCCAGAGTATTAACATTAAAAAGAAATACTAATTACAATATACATGATTTATCGTGAGGGTCTCAAATTCTAGGCAATCATGCTTTATAGCCATTTTTAGTCAGATTTTTGGCTTTTTACACTTCTACCCCTTCTATAGATAATGTTTGTGGTTGTGTTTTAAAGAGAATGCGTAAAAGTCTAAAAACACCCAAACTTAACAAAAATATGGCTTTAAAGCCTGGCTGCCTAAACAAACTAAGGGTTTATATATAAACGAAGTTTCCAATCTAGATCATGCTCTATTATCTATATCGACAATCCTTTTTGCCCCCTAATGTGTCTGTACCATGAGTAACAGTTCAACAACCTTCTTCAACCACCTGCAAACAAACACAATGATCCCATCATAAAATAAATAAACAAACTACAAGGTTTCTCGTACGCATGTCTCGTATTTATAGTGACAGTGGCACACAACAGTTTGTGACTTCGTATTTCTTAGGAAATTGTTGGTAGAAGAAGCATCGTTTTTGTCATAGTTATATTGTAGTTCAAAAACATGGTATCCCCAAACCGGTGTGGAGTTCCTATATTTCAAGATTACATGAGAAGTTTGTGAGCAGCAAAACATGTGTGAATCATGCATTTTTGTGAATCACGTCCAAATATTCCCAAGCCCACTTATACGAAGTGTTGGATAAATAGAAATATGTTCCATAGAATTCTAATCTTCTTAGAACTCACATCACCATGGATGTCTATATATACGGATTGAACACGTGTACGAACCAACAATAGCTCCACCATATGTTGTTTTTCTTCCTCTCTCACATAATAAACTTCCTCAGTTAAGACAAAACATGTTTCTTTACTAGCAAATATTTGATCTCATTTTTCTACAACACCGTCTTGCAAATAAAGAAACGATCTTCTTTAGCAACCTCATCCAACTTAATATGAGAGGAAGGAAAGTAATTAAGAATAAAAGTCGCCAACAATGACTTGAAGCCTATTAAGCTTGTTATCTACAGACAAGAATAGGACTCTTGACTTGATGATATGGCACACATTACTTTTGAAAAATCAGAGTTTTGTTGATTGCTTTTGTTTTTGTTAAGGAAAAAGAACAAGATTTTATTTCATCATAAGATTTGTTAAATATACTTTACTGAAAGAAAAGAAAAAAAAGTTTTGCCTAATTTGATTGACATACAATCTAATATGTGTTCTAAGCATACTTTATTATGTTGAGACAACTAGAAATTACTCCAAATGAGAGAAAAAAAAATCTATATTTAAACCAAATTATAATGTCAAGTTGTTGTTCATAAAATACTAGCTAGCTAGTGATAAATGAATTCATAGTAAACCAATAATAATTTATGGAATAAAGAGAAGTTATGAGGATTTTTAAACTACCTTTAACGGAAAGAATTTTTATACAAACATTAATTGGTTGTGTATTAGCAGACAATATATATAGGTTCCTGATGCATTGCCATTCAAAATCAAGATATTGGAATTGGGCTTGTGAATCGATTCATAACATTTGGAGCACAACCCATAACTATTCGAACCCCAGTAGCAATATAATGGCATCTGCAGGGATGCAAATGAAAGTCTAACTGAGTTTGAGTTTAGTTTTGCACAATAACAAAAGAGTAGAAAGAATATGTATAGTTTCGGATCTGAACAATGTGGTGAAGATATCATATGATCTAATAAGAGATCAAGAAATGGTCATATGTCTATTAAATGATTTGAGTTGTTAGCTGTGTGATACCCGAATCATCTCTTTGACAAATGCATCTGCTTCGCTTGGTATACAGTAAAAGAATGCATATGCAAAAGTTTATGGTGGTTACATAAACTTGGGGGCTTGATTGACTTTGCAGAAAGCAGTTATTGGAATTTGAATTCAGGACCTCCACATCTTCTAGTTATAAAATTCTGCAAAACTTTGCAGGACAAAATCTCCCGCATTACTTTGCAAAACTCTCATCGTCTCCTCGTACTTGAATTCTATTCCCAACTCCTTAAAAACACCTCAATCATCACCACCACAACCACTGCCATCGCCACCACCACAACCACCGTAGCCACTGCCACCACCTTAACCACCATAACATAACCACCTTCACCACTACCGCCACCTCCACGATCACACTACCATACGCTATTAACCGCAACCACCGCCAACTTCACTACTACCAACATAAACATTGTCGCCACCACCACCACAACTACCATAGCATAACCATCACCACCACTATAGCATAATCACCACCACCATCACTACTATCATCTGCGACCACCATAGATACCACAACCATCCACCACCACCATGATTGCACCTACTACCACCCCCACCATTATATCCACTGAATCACTACAACTACCACCATTTCAACAACTACCGTCGTTGCCACCACCGTCACCCACATTTGCAATCACCATCACCACAATCACTTTTTCGAATTGCCTTTGATTTTCTTTAATTACTACCAAGTACTTGTAAAGTAATGCATTGCAAACCAATGCAATGCAAATTAATGTATTATTTTACAATGTACCAAGCGGAGCCCTGATCTCAAGGAATGCGTCCTTTAACTGTAAGGGTGTGTTTGGTTGGATGGAATCCTATGCCATCGAAATCCATGAGGGGACCTCTATATTTTAGGCTAAATTGATGTATCACTCTACATCCATCATTTGATTTTGTGATCAATGGTGAGAATGAAAGTCTCATGAATATGGGAATCCCACTCCTTGGTCCCCCAAGGCATATGATTTTCATGTTCATTGGACTTCAATTCCCACCATTGATCACAAAATCAAATGGTGGATGTAGAGTGATGCCTCAAATTAACATAAAATATAGAGATCCCCTCATAAATTCCCATGGCATAAAATTTTATGCAACTAAACACACCCTAAGTCTCTTATAAAACCATATCCAACACTTTTTACCAAGGCATCTAAACTCAAAGAACGTGTCCTTCCTTAACTCCAATTTTATTTTCTTATAAAACTAAAAAAAGTGGTTTACCTAAGCCATTATACTATTCTTGTTATTAGTACAAATCAAATAGTGGCTTCACGTGCCCTAATTGAAACGAAGTTTCAAAGGGTTCGGTTTCTTCTTCCCACATAACTCGAAACAAGGTAACTTTTGAGTTCAAAGCAATGAGCACATGCAACACACGCGTTTAAAAGCTAGTAGAGAATAAAAGGATTTGGTTCTCTTTTGCAAAAGAGATTTGTTATAATTGACGTCGTACAAGTACCTGTTGAGTCATTTTCTCCCTATTTGAAAAAACTTTGAGGAAAAATGTATCACATTTTTTATTTATAATGAAACATAATATAATTGATGGGTTCCTTGCACGTGTTTGAAAGCTAGTCTTGTTAAAGAATAACCATCTATTTATCTTTTTTGGTATCAACCACTAGTTTAAATATGTATAAAAGGAAAATTACAAAAATCTGATCAAGTGGAATCAATATATGACAAACCAGGAAAGCTGCATCATTCAGTTCCTGTAGCCATTCTCGAATCTCCAAAATTATTAACTTGCTTCTATTAGATTATTTGCTACAGACACAGTTGTATGCTCCATATTGAATCAATGAGAAGAGAATAACAATAACAAAATGAAAGCGTACCTTGATCCATGATAGCACTTCAAGAATGGGATGGGTCTTGATCTTCCAGTTGATAACGTATATTTCTGTGTATCTCTTTGTAGAAGGCAATTGCAAAAGAAACAAAATCATACGCTTTACTAGGGACCATAACCCAGAAGTTATAACTGATGGGTTATCAATTATTCTAACTTACCAATTTCTAATTTGGTCCCTCATCAAATTAGAAATTGCTCAAGTGTATCTACACTTAAGCCCATGACATTTTAATACCTTAACCCAATTAACTATATTAGATCACAATTTATTTAGGTTATACTTTAAGATAGCAATACAATGTTGGATTTTTCCAACAATTTCCCACTTGGGCCACATATGCTACCTTAAAAATGTGTATATCCTTATGAGCTCAAAATTTGCTATATGAAGGTATTTCCAAACAATCTCGTCCATTGACTATACAAGTATAGGATTAAAGGAACTTTTGTCACAATTAGCGCAACTAAATCCATCAATAGTCACATATACCCGTACAATCAAATGACACAGATCAATCATGGATGCGTATCATAGAAATTACATGTAACGTGATCTAAACATGCCTATTTCCAACTGGTCCTACCTTAAATTTTATTGAGATCAAACTTTAACTCAATAAACCAGAGTGTGAATAAACTGAATACTTTATTTCTACAGAAAATACCCAAATACACAAAATGTGTCCAAAATATAGAGCAATCAAATATACAAACTCCCACTAAACCAAAATATCTTCAAATGATATAACACCCATATGAGCAGTGTGCTCATGAAAGACTTTGGGTGGTAATCCCTTAGTAAGCGGATCCGCAATCATGGAGTTTGTCTTAATGTGCTCTATGAAAATCTGTTTATTCTGTATTCTCTCTTTCACAGGTAGGAACTTTATGTCAATATGATTTGACCTAAATGAGCTCCTGTTGTTGTTGGCATATATAATTGTTGAGTTATTGTCATAATATAACGTTAGTGGTCGTTCAATACCACTCAGAATGCACAGCCCGGAGCAAAATTTTGCAGCCATAATCCATGATTTGATACCTCAAAACATGCTACATATTTTGCTTCCATAGTGGAAGAAGTTATAAGTGTCTGCTTGGCACTCCTCCAGGAAATAGCTCCTCCAGCTAACAGATAAATGTAGTCTGATGCGGATTTCCTACTATTTTGGCATCCAGCAAAATTAGAATCATAATACCCTATGATGTAGCTCAAGGTCAAAGTGCGCAACAAGTGCCATGATTGTCCTAAACGAGTTTTTCTTTGAAACCGGAGATAATGTCTCTTTATAGTCGATCCCTTCCTTTTGAGTGGAGCCTTTAGCTACAAGACGAGCCTTATATCTCTCCACATTATCTTTTGAATCCTTCTTTGTTTTGAATATCCATTTACAACCAAGGGGCTTTGTATTTTTTGGTAATGGGACAAGATCCCAAACTTGATTGTCTTGCATAGACTTATACTCCTCATTCATAGCATCTATCAACTTTTGAGAGTTAGAATCCTGCATGGCTTGATGGAAGTTGATTTAATCATTTTCCACCAATCCATCATTTTTCTCATGTTCTTGGAGAAAAACTATGTAATCATCCGGAATAGCATTTCTCCTTTCTCTCGTGGATCTCCTTAATGGCATTTGTCCTTGAGGTTGTTGAGTTTGTTTCTCTGGAACATTTACTTCAATTTGAACAGGGAGTTGTTCAACATTGTCTTGTTGAGGTTCCATATCTGCTTCTTGATCAATGACAGGTACAGAAACATGTACATTGTCAAAAACAGTATTAGGAGTCGAAACCGATTCCTCCTCAAAGACAATGTCTTTTACCTTATTTCTCCCCCCCAAACTCAACATCCTAAAAAAATGTCGCAGTTTTCGTTTAAAAAATAGACCTAATTGTGGGATCATAAAATTTGTAGCCCCTAGATCGCTCTGAATAACCAATAAAGTAACTGCTTACTGTCTTGGAGTCCAAATGAACAATTATAACCAGATTTGTCCAATAAAGAAATAGAAACCAAATTCTGTCTAAAGGACGGTACAACAAAAGTGTCTTTCAAATCCAAATAAAAAATAGTTCCCAACAATAACCTAAAATGCCCTATTGCCTCAACATCCACCGATTTTCCATCGCCCACAAAGATATATCTTTCAACATCATTTGGTTTTCGGTAGCTCAGGCAACCCTGCATAGAAACACTTATGTGAGTGGTAGCACCAGAATCTAACCACCAAGTGCATCTAGATACTTAAGCTAAATTTACCTCAAAACAAACCGAAGTAAAGAATGTACCTTTCTTGGCACGCCAAGCATGATACTGTCTACATTCTTTCTTTACATGTCCTAGCTTTCCACAAAAGAAACATCCTTGATTTTCTTTAGGTTTCTTTTGCTCTAGACCCTTAGCAACTTCATTTTTCTTTCTTTTCTTGCCCTTATCCTTATAGGTACTTGTCAGATGAGTACTTTCAAATCTCTCTTGCTTCAACCTTTCCTCTTCTTGTACACAATATGAAAAGAGCTCGTTAAGAGTCCATTTCTCCTTTTGACAGTTATAACTGACCTTAAATTGACTGAAATGTGCAGGAAGAGATATCAATACTAAATGCACGAATAAGTCGTCAGACAACTCGAGCTTTATTGCCTTAAGTTGGAAGCAATGTGAGACATCTCCATGATGTACTCTCTTATGTTTCCCTTGCCTTTGTACTTCATTGAGATCAAGCTAGCTAAAACGTGTTTGTTTCAGCCTTATCATTTTTTTTGCAAAACGTTTTTTCAATTTTAGCAAGGAAATCACTAGCCTTAGTTACCCCTTTAGATATTGTGCCCCTAAAGGCTTCCGGAATACCGCGCTTAATGATCATTAGACTCATGCGATTAGAGAGTTCTCACTTCTCAAAGTTCCTCATTTCTTCAGAAGAACTTTCAGCCGTAAGAGTAGCAGGTTGTTCTATCCGTAGTGCAACGTCTAGATCCATGCAGCCAAGAACGATTAAGACGTTCTCTTTCCAATCCTTGAAGTTTGACCCATTAAGCATGGGAATACTGTTTGCATGGACAAATATTGAAGTGGCAGACATAATAGTTGTACAGAGAATTAACCTAATGAGCATGCATGTGCACATAATAATATAAATAAACAATCTTTAAATTCAAACATTTATGGAATACATCTCAAGATACCTAGCACAACATTAATATCAAGTCTCTGGACAATAATATTAACTTGTAAGTGATACTCTTGGTGTGGTAATCAAATATTGACAATAACTCCTGTCAAACAATAAGTCTATATTTGGATCGGCTTATTATTCACATGAAAACCTTATAATTGTCACATATTTATCACTACAGGTGTGTATGCAATTCGGCCAAATATTATCCTTCCTTTGGGCCGGCTAATATCCGCATGAACTCATAAACACAAACATCTTAACATTCTCAATAAACTAATCTACATAAGAGAGAGCACTTTGATGACATCTTGTTTCAATTAGTTCAATCAAATGTTAGATAAACTAAATAAGTCATTAGATGCATCCCAAAAATCATTTAAATTTAAAAATTTCAAATAAATAGCCTTGAGAAAAAATAAAAAAAAATAACGGACCTAAGTAATGTATCGGATTTACTTGATGTAAGGTCCATTATTTAATTTTCTGAATTTTTTATTATTACCAAAGATGCTTAGACAGATTCTGCTTGGGGCAAATAGCCAAAATAGGATGGACCAGGGTGACCCAGCAGGGTCTGACCTTGTCCCAGCAACCCATCTGACCCAGACCCAACAACCCAAATACTTTTCAATCAAGTTGTGGCCCATAAGAATGGGTCTAGAATAGTTATAAATAATTCACCAATCTGGAAGCCCAAGACCCGACTCAATGACCCTTCTTACTTACCCATCTTTCTTACCCAATATCTTGAAACAGAAAGAAAACAGGGAATAGGGAAGGATGAATCACGGATTCCTCACCAAATCATGGTTGAGTTAGCCAAAAATATTTGGTTGTTGTCAATTCATCCCAAATTTCACAATCTCTCAAATAATCAATCATGGACCTTGCTCTGATACCACTTGTTAGATTATTTGCTACAGACACAGTTGTATGCTCCATATTGAATCAATGAGAAGAGAAGAACAAGAACAAAATGGAAGCGTACCTTGATCCATGATAACACTTCAAGAATGGGATGAGTCTTGATCTTCCAGTTGATAATATATGTTTTTCTGTGTATCTCTCTATAGAAAGTAATTGCAAAAGAAACAAAACCATACGCTTTACTGGGGACTATAACCCAAAAGTTATAACTGATGGGTTATCAGTTATTCTAACTTACCAATTTCTAATTTGGTCCCTCATTAAATTATAAATTGCTTAAGTGTATCTACACATTAAGCCCATGACATTTTAATACCTTAGCCCAATTAACCATATTAGATCACAATTTATTTAGGCTATACTTTAAGATAGCAATACACATTAAATGCATATGTGTGCCCACACATGTTGGATTTTTCCAACAGCTTCTCCTCTCCATCAGTAACAAAATATTGATTTTCAATAAACTCTTGGAAAGCTTCTTCATCTCTTTCTCAACACCCCATACAAAGTCAAAATCATTCTCTATTAAATTAGTGAGCTTTTCCAACACAAGTGCAAATGAGTGGAGAGACTACCACTTGATTCACCATCTCTATGCTCAGAAAGAAAACTAAAATTAGGATTAAGGAGATCTAGTTCTCTTCTTGCAAGGAGCTTTTGCAGTAAGGATGCTATATTGGGTTTAGGGTTTGTACTCAACATAGTCAAGTCAAAGTCCAAGATTGATTCACCTCTCTAAAAAGGAAATTACAAGAATAAGAAAGTAAAAATAGTTAAAGAAGTAAAGTCAGACTAAAAAAGTTACAATAGGAAAATCAGAATAAAACTCTATTTTGTATATGAAATTTTAAGTTTTATGTTTCTACAAGGTTAGATAAAAATTAGTTTATATACGCTTGTATTCAATAGTAAGCATGCCTCAATCAACCAATCACAGTAACAAAGTACTGATTCATCAACAATCATCTTGACGCCGGGCAAAAATAGCGATGATCCTGCATGCTAGTTTCAACAGATAATTCACAAGGAAAATATATAAGAGATTCGTCCAAAACACAGAGAAACAACTCTGATGTTCAATTAAAATTATTCAAATAAAAAATATCTCAAAATCATGCTAAAATGAAAAACATAATAAAAAAAGTAATCTGCCAAAAATCTTGCCCAAATCGGGTTCAGAATCTCTTCCTAAACTATAAATAAAATATTACCATAAAAAACTACTAAAATTGTGGATTTGGAAGGGAAAATAGTAGATTTTGGCCTCGAAAAGATGTGAACCAAGCATAGCTCTATGGTTATGATGTGCGCGCCGTAAAGGGCTTTCTGAATTGGGGTCATATGCGCGATTCTGATACCCGTAGCCAAAGTTATGGCCAAAATACCGAAACGCACCCAAAACTGCCTCAATTAGGAAAAAAATCACGATTTTCTGCCATCTTTGCGCTAATCTGCCAACTCAAGTTATCTCAGTGCTAACAACGTGGTATCAGAAAACTCAGCATCATCTGACTCAGATCCCCCTGCATCAGTCGCCCCGGGTTGGAAAGAACTCGTCCTTGAGTTCATAACAGCTTCACTGGAATCCACAAAACAATGACTCAGGTGCTTAACATTAAAGACATCATAAGTGCTCAAATGACTGGGGAGGCGCAGTCTGTAGGCGTTATCATTGATCTTCTGCAGGATCTCGCAGGGTCTAATTTTCCACTCTTTAAGCTTATTATACTCTCCAACAGGAAAACGATCACGGGTTGATACTGCTCAAACAAAATCACCAACATCAAAAAGTACCAAACGACAATGACTGTCGGCCTGAACCTTGTACTTGGAATTACTCTAGTGAATGGCCAGCTTCACGTACTCATGGATACTTTGAAGATGTTCTGCCATCGCATCTGCCTTGTGACTCAAACGACCCACACGTGGAATAGGGGCTAAGTCAAGCACCACGGATGGATGCTGACCATAGACAATCTCAAATAGGCTCATTCCCGTGGTTCTGCTCTTCTACCTGTTATAGGCAAATTCTGCTTGAGGTAACGCCAAATCCTACTGCTTATGTTTAGTTCCTGCTAAACTCCTCAAAAGGTTCTCCAAACTCCGATTCACCACCTCGGTCTGACCATCCGTCTGGGGTGGTAGACGCTGCTAAAATTCAATTTCGTCCCCAGTTTCTCCCATAAACTTCTCCAGTAATGACTCATGAACTTGGTGTCACGATCTGAAGTATTGGATCGGAAAACACCATGTAAACACACAATCTCCCTGAAATAAAGATGGTCGATCTGGGCAGCATCCATTGTTTTTCTGCAAGCTACAAAATGGGCCATCTTGGAAAGTCTGTCAACCACAACCAAAATAGAATTCAAGGCCCGTTGGGTATAGGGTAAGCCCAACACAAAGTCCATACTGACATCAAACCAAGGGGCTTTAGGTACAGTTAAATGTGTGTACATGCCCGCATTAGTGAGAACTTCCTTGGACCACGTCACTGGTCAATTTGGGCCAATAAAAACTAGAAGAGATCAAGGCCAACATCTTGTCTCGCCTAAAGTGACCCTCGTTATGAAGTTCACTAATAATCTGTTGCCTTAGTGATCAATTTGGAATACATAACTGTAATCCACGAAACAGATAACCATTATGCAAAATAAAGTCATGTTGTAGACCATCAGTTACCTCCTGAATTATCCTCCCGAATGAAGGATCTACAACATACATATCTGAGAAAGCCTCAAATCCTGTAACTCTAGTGCTCATGGTGGTGAGGAGTAACATACGACGGCTCAGTGCATCTGCGACACCGTTCAAACTCCCTGCTTGGTGCCTCAGTGCAAATGTGAACTCCTGCAAGTACGCCACCCACTTGGCATGCCATCTAATCAGCTTGTGTTGGCCATTGATGTACTTCAGGGCCTCTGATCAGTGAAAAGAATGAACTCCTTCTGTACTAGGTAGTGATGCAAATGCTTCAGGGACTGAACTATGGCATAAAACTTCTGATCATAGGTAGAATAATTCTTCTTTGATCTTGATAGCTTCTCACTGAAAAAAGCTATTGAGCGCCCCTCCTGACTCAGAACACCACCAATGCCAACTCCAAATGCATCACAGTTTACCTCAAACACCTTTTCAAAATCAGGAAGTGCCAAAACTGGAGCCTCTGTCATCTTCTGTTTGACCAGTTGAAAACTGACCTCCACCTCCTCGGACTACTGGAAATCACGTCCCTTGAGGCACTCTGTGATGGGAGCAATCAGAGTGTTGAAGTTTCTGATGAACTGACGGTAGAAGGGTGCCAATCCATGGAAACTTCTGACATCGTGTAAGGTCTTTGGTTTGGGCCACTCCAAGACCGCATCTATCTTTGACTGATCTACATGAACACCATCAGTAGATACAACAAAACCAAGAAAAGTTACAAAAGTAGTGAAGAAAGAACACTTCTTCTGATTGACGAACAAGTTCTCCGTCCTCAACATATCAAAAACAGCACGGAGGTGATCAAAATGTGACGCCCATGTCGGGCTATAAATGAGGATGTCGTCGAAGTAAACTACAACGAATTTCCCCATGAAAGGCCGTAAAACCTGATGCATAAATCTCATAAATGTGTTGGGCGCATTGGACAGTCCAAAAGGCATGACCATTCACTCATACAACCCATGTTACATCTTAAACGATGTCTTCCACTCATCTCCAGGCCTTATTCTGATCTGGTCGTATCTGCTTTTAAGGTCAATTGTTTAGAAGACCTTAGAACCGACAGCTGGTCTAACATATCATCCAAGCAGAAAATTGGAAACCTGTATTTCACTGTAATCCTGTTGATTGCTCTGCTATCAACACACATATGCCGATAGCCATCTTTCTTTGGCACCAGCAGAGCAAGAACTGCACATGGGCTCATACTCTCACGGATGTAGCCCCTCTCCAACAATTCTACCACTTGTCGCTGCAACTCTTCATATTCCTTGGGACTGAGGCAATAAACCGGTCGATTAGGCAAGCTGGACCCTGGAACAAGGTCGATCTGATGCTGAATATACCACATAGGCGACAGCCCTGAAGGAAGATCCTCTGGCATCAGGTCAAGAAACTCTGCTAGCAGCTGTTGCACTTTTGCTAGCAAATTTGGATTCACGATTGCAACACTATTCCCACAAGGCAGCAGAGCATATACCATGTCTCCACTCTCAATCTCACCCAAAAACCTGGACATAGAAAGCAAGTTAGTATTATTGGCTACCGGGGTAGGAATGATTCCTTCCCGAGAGGTGCCAACACAATCTTCTTCCCTTTGATGCTAAGGGCATAATTATTTTTCCACCCATCATGAATAACACTGCCAAGGCCTGCTTAACAATACATGACAAGCATCCATAGACACAACATCACACCAAGCATTATCAAAATATTTCCTGCCGATCAAAAAAGACACTAGGCATTGCCTATCTACTGTTACCTCACTGCCTTTATTCAGCCACGACAATTTGTACGGCTTGGGATTACGATCTGTCTTCAACTGCAATTTCTAGACAACCTCTTCAGGGAATAAGTATTTTTCCGCCCATCATGAATAACACTGCCAAGGCCTGCTTAACAATACATGACAAGCATCCATAGACACAACATCACACCAAGCATTATCAAAATATTTCATGCCGATCGAAAAAGACACTTGGCATTGCCTATCTACTGTTACCTCACTGCATTTATTCAGCCATGACAATTTGTACGGCTTAGGATTACGATCTGTCTTCAACTGCAATTTCTAGACAACCTCTTCAGACACTACGTTCTCACAGCTGCCATTGTCAATGATCATCTTGCAGACTTTATCTGCAACTGTTCAGGTCGTGTGAAAAATATTGGTTCTCAACCAATCGTCCCCTGATTTATTTGAGACGGAAGACGTCTCAAATAAATCATTCCGGGCTATCAATTGATAGAACTCCTCCATGTAATCATCAATCGATCTCGTGCCTTGCCTCAACGAGTGAAGTCGCTGAAATAAGGTTTGAGTGTAGCCGAAAGGAAGGAAGTGACCCTTCATCTTCTTCTTCATCCTCTCCCAATCAGTGATCTTGGCCTTGCCCTGCCTGTCTCGTGATTGCCTCAACTGCTCCCACCACGCAGATGCTCTGCCTTTGAATTTGATGGCGACCAATTTCACCTTGACACGATCTGGGACTTCCTTATACTAAAAAATACATTCTACTTCATTTAACCAATCAACGAATCCTTTGGCCTGTAACGTACCAGAAAACTCGGGCAGATCCACTCTGAAATCGAGGTCTCCATGACGATCCTCCCGACCACGGTGCTCCTAGAATCGAACACGATTGTGATACGAGTTTTCAAAATCGGAATCAGAATCGTGATCTTCCATCTCACGATCACCGAAATTCTGCGCCGTTAGACGCCGGGTTAACTCTGCAACTTGGTTCTGTAAATCCTCAATTATCACATCCTGAACGTTATGATCACGGTTTGGGGATTCCTCGTTCGGAACCTGCCCGCGACGACCATGACCACGACAACCAGCCATGAAAACTAATGAAATCTCACCCCAGGAAGATGTTGAAGCTCTGATACCAACTGAAAATCAGCCCACAAGCCGGGCTTTATAGCTAAAATACGATGTTATTAGAATTTTACCAAAAATAGCAAAATTCCAATAATCATGCTAAAACGAAATACGTAATAAAAGAAGTAATCTGCCAAAAATCTGGTCCAAATCGGGTTCAGAATCTCTTCCTAAACTATAAATAAAATATTACCATAAAATGAAAAAACTATTAAAATTGTGGACTCGGAAGGAAAAACAATGGATTTTGGCCTCGAAAAGATGTGCACCGAGCATAGCTCGGTGGCTACGACGTGCGCGCCGAAAAGAGTTTTTCGAATTGGGTCATCATATGCGCGATTTTGTTATACCTGTAGCCAAAGTTACGGCCAAAATACCGAAACGCACCCAAAACTGCTTAAATTAGGAAAAATATCACGGTTTTTGCCATCTTTGCGCTGATCTGCCAACTCAAGGTATCTCAGTGCCAACAACGTGCTATCTGACAACTCAGCATCATCTGATTCGGATCCTCCTGCATCACATACCCTCCTCACGCAATAACAATCACACAACAGACTATAAACAACAACCCCTTCCTCCGTTGATCTAGCCACTGCCTCTCTCTGCCTATTCTATTGTGACTTTCCCATTCTGATTTTTTATTCTTATTTTCCTTCTTGTAAAGATGAATCAATCTTGGACTTAGATTTGGATGTGTTGAGTGCAAACCCTACACATTCTAACAGTTTCAGTTTTCAGGAAAGTTAGAATGACAGAATGCATAACCACATAACTTGAAGTTAAGTTTTTTTTTTTTTTTTTTTTTTTTTTTTTTTGCATGTATAGATGGATGCTCAGCTTCCTATACTCAATGATTATTTTTTTAAAGAAAACGTCTTTGATGGTTGACCTTCTTTCATTAAGTAACAAACAAATGAAAGGAGATGGAAGTTTCCTCCGTGCTCAGTCATTCACTTTTGAGAATTATCACTATTTCATTGTAAACTTTCATTCTTTTTCTTCTAAAAATCGAATGGCGGTAAGTGGGCTGCGTGTAGGGGACTAGTGTCTAGAGGACTAGGTAGGTAGGCAATTATTTATTTATTTATTATAATGTATAAAATTTAAGCATAATAGCATATAAATTACTTTCAATTCAATGTCTAGAAACATATGCAAAATGTATAAAAAACAAAGTCTTAATTTTATATTTTGAAGTGGAAATAAAAAAAAATTCAAAAACTCGCCTAGCGCTTAGACCGATTTTTAGAATACTAATTTTGTTTAGTTTGGTTTCAAACTCTGGTAACAGTGCAACACCTTCTTGAATAATAATAAACAATGGTGAATCATGCAAGTAACAAAGGCTCTTTGAGCCTAAAAATCTTGGTGATCCACATAATGTTTTGATTGTTCAAAAGTGTGAAATTAATCATTTTTATGTGTTTGTATATTAAAGAGGTGTTAATTTTCAGCAAATTTGGTTAACATAGTGAATAAAAATTTGATACTCAAATGGCTTGAAAGTAAGAAGTGGTGTGTCCTTTTCAAAAGGGACACCCTTATTCTGCAAAGTCGCATTGGCTTACTTTGAACAGACATTATTTCTCTATAAGTACTGGTACCATACATCATTTGCAATTATCCAAAATCGTCCTAAGAAACCAGAATTTGAGTAGCCTAATAATCTCCTAGCCATTTCCAGTTCTTTTAACCAACATACTAGTATTTAAACTCTCTCTGGTTCATTGTACCCGGTGTTGCAGTGCTTCTTCACTGGGTGTGATCGTTTTACCCATGAGGCAGACGTCCAACAACTCTTAAGCACCCCTAAAGGGATGAAATCTGTCTTAAGGGATATACAAAATACTAGACTCAAACAAATTTTTTTTTATTACTGTTATGCTTCAAATTCATCTACATTCTTCTGTAAGTCTTTCTGATTTTAATTTTTGTTTATATATTTGTATGATTAAATATTGTTTGCAATATTCTGATTATCTCATTCACATTAACTATACAATATTGGGAATCATTTATTTAGTTTACTCTACTATTTTTCCAACAAATCATTTGAGCACCCCTTTTTCAGTAGAGAAACAACAAATTGAAGCTCATTGTTTAACACTTTCTTTGAATGAGATGAATGTAAATCTATTTTGGTTCATGCACCAGTTTAATACATGAAGATTATGAAAACTGACCATCGAATGGTTTCAAATTCTAAAAATAAAATATATTTTCTCCCAAACTCGTCAATAGAATATCCAAACATATCCTCTATTAACCATAAACTGCTACTTTAATCACTATGGTCGTTTGCCACTGCATCTGCATTGTTAGATAGAACTGCAACTTGGCGGGTTGGGCAGGCGATTTAAGTGATGTCCTTTTTCTTTATCTCATCGATAAAGGCTACCTACAGGTTTGATAATCAGATTAAGATAATTCTTTGCAATGTTTTTTTTTGGAAAGCGAGCAAGGGTTTTGAGATTCCAAACCTTCTATTAGGATGTTAATGTTTAATTCTCTTTATATCTTATTGTTACTTACTTGATATCCATATGTTTATCCATTGATGAAGTAAACATTAATGAGATCCTGGTGTCTCATCTTGTTAGAATTTGATGCATGCTTATTGGTTAACTCTTACTCTCGTAGTGAATTATGTCGTTAGGTGAGTTATTACTGTTTGGTTACCATCTTCGCAGGCTTCATGTCTGTTGCACCAAATGGAAGCATGGTTGAATGCGGTACACAAATTGATGACAATTGTGTTCGACAAAATACATACCAAACAAGATGAATTTACGTGATTCGACATAGAGGTAAGGACATAGCCAGCCACAAAGACTAACAACAGTTATAATATCCTAATCTTCAACAAAATGGTCGAGTTAATCTCTATTAGTAGTTATGCACAGAGAAGATACTGTTCTGTAGTCTGTCATGAATTACCAGTATAGTCAGTCACGAATTACCAGTATCTTTTTGTATCATTTCATATCAAAGAATAGGATAATGGGGAATTATTATGAGCATATAGCGAGTAGAACATTGATTTGAAGCTTCACGTTTAGCAGTTGCTTTGGATCTTCTGGAAAGAGTTTTTTTTTTTACCCCATTATTTTAAAATACAACCATAAACATTATCTATAGAAGAGGTAAAAATGTAAAAAAATCCAAAACCTTACTAAAAAGTGGCTATAAATCCCGACTGCCTAGAATTGGGCATGAAAATTACAAAAAAAAAATTGAAATTGCTGAATTTTTTTTCGGAGAATTACTTTTAAGGTCTATTTTTTCACAAAATAGACAACTTAGATACCGTAGTTGATGTAATGGCTAATTTGTGCCTACTTTTATACTTTTATGACCAACAATGACTATTTCATTAACCCATATTAACTCATAAATTTATAGGACATATTTATCCTTCCTAACCAAATAAAAAACCTAATTTTATAATTTTGTGACCAACAAAAATTCGTTTATTAATGATTCTAATTTTTTTTTTGTTATTTTTTAACCCTTAATCCCTCCCACCGCATTAATCATCATTATTTTTGTTAATTTTTAATTTTTATATTATTAGCTACAAATGGCTACATTAATATTTTCATGTTAGTATTTTTTTTTTTTTCATTCTTGAATGTTTTGTCATTCTAAATGTGTTGATTTGACTGGTTGTGAAGGTATATATGAATTTGAAAAACAATTTTTTTTTGTTTCAATTAATGGTTGATTCAATTATTGTCACTATTTAGTTTAACTAGCTATCCAATTCACTAGTAAGCCTATGAGTAATTACTTCAACGGGCACAAATATTAGCTTAAGAATGCACAATATCAATCTGTAGACAATATAACGATGCACAATAGTCAGCAAAAGCTTTCATTAACATTCAATAGATTACAATGGGGAGGAACGTTCGAAAGGACGTTGTTCAAGACTAGTTCGATGCTAACGATCGATGGAAATACAAGTTTGAAGTTGAAAAGCAATGAAAAGAAAACAATAAAAATGCTAGCGGTACAGTCTGGCCCGACTATGCAATCTTATTCAATATTGGTTCTCATTTTATCTCAAGTCAATTAAATTGATTTTATTAAATAATTAAAACCAAAATTTTAATCATCATTAACTACATTATGAAAATTTTACCAAACATTAGCTTAATAATTTGATTAACTTGTCAGTCAATGAAAACTTATAAAAACTTATAATTGGTTGCTCATAATTAGAATCATTAATTTCGGTACCTACCAGTGACATGGGGTGGAAGGGGGTTAAGGGTAAAATAAAAATAAAAATTAAGATTAGAATTATTAATAAAATAGTCTATGTTGATTATAAAAGTATAAAATTAGGTTAACTATTTGTTTAGGAAGGATAAAGATGTCCTATAACTTTATGAATAAACCTGAGTTAATTAAAAAGTCTTTGTTGATCATAAAAGTATAAAAATAGACATAATTTAGTCATTACATTAACTACAATATCTAAATGGTCTATTTTGTAAAGAAGTAGACCTTAAAAGTCATTTTTTGATTTTTTTTTCCCATATTCTTGGGGCAAGTATAAGAAGCTATGTTATATTAATCAGTGGCTAATGGGTGATTGATCTCCGATCAATCTCTTCTCGCTAGTATAGCATTACGATTTTTGAACTAATTATTTGAATAATCTCCGATTAATAGGCGAGAAATTGCCAATTCTCTTTGATTTACCGATTAATCGCTTTCAAACTCATCGATTAATCGATCAATGACAATATGTTATAAATATATGTTATGTTTTAACAATTTTCCCGAATCTCATCAATACTCTATGATAGGACAATACCAAGAGTTTCTGAAGAGGCTAGAGAGAGAGAGAGAAATCAAAGAGAATATAGAAAAAAGATCTACGAGGAAATAGAGAAACGATCAAAGAAAAATATCAACTAAAACAAAAAATATATATATATGAAAAGCCGCACCTTTTTCTAACATATATTGAATTTTTTTATTTTGTTATATTTTCATTAAAGTATGACATGTGATATTTACTGTTTTTTATTAAACCTCCATTATGGAGGGGCACATATAGAATGTCAGACTTTTATTATTTGTCCAAAAATGAATGAAAGAATACGTCGTCGGGTGTACATTATGACTTTACCCAAATAATATAAATATTACTGGTTTTCTTGAAAATCACCAAAAAACGAAGCCCCAATTCTATTCAGTCGAATTACACCAATCGCATCCAAGACCAAATATTGAAACCACATTGCTGTCGACTCTGAAAAACATAGTACTGTCTCGTGCGTTGGATCCAATTATTTTGGCTTTAAATTGGACTACACTGGATCAAATTTGGTGTATGCAATGTATTTTTTATAGTTGTATTTTTTTATTAATTACCAGCTCAGGTAGAAAAATAAATTGGCTTTATCATTGATAACTACTATTATCAACTAATAAGTATATTCCATTTCGCCCCCCATCCACTAAAATCTTGGATCCGCCCCTGGCTAGGGTCCCTTGATTTTTAGACAACTGGTGGAAGGAAGTCCGGAGCTTGTGTGAATCCATGAATTGTATTTGTAGACATATCTTCAGGGAAACAAATGCAGCTGTAAACGCCTTGGCCCATATAACAGGTAGAAGGAGTCAATAGAGTGTATGGCTGGGAACATCTTCCGGACAGACCGAAGGCGCTGTTAATTCTAGATAAAAATGATACGGCATACATTAGAAGGATCTGAGTTATTTTTATTCGGGTTTATTGATCATACAACCCTGCATCTAGAGAGTGGTAGTAGAGTGTTGGAAGAGTTTACAATCAGAGCTTTGCTAGACTGGATCGTCGCTAGAATCAGTTTTATTTTCTGACAGGAATGGGGATCTGGAATTTCCTTGTTTTTAAGAATGAAACATGGAGTTTCAAGTTGTTTTTCTGTGAAAAACAGGGTAAAAACAACCCTGTTTCTGCTCTGTTTTTTCCTGGTTTTTTCCTGCTCTGTTTTTGGGCTAAAATAATGACTAATGCAATGGTTCTGGGCAAAAATACCGTTTTTTTTTGCCAGAATCTGAGGCTATGTATTGAGCAGAGTTTGGTCTGCCAGTTTGTGCATTGTTTGGCATGTGCTCTTTGGGTGCAAATTTTGACACATCAGTGGGTTTGATGCAGATGTTTGCTTGGATATATGGCTAAGGTGCTTATTAGCTTTGTTTAAAATAAATAAATAAATAAATAACTTGACTCGGCAAATTGGCAGGGGGAAGGCCAGTTTCTTTGATGAAAACTGGAATGCATCAGTGATTTTCTCTAGATCGTTGCATATGTTGGATTTGGATTCATGGCCAACAATTGAGGATGTTCGAAATTGTTCTTTTTTGGCTGATTAGCCCATCGCTTCATGGCTTGGCTATGGAATTTTATGAGAATAGGTTGCAGGGTACTGGAATGGATTCATGTGACTGGATGCCTGACGCAGATGGCTTGTTTTCTACTAGGTCATCCTTTGGGATGATCAGAGGTAAGGACGGCCCGAAAATACCATTATTTAAAAATATTTGGCATCCTTTTAGTTCCTTCTAGTAGAGGTATTCCTGTGGATGGGGAGCTTTCGCGATGTGAAATTAGTTTGGCCTTTTGGTGTAATCTTGGTTGTTCATAGATGGTTGAAGATTGCAAACGCACTTTTTGTTCCAAAGCAGAGAAGTTTGAATAGTGATGTGATTTTGACGCTTGGATTCCAAGTATTGCCTGTGATGTCTAGAAGTAGCCGAGTTGTTTATTGGTCTTTTCCCCCGGCGGGTTTTGTGGCTTTAAATGTGGATGAGTCCTCCAAGAAGCATTTGACGACTGGCGGAAAATTTATTAGAGATGAATTCGGCCTTTGTTTGGTAGCCCAACAATTTTCTTTTGGTGAGGTCAAAGGATGGGAGGCAAATGCAGTCGTTGATTCATTGGAAAACATGGTGCATTGGGGAAAATGCTCTAGAACCTTTGATGCAAGTAGTGTACCAGACAGAATCAGAGGTTTGGTCACATTAGACTGAGCCAAAAATGCTTATCTTCGGGTTCAATAAGATGGAAAGCTACAGATGCTTGGTAAGGGGCGAGCTGAGCTCATGTCTGTCATATTTAACTATATTGTTGTTGGTTTTGTTGTGTTGTTCGGCTTATGTGTTCGCAAGGTAGAAGATGTGTTGTATGGCGCCAGACAGATTCAAAGGTATGGAGTAGTTGGTATGGGTCTTTTAGAAAGCAATTTTGCTATTATTATAATGTCTTGTTTTTGCTTGGTTTTTTAGATTTTAAATATTTTAAGTTTGTGTTTTTATTTTCAGGTAAAGTCGTAATGAACCCCTGAGCAGATTGTAAATCTTTTTGATCAAGTAATAAAGGTCTAGCATTCTATTTTAAAAAAATTTAATCTAAGTTGCAGTAAGAGTGATCATTGCACAAACATTCTGACAAACGAGATCAACATTAACTCTATTAGTCGCAATAATAAGATTAACTCAATTTGTATCAATGCACAAGGAAAAATTTTGTCTGTGACACCAAATGTGCCTTGTCTAGACTAATAAAAATTTTGTAATGCAATGAATTACAGGTTTTATCTTGAAGGAAAGAATCTGATAGAAATAAGGAATAAATTGAAATAAATGAAATATTAAATTAAAATAAACGAACAAAAATCAAAATAACTATGATAAAAGCTAACTGAAAACAAAAAAGAAAATATTATTCTTTCAATCATCAACCTCCAAACAATGAGCAAACCACTTTGAGCTAGATCTATTTTGTTTTTTTTTTTTTTTTTGTTGAGGATTTGAAAAAAAAAAAATTTGTTTCTATTGATGATGGTGAGCAAACCAAATAAAGAATGTATTTGGTTCATCATTTTTTTATTAAGATAAAGGTTTGGGATCCTTCAAACCCCAGCTAGCTTACTAAAAACAAATTGGGAAAATTACAAAAAAAAAACACCACAACCCACATTCTCTGGACAATAGTTGCGCTGCTTGATCATCTCTTCCTCTTTGAGATGACCATAATAATCATCCATCCAAATTGCGTTCAAGTGACATGAATCCTCTCACAACACCTTCGCTAAAACGTAATCCTCATCATAGAGTGAAAAAAGAAATGCCAAAGTTACAATCCAGCTGCATTTTGCTTTGTTGGTTGGATCCTTTTCTTGCCAAAACGACACATGACTATATCATGTTGTCATCACCTATATTTCTCCTTTAGACGCTTTACAATCCTACAAACATATAAAGGCGCAGACAAACTCAATTAAATGCAATTGGAAATGACACGTTTAAGGAATACACGATAGTGATGGAAACCCAAGAGAATCAACATTCATTGAGAAGGAGCTGTTTACATGACAACTCAGACAAGTAATTTTAATCAATTGGGGGCCATGTGGATGCCAATGAGTAAACTCGAATCCGATCCAACTACCAACAGTTTCGATGGTTGTATCACGTTGTCATCACCTCAGGATCCGTCCTTTAGCTGTTTTATAATCCTACAAGGATGCAAACAACACTCAGTTAGAAACAGAATGATAAAGAACTGATTTCCTTGGTGATGGATCGAAAATAATATTGATCAACATTGCGGTGAAGAGATGTTTGAACACATTGAAGTAAGTTACGCAGAAGTGTGTTTAGAAAAACAAACAAATGAATATACAACCATTAATACATAGAAGAAACTATAAATCAATAGTACCTTTCAGCTCTTTTAGTCAGGTATGTATATGATGTTTAAATAATCTGAAACATGGGCAATCTTGGACCAGTCTTCTCCAGTGTCTCTCTTGCATCTTCTCTCCAATTCAGCATCACATCTGACAATAGTCAGTTTTCTCAGAGCTGTGAGATGTTGCATCCCTTCTGGCAGCACTTTCCTATTCTTGCAACCTTCAATCCTCAAATTCTCAAGTGATCTTAGAGTTCGGATCCATTCAGGCAAGTCCATCACTTCTTTTGAACAGCCCATGATAGATAATTCTTTAAGTATCACAGCTTGTTTTAACCCCTTTGGAAAACGAGCCAACTTCGGCAAGTTTTCCAAGATTAGCCTCTCTTTTTTTATTTTTATTTTTAAAAAATCAAATTGAGTTGTTGGCCCATTTTATTCATTTAATAATCCACGCCCGAAGGCTACATGACTGATCCTATAGGGTTAACTAAAAAACCGAAACAAACTCTCACAAAAGAGAGGATTCGCCAATAGAAGCCTAGACAACAAACAAACTCAGTCTTTGTACCTTTTGTTTTCTTTCTTAGTTCTATTGGATTTTCGGGGACAAATGCTAATATCTTTGGTGTGGCTCCTCTTATTCATCTCTCCGTCTGACGTAGCCCCTAAATCCAAATCACTGGTCGCTGCCTGTGGACCAATCTCAGATTCTGAGTTGACTTCATCACTATCCTCACCAGGGGCGGACCCAGGGTTTTAGTCGAGGGGGGGTGAAACGAAAAATATTTATTAGTTGATAATAGTAGTTATCAATGGTAAAGCCAATTTTTTTTTTTTTTACCGAAGCCAGTAACTAATAAAAAAAATTCAACTATAAAAAATACAATTTTAAGCCAAAATAAGGTCATTATTAATAACCTTAGCAAAGAGCAAACAAACACAATAACTAGAATATATAACTAATATCACAAAAGAGTTTGTCTAGGCAGCCAGACTTTAAAGCCATTTTTTGGCCAGGCTAGAGCATTTTTACACCTTTACCAATTCTCTTTAAAATACAATCACAAACGTTATCTATAGAAGGGATAGAAATGTAAAAAACTTAAAACCTGACCAAAAAGTGGCTATAATTAAAGCCTGATTGTCTAGAATTGAAAATCACAAAATAATTAGAATAAGTTCTAGGTGAAGCTAAAAAAAATTTGAAATTTACGAATCTAATATGATCATAATACAATTTCAAAGAAAAAATAGTTTATATGAGGCTCAAATTTTATATGAGTTGGCTAATGGCATATATTTTCATTGAATTATATCGTTACTATTTTAGATATTAATTTTAAATATTTTTTTGTTAGGGGTTTAATATTACTTGTAAAAAACAATTCATTTATTTAATGTTAATAAATTTTTATTAAACTAAACATTTTTTAATGTTTGCAATTACTAATAAAATTGCATTGAAAATAAAATAAAAAATGCACTCGAAGAGTATCGAACTCAGGACTTTTACTAAAAATGATAAACCTCAAACCACTATACCAACAAAGGCAAGTTTGAATATTTTCATAAACAATTAACATATTGTATTCTACATTATATAATCGATTTTTTAAGGCTAAAATATATATACTAAAAATATTTTAAAAATTGAGGGGGGGCAACTGCCCCCCCTCGCCCCTTATTAGGTCCGCCCATGATCCTCACTATCACTTTCGAGTGTATTGATATTCAATTTCTTTAGTCAAAGTAGTATTTTCTTTGAGCAAAGATATAGTCTTATTCAAGTTGTCTCCGACTCTTTTATAATCCGGGGAAGTTTTCATAGCGTATTTGTCAAACTGTCTCTTTACCCTGACCAAAGACTGAAAATCATCATCCGAGGGTTCCAGCACTTGCTGACCCTGCATAGCATCCCCCAGCTCTGTGCTAGTAGCACCGAGGTGCCCCCCCCCCCAGATGAGTAACTGAAACCAATTGTGCCGACTGAATTCCAACATCACCGGGTTCAACATGATGTTCTCCATTCGGCCTAGAACTACTAACTGCAAGCACTGGAAAAGACCCTGCATTTTCTGCTCTGAGTGGTGCCTGCTCTGATCGTGGCGAACTGAGGACACACTCTGTTTCTATCGCAACGTCCCCTGTATTGGGCGAAATGCACTCTGTTTTAGAACCAGAGTGGCCAATCTCTTCACTCCCTGGAGTGTCAACGTGTTGCATCCCTGGAGCATTTCGTTGTGGCAACATGATCAGATTTGTTCGCTGAAGACCTGGAGCAGCCTGCCCAATCGAAACAGCTCCGGTCGAAACACTGGCTGCACCTTGCGACGCTGATAGTTGATGAACTATAGGACTGCTATTATTGTATATGTTCATGTCGTCCAAACGACTACTCATCGCCCCTGAATTGATCGCATCCTCCTAATTTAATGTCATTGCTTGTTTTTCACATACATTTTCAATTTCCGAAACTGTATACCCTGCCTCAAGTAGGCATTCCGCCATAGATGCTGGAACAACCTTGGCATTATCATGAGTCGTTTCCTTCCCAACCAATTGCTTATCCACTTGATCACACACCCCTTCCTCAACATCCTCCGTAAGTGACACAAAATTATTTGACAACACCAATTTTACCAGATCATTGGCCACTTGCCTCTGAACAACAACTTCCTCATTAATCTCCACACCTTGGCAAGATTAGCCTTTGAAGAGCAACCAAATTCTGAAAATCCTCGTCTATGTTGAATTCCATCTCCGGGCAATGCATGATTTGCAGCTCAACAAGACAACTGTTCTTCAGCTTAGGCAGTTGCTTCAAGCAATTGCATCCCTTAATATGAAGCAATCTGAGGGAGGATAGGTTCATCAATCCTTCTGGCAGAGCTTCAACTTTGGAGCAATAAGCGATCTCCAATTTCTTGAGGGCAGTAAGGTTTAGTAGCATACCTTGTGGAAAACATTCCAACTCAGAATACCCCATAATTTCAAGGACAGAAAGTCGAGGGAGGTTTTTCAACTGTCCCAATTCACTTCGATAACACTTGTTCAACCTTACAGACTCAACAGAGGATGGCAATGGGATACTTGTCAGCTTAGGGCAAAACCAAAGAATCAATCTTTTAAGGCAAGGGAATAGTGACTTTGCAGTTTGTTCTTCTACTGCTTGTTGTTGAGATGAGGACAATGATGACGATGATGGCAATGATGATTGTGAGTTAATAGTCACAGGTGTTGCCCCTGTTAATAATCTTCTTTTAGGCATAACTACCTTTCCTGCTTCTGCTTTTGCTTGTTTACATCGCCTATTTGAGACGATGACCATCCCTCCAACTCAGGCATCTGATACAAGTGAAGTTTTTCAAGCGACATGAATCCTCTTGCTGCAAGTGCATCACCTCCTTCATCAATGAATTCCATTATCAAGAGAAACACGAATCCTCCTGCTGCAAGTGCATCACCTCCTTTATCAACTGCCGCTAAGGTCTGTGGGCACTCTGCCATGGTTTGTAACACCGCTAAATTCCATTTGGTAATCATTTTAGTGATGGTTATGGCCGCCGCTAATGATTGTCATTATTATCATGACAATTCTATTATCCATATATACCCGCATTTTTCAACCTATAAACAATCCACAGTTTTACACAACTATTTTATCGAAATCATTCAATAAAACTTCACTTCAACTATATCGTCATCAAAATTAACAAAATATCGAAGCTAGTACATGATTAATGACAAGGGATACTTATTGGACATCAATACCACGGGCCAAAAGGTCAAAAGGTCAGTAGTAATGAGCACACGAGATGACTCAAAGTGAAATTCACTCATGATAATGTCTGGTGTTTTGATACATTACTTTGAGCAGACATTATTTCTCTATAAGTATTAGTATCATACATCATTTGCAATTACCCAAAATCGTCATGAGAAACCAGAATTTGAGTAGCCTAATAATCTCCTAGCCATTTCCTCCTTTAACCAACATACTAGTATTTAAACTCTCTCTGGTTCGTTGTACCCAGTGTTGCAGTGCTTCCTCACTGGGTGTGATCGTTTTACCCTTGAGGCAGACGTCCAACAACTCTTAAGCACCCCTAAAGGGACGAAATCTGTCTTAAGGGATATACAAAGTACTAGACTCGATCAAACAAATTTTTTGTATTACTGTTATGCTTCAAATTCATCTACATTCTTCTGTAAGTCTTTCTGATTTTAATTTTTGTTTATATATTTGTATGATTAAATATTGTTTACAATATTCTGATTATCTCATTCACATTAACTATACAATATTGGGAATCATTTATTTAGTTTACTCTACTATTTTTCCAACAAATCATTTGAGCACCCCTTTTTCAGTAGAGAAACAACAAATTGAAGTTCATTGTTTAACACTTTCTTTGAATGAGGTGAATGTAAATCTATTTGGGTTCATGCACCAGTTTAATACATGAAGATTATGAAAACTGACCATCGAATGGTTTCAACTTTCAAATTCTAAAAATAAAATCTATTTTCTCCCAAACTCGTCAATAGAATATCCAAACATATCCTCTATTAACCATTAACTGCTACTTTAATCACTATGGTCGTTTGCCACTGCATCTGCATTGTTAGATAGAACTGCAACTTGGCGGGTTGGGCAGGCGATTTAAAGTGATGTCCTTTTTCTTTATGTCATCGATAAAGGCTACCTATAGGTTTGATAATCAGATTAAGATAATTCTTTGCAATGTTTTTTTTGGAAAGCGAGCAGGGGTTTTGAGATCCCAAACCTTCTATTAGGATGTTAATGTTTAATTCTCTTGTATCTTATTGTTACTTGATATATCCATATGTTTATCCATTGATGAAGTAAACATTAATGAGATACTGGTGTCTCATCTTGTTAGAATTTGATGCATGCTTATTGGTTAACTCTTACTCTCGTAGTGAATTATGTCGTTAGGTGAGTTATTACTGTTTGGTTACCATCTTCGCAGGCTTCATGTCTGTTGCGCCAAATGGAAGCATGGTTGAATGCGGTACACAAATTGACGACAATTGTGTTTGACAAAATACATACCAAACAAGATGAATTTACGTGATTCGACATAGAGGTAAGGACATAGCCAGCCACAAAGACTAACAACGGTTATAATATCCTAATCTTCAACAAAATGGTCGAGTTAATCTCTATTAGTAGTTATGCACAGAGCAGATACTGTTCTGTAGTCTGTCATGAATTACCAGTATAGTCAGTCGCGAATTACCAGTATCTTTTTGTATCATTTCATATCAAAGAATAGGATAATGGGGAATTATTATGAGCATATAGCGAGTAGAACATTGATTTGAAGCTTCATGTTTAACAGTTGCTTTGGATCTTCTGGAGAGAGTTTTTTTTTTTTTTTTACCCCATCACTTTAAAATACAGCTATAAACATTATCTATATAAGAGGTAAAAATGTAAAAAATCCAAAACCTTACTAAAAAGTGGCTATAAAACCCGACTGCCTAGAATTGTGCATGAAAATTACAAAAAAAAAAAATCAAAATTGCTGAATTTTTTTTCGGAGAATTACTTTTAAGGTCTATTTTTTCACAAAATAGACAACTTAGATACCGTAGTTTATGTAAAGGCTAATTTGTGCTTATTTTTATACTTTGGTGACTAACAAAAACTATTTCATTAACCCATATTAACTCATAAATTTATAGGACATACTTATCCTTCCTAACCAAATAGAAAACCTAATTTTATAATTTTGTGACTAACAAGGATTCGTTTATTAATGATTCTAATTTTTTTTGTTATTTTTTAACCCTTAACCCCTCCCACCGCATTAATCATCATTTTTTTGTTAATTTTTAATTTTTTTATTATCTTGTTCTTTAATTGCAGTTTGAGTAATTATTTTATAACATTTGTTAGCTACAAATGGCTACATTAATATTTTCATGTTAGTATTTTTTTTTTTTCATTCTTGAATGTTTTGTCATTCTAAATATGTTGATTTGACTGGTTGTGAAGGTATATATGAATTTGAAAAACAAGTTTTTTTTGTTTCAATTAATGGTTAATTCAATTATTGTCACTATTTAGTTTATATGAAATTAAGTTATTCAATATTGGTTCTCATTTTATCTTTGAGGCTATGATCATGCTCTGTGGTAGATAGGTTGTGACTAAATAGCGACAAAGAATAAATATATTACTTTACAGATACCCATGCATTGAATAATAGGAAAGCAAATTTTGAAGTGAAAAAATTGATTTTATTAACTGCATTATGGAATAAGAAGCAATGATAATTAAAATCAAATTTCTAATTATCAATAAGAAAAGTAATGTACGAATACCCGTAAACTTTTCTAATCAAACTTATGACAAGTCAATTAAATTGATTTTATTAAATAACTAAAACCAAAATTTTAATCATCATTAACTACATTATGAAAAGTTTACCAAACATTAGCTTAATAATTTGATTAACTTGTCAGTCAATGAAAACTTATAAAAACTTATAATTGGTTGCTTATAATTAGAATCATTAATTTCGATACCTACCAGTGGCATGGGGTGGAAGGGGGTTAAGGGTAAAATAAAATTTTTAATTAGAATTATTAATAAAATACTCTATGTTGATTATAAAATTATAAAATTATGTTATCTATTTGTTTAGGAATGGTAAAGATGTCCTATAATTTTATGAGTAAACCTGGGTTAATAAAAAAGTCTTTATTGATCATAAAAATATAAAAGTAGACATAATTTAGTCATTACATCAACTACAATATCTAAATGGTCTATTTTGTAAAGAAGTAGACCTTAAAAGTCATTTTCCGATTATTTTTTTTCCATATTCTTGTGGCAAGTATAAGAAGCTATGTTATATTAATCAGTGGCTAATGGGTGATTGATCTCCGATCAATCTCTTCTCGCTAGTATAGCATTACGATTTTTGAACTAATTTTTTGAATAATCTCCGATTAATAGGCGAGAAATTGCCAATTCTCTCTGATTTACCGATTAATCGCTTTCAAACTCATCGATTAATCGATCAATGACAATATGTTATAAATATATGTCATGTTTTAACAATTTCACCGAATCTCATCAATACTCTACGATAGGACAATACCAAGAGTTTCTGAAGAGGCTAGAGAGAGAGAGAAATCAAAGAGAATATAGAAAAAAGATCTATGAGGAAATAGAGAAACGATCAAAGAAAAATATCAACTAAAACAAAAAATATATATATGAAAAGCCGCACCTTTTTCTAACATATATTGAATTTTTTTATTTTGTTATATATTCATTAAAGTATGACATGTGATATTTACTGTTTTTATTTAAACCTTCATTATGGAGGGGCACATATAGAATGTCAGACTTTTATTATTTGTTGAAAAATGAATGAAAGAATATGTCAGGTGTACATTATGACTTTACCCAAATAATATAAATATTATTGGTTTTCTTGAAAATCACCTTCACGAACCTCCAATTCTATTCAGTCGAATTACACCAATCGCATCCAAGACCAAATGTTGAAACCACATTCTGTCGACTCTGAAAAACTTAGCACTGACTCGTGCGTTGGTACAACATGAAGACAACGAGCTGCTGCGAAACATAGAATGAAACAGAGCGTTAACCTGCACATTGCTATCCCCGCAGCAACTACACAAAACAGCTGCCACAGATGCTCCAAAAGTTCCCGGACTTTACCCAACATTGCTGCAATGAAACAGAGCGTGAAGTGCTCTGTATCAGACCACACCAAACAGAGCATGGTCAGGAACATGGGAGTTACTTGTCGGTTTTGGCAGCGGCTTTGGCATCCTTTTTTACAAATCAAAATTTTGGTTTTGGTCTGGAAATTCATTAAAAGAATGCTTCCAATTGATGGTGTTCGAGTTGGCCTCTAAATGTAGTTGTTGTAGGAGTCCAGATTTTGAATCCATGAAACAGCTATTTGTTGTAGGAGAGCTTGCATCTAAAGTATGGTCTCATTTTGAGAATATTTTCGATATTCATGTGCGCGGGTCAGTGGAAGTCAGATCATAACTGATGGCGTGGTTTAGGCGTGCGTCTCGTGGTTCGCAGGTTGGTTTATTATTTAATTTAATCCCTTTATTTATTATTTGGGAAATTTGGTTTCAAAGGAACAAGAAATTGTATGAAAGGAAGGAATGGAGGTCAAATTATGTGATTATAAAGGTGTATTCTTGGATCAAACTCGTCATGAAGGTGTTTACACCTAAAAAGAAGAGTGACAATTATGGACTGCTGCAAAGGCTGGGTTTGCCAGCTATGGAGGTTCAGGTGCTCCTCCTTTGGTGTTATACTGGGTGCTCCCGCCGAATGGGTGGTTTGCAGTCAACATGGATGGGTCTTCTATTGATAAGAAGGCTACGAGTAGTGTGGTCATTAGGGATGCAACTGGGAATTTTATAGCGGCTAAGCAACTGGCTTTTGAAACGGGAGCAATTGTGGAGGGATTAAAACTTTGTAGGACCATGGGTATTAGGAGTTGTATCCTGCAGATTGATTCCCTCTTAGCTAAACAATGGTTCTATGAAGAAGCTAGCCTAGGATCCCTTGAATGTTAGACAACTGGTGGAAGGAAGTCCGGAGCTTGTGTGAATCCATGAATTGTATTTGTAGACATATCTAGGGAAACAAATGCAGTTGCTGACGCCTTGGCCCATATAACAGGTAGAAGGAGTCAATAGAGTGTATGGCTGGGAACATCTTTCGGACAGACCGAAGGCGCTATTAATCCTATTGAGATTAGTAACACCAACTTGATTGGTGTTTCAAGAATTCTCTAGAGAAATTGAGAAAATGGAGAAGAAAATCGATGGAGGAAGATTTCTCTAGAAGAAGAAGAGTAGAGAATGTTGGAGAAATTTAGAGGGTCAAATATTGAGGCTATCTAGAATCTTCATCTATCTCCATTGTGAGACTATAAATAGGGGAATAATTGTTGAGGTTGAGGCATCGAGGCTTGTGAGCCTTAGATCATGGTGAGGAGAAGCTCAGTGATGAGCTATTTGTGTGTGTAAGAGATTTATGTGTTTATGTATTGTATTGCTGTAATATTGTCATTGTAATGTAAGATTAGTGTTAGTAATTGATCCTGGAAGCTGCAATACTCAACAATTTGGTATCAGGGGTTCAGCCGGAGTGATATTCTTCATCAGAGCTTACAGTAGTATTCCTTGGAAGACGACACTACTCATAAGTACTGTACACTGTTTATATGTATGGCACTGTTCACATGTATGGCACTGTTCACTGTTCATACGTGCGATCAGAGTGAGATTTTCGAGGAGATGTTCATGGAGATTGTGAAGCCGGTTGGTCATGGACAAGTGAAGCCATATTTGAGGTGTCACGTCAAGCGCCGACAGTGTATCCATGTACGTAGACGTAGCGGGTCCCCGTGAGTGGACTGGTAGGCAGGGTGATGAAGGCGATATAGGCTACGACAAGGGATCGTAGGGTCGCGTTGTGAGACGGGACATTGGAGTTTTTTTTACCATACCGTAGAAAATGGTTATGCGGTGTAATCAAAGTGAAAGGCGATAAACTTATTGCTAAAAATATACGAAAATTGTGCGCTAGGGTTTAGGAAGAAAGCTGCCGCCACCAAATCTGGGCCGCCGTCGTGCTCATGGCTACTCTCTGCTAGGCCGTCGCTTTGCGAATAAGGTGAGACTCACAGATCCGGCGAGAGAGGGTACGAGAGGGGCTGCGCTTCCGGCTGAGAGAGGCTGCGAAGCACAGATCCGGCTTTCCAGCCGGTTGGGGTGAAACCCTGGACCGTTGAGCCACTAGCTCGACCGGCCGCCGCCTCTGCCTGGCCGATCTAGCCACTTTGTTTGGTCGTGTTGTAGGCCTGACTTGGGCAGGGTAAACTGTGGTATGCCGGCTCCTCTAGCCATCAATTCTTCCTCTCTCCCAATGGGGAGTAGGAAACTTGCGGAAGAGGCTACTAAGCCTTCTTTCACCCAAATACTTGGAAAAATGCTGGTTGATGAGGTTAAGGAAACACAGGTTGAGGGAACTAGATTCTGAAAAGAAGGAGAGCATGCCATTGGGCTCATGACATCTGACGAAACACGTGGGGAAGCTTTCATGGAAAAACACATGATAGTTTTGAAGTTTTCTAGCTACAGGCCAACATTGGAAGATATTCGAGATTAGATACATCGAACCTGGGTGATTCTAGGTGATTTCTCGCTAGGCTTGCTAGATCAACGTCATGTTCTTGTCCGGCTTCAATCTGAGGCGGAAGCAAAGAATGTCTTGTCAAGGGACTCGTTCTTGATTCGGGGAGTTCGATTCAAAGCTTTCCGCTGGCATGATGGCTTCAGTCTGAAAACAGATCCGATATCGGTTCCACTATGGGTAGAGTTGCCTAATTTGCCTTTGCATTTATTTCATCCCCCTCTTTTGAAAGCAACTGTGAACTATTTTGGTGTCTTTTTGCGCATGGATGACCATACTAGATGTCTATCACGCCCGGGTTATGCCCGTGTCTGCGTGGAGATGACTTTGGCAAAAAAATTACCAAGTATAATTTGGATAGATGTAATACCCGCCAAATTCACTTACTAATATACTGGCATTATTTTAGAAGTAAATAATATTTATTGGTAGTAATTATTAATTAATAATAATTATAATTAATAATAGTTTACGATTTCAAACTTAGGTTTAACTAGTGGTGGGTAAGAGATAAATGGTGGGTGTGTTTATCCAAAGAAACCCCAAATTTTCCTTTAAAGACACAACCCTAGTTTATTTTTCTTCTCTTTGCACACACACACAAAAGAAAAAAAAAAAAAAAACCCTACGTTGAAAGTGGGAGGAGCTTGGAAAGAGGAACTTTGGATTCTTGCAAAAAAAAAAAAAAAATCAGTGAGTACAACTCTATTCTTGCTTAGTTATTTTTTTTTTTGTAATATTATTGATTACATATATTGTATATGAGGTTACATATGGAAGAGAGAGAGGATGGAAGAGGGATTTTTTTTCTTTTATGTTTTAAATTTTCGTTTGTGTGTATGGGTTTTCGTTTCTATGAACTGACAGGAATTTTTTTTTTGATTGACATTCGACGCTTGGCGCGTTAAAAAAAAAAATGTGTTTTTACTGTTTCAATTAGTGTTGACTCTGCAATGGGTTTTGAAAAGCATTGATTGCTTTTGAAGTTTGTTGACTCTGCAATGGATTTTGAAAAGCATTGATTGTTTTTCAACAGAATTACTGTTGACTCTGTAATGGGTTTTGAAAAGCATTGATTGCTTATACAAAGATGAGAGAGTGATATTCATCATTGTTGGCTATTGAATTTTTTTTCTGTTTTATCAAGTCAAATCAACATGTGTTGATATTTGATGATCGACATTACAAATATAGTTTTTAATAGTTTCAGTTTTATTTTTTTTTTATTTTTGGGTATATGTGGAGGAGAATTGATGTCATGTTGCAACAGTGTACATGATTAAAATGTTGTGAATATAAGTGTAGTAAGGTTTTATGCATATGGTATTGTAGGGGGATGTGATGTGATGTTAATTGCTTTGAAAAAAAAAAAAAATGGCTCAAATAAAATACTTGGTAAATGTTCTTTTTCCACAACTCCGAAAAAAAAAATGTGAAAAGAAAAGAAATTTTTGTATACAGACTTGCTTGTATACGTGTGATAGAATGATGGGTATGCAGACTTGCTTGCATATCAGTGCACCGTTCCATGTGAGTTCGGTTGTACGTGTAAAATGCTTGTCAGTGATCGAACTTCGGGTGAGATGACATGACACTCGAGGTGGCACCCCACTTGGGTCATGTACGCTCCGAGTGGCTTCGATGGCAAGGGAGGCACACTTGGGTGAGGTGTGTTCGGCACAGGAGGAGAGTGCGATTGTGGAAAAAGGAGCCAAGGATTAGAAATCAAAAACAAATAATTAAATAAAACCATTTAATTGAGCATGTCATTAAATTGTGTAGAGATTATTTTAGCTCGTACTAGGTTAGCCTTGAGGGAAGAAACTAACCGCTCATTCAAATCTTGAATGAGAACTACCTGTCTTCCTCAAGGTGAAATTTGCATTTTTGTACTTTTATATTTAATTGTTTGAATTGTAAGTTTGCTCACACCAGTATGATTATACTGACCCAGATTTTGTATTGTTTTACAAATTTGGGTACGTTCTTAATGAGCATAGTCCCAGAGAACTATCAGGGTTAATTGGTGCGTAAGGAAGGATAATAGCTGCGTGGCGATAATTGAGGAGTCGACGCGTTTATTTTTTTTTAGTTCTTTATTATTATTTCCTAGGTAATCAGATGTAGGATTTGGAAATAAATGCTAAGTTTTGTCAGATACTTATTTGGGGAATGGATTATTGTAATTTTCATTTATTCGTTGTGGACCTCATTTTTGAGGAAGAATATTGAGAGAGTTTATTAGTTGTTTTTCACCTTATGACTGTATCATTTTATGTGTTCCTGTCGTGCCTTGGTTTTTGGACAATCTATTTATTTATGTTGTTCGAAAATCGGGGCGTGACATTTTTGGTATCAGAGCATTTGGTTAGCCTAGATCTAGGGTAGGTCTAGGTGATCCTCGGAAGTGTGGAGATGGGATTATGAACGTTTGGATTATTAAGTATTAACGATTATCTATTTTCGCTTGAAGGTAATGGCGAACACTCGATCAAATGGGGCCAATGGACAGAATAGTGATAACGGGCGGAATAACGCTAGTGGCCCAAATGGTTCGAATGATCAGGGAGGGGTTCCTAACTTGGTTCAGGTAGACGTGGGAGCCATGATGACGCAACTTTTGCAGGTTGTGCAGAACAACCATCAGGATAGTCATGGTGACCCGTTTGCCAGGAGAAATAAGGAATTTGGGAACTTAGGCGGTCAGAGGTTTAATGGAGAGACTGGCCCTATTGCAGCTGAGAAGTGGATTCGCAAGTGTGAAACCATATTCAATCGGATGCAGATGACTGAGGTACAGAAACAAGAATTAGCTGCTCATAACTTGGATGGTAATGCCAGGTATTGGTGGGATTCTGTGGAGGAGAGCATGGATACGACTGTTATGACTTGGGAGACTTTCAAGGCCAAATTTGACTGTCAGTTTGTACCTGAAGCTGTGAAGTCTCAGCTAGCTGCAGAGTTCTTTAGTTTGACGCAAGGTACAAAGTCAGTGACCCAGTATGTGACAAAATTCAACGAGTTGACTCGGTATGCTCCGTACTTGGTTGATACCCCTGCCAAGAAGAATCAGAAGTTTATCAAGGGTTTGGGTCATTATTTGTCAAAGTCGCTTTTACCCTTTGATAAAGAACCCTTTGACAGAGTTTTAGACTTAGCTCTCAAGTTTGAAGAGCAAGACGCTGCTTTTCGAGAGGCTAGGGAGAAGAGCAGGGGAGGTGAGTCGTCTAGAAACTCGCGTTCATCTGGGAACCGAGATCAGAACAGGTATAAGCCTTATGATCAAAATCAGCGAGGATCTGGATTTCAGTATCAGCCGAGGTCCCAATCTGGAGGTCAGTTCCAGCAGAGACCCCAGGGAGGTTTTAGGCCGCAGGGTGGCTACAGGCCCCAAGGGCAGCAGTGGCAAAGACCGACATTTCAGAATCAGGAGCCACAAGGCCCATATCAGCAACCTCGACCTCAGGTACCTACAGCACCACGAGGGCAGGCTCCCACTGGTAAGTTATGCTACAAGTGTAACCAACCAGGGCATCTCATTCGTGAATGTCCCAGTTGGTAAGGCGCTCCACAGGGTAGGCAGGCCCCACCAGCTCCAGCACGTGCATTTGCAATTATACCAGGGCAAGAGAATGTTGAAGGTACCATCACCACTCAGTTTCCCTTGCGAGTATTATTTGATTCTGGTGCTTCTCATTCTTTTATTTCTCGGCGAATGGTAGAAAAAGAAAATCTTAAAACTATGCCACTTATCAAACCTTTATGTGTTGAGACACCCATAGGAGGCACTGTCACATTATTTGAGAAATGTAGAAATTTTGAGATCTCTTTAATGGGTCGAAAACTTGTTGCGGATTTGATAGTTATGAATTTTGAGAATTTTCATGTTATCCTTGGGATGGATTGGTTGGGTAAAAACTATGTTACTATAGATTGTGCCGCGAGAACCATTTTGATAGATACACCAATGTTGCCGCGAGTTAGTCATGTTTGTGAACCTTGTGGGGACTCCACAATGACGAGCACTCTATACTCTATGGATATACCAGAGAAAGATATTAGCGTGGTTGAGGTGGTGAAGGATTATGTAGATGTATTTCAAGAGATTCCTGGTTTACCACCTAAGAGAGAAGTCGAATTTCGAATTGACTTGTTGCCAGGGGCAGCACCGATTTCGAAAGCTGCATACCGATTGGCTCCTAAGCAGTTGGATGAGATGAAAGTCCAACTAGAGGAATTACTCCAGAAGGGGTAAGAATTTTTTTCTTTTCTCGTATGTTTTTATAATAGTTATATATATATATGTGCTTATTTGTGAGTAACTATATGGTTAATCCTTTAAGGTGTGTATATTTAGGTTTATACGACCAAGTAATTCTCCATGGGGTGCGCCTGCTATTTTTGTTTCTAAGAAGGATGGTACTTTGAGGATGTGTGTCGACTATAGAGAACTAAATAAGGTGACAATAAAAAATAAGTACCCTCTTCCGCGGATAGATGACTTGTTAGATCAGTTGAAAGGGGCGGTTGTATTTTCACAGTTGGATTTGAGAACTGGGTACCATCAGATGGGTGTTGAAGAGCAGAGCATACCTCTGACGGCGTTTCGGACTCGGTATGGGTTATATGAATTTCCGGTCATGCCATTTGGATTGACCAATGCTCCTGCTTTCTTTATGGATTTGATGAACCGTATTTTTCGTCCGTACCTTGATAAATTTGTTGTCATTTTCATTGATGATATTATGGTATATTCTCGAAACATGGAGGACCATCGAGAGCATTTGAAAATAGTGTTGCAGACGTTAAGAGATCACAAACTGTATGCTAAATTTAGTAAGTGTCACTTTTGGGAGAAAGAGGTGAAATTTCTTGGGCATGTGATTTCTAGTGAAGGGATAGCCGTCGATCCTGACAAAGTTGCAGCAGTTAAGGAATGGAAACAACCCACTAATGCAACTGAAATTCGGAGTTTCTTAGGGTTGGCTGGATATTACAGGAGATTTATTGAGAAATTTTCGTTGATTGCAGCACCTTTGACGAGTCTGACTCGAAAGGATGTCAAGTTTATATGGACTAAGGACTGTGAGACTGCATTTCAAGAGTTGAAGCAAAGGTTGACTACAGCTCCGATTTTAATCATTCCCACGCGTGGCGGGAAGTTAGTGGTGTTTACAGATGCTAGCGGAACAGGTTTGGGATGTGTTTTGATGCAAGATCAGAAAGTAGTTTCATACGCTTCTAGGCAGTTAAAGCCACATGAGAGGCGATATGCCACGCATGATTTGGAATTAGCAGCAGTGGTTTTTGCTTTAAAAATATGGAGGCATTATTTGTATGGAGAGAAATTTGAGTTATATACTGACCACAAAAGCTTGAAGTACCTATTTTCACAACGGGATTTAAACATGAGGCAACAGAGGTGGATGGAGTTCATTAGTAGTTATGATTTTGAAATCCTTTACCATTCAGGCAAAGGAAATGTGGTGGCAGATGCCCTTAGCAGGCAACATAGTGCGTTGACCGCTCTTATGGTGCAAGAGTGGAAGATTCTCGAGGTTATCGCAGCTCATGATGTTTTGACTGTTCCGCATACTAGAGGAGCTTATGTTTGTAGTCTGACAGTTAAACCTACCCTGATTACCCGGGTCATTTCCATGCAGCACACTGACCCGTTTCTCATGAACAAAATAAATGATTTGATAATTGATACGTTGGATGACTGCCCTACTGATTGGTCCGTTGACATAGATGGAGGATTGCGATTTCATGGTAGACTTTGTGTACCGGATATTTCGGCATTAAAGAAGGAGATTATGGACGAGGCTCATCGTTCTAAATTTACTATTCATCCAGGGGGTACGAAGATGTACCATGATTTGAAAAGGAGTTTTTGGTGGGAAGGCATGAAACGAGATGTTGGGGAATATGTCTCTCACTGTTTCACTTGTCAGCAAGTGAAAGCGGAACACCAGAGGCCGTCTGGTTTATTGCAGCCTCTAGAAATACCCATGTGGAAGTGGGAACACATTTCGATGGATTTTGTTGATGGTTTACCTAGATCTCGGAGGGGTCATGAGTCAATTTGGGTTATTGTTGACCGTTTGACTAAGTGCGCCCATTTTATCCCCATTGGTGCATCTCGGAATACTGACAAGTTAGCTGCTATGTATATCCGAGAAGTGGTAAGGTTGCATGGGGTTCCTATTACCATTGTTTCAGATAGAGATCCATTGTTTACATCCGCGTTTTGGGAAAGTTTCCAACGTGCTATGGGTACTACCTTGGCTACGAGCACGGCGTATCATCCACAGACTGATGGGCAGACTGAGCGGGTAAATCAGATTTTAGAGGATATGTTGCGAGCTTGTATCATGGATTTTGGTGGTAGTTGGGAGGATCACTTACCGTTGGTAGAGTTCTCGTACAATAATAGTTACCAATCGAGCATTGGTATGGCACCCTTTGAGGCTTTGTATGGTAGGCCTTGTAGATCTCCTAGTTGTTGGGCAGAGGTAGGTGATACCGTATTGTTGGGACCAGAGATTGTTAGGGAGACTGCAGAGAAGATTGAGATTATTCGGGGAAGGATAAAAATTGCCCAGAGTAGACAGAAAAGCTATGCAGATCAAAAGCGCAAGAATGTAGTGTTTGCGGTTGGTGATTTAGTTTTCCTTAAGGTGTCTCCCATGCGAGGTGTGATGAGATTTGGCAAGAAAGGAAAGTTGAGCCCGCGGTATATTGGGCCATTCGAGATTGTCAGATGTGTTGGTCGCTTAGCTTACAAGCTTGCGTTGCCGCCCAGTTTGTCGATGATCCATGATGTTTTTCATGTCTCGATGCTGAGAAAATGTGTGAAAGACCCAACTCATATTGTTCAACCTACAACTATTGAACTGAATGAGGATTTGACCTATACAATTGGGCCGGTGAGGATAATTGATCGTGACGTGAAACAACTACGACGTAAGAAAGTCAACTTGGTCAAAGTTCAGTGGAGTGAAAAGGAGAACGATGTCACCTGGGAGTTGGAGGACAAAGTAAAGCGTATGCACCCAGAATTATTCGCCTAATCCTTATCCTACCGAATCTCGGGACGAGATTCTTTTAAGGTGTGTATATTGTAATACCCGCCAAATTCACTTACTAATATACTGGCATTATTTTAGAAGTAAATAATATTTATTGGTAGTAATTATTAATTAATAATAATTATAATTAATAATAGTTTACGATTTCAAACTTAGGTTTAACTAGTGGTGGGTAAGAGATAAATGGTGGGTGTGTTTATCCAAAGAAACCCCAAATTTTCCTTTAAAGACACAACCCTAGTTTATTTTTCTTCTCTTTGCACACACACACAAAAGAAAAAAAAAAAAAAAAAAAAAAAAAACCCTACGTTGAAAGTGGGAGGAGCTTGGAAAGAGGAACTTTGGATTCTTGCAAAAAAAAAAAAAAAATCAGTGAGTACAACTCTATTCTTGCTTAGTTATTTTTTTTTTTGTAATATTATTGATTACATATATTGTATATGAGGTTACATATGGAAGAGAGAGAGGATGGAAGAGGGATTTTTTTTCTTTTATGTTTTAAATTTTCGTTTGTGTGTATGGGTTTTCGTTTCTATGAACTGACAGGAATTTTTTTTTTGATTGACATTCGACGCTTGGCGCGTTAAAAAAAAAAAATGTGTTTTTACTGTTTCAATTAGTGTTGACTCTGCAATGGGTTTTGAAAAGCATTGATTGCTTTTGAAGTTTGTTGACTCTGCAATGGATTTTGAAAAGCATTGATTGCTTTTCAACAGAATTACTGTTGACTCTGTAATGGGTTTTGAAAAGCATTGATTGCTTATACAAAGATGAGAGAGTGATATTCATCATTGTTGGCTATTGAATTTTTTTTCTGTTTTATCAAGTCAAATCAACATGTGTTGATATTTGATGATCGACATTACAAATATAGTTTTTAATAGTTTCAGTTTTATTTTTTTTTTATTTTTGGGTATATGTGGAGGAGAATTGATGTCATGTTGCAACAGTGTACATGATTAAAATGTTGTGAATATAAGTGTAGTAAGGTTTTATGCATATGGTATTGTAGGGGGATGTGATGTGATGTTAATTGCTTTGAAAAAAAAAAAATGGCTCAAATAAAATACTTGGTAAATGTTCTTTTTCCACAACTCCGAAAAAAAAAATGTGAAAAGAAAAGAAATTTTTGTATACAGACTTGCTTGTATACGTGTGATAGAATGATGGGTATGCAGACTTGCTTGCATATCAGTGCACCGTTCCATGTGAGTTCGGTTGTACGTGTAAAATGCTTGTCAGTGATCGAACTTCGGGTGAGATGACATGACACTCGAGGTGGCACCCCACTTGGGTCATGTACGCTCCGAGTGGCTTCGATGGCAAGGGAGGCACACTTGGGTGAGGTGTGTTCGGCACAGGAGGAGAGTGCGATTGTGGAAAAAGGAGCCAAGGATTAGAAATCAAAAACAAATAATTAAATAAAACCATTTAATTGAGCATGTCATTAAATTGTGTAGAGATTATTTTAGCTCGTACTAGGTTAGCCTTGAGGGAAGAAACTAACCGCTCATTCAAATCTTGAATGAGAACTACCTGTCTTCCTCAAGGTGAAATTTGCATTTTTGTACTTTTATATTTAATTGTTTGAATTGTAAGTTTGCTCACACCAGTATGATTATACTGACCCAGATTTTGTATTGTTTTACAAATTTGGGTACGTTCTTAATGAGCATAGTCCCAGAGAACTATCAGGGTTAATTGGTGCGTAAGGAAGGATAATAGCTGCGTGGCGATAACTGAGGAGTCGACGCGTTTATTTTTTTTTAGTTCTTTATTATTATTTCCTAGGTAATCAGATGTAGGATTTGGAAATAAATGCTAAGTTTTGTCAGATACTTATTTGGGGAATGGATTATTGTAATTTTCATTTATTCGTTGTGGACCTCATTTTTGAGGAAGAATATTGAGAGAGTTTATTAGTTGTTTTTCACCTTATGACTGTATCATTTTATGTGTTCCTGTCGTGCCTTGGTTTTTGGACAATCTATTTATTTATGTTTTTGATAATTACGAGGAAGAAAAGTTATGGAAGGTCTATCATGCAACCACTTTAGTAGCAAAACACTTTGTAAGGTTACTCCCTAACCTGGAGACGGTGAATCTAGAACTAATTAGGTTATTTGTTGAAACTTTGAAGCAAGTTTATTGTTTTGTAGATGATGAAACGAGTAAACATATGAGCGATTGTAAACTTTATCATCATTTTTTTTATATTAATATAAGGTTCGGGGATCCTAAAAACCCCAGCTCGCTTTCCAAAAAAAAAAAGAGTAACAGGCGATGTCTCGTAGTGCCATGGAGCACGTTGTGTGATTGTGCCATAGAGCACGTTGTGTGGTTGTGCCAGGGAGCACGTTGTGTGTGGAGGTGCTAGAGAACACGTTGTTATGTGAAAATGCCAAAGGAGCACGAAGTTGTGAGTCTGTGTGCTAAGAGAGCACACAAAGTTGATGATGTGTGCAGATCGTGTCCGTGAATCAATTGGTCGAGATGTTGGTGGATCGTGATATTGGAAGAATGCAATGTGTGAACAAGAAGGTAGTGTGAATGTGAAAATAGTGTGTGAGCGTGAAGACCGACAAATTGATGGTGGGTGAGAAGATAAAGATGAGCAAGTTGGCGTTGAGGGGGGATGTTGAGATTAGCAACACCAACTTGATTGGTGTTTCAAGAATTCTCTAGAGAAATTGAAAAAATAGATAGGAAGATCGATGGAGGAAGAATTCTCTAGAAGAAGAAGAGTAGAGAATGTTGGAGAAATTTAGAGGGTCAAATATTGAGGCTATCTAGAGTCTTCATCTACCTCCATTGTGAGACTATAAATAGGGGAATAATTGTTGAGGTTGAGGCAACCAGGCTTGTGAGCCTTGGATCATTGTGAGGAGAAGTCAGTGATGAACTATTTGTGTGTGTAAGAGATTTATGTGTTTATATATTGTATTGTTGTAATATTGTCATTGTAATGTAAGATTAATGTTTGTAATTTATCCTGGGAGCTGGAATACTCAACAAATTCTAGATAAAAATGATACGGCATACAGTGGAAGGATCTGAGTTATTTTTATTCTGGTTTATTGATCATACAAACCTGCATCTAGAGAGTGGTAGTAGGGTGTTGGAAGAGTTTACAATCAGAGTTTTGCTGGACTGGATCGTGGCTAGAATCAGTTTTATTATCTGACAGGAATGGGGATCTGGAATTTCCTTGTTTTTAAGAATGGAACACGGAGTTTCAAGTTGTTTTTCTGTGAAAAACAGGGTAAAAACCACCCTGTTTCTGCTCTGTTTTTTCTTGCTCTGTTTTTGCGCTAAAATAATGACTAATGCAATGGTTCTGGGCAAAAATACCCTTTTTTTTTGCATGAATCTGAGGCTATGTATTGAGCAGAGTTTTGTGCGATTTTTGGACTGTATTAGGGTGTAGTATGGGCTGTGTTGGTCTGCCAGTTTGTGCCTTGTTTGGCATGTGCTCTTTGGGTGCAAAATTTGACAAATCAGTGGGTTTGATGCAGATGTTTGCTTGGATATATGGCTAAGGTGCTTATTTACTTTGTTTAAAATAAATAAATAAATAAATAACTTGACTCGGCAAATTGGCAGTCTTTGATGAAAACTGGAATGCATCAGTGGTTTTCTCTACATCGTTGCATTTGTTGGATTTGGATTCATGGCCAACAATTGAGGATGTTGGAAATTGTTCTTTTTTGGCTTATTAGCCCATCGTTTCATGGCTTGGCTATGGAATTTTATGAGAATAGGTTGCAGGGTACTGGTATGGATTCATGTGACTGGATGCCTAACGCAGATGGCTTGTTTTCTACTAGGTCGTCCTTTGGGGTGATCAGAGGTAAGGTCGGCTCGAAAATGCCTTTATTTAAAAATATTTGGCATCCTTTTAGTTCCTTCTAGTAGAGGTATTTCCTTTTAGTTCCTTCAAGTAGAGGTATTCCCGTGGATGGGGAGCTTCCGCGATGTGAAATTATTTTAGCCTTTTGGTGTAATCTTGGTTGTTCGTAGATGGTTGAAGATTGCAAACGCACTTTTTGTTCCAAAGCAGAGAAGTTTGAATAGTGATGTGATTTTGACGCTTGGATTTCAAGTATTGCCTGTGATGTCTAGAAGTAGCAGAGTTGTTTATTGGTCTTTTCCCCCGGCGGGTTTTGTGGCTTTAAAGGTGGATGATTCCTTCAAGAAGCATTTGACGACTGGCGGAAAATTTATTAGAGATGAATTTGGCCTTTGTTTGGCAGCCCAACAATTTTCTTTTGGTGAAGGTCAAAGGATGGGAAGCAAATGCAGTCGTTGATTCATTTGAAAATAGGGTGCATTGGGAAAAATGCTCTAGAACCTTTGATGCAAGTAGTGTACCAGACAAAATAAGAGGTTTGGTCACATTAGACTGAGCCAAAACTACTTATCTTCGGGTTCAATAAGATAGAAAGCTACAGATGCTTGGCAAGGGGCGAGCTGAGCTCATGTCTGTCATATTTAACTAATATTGTTGTTGGTATTGTAGTGTTGTTCAACTTATGTGTTCGCAAGGTAGAAGACATGTTGTATGGCATCAAACAGATTCAAAGGTATGGAGTAGTTGGTATGGGTCTTTTAGAAAGCTATTTTGCTATTATTATAATGTCTCGTTTTTGCTTGGTCTTTTTAGATTTTAAATGTTTTAGGTTTGTGTTTTTATCTTCGGGTAAAGTCGTAATGAACCCCCGAGCAGATTGTAAATCTTTTTTATCAAGTAATAAAGGTCTAGCATTCCATTTAAAAAAAAAATTAATCTAAGCTGCAGTAAGAGTGATCATTGCACAAACATTCTGATGAACGAGATTAGCATTAACTCTATTAGTCGCAATAATAAGATTAACTCAACTTGTATCAATGCACAAGGAAAAGCTCTGTCCGTGACACCAAATGTGCCTTGTCTAGACTAATAAATTTTTGTAATGCAATGAATTAAAGGTTTTATCTTGATGGAAAGAATCTGATAGAATTAAGGAATAAATTGAAATAAACGAAATATTAAATTAAAATAAACGAACAAAAATCGAAATAACTATGATAAAAGCTAACTGAAAACAAAAAGAAAATATTATTCTTTCAATCATCAACCTCCAAACAATGAGCAATCCCTAGCTTGCCTTATAATATTCCTAAACTTATTTGGCAAACCACTTTGAGCTAGATCTAATTAGTTCTTTTTTTTTTGTTGAGGATTTGAAAAAAAAAAAAAATTGTTTCTATTGATGATGGTGAGCAAACGAATAAACGAATGTATTTGGTTTGTCATTTTTTTTATTAAGATAAAGGTTTGGGATCCTTCAAACCCCAGCTAGCTTACTAAACAAATTGGGAAAATTACAAAAAAAACAAAAAAAAAAAAAAAAAACAACACCACAACCCACATTCTCTGGACAATAGTTGCGCGCCTTGATCATCTCTTCCTCTTTGAAATGACCATAATAATCATCCATCCAAATTGCGTTCAAGCGACATGAATCCTCTCACAACACCTTCGCTAAAACCTAATCCTCATCATAGAGTGAAAAAAGAAATGCCAAAGTTACAATCCAGCTGCATTTTGCTTTGTTGGTTGGATCCTTTTCTTGCCAAAACGACACATGACTATATCATGTTGTCATCACCTATATTTCTCCTTTAGACGCTTTACAATCCTGCAAACATATAAAGGCGCAAACAAACTCAATTAAATGCAATTGAAAATGACACGTTTCCACGTTTCAAGAATACAGGATAGTGATGGAAACCCAAGAGAATCAACATTCATTGAGAGGGAGCTGTTTATACAATCTTCTTACCATGCCTTGGTTTACATGACAACTCAGACAACTAATTTTAATCAATTGGGGGCCATGTGGATGCCAATGAGTACTACCAACAGTTTCCGTGGTTGTATCACGTTGTCATCACCTCAGGATCCGTTCTTTAGCTGTTTTACAATCCTACAAGGGTGCAAACAAAACTCAGTTAGAAACAGGATGATCAAGAACTGGTTTCCTTGGTGATAGATCGAAAATAATACTGATCAACATTGCGGTGAAGAGATGTTTGAACACACTGAAGTAAGTTATGCAGAAGTGAGGGAGATGCGCAGGGTTTAGAAAACAAAAGCCGTCGCTACCATCTTCCTGGCTATCGACTGGATCGACTGCTCTCTGCTTGGCAGTCGATTGGATCGACTCTTTGGATCTGCTGCGATCAAGATTGGATCTTCTGACCCATCACCCTTTGGCTGCGAGGAGTTTCTGCGTGTCTGCGAGAGGGCTGCGAGAGGGCTGCATCTCGGCCTCCTTCAGATCAGATCCTACATCAGATCTGTCGGATCTGCCGGTGTTGCTTCAGATCTGCGAGAGGAGGGGCTCTGCTTCAGATCTGCCGGATCCAACTCTGTGTTGCTTCAGGCAGCATCTAGGGTTTGCAGCGAATCGAGCTCCGATTCTGTCTGTGATCTTCTTGTTCATGGACTGATTCAATGAACACCGCTCAAACGACTCTCTCCCCACTCCCTCATGGAGAGATTCAAAAGGGTCAGAGGGGGAAAGAACACTTCGAGCAACTTCGTGCAGCCCAACAACCTACCACACAGGCTTTCATTAGCGAGCAGAATGCTAACACCATCGCTCCTTCGGTGGTTCAAGGTATTGCAACAACAACCACTATGACTGCTAATGACAAAACAGAGAGACCTACCCCGAGTTGGACGTCCCTTTTTGCTAAAAGGAATGACAATGGCCCATCAAACCTCCAGTTTATACCGCCATCCATTACAGAAGGTAACCCAGTAGTTCATATCAAGCTTTCTGACCATAAAGAACGAATGAATGAATGTGAGCAATACCTCATTGGCAACTTTGTAGGTAAAAAATTAGCTTATAGTTACGTCTATGATTGCCTTAAACGCATTTGGGGATTGCAAACTAAGTTTGCAATGTCAGTATATGGCGATCGTGCTTTTGTGTTCAAATTTATCAATGAGGACGACAGGCGGAAGGTGCTTGATATTGGGCCTGTTCATATAGCAAGTCGCTTGTTTCTTCTAAGACCATGGAAACCTTATATTGAAGAGGACGTTGAGGTGCTTAACTCTGTGCCCATTTGGGTAAAATTCAAGAAGGTGCCACTATTCCTATGGAGCAAAGAAGGGCTCCAAGCGATTGCAAGCGCAATTGGTACCCCCCTAATGCTAGACAAGGCTACCGACACCAGATCACGACTTTCCTTTGCCAGGGTCTGCATCGAAATCAATCCTAATTGTCAATTCCCTAGCTCCATCCCAGTTGTCATTGATGATGGAAAAACAATAGCTATTGAGGTCGAATACTCATGGAAACCTACTCTATGTGGGCAATGTAAGGGGTTTGGTCATTCGAGTGCTAGATGCCCATCGCAACAGACAGCAACCAAGACAAGCACTAAGGTGTGGAAACCAGTTCAGCAAGGTGACACTGGCAAGGATACTACTCAAGCATCCGGAGAGGAAGGCTGGACTACAGCCGTTGGCAAACACACATTCAAATCTAGGGACTCCACTACCAGTATGCCACAAGTGAGCACGAGCACTCCTACATTCAATGACCAGAACACCCAAGAACATGATGACAATGATTCACTGATCGTAATGCAGGAGCAACTACTCACAGAGCAGCAGAGTTTGGTTGCTGTTGTTAAGGAGCAACACTTAAAAGATTTTCGGGATGACTGTAGGGATGCAGGTTACTCACCCAATGGGATTGACACGGCGATTCAGGCTGCGGATTCAGACGCTGAAGTAGCAGCAGAGCCAAGTCTGTCTACCCCCATATCTAACTCAGAGGAAAATCCAATGCAAGTAGTGGAGGTGCTTAGCGCAATCGCTGGTATAAGAGGTCTGAGGGCAGATCCCACAACGCTCATGGATTGCCTAACACCCCAAGCCGTTAAGGGTCTGCATTCAGCAATTGCAAGAATAGGCACGGATGCAGTGGTCGCTAAAATTCAAACTTCGCTTGAAGAGACAGCAGCAAAGGTGGGGCAAAACACTAGTGAAGAAGAACGTGAGGTTGCCCAGTCTCCCACGACATATGTCCCTCGCAGGTCCTCTCGAAGCAAGAAGACAAATCCTAAATTCAGGTAACTAATGATGATCCTACAAGTAGAATGCACCTGCTTATTAGCACCTTGTATGGATGCTAGATTAGTGCTAGCATTCAATGGTGTTTTTATCATGATTCGATGTGGCTCGTATCCTTACGATGCCTTCTCATATATCCTAGGGCCCACGTTAGGTATAAATCACGTCATGAGAGTGATTAATGGATTGATTGGTACTTATGAGGAAGAAAAGTTATGGCAGGTCTATCATGCAACTACCTTAGTAGCAGAACATTTTGCAGGGTTACACCCCAACTTGGAGACGGTGATTCTAGAACTAATTAGGTTCTTTGTTGAAGATTTGAAGCAAGTTTATTATCTTATGGATGCTGTAACGAGTGACCGTACTATCGAATGTACCTTGTAACGGTTCTTTTTTTTTTCTGTGGTCTGGGGAGCCCATTTACACCCCGCGCTTGCCTTTCAAAAAAAAAAAAAAAAGTTATGCAGAAGTGTGTTTAGAAAAACAAACAAATGAATAAACAACCATAAATACATGGAAGAAACTATAAATCAATAGTACCTTTCAGCTCTTTTAGATCAGGTATGTATCTGATGTTTAAATAACCTGAAACATGGGCAATTTTGGACCAGTCTCTCTCTTGCATCTTCTCTCCAATTCAGCATCACATCTGACAATAGTCAGTTTTCTCAGAGCTGTGAGATGTTGCATCCCTTCTGGCAGCACTTTCCTATTCTTGCAACCTTCAATCCTCAAATTCTCAAGTGATGTTAGAGTCGATCCATTCAGGCAAGTCCATCACTTCTTTTGAAATGCCCATGATAGATAATTCTTTAAGCATCACAGCTTGTTTTAACCCCTCTGGAAAACGAGCCAACTTCGGCAAGTTTTCCAAGATTAGCCTTTTTTTTTTTTTTTTTTTTTTTTTTAATCAAATTAGGTTGTTGGCCCATTTTATTCATTTAATAGGGTAAACTAAAAAACCGAAACAAACTCTCACAAAAGAGAGGATTCGCCAATAGAAGCCTAGACAATAAACAAACTCAGTCTTTGTACCTTTTGTTTTCTTTCTTAGTTCTATTGGATTTTCGGGGACAAATGCTAATATCTTTGGTGTGGCTCCTCTTATTCATCTCTCCATCTGACGTAGCCCCTAAATCCAAATCACTGCTCGCTGCCTGTGGACCAATCTCAGATTCTGAGTTGACTACATCACTATCCTCACTATCACTTTCGAGTGTATTGATATTCAATTTCTTCAGTCGAAGTAGTATTTTCTTTGAGCAAAGATATAGCCTTATTCAAGTTGTCTCCGACTCTTTTATAATCCGGGGAAGTTTTGATAGCGTATTTGTCAAACTGTCTCTTTACCCTGACCAAAGATTGAAAATCATCATCCGTGGGTTCCAGCACTTGCTGACCCTGCATAGCATCCCCTAGCTCTGTGCTAGTAGCACCGAGGTGCCCCCCCCCCCCCCCAGATGAGTAACATTGTGCCGACTGAATTCCAACATCACCGGGTTCAACATGATGTTTTCCATTCGGCTTAGAACTACTAACTGCGAGCACTGGAAAAGACCCTGCATTTTCTACTTTGAGTGGTATCTGCTCTTATCGTGGCGAACTGAGGACACACCCTGTTTCTATCGCAACGTCCCCTGTATTGGGCGAAATGCACTCTGTTTTAGAACCAGAGTGGCCAATCTCTTCACTCCCTGGATTGTCAACGTGTTGCATCCCTGGAGCATCTCGATGTGGCGACATGATCAGATTTGTTCGCTGAAGACCTGGAGCAGCCTGCCCAATCGAAACAGCTCCAGTCGAAACACTGGCTGCACCTTGCGACGCTGATAGTTGATGAACTATAGGACTGCTATTATTGTATATGTTCGTGTCGTCCAAACGACTACTCATCACCCCTGAATTGATCGCATCCTCCTAATTTAATGTCATTGCTTGTTTTCCACATACATTTTCAATTTTCGAAACTGTATACCCTGCCTCAAGTAGCCATTCCGCCGTAGATGTTGGAACAACCTTGGCATTATCATGAGTCGTTTCCTTCCCAACCAATTGCTTATCCGCTTGATCACACACCCCTTCCTCAACATCCTCCGTAAGTGATGCAAAATTATTTGACAGCACCAATTTTACCAGATCATTGGCCACTTGCCTCTGAACAACAACTTCCTCATTAATCTCCACACCTTGGCAAGATTAGCCTTTGAAGAGCAACCAAATTCTGAAAATCCTCGTCTATGTTGAATTCCATCTCCAGGCAATGCATGATTTGCAGCTCAACAAGACAACTGTTCTTCAGCTTAGGCAGTTGCTTCAAGCAATTGCATCCCTTAATATGAAGCAATCTGAGGGAGGATAGGTTCATCAATCCTTCTGGCAGAGCTTCAACTTTGGAGCAATAAGCGATCTCCAATTTCTTGAGGGCAGTAAGGTTTAGTAGCATACCTTGTGGAAAACATTCCAACTCAGAATACCCCATAATTTCAAGGACAGAAAGTCGAGGGAGGTTTTTCAACTGTCCCAATTCACTTCGATAACACTTGTTCAACCTTACAGACTCAACAGAGGATGGCAATGGGATACTTGTCAGCTTAGGGCAAAACCAAAGAATCAATCTTTTAAGGCAATGGAATGATTTTGCAGTTTGTTCTTCTACTGCTTGTTGTTGAGATGAGGACAATGATGACGATGATGGCAATGAGGATTGCTAGTTAATAGTCACAGGTGTTTCCCTCGTTAATAATCTTCTTTTAGGCATAACTACCTTTCCTGCTTCTGCTTCTGCTTGTTTACATCGCCTGTTTGAGACGATGACCATCCCTCCAACTCAGGCATCTGATACAAATGAAGTTTTTCAAGCGACATGAATTCCATTATCAAGAGAAACACGAATCCTCCTGCAAGTGCATCACCTCCTTCATCAATGAATTCCATTATCAAGAGAAACACGAATCCTCCTACTGCAAGTGCATCACCTCCTTTATCAACTGCCGCTAAGGTCTGTGGGCACTCTGCCATGGTTTGTAACGCCGCTAAATTCCATTTGGTAATCATTTTAGTGATGTTTATGGCCGCCGCTAATGATTGTCATTATTATCATGACAATTCTATTATCCATATATACCCGCATTTTTCAACCTATAAACAATCCACAATTTTACATAACTATTTTATCGAAATCATTCAATAAAACTTCACTTCAACTATATCGTCATCAAAATTAACAAAATATCGAAGCTAGTACATGATTAATGACAAGGGATAGTTATTGGACATCAATACCACGGGCCAAAAGGTCAGTAGTAATGAGCACACGAGATGACTCAAAGTAAAATTCACTCATGATAATGTCTGGTGTTTTGATCCATGTTTCCGTGGGTGGCAAAGATAGTATGTTCACGGCTCCTCATCATAAAGATAACACTCTGGGTGATGGTTGATGTCTCATAAAGATCGCAGAGAATCTTGAGCTTCCACTCCTCCTTTTCAACATTGACATAAAACTACTTAATACCTTCAAGAGTGAGCTCATCACACCACTAGAATCCTCATAGGCTTGTTCATAAGTTTCCTTGTAATTTCTAGTGCTTCTGGTGGCATTGTAGTGGAGAAAACGCCAGCCTGACACTACACCAATTTGGTATATTTGTAACAACTCCCAAAATAGTAACACTTTTGAACTGTTACAATTCACCAAACAATTTTAAGTCAAAATTAAATTTAGTAAAAAAATGAAAAACAGTTACACAAAAAAAGTGATACAATAAATTAGATCGCCCCATAAATAGTATCACTTGTAGGACCATACTATTCATTGTGATACAATTATTGTATCACTTTGTTTGTGAAAATATGTGAAATTGTTTTGGAGATTATTATAGCTCAAAAATGTTATTGTTTTGAGTTTTTACAAAAATGTCAATTTAATGTAGTGTGAACTTTTAAGGGCAGGAACTAGAAAATATCATAGATCTGACAGCAAGGGAAACAACTGTTAATAACAGTTTTATACTGAAACCATCTTACAGGAGAGAAAAAAACATGTTTCAAACATTAACACTGTTTTGACAGGGTTACACAAGGATTCATTCAGTCAAGCAATCCATATTTAATTAAGGTGTAAAGAAAAAGGTAACCGAAAAAAAAAAACATTTTAAAATTTATTGAAACCCAAATGAAACATACAATAAGACCATTATTCTTTCATTACAAAAATATATCTTCTTTAAGAGAAAAGGAGAAGGGGACCATATTCCCAAATGTCAAAAGAATGCCTAATTACCAGGACAACAAGAAAATCTGGACAGAAACGCAGTCACGGCATAAGTTATTTTTTAAAAGTAGTGAAAAAGCTGAACAAAATAATCCATCCCAAGTGACAGCGTAACATCTGGAACTCTGGCGATACTTGATAAACTATTTAAAACGAAAAAGAGCCAGCGTAACATCTTGAATCTTGGTGATGCTGATAGTGGCTAGATGTGGTGTGGTGTGGTGCTGGTGCTTGATATAGAAGAGAGGAGAAGAAGAGTCTGAGAGAGGTGGTGGTTTTGTTTTGTTTTTGTTATAAATTTATATATATACACAATGGCGGACTCAGGAATTTAGTCAAGGAATGGTAAAATGACAAATAATTATTAATTGATAATAGTAATTATCAAGGGTGGAGCAAAAAAAAAATCTTATCTGAGCTAGCAACTAATAAAAAATGCAACTATCAAAAGTACATTGCATATATCAGTTTTGTTCTGCTGTTGTGAGATACATGGGTGCATGACCCGTCTAATAGATAATATTTCTTATTGATCCTTATGGTATAGGCCTGACATTGAAATAGCGCTCGAATCTAGTGTAGTCCAATTTTAAGCCAAAATAGAGTCGCAATATCAATAACCTTAGCAAGTGGCAAACGAGCGTAATAATTATAATATAAAACTAAAATCACAAAATAACTAGGATAAGTATCTAGTTGAAGCTAAAAATTTTAAAATTAGCGAACATAATATGATCTTAATAAAATTTCATAGAAAAATGGTTTATATAAGGCTCAAATCTTGTACAAGTTTGCTAATAGTATATATTTTTGTTGAATTATATAGTTATTATTTTAGATATAAATTTCAAATATTTTTTTTGTTGGAGGTTTTATACCACTTGTGAACAAGCAATTCATTTCTTTACTATTTGCAATTATATAAAATTGCGTTGAAAACAAAAAAGTATGGACATGTCATAATGACAAAAGTAGTAATTGTGAATAGTCATAAAGAAAGTATACACACTAAGAAGACCGAAAATAAGTTTATGTTAAACTAAACAATTTTTAATGTTTGCAATTACTAATAAAGTTGCATTAAAAAAAAAAAAAAAAAGGGAAATCTTGCACTCAAAGAGTATCGAACTCGGATCGTTTGCAAAAACTAATTAACTTTCAATCACTGCACCAATAAAAATATATTATAATAATTGAATAAACAATTGTAATGTTGTATGCTACATTTTATAATTAATTTTTGTTTGTAAGGCAAATATTTTGAAAATTTAGGGCCCCCTGGCCCCTTAGTAGGTCCGCCCCTATCTATATATATAGAGCTCTTCTAGCCGTCGAGGAAATGGGCAAGGGGGTGGGTATTACCACTCATCCCCCTCAAGATTCACGAAGTTGTGCATCTCGAGGGGAATGAGCTGTCACACTCACCCCTCGCCCATTCCCTCGCCATTTAGAATTTTCCATATATATATATATATAGTGGTGTGGAACGGTAAATATGATGGTGTGAAATTGTGTTTGCCAACCGAAAACCTTGTGTAAGAAATAGAGCCCACTTGAAACCTATTTAGCCACAGTGGGGTCTGAAACATAGAGTTGGTGCAAAGGACAGAAAAGTACCTTTAAACCCTAAAGGAGTCTTAAGAGCACTTGCAGAGAAAATCAATTCAGAATCAGGTTTGATTTCTAAAATTTGTTCATATGTTCATGATATATACATAAAAATGGTCACACTCCTAAGTCGTATATGTATCATGACGATTTTGAAGAACTACTAGCTTCAGCATCAACCCAACACTGATCCGGCCCAAGCAGTTTAAGCCCGCTCGACTTCGGTTTGCCAAGCGGTCTCAGACTCTCACAGCACGCTAGACCCACATGTCTCACAGTTAGGGGTGGGCATCCCATCCAGCAATCCCGTTCCTGTCCCGTCCCAATTTTTTCGGGTCTTAATGGGATTGAATAATTTCATCCCGATCCCGTCTCGTCCCGATCTAGAATGGGATGGGATGGGATGAAGATTTTCAATCCCGCCAATCCCGTCCCATCCTGAGCTAATTTTTCAATATTTATTATTAATATTTATTATTTATTTATTTATTTTAGGATTGCAATATTAGTGTAATTGAAGAAAAATGAATTTAGTTGAAATCAATGTAATTGATATTAGTCTATATCTGCAACTACTTGATATAAGTTTATTTCTAGAATTCTAAATAAATTATTTAATTACGAACTCTTTAAAACTCAAAATTGATTGCTAACTACATTGGAGAGTTTTATTTCGTGTCTAGACAATGAATTTATGACTGTTTTTTTAAAGTAATAATGAAACATTCTTCTTAGCACCCCAAATCTACTCATCCTTTTGTTCACTATTCGAAATAGTAGAGCAAGTCCACTATTGCCATTATACTGTCCACCTCTTAGTCATTCAAAACTCTGCAGAAATCTTAATTACATGGTGAATTTTAGCTATCATTTATGGTAGTTTATTATGATGTTGCATACTCAATCTAAGGCTATCATTTATGTGTAGTTCTACGAATGGCCTTTGCCTTTTTTCAACTAAGCAAATTGGGTCTTGAGTAAGCAGTAATTTGTCAAAAAATGAGAGCACGTTGATCCCCTCCCGTCCCGATCCCGTATGAACGGGATGGGTCTATCTCGTCCCATCTCGTCCCGTGCCCACCCCTACTCACAGCTGTCCTCAATACCCGTAAGCCTCCTTAGGCAAGTATCTCGAGGATTAGCTTCGGACGAGCAACTATCGCTGCTCTCTGCTTCCAACTAGGAAGTAAACACCAGAGTATCTTTCACACAAGGAAATTTCCTTCCATGGATTGCTCTTGGATTGAGAACTATCTCTTGCGTATCTAGAACCATAGAGCTAACATTGAACTTCTCTCTTACAACACGACTCCTATTTAGAGAGGGATCTCTACGAAGATCTCCTCCTAAACTACGCCTACGATGGCCTGGTTGAACCAGGACTCCTTGAGCTATAAATAAGACACGAGGTTGGTAAGCCTTAGTACGCTAGGCTACAAATTTCCTGTTATAGCATTACACCTTCCTCAGGGCCCTGTCTGACTTTAGTATAGGAGTGTCATCGCCACCCCACGGTGGTCCGTGGCTCACGTGCGTTACTTGTGCAGGTCAGAGTAGGGAGCGAAAAATGACTGCATCAGCTTGACGTCGTCCGTGAAAATGACATAGCTCATAATTTGACACTAATCGTCGTCTCTTATCAATACCCAGAGATATCGTGACATTGAAATCAAAAGAAAAAATATGGAAGCTAGAAAGAAAGAATGATGAATATACATCTGAAGAGAAGAGAGAGGAACAACCAAAAGAATAACAAGCAAAACTAAAAAATATGGAGTCCACACCTTATCTGACATTGAAATCCGAATTTTGTTATAAATTGAGTTAAATTGTGACAAGTGATGCGTACTACTTCAATACACATTAATTTATTTTTTCTTGAAGTAAACATATTACTTTGAAGAATAAAGAAAATATGTTTATATTATAAAATATAAGTTAATTAATCCCGATGAATCCCATAATTGCCCCTCCCCACTGGAGGTTCAATTAAAAAAAAAAAAAAAAAAAAAAAACCAATTGGAGTTTGATTAACAATGTAACTATTAATATGAACTTTGAATAAGTAAGTTTCTCACTTTTTCATACATATGATCATATTATAATAAAAACAAATGGATATAATTAGTAATCTTGATTACCAAGCAAATTGATCGATTTCTATAAAAATGCAACTTGATGATCATGACCATAAAGATTATGCGAAAAGTGCCCAACCTTATGTTTTTCTTAAAAAAAGGATTTGGGGAAGTGTTCAAGGAGTATCGTGCTTGAGACGGCGTCCGCACACAGACACGTGAGGTAAATGTAGTATCCGTGCTTCAAGGATCACGACAAGGTAACAATATGTGAGTAGCAATTTTGGTCTAACAAGGAAAAATGTTGACTAACAAAGTGGAGTTTATACCTTGAAAAATGATAAAATGCAGGTATGTGTGTCCTTGTATTTGTCTATTTTCTAGCCGATGTGAAAGACACCCGGTGCTCGTATCGACACTAAAGCACATGCTCATATCATTGTTACATAGGTTACACTAGTGTAACCTTCTCATGTAGGAAGGGTCATTGGTGGTTCTCATGGCTGCACCATTGCCATGGCCTTAAATTTTGCTTCATGGTGTACACATAAGCTGGTTTCTGAAGCTTTATCATAATAGGCAGGACACAAAAAATCTATGTGTTCCATGATGTTTAAATCTTTTTAAATAGGAAAGACTAGTATTTCTGTACTTGCCATGGAAGGTCAACGTAAAGTTATGACATCATGGGAAAATTGTTTCTGCAGTCAATCTTGGAATTGGTAAGTTTGTGTGCTACTCCATCTAATCTATAATTAAAACTTAAATTATAAAGTTTAGATAAGCATAAGGGGTCATCTCATTATTAAGGATAATACTTGAAATTGCAGCATTTCTGTGGACCGTATCTATAATTTTCTTTTTGGCTTATGTGTACACTGTAGTTTTTTGTTTTAGTGGATGTCTAATATAATGCTAGGAAAGACATTCTTACCATACTTGGAAGGGCTTAATAGTACACAATTGCGGTTAGTCACCATATATGCCAACAGGATTTCACAGGTGAGGTCTAACCATGGGTAGACGGTCCCTTGGTTTCAAATGGTTGTAATGGTTCTTATAGCTTGGTTGGTTGTTTTTTTTTTTTTTTTTTTTTTTCATTTCTTATTGTGTTTTTGTATATTGCGGGTTTGTGATTTTTCAAGGGGCTCAAGGGTTCTTTTGTGGGTTGGTTTGCTCATGGCAAATAGAATTTGTGAAATTGTAATCAATATAAAAAGTCCATTGAGTGCTGATCCTTCACAGATTTGTTTGATTGTACTTTTTTGCGTAAGTCCAAACTTGTTGACCATTGACAAAACATGGACTTCTTTATTTATGTCGAAAGAGAGTGCCTGAACCAAAGAAGAGATTGTCGGTCATTTTGTATGTGTGTGGTTCCACCAACAATTCTAGCCAGCCTTGTTTGTTGGCTTTTTTTGTGTTTTTTTTACAATTCTACTTCTATAAGTGGTGTTTGTGATTATGTTTTAAAGATGAGAGGTAAAAAGTGTAAAAAAAAAACCAAGAAAAAGCTTAAAATGTTAACAAACATGACTGACTAGACTTACTCGTGTTTCCACATTGTCTTGAAAAGTGTTTCTGAGATGACCAGCATGACATTGGTTTATGTGAAATGGTAGCCTGTTGTGTCAATTACTTAGCTACAATTGTGCTTACTTGTACCTTGAGTGTTATTTTATGACATTTTCGGTACCCATTTTTTTCCACATTATTTCCTTTGAAGTGTTTGGATGGAGTAGAAGCCATGAAATCGGCAACCAAGGACGGAACCTGCCATTTGCAACCTTCGAAGTATTTACCCCGCAGGTAAACATACAATCCTGAAAAGAAGCATCTCATAATAGTTACCCAAACATTCCGCCAGTTCAACTACGGTAGATGGGGACGGGGACTTGAAACTACGGTAGATGGGTTTTTGCATGTTACTCAACAACATATTGGTATTTGATTATTTACTTTAATATTTGATTTTCTACTGTGCAGCCAAAGGTGTACCAGTTAAGTTGGTAAAGGTGTGGCAGATGGTATTTCACGTCACAGATTCAAACTCGATCGACGGCAAATATAAGCGAAAAATACATTTAGAAACAAATCCAAATCGTATCAAATAAAAGTCAAAAACAAAAATTCTTAATTGAGCAAAGTTACTAATATGGGTACAATTAAAGAAAAATGTAACTTTTAAACTCGATGAGGACAATTAATATATATATGATGATGCTTTTCGAAAATGTAATTTTTAAACTCGATGAAGACAATTAATATACGATGATGCTTTCCGGATCCCTATGTTGACTTCTCTTGCGTCATGAACACCCTATTAGGTGTAAATCATGTTATAAAAATAATTAAACAATTGATTGGTGCTTATGAAAAATAAATTTATTTCATGTTCACCAAGAAATTACTACTATAGCAAACCACTTTGCGAGATTATTTTTCAAGTTAGAGACCGTTGAGCTAGAGCTAATTAATTAGTTTCTTGAGGATTTTAAAGAACTTTTCGTTTCTATTGATGATGTAACGAGCAAATGGGCGGCTGTATTTGGTTCATGATTTTTTATTAATATAAAGGTTTGGGGTTCCTTCAAGCCCTAGCTTGCTTTCCAAAAAAAATTGAGAAATTACAATTAAATAAAGTCATTAAAATTTAAAAAATTAAATAAAAATACTCAACCCACAGTCTGAAGTCTGAACAATAGCCGCGCTGCTTGATCACCTCCACCTCCTCGAGGCGACCATGCTGATCATTCCTCCAAATTGGGTTCAAGCGACATGAATCCTCTTACAATGCCTCGCCATAAACCTCATTCGCATGATGCTGCAGAAATAAATTTTGCCATTGAATTTCGCAACGTTTTGTTCAGATGGCGGAATTCTTTTCTTGTCATCACATCATGTGTCACCTTTTTCTCTTTTAAAATCCTGCAAACAAATAAAGGCGCAAACAAAAATCAGTTAGAAATAGAATGCCAAGAATTGATTTCCTTGGTGATAGACTGAAAATAATACTGATAAACACTGCGGTAAAGAGATGTTTGAGCACACTCAAGTAAGTTAAGCAGAAGTGTGTTTAGAAAAACAAACAAATTAAACATTAATTAATTAACATATGGAAGAAACTCTAAGTCAAACTGATGGTACCTTTCAACACTTTGAAATACTTTTTCGTTGATTCTAACACGCTGAAGATGGGCAATTTTGGACCAGTCTTCTCCAGTGTCCCTCTCGCATCTTCTCTCCAATTCAGCATCACATCCGACAATCTCCAATTCCCTCAGAGCGGTGAGGTGTTGCATCCCTTCTGGCAGCACTTTCCTATTCTTGCAGCCTTCAATGTTCAATCGCTGGAGCTTTGTTAGAGTGCCGATCCATTCAGGTAAGTCCATCACTTCTTTTGAACATTCCATGATATATAACTCTTTAAGCGTCACAACTTGTTTGATCCCCTCTGGGAAACGAGCCAACTTGGGCAACCCGCACAAGGTTAGGTTTTGAAGAGCAATCAAATTCTGAAAATCCTCCTCCATGTTGAATTCCAGCTCTGGACAATCGTAGATTATCAGTTCAACAAAACAACTCATGTTCAGCTTAGGCAATTGCTTCAAGCAATTACATTCGTGAATATGAAGTGATCTGAGGGAGGATAGGTTCATAAATCCCTCTGGCAGAGCTTCAACATTGGGGCATCTAATGATCTCCAACTTCTGGAGAGCAGTAAGGTTTAGTAGCATACCTTGTGGGAAGCATTTTAACTCATAGAACCCCTCAATAACTAGGTGAGAAAGTCGAGGGAGGTTTTTCAGCTGTCTCAGTATGCTTTGATTACATGCATCCAATGCTACAGACTCAATAGAAGATGACAATGGGATACTTATCAGTTTAGGGCAATCAGTAAGCTCCAATATTTTAAGACAAGGAAATAGTTGCTTTGCGGCTTCTGCTTCTTCTTTTTGTTGAGATGAGGACAATGACAATGACGGCAATGACGATTGCGATTTAGTAACTACCTCTCCTGCTGCATCTCCACCTGTTTGAGGCGATGACGATGACGACAATGATGACCATCCCTCCAACTCAGGCATCTGCGACAAGTTAAGTACTTCAAGCGACTTGAAAGCTCCTGCTGCAAGTGCATCAGCTCCTTCATCAATGAATTTCAAAGAACTACATTTTGATAGCTTCATCTCAACTAATTTGGGAAGCAACAAACTCGGGAAGCTCAATCCATTGTAGTCTTTGACAATAAACAGTCTTAAATTGGGAGGAGGTTGGAGGCCTTTCATTACTTCTGTCGCTGTCGCTGTCGCTGTTGCTACTGTTACACTTGCACCCCAACTGCCGCTGTACCATAAATCAGAAGAATTATTCTTCCACAACAACTCCAGGGAGCGAAGATTTTCCTTTTGCAACAAATTGGCTTCTTTAGCGTCTGTTGGATTTCTCACGTTATTAAGCATACTTATGCTCAATTCTTCACCAATGTTGTTCAAACCTCCCAACTCATTAATACCACCTCCACCTTCACTCTCCAACCCCACGGGAAAACTACTTAAGGTTTCAAGACAAGTTAGTTTTCCCATCCCAATTGGCATTTTGGTTAATTGCGGACAGTAACTATTATCCAAGTGTCTAAGCCTACTCATTTCACTCATATCTTTTGGTAACCTCACAAGATCCTGACACCCTTTAAGGTTCAATCTCTCAAGATTTATTAGCTTACAAATAGACTCAGGTAAGGACGTGATAGGATTGTAAGAAAGGTTGAGATACCTGAGGTGTTTCATGTTCTGTATATTGTCTGGCAGCACTGTAGTGGATGCCCCACTCAAGTCCAACGCCCGTAAGCAGATAAGATGTGAGAAGATTAATTGACTCTCCTCTAATAGCACACGGTTCTCCATTAAAAGGGAGCGCAAAGATGCAGGACATTTTGCCAGGAACTCGACCGAGAAAGGTGGTGTTTTTGTGATGCTGCGAAATAGTGACAGGTGACGAGTTCTACTAGTAATATTCTTTGTGTTTCCACCATCCACAACAGAACATTCATTTCCCACGACATCACAAGCTAGATCATGCACAAGGTCGTGCATCTTACATGTTCTTGTATCTCCATATTTATCTTTTGTTGTATCTTGAAAGAAAGACCTCCTTAGCAATGCCTCGAAAATCTCATTCCCAACATCTTCCAACCTCTCCATGCTTCCCTTGGACTGCACAAAACCATTCGCTATCCACAAGTAAATCAATTCTTTTGTATCGATTTCGTGATCTTTTTTGTATATTGCACAATAAGCAAAACATTGCCTCAGTTGTGTAGGCAAATGATAGTAACTCAATCGTAATGCAGGTAAAATGCCATTTTCTTCAATTTGCCAAATTTCACTGTTTTTGACATGTAACCACTGTCGTGGCTCTCTCTTAAAGCGCAATGATGCCCCTAGAGAATTTGCAGCTAAGGGTACACCTTTGCACTTCTCGACAATTTTCTTGCCAATTTTCATCAAGTCCGGTCTATCTTTCTCCTCCGGTCCAAATGCACGTTGTTTGAATAAAGACCAACAATCATCTTCGGACAAACGTTTTAGACGGTGATGTGGAAGTGTGCCAGTAATGAGTGCGACGTTTTTTAGGCGAGTGGTCACAATAACACAACTACCTTCCATTCCACATGCCAATGTGCCCTTCAGTTTGTTCCATTTGTCCTGATTGATTTCCCAAACATCGTCCAGCACAAGCAAATATCTCTTTTCACGCAGCTTCCCTTGAAGGTGTCGCTGTAGATGATCCATATCTTTAAAAGCAAAAGGAGTTTCTGAGAGAGAAGCTATGATTGCTTCCATAATACGTTTGACATCAAAATCATCAGATACACAAACCCAAGATCTAACACCAAAGTGGTTTTCTACCCGCTCATCATTGTACACCAACTGTGCTAGAGTTGTCTTCCCGAGTCCACCAATACCGAGTATGGGACAGATAGAGATGCCTTTAGGACTATTCGCCTTGTTAGGCAATGCCATCTGAGCTCTTGGATGGCTTGGCCGGCAACGATATTGATCCAATAATAGGCTCACCAATTTTTGTTTGTCTTTCTCTCTCCCAACAACATGTTCAGTTAAGACAGAACCAGTTTCTCGACCTGTATAGACTTGTTGATCAGGTACGAGATAACTAGTTTCTACAACTTCCTTATGCAAACGAAAGTCACGACTTTCTTTAGCAATGTCGTCAAAGCTCTCCATGAGCTCTTTGAGAGAATCAGTGATAATGCTGTTGTTCTTGCTCATTTCTGGGAATGCTTGCAGCATACCTTCATACTCCCACTTCTCAAAAGCATCATCAGCCGCATAAGAAACATCCTTTAGTTCCTGTAGCCAAACTCGAATCTCCAAATCAGTGACTTGCTTCTTTTCAGCATCAACAAGGACATATTTGATTTTAGACAGAGTTTTTGAAAGCGTCTTCATTTGTTTCTGGACACCCCATGCTACACCAAAGCCCTTTTCCATTAAGTTGGCGAGCTTGTCAGACACAAGTTCAAGGAGTGGAGATACTACCACTTGATTTGCCATCTCGATCTGCATAAAGAAAACACTCACTCAGGTAATTGGGGATTAAGGATCAGATTATGTTCACACAAATAAGCATTACTCCAACATGGATAAAAGAAAGAAAATACAACAAGAGAAAGCTTGTTGTAGTCTCCAATACAAACACCTAATCTGTCTATGAACATATCCTAGGAAGAATAAGATTCAATATTTAAGACCACATGTTTAGTCCATGTTGTTTCTCCATTGAGCGTTATAGCAAATCAACAAGCCATGTAAGATAAAGAAAATGTATTTTTTTTTTTTTTTTTAACTTACCTCAATAATAGCATGTGTCGATATACAGAGATCAAAGGGGGAAGTCCAGCTGATCAGTTGAGCTTAGTTTTGCACAAGAACTAGAGGAACAACAAGAGGTAAATGGCCAAAATTGTTATACTTAGGATAGATTGCAGTAATTTTGTTTTTTGGTATATGATTCAGTATTATTTTTTTTTCTCTTTTTGTATCCTTTCAGTTAATTATATTACCACCAAGATAATGGCATTATATGGATCCTTATCCATTAGTTTAGTGAAGCTTCTCATATGCTAGTCCAAGGATGCTCAATTCGGATTCAGTTAGTTTCTATGAGGGGGAAAAGGCCATAAGTTAAACTCAATTTGAAGAGGGATGAAATGAGGAAGTAGCAACACTCGTAAGGTTCTTGTTAATTTTGCATTTGTTTCTTTTATGGTGCAGTGGACATTAAAAAGCAACATTAATTATATAAAGCAACATTAAAAAACCAAATCAAAATTGAAAGAAAGCAGTGAAGAAAAAATAGGAAACTATTTCACCAAACTCGTCATTGGAATACTAACAAGATTGCTAAGAATCATCGACATTAGGTGAGTCATCACGCTGATCAATCTAGAAGCTTTATTTTGTCTTTGTTTACTTTATATATATAAGTATAGCCTAGGATTCTGATTTTGTTTTTTGAGAATATTTTGATATGTAAAGAAAAAAATGTAAAATCGAGGATACACAAAAAAATATATAATAAATTTTGAGTGTATATGAAAATGTAAAAAAATAAAAGTAGATGCAAGTAAATAAATTATTAATCATATTAAATGAAGCCTAAATACCAATAAATGAAATCAATATATAATTAGAAAATCAAGGGGTGGTTTCAAAAATCAATATATAAGTAGAAGAAATGATAATTAGAAAATCAAGGGGCTGGTTTTAAAAAAAATTAATTAGAAGAATTGGTGATATGAAAAAACTCTAAAATTTAAGAAAAAAAAAACTCTGAATTTAAAAAAAAAAAAAAAACCTCGAGAAAAATGTAATTTTTGGTAGCTGGGTTTTGTATTTTTACAAAAAAACAAAATTTACAAAAAAAAATTCGAAATTTATGAAAATTTTTTGAAAATAATGAAAATATCTCGAAATTTTTTGAAAAATCCTCGAAAAATGTAACTTTTAATTTCGCTTTTTTCTTTTTGTAATTTTAAAAAACGGATATTTCACAAAATCACATTCCTTAAGTCTAGCTAATAGCTGATCAAATGAAACTATTAGCAACTTATAAATCATTGGAAAGGAGTTTAACCTTTGCAATCCTGTTGGACATCTTTGCCACCTATGATAACTAATTCTTCTACCATTACAAAATCAACAATTTAGACCTTTTTTATTATCTTAAATTGTGAGTTCTTTTTAGAGGTCATATCTTAATTGTACTTGATGGGACATCATACAGTCATCCAATTGTAGCCGGACATGTGGCACGAACTAGCCTTAATGGGGGAGAGCCCAGACAGACCAGGCCAAGGCAAGTCCTAGTCAAGCTCAATTCAACCCATAAGTCAAGTGATCAAGCCCTAGTTACACAAGCCCAATGCATGAATCTTGGAGCTTGGCACAAGACATAAAGGCCGGAACACAAACCTTGAGCTAGAATAAGCTCAAGCTCCATTTAGACCACTTTTAGCCCAACTATGCATTGAGTCCTAAAGAGAGCCAAATGCCAAAAAAGATCAAGTCATGGAAGGGTTAGAGCTCTACAAGGACATAACTTAATGGATGGAGACTCTGGACAAGATTTTATCCTTTCATTGTGCAATCAGAGTTGGAGTCAAGGAAGGAGATAAATTTTCTCATGATACAAGGTAAAGAAGGGGAAGGAAAAAGGTATATATGAAATGAAACCCTAATTTTATCAAGCCTAATTCCTTCTTGTTCAGAGTCTGACTTTACCATCGGAGAGCCTTTGGCCGTCAACAAGGTGGTCTCTGATTCATTGTTGCACATTTTGCAAGTCAACGACAATAAGAACGAATTTGAGCACATCAGTACTAATATCAGTTTGTACATCTGCATTTTTCTCTCTCAAGGAACATCACTCATGGAAGTAATCAGCTCCAATAATTTATTGTAGTAATCAATGTTCTTGACCAACTATTCATGGAAGTAATCAGGTCCAATAATTATTTTCAGTAATCATGGCTCTTCGATCTTCCTAATGAGTATTTTTTTTTTTTTTTTACTTTGATTTTTTAACTATTTGCAACCATTGAACAATCCTAGGATCATTGTTAAAATGTCTCAAAATGGAAATCATGAACCATTTTTTCTTTTACTAATGGTTTAGGTGAGTCAATGTGGTTGATCTAGAAATTAAGATCCAAAATTTGTATTAGATTGGTATTTTGGACCCCATCTGGTAATTATGATAATTTAGTGGGTACCACAAGGTAAATAACTAACTAAAAATTATGGGCATTTTGTCATTTTAAGAAACATGGATGTTTGGGATGGTCAACATAATTGCCCTAACAGTCAAAAGACAAACGGGTACCAAACATGCATTTTAATTTTTTTTGGGTACCATCCAGTAATTCTAATAGTTTTTTGTACCAAAAGGTAAATAACCCATAATTGAAGTCTCCATGTCAATGGGGTACTAGCTTAACTGGTAGGTTTGTGTCGGATGTCCAAGCTTTGAACCCTATTGGCAGCATTTCAAATTGGAGGGGGTTAAGGGATAAAAAAAAAAAAACTTCCATTAGGTGCATATGCTTTGAATCATTGTCATTAGGTGAGATATCAACGCTTATCACTTGCATATGCCTTGACTCAATCCCAAAAAATGCATATATGCTTTGAATCATTGTTATTAAGTAAATGGACGAAGAAAATTATTTTTTTAATCAAAGAAAGAGAGTTTGCACTAAGTTTGATTCAATCTCCCATTAAAAGCACCAATTTGTGGATGGAATTTTCATTGGATCATGTATTGATCATGGAAAGTAATCTACGTAAGATGAAGAAAAATTCTTGATACCGGTGTGGTGTCTGCCACAGGAACTCTGATGTTAAAGTTAAAATAATTTCACCCAGAAAAATATTTATTTGTTTATGTTTGATTTGAGATTCAGAAAAGTGTTACTGGTGTAGAGAGGGTTTAGGGTTCCTAATTTGCTCTCAAAGTTATTTACTAAATAACTTATTTGTAGTCTTTCAATTTAATTAGGAGTCTTTTTAGTTTCCTTTTAAGATTAGGTTTTACTTTTTCTTTTAGGAATAGACTGCTTGTTATTTTAGTCTTTGATTCTACTTTTTCTTTTAGGAATAGGTTGTTTGTTATTCAAGTTATTTGAGTACTATAAATAGAGTTCTTCCTCAATATTGTAGGTAGACTTTTGATAATTAATAAATTTGGTATATTTTCTCTGAGGAGATTATTGTATTCTTTTTTTTTCCTACTTTTCGAATTATTGGCGCACCAATCAACGAATTGTAGAACCCTTGTTTCCGGATTATTGGCAAGCCAATCAACGGATTCAAGCCTATCATTTAATTTTTTCTCATCATTCTTTATCTTGTTTCCGCGCTGCATCAGTTACCCATATATGACTGTACGTGTTTGACTTTTATAGAGACAGGAGAAGCCAACTGCTCGCAGATGAGTGAGACATTGTCATCTGCTCATAAATTAGTGGGACACGTGGCAGGTTAGGAGCCAACTATCGTAGACGAGTGAGACGGGTGGCAGGTCGAAAGCCATTGATGGTTGTAACTTTTATTGATAGTTGTAAACTCTTATTGATGGTTGTAACTTCCCTCTTATTGACGGTTGTAACTTTTCGTAGATGGTTGTAACTTTCATCAACGGTTATAACTTCCTGTTGATGGTTGTAAATTTCATCAACGGTTATAACTTTCTATTGATGGTTATAACTTCTTGTTTGGAGAGACCTCTTCTGCAGGTTCGTGTGCTCAGTTGAGCATGATGGTTGGCGCTGAACATTATTCCTCCACTGAGAAAATAATGTTCTACTGAGTTGCATTAGACCCAGACTTAGGCTTTCTGTACTTGTATCCGATTTGGATTGTATATCTTTCATTGATAATTTTCCGGCTTCTTGAAAATGACTCAAAATTTTTCAATTTTCTTATCTTGCTTAGCTAAGGATTATTTTTTGCTACCACATGTTCGATTATAGATACCTACCGTTGTTGTTTCACACCTTCAATCTCCCATACGTTAATCATCCATCCTCTTGATCCTCACATAAGTGATTTGTGTAGACTTACCTTAATGCATGATTTTAGGCCTCTTTGGGAAAATTAAATATATAATGCCAAATATATTTGCATTTCTACATATATATAGTTCTCAAACATGAACCTGAATCGGCAAATTCTTTATTTAGTCCCAAAAGGATCAGTGATAATAAAAATCCTCTTTTGGCACTAGGGCTGCCTATTACCCTGGTGACCAATAGGGGGAACATGATTGTTTATTGAATTTTTCCCTGGTAGATTTTGTAGCACTTAATGTGGATGGGTTGTCAAGAAATCATATGGCGACTGGTGGAATTATTATTACAGATAACACAAGTGGTTGCATTGCGGTTCAGCAAGTTGTTTTCGAAACAAGTTCTAATAATCGAGGTGAGGTGCTCGCGGTTCTTGAGGGACTGCATTTATGTAATAGGTTGGGGTGCAATAAGGTGATCATCGAAATGAACTTTCGAACTCGGACCTTGTTCGTGACTTGTTTAATAAGGTGTATTAAGTTTCCTGGTTCTTTGAGAATGTCTGGCAAAAGATTAAAAGTTTGGGGAACAATATGGTGGTCGGATGCGTGCATATTTTCAGGGAAACTATGGTGAATGCGCTGGTGGATAGAGTTCAAAAAGAGAGTTTGAGTCGTGATAGGAGGCAGACTCGTTACATTCGCCACAGAAAATGATTTCGTGCTCATTTTCGGGACAAATTTGGTGCTTAAATGATGTTGTGAACATACTTTGTTTGGCGGTGCTCGATTGGAAAGGTGATAGTGGCATGGATAGTGATGCAGGAGGATCCGAGTCATATGATGCTGAGTTGTCAGATAGCACGTTGTTGGCACTGAGATACCTTGAGTTGGTAGATCAGCGCAAATATGGCAGGTAATCGTGATCTTTTCCTAATTGGGGTAGTTTTGGGTGCGTTTCAGTATTTTGACCATAACTTTGGCTATGGGTATCAGAATCGCACATATGACCCCAATTCAGAAAGTTTTTTTCGGCGCGCACGTCATGGCCTTGGATCTATGCTTGGTGCACATCTTTTTCGAGATCAAAATTCACTGTTTTCCCTTTCGAATCCACAATTTTAGTAACTTTTTTCTTTTATGGTAATAATTCATTTATCGTTTAGGAAGTGATTTTGAATCCGATTTGGGCCAGATTTTTGGCAGATTACTTCTTTTATTACGTATTTTATTTTGGCATGATTATTGGGATTTTTCTATTTTTGGTAAAATTATGACAATGGTGAATTTTAGCTATAAAGCCCGGCTTGTGGGTTGACTTTAGGATGTTTTGATTTGCATAATTTTGAATTGAACATCAGAGGCGTTTCTTTGTGTTTTGGGGGATCCTCTTATGTCTTTCCCTTTGAATTGTCTGTTGAAACTAGCCTGCAGAATAATCGCTATTCTATCTGGCGTCAGTTGGTATCAGAGCTTCAACATCTTCCTGGGGTAAGATTTCATCAGTTTCCATCGCTGGTGGTCGTGGTCGTCGCGGGAAAGTTCTGAACGAGGAAGCCCCACACCGTGATCGCAATGTTTATGATGTGATGATTGAGGATTTACAAAGGCAAGTTGCAGAGTTAACCCGACGTCTAACAGCGTAGGATTTCGGTGATGGTGAAATGGAAGATCACGATTCTAATTCCAGTTTCAAAAACCCGTATGACAATCATGCTCGATTCTGGGAGCACCGTGGTTGGGAGGATCGTCATGGAGACCTTGGTTTCAGAGTGGATCTGCCCGAGTTTTCGGGTACGTTACAGGCCGAAGGATTCATCGATTGGTTGAATGAAGTAGAGTGTATTTTTTAGAATAAGGAAGTTTCAGAAGTATCAAAGTGAAATTGGTCACCATCAAACTCAAAGGCAGAGCATCTGCGTGGTGAGAGCAGTTGAGGCGATCACGAGACAGGCCGGGCAAGACCAAGATCACTGATTTGGAGATGATGAAGATGAAGGGTCACTTCCTTCCTTTCGGCTACACTCAAACCTTTTTTCAGCGACTTCATTCGTTGAGACAAGGCACGGGATCGGTTGATGATTACACGAAGGATTTCTATCAGTTGATAGCCCGGAATGATTTATCTGAGACGAAAGATCAGATGGTGGCACGTTATTTGGGGGGATTATGAAAGCCCCTGCAAGATGTCCTCAACCTTCACTCGTTGTGGATCGTTTCTGAAGCATACTAGCGTGCACTTGCTGTGGAAAAACAACAAAACAGGAGGCTAATGATCAGAAGTGATCAAAGCAATCAGCCAGTTCGACCTCAAGAATCATGTCCTGCCCAACAACCACTGCAGGGTAATTCTAACTCAAATATTAGATGTTTCAGATGTGGTAAACAAAGACATAGAGTGACTTAGTGCATGAAGTCTGCTAGTCAGAAGGGCAACAATCTCCTGATTGAGGAAGACGTGGTAGACGAAATTGAGGAGGTTGGAGAGCCTGTGTATGATGATGATGAAGATGGATATGTGCTGTATGGAGATAGCCATGAGACTCTGGTCGTTCGTAAGAGTCTACTGACTCCCAAGGGTGATTCAGGGGATGATTGGTTGAGAACCAATATTTTCCACACGACCTGCACAGCTGCAGATAAAGTCTGCAAGATGATCATTGACAGTGGCAGTTGTGAGAACGTAGTGTCTGAAGAGGCTGTCCAAAACTTGCAGTTGAAGACAGATCGTCATCCTAAGCTGTACATATTGTCGTGGCTGAATAAAGGTAGTAAGGTAACAGTAGATAGGCCATCTAGTGTCTTTTTCAATCGGTAGAAAATATTTTGATAATGTTTGGTGTGATGTTGTGTCTATGGATGTTTGTCAAGTATTGTTAGGCAGACCTTGGCAGTATGATTGCAGTGTTATTCATGATGAGCGGAAAAATACATATTCCCTTAGCATCAAAGGGAAGAAGATTGTGTTGGCACCTCATCGAGAAGGAACCCTTCCTACCCCGGTAGCCAATAATACTAACCTGGTTTCTATGCCCAGGTTTTTAGTTGAGATTGAGCGTGGAGACGTGGTCTATGCTCTGCTGTCTTATGGGAATAGTGCAAACGTGACTCCAGATTTTCCAGCAGAGGTGCAGCAGCTGCTAGTAGAGTTTTCTGACCCGATGCCAGAGGATCTTCCTCTTGGGTTACCGCCTATGAGGGCTATTCAGCATCAGATCGACCTTGTTTCGGGGTTCAGTTTACCTAATCGACCAGCTTATCGCCTCAGTCCAAAGGAATCTGAAGAGTTGCAGCGACAGGTGGTAGAGTTGTTGGAGAGGGGTTACATCCGTGAGAGTGTGAGCCTATGTGCAGTTCCTGCTCTGCTGGTACCAAAGAAAGATGGCTCTTGGTGTATGTGTGTTGACAGCAGAGCAATCAACAGGATTACAGTGAAATACAAGTTTCCAATTTTCCGCCTGGATGATATATTTGACCAACTGTCGGGTTCTAAGGTCTTCTATAAAATTGACCTTAAAAGCGGATACCACCATATCAGAATAAGGCCTGGAGATGAATGGAAGACAGCGTTTAAGTTGCAACATGGACTGTATGAGTGGATTGTCATGCCTTTTGGACTGTCCAATGCGCCCAACACATTTATGAGATTTATGCATCAGGTTTTACGGCCTTTCATGGAGGAATTTGTTGAAGTTTACTTCGATGACATCCTCATTTATAGCCCGACATGGGTGTCACATTTTGATTACCTCCATGTTGTTTTTGATATGTTGAGGACGGAGCGCCTGTTCATCAATCAGAAGAAGTTTTCTTTCTTCACTAATTCTGTAACTTTTCTAGGTTTTGTTGTGCCTACTGATGGTGTTCATGCAGATCAGTCGAAGATAGATGCAGTCTTGGAGTGGCCCAAACCAAATACCTTATACGGTGTCAGAAGTTTCCATGGATTGGCATCATTCTACCGTCAGTTCATCAGAAACTTGAGCACTCTGATAGCTCCTATCACAGAGTACCTCAAGCAGAAGATGACAGGGGCACCAATTTTAGCACTTCCTAATTTTAAAAAGGTGTTTGAGGTAAACTGTGATGCATCTAGGGTTGGCATTGGTGGTGTTCTGAGTCAAGAGGAGCACCCAATAGCTTTTTTTAGTGAGAAACTATCAAGATCAAAAAAGAATTATTCCACCTATGATCTGGAGTTTTATGCCATAGTTCAATCCCTAAAGCATTGGCATCACTACCTAGTACAGAGGGAGTTCATTTTTATCACTGATAATGAGGCCTTGAAGTACATCAATGGCCAACACAAGCTAAGTAGACGGCATGCCAAGTGGGTGGCGTACTTGCAGGAGTTCACGTTTGCGTTGAGGCACCAAGCAGGGAGTCCGAACCATGTTGTAGATGCACTGAGCCGTCGTACGTTACTCCTCACCACCATGAGCACCAGAATCGCAGGATTTGAGGATTTATCTGATATGTATGCTGCAGATCCTTCCTTCGGGAGGATAATTCAGGATGTAACTGATGGTCAATGACATGACTTTATTTTGCATAATGGTTATCTGTTTCGTGGATTACAGTTGTGCATTTCAGATTGTTTATTAAGGCAACAGATTATTAGTGAACTTTATATTGAGGGTCACTTTGGGCGAGATAAGACGTTGGCCTTGATTTCTTCTAACTATTATTGGCCCAAATTGACTAGTGATGTAGCTCATTATGTGGAACATTGTTATGTGTGTCAGCGGGAATTCTCACTAATGCGGACTTTGTACACACCTTTACCTGTACCTGAAGCCCCTTGGTTTGATATCAATATGGACTTTGTGTTGGGTTTACCCCGTACCCAATGGGCCTTGGATTCTATTTTGGTTGTGGTTGACTGGTTTTTCAAGATGGTTCATTTTGTAGCTTGCAAAAAAACAATGGATGTTGCCCAGATCGCCCATCTTTACTTCAGGGAGATTGTGCGTTTGCATAGTATTCGCCGATCCATTACTTCAAATCGTGACACCAAGTTCATGAGTCATTTCTAAAGGAGTTTATGGAAGAAACTGGGGACGAAATTGAATTTTAGCAGTGCCTACCACCCCCAGACGGATGGTCAAACTGAGGTGGTGAACCGGAGTTTGGTAAACCTTTTGAGGAGTTTGGCAGGAACTAAACCGAGACAGTGGGATTTGGCGTTACCTCAAGCAGAATTTGCCTATAACAGATCGAAGAACATAACCACAGGAATGAGCCCATTTGAGATTGTCTGTGGTCAGAATCCATCCAGGGTGCTTGACTTAGTCTCTATTCCACGTGTGGGTCGTTTGAGTCACAAGGCAGATGCGATGGCAGAACATCTTTGGGGTATCCATGAGCAGGTGAAGCTAGCAATTCACGAGAGTAATTAAGGTTCAGGCCGACAGTCATCGTCGTCAGGTACTTTTTGAAGTTGGTGATTTTGTTTGGGCAGTATTAACCCGTGATCGTTTTCCTGTTAGAGAGTATAATAAGCTTAAGGAACGAAAAATTGGACCCTGTGAGATCCTGCAGAAGATCAATGATAATGCCTACAAATTGTGCCCCCCCCCCCCCAGTCATTTGAGGACTTATGATGTCTCTAATGTAAAGCACCTGAGTCCTTGTTTTGTGGATTCCGATAAAGCTATTGTGAATTCGATGACTAGTTCTTTCCAACCCGGAGCGACTGATGCAGGAGGATCCGAGTCAGATGATGCTGAGTTGTCTGATAGCACGTTGTTGGCACTGAGATACCTTGAGTTGGCAGATCAGCACAAAGATGGCAGGTAATCGTGATATTTTCCTAATTGGGGCAGTTTTTTGTGCGTTTCGGTATTTTGGCCATAACTTTGGCTACGCGTATCAGAATCGCACATATGACCCCAATTCGGAAGCTCTTTTCTGTGCGCACGTCGTGGCCACAGAGCTATGCTTGGTGCACATCTTTTCCGAGGTCAAAATCCACTGTTTCCCCTTCTGAATCCACAATTTTAGTATTTTTTTATGGTAATTATTCATTTATCGTTTAAGAAGTGATTCTGAACCCGATTTGGGCCAGATTTTTGGCAGATTACTTCTTTTATTGCGTATTTCGTTTTGGCATGATTATTGAGATTTTTCTATTTTTGGTAAAATTCCGACAATGACGAATTTTAGCTATAAAGCCCGGCTTGTGAGCTGACTTTCGAATATTTTTACACGCACGGTTTTAGGGCTTGCAGGCATGGACGGCTACTTTGGTGGCTTAGGAGGTTCTGTTTTGAAACAGAGCAGCTCAACAGTTTGTGTCTGTTTGGGCTCTCTGTTTTGAAACAGAGCCTGTAACAGAGGCTATTCCATTTTTTTAATGCAGAAGTTGGACCGTGGTTCTTTGAGTTCAATTCTTAGCACTCTGTTGATATGGAGTAGAAGGAGGAACTGCTCTTTTCTTGGCTTCCATTGTCTTTGGCTACTTAGAATGTTTTTGGTGAAGGGCCTTATTAAGGTCCTCTTCTTTGAATTCTTGGTTAGGCCTTAAAGCTTTTTTTTTTTTTTTTTTTTTTTTTTTTTTGGATTTGATTTGGTTCTTTGGTTTAGACTAGATTTTTGTTTTTTATTTTTACGGGTAAAGTCGTCATGTACCTTTGATTGGTGTAAAATATTTTTTTTTATCAAGTAATAAAGGTTTGGCATCTCATAGATGCCCCTCCCCTCAGGAGGTTAATTTAAAAAAATAATAATAATAAATTTATAAAAAAAAAAAACCCTAAATTGCGTATTTGTTACATTACCTAAGGTTTTCTATTGGATATGATTTTAGCAATCTGAATATTGTATAATTTCTAATGGATCACAGAAAAGATAGAATAGTATTTTGAAATTCGAAAGGAATGTTTTTTCGCTAAGCAAAGAAATTTGTTATTTTTACACTATCATTTGATGGACATGTAAGCCACTTGAGCATTCAGTGTTTACAACAGGCTAAAAGAGCTAATCAAGTGACGGTCTTGGATTTTAAAAAAATTAAGGTAATTTTGACTTACCTCCTCAAACTCAAAATTTTCTAGTAATCAATGGTTTAGTCATTTTTTTTGTGACCAAAGAACCTTTATTTACTTAAATCAAGGTCCACCATGACATATATTAACAAATTAGAGATGCCTAGTTAAAAAAAAAATTTATTCTACGTCAATTAAGCCATACATCTCAGAGTGGAGAAAACATAAAGAAACTAGAGATCAGATTGTAGAAAATAAAGAAACATGAGAAGAAAATACCTGCTCTTCCAACTGTTCTTCAATGAGATCGAGTTTGATACACACAGAACTCTGCAAGGGAAATAGAGCAAGGAAGATGAAAATGAGAGCAACAGATATGCTCAAATGTGAGCCTGGTGAAAACAAACAAACAAATAAATAAATAAATAAATAAAAAAGTCACCTAGTTTGCCTGTAGCAAAGCCATGCTATAAAATATAATCATTGATTTTGATGAATAAGAATTTAATTAGTTTTCTGGCTACCTTCCCTACTCCAGCAACTTGTGTTGACTGTATCTATCCATCTATCTATGTAAACTGATTTATGAGATCGAGATTCCATTTATTTTTATCATATTGATCAAAATTCAACATGACAGCCAATACTATTTGCATATTGAATCTGTATGGCTGGCCTACATGTAATAGATATTCATAAGTTAACAATGAATCTTGATATAAAATATGATCAAACATGCACAATTCAGTCTATCCTTGCTGGCGTCCATGTGGTCATCTATTACATGATTTTGAAATATAATAGTTGAATTCATTATTGTATTGTCATATCTTATCTAACATTTGTAACGATTTGTAACTTAAATTCAATTCTGTAACAGTGTGTTCGTATTGCGCAAATGTTGAATGTCAAAAAAATGTCCCAAACCAGTTGACGAAAACCTAACCTAACCCAACCCATCCCTGAACCGAATACATTTTTTACGGGGTTCATCGCTTTTCCCAAATTCCAAGCCGACGAAATATCTGGGTTTCTCAATCTCTTGAGAAAAAGATATGTCCAAAATAACCTTCCCCAGTTGATGAAAACCCAACGGCAAACCCTCTCCTCCTTTTTCATCAGCCAGAGCAATCATTCAAGCTTAAGCAAAGCTCAAAGACTCTCTCAACCATCAACTTTCAACCTCACTACGTCCAATATCTCCAACGGCTCCTCAAATCCCAAACTTCTCTTTGCATCATTGTCCTTTCCTTTTCTTATTGAATCGGTCCTTCTCAAATATTGTTTGATTTTTACCTAAGTCCTTAACATAATGTATTTGACGCCCAAAATTATCTACTATATCATAATATAACCTTAAGTCCGTCAAATTTTATTTTCCCGAAAATGTCTCTCCAAAGTAAAAAAAAATTCATCAAGTTCGGTTGCAAATTGAAATAAAATTAAATGATTGCTAGGAAACTTATACCATATTAATGCATACTAGCAAAATCGGCGAGTGTAATTTTTTAAACTAATGTCCCAAAATTATTCCAATTTAAATTTTTTTTGCCAAATCACTTACAATTTTATTTTGTACTTATTAATTTTTAAATAAAATCAATATTAAATATATGCGCATGTAGAGCACGTCGAACCCCTAGTACTCTTATATTGGAATAGATGGATTTGTGTACTTGTTCAAAATATCCATTCAATGGTCGAATAAATACCAAAGATTGTGATTTCGTGAAATTTTGTAAAATTTCACGAAGTATCTCAAAATTTAAGCACTGAAATCAAAAAGTACGTTATTTTGATAAGTTATTTCCAAAATTTTCATGTTTTCCATAAATTTCGGCAGTTCGTGTAAACCCCAAAAAGTTATGAAGCAACTTAAATTTTATCAGCTTAAATATTTCATCATTTTTGTAAATTTCGATATTTTCGTGTAAACTCCAAAATTATGAAGAAAATTACATTTATAGGACTACTTGTGTGCTTAGGCTTCATTTAATATATTTAATGTTTTTATTACGTTAATTGACTTGTATCTTACTTTTCCGCATATTCTTGAAATTTTTATATTTTTATTACCATACAACAAAATATTTCTTAAAATTAGAAGACCGGAACTATTTCGAAAGAGAAAGTCGCAACAATCCTTGACAAATCAGAGATGCCTAGTTGAAAAAAAAAACTTGCAAGTAAATTGAGAGCCATACATCTAAGACTAGAGAAAATATAAAGAAACTAGATCAGATTAGAGAAAATAAGAAACATGAGAAGAAAAACTAGAGATCAGATTCGACAAAATAAAGAAACTTCATAAGAAGAAAGAAAGTACCTGCACTTCCAAGTGTTCTTCAATGAGGTTGAGATTGATACACAGAACGCTACAAGGGAAGTAGAGAAAGGAAGATGAAAATGAGATGCAACAAATATGCTCAAATGTGAGCCTGTTAAAACAAGCTAAATACTTAGTCTGCCTGCTAGCAAAGTCATATAATACTCAATTAAATAACTAAGTAGACAGATTAGGCACTTAACCGCGTGTGATTAAAGAATCTTATCCCACTATTCCGCTAGTCTGTCTCTAATTAGCGTTACCTAATTGCTATAAAATATAATCATTGACTTTGATGAATAAGACTTTAAATAGTTTTCTGGCTCCCTTCCTTACTCGAGCAACTTGTATTCACTGTTCATCTATGTAAACTGATTTATGAGATCGAGATTCCATTTAGTTTTGTCATATTAATAATCCAACAGGACGGCCAATACTGTTTGCCCATTGAATCTGATATAAAATGTGATCAATCATGCACAATAAGTCTATTACATGGTTTTGGATAAATAGAACTCTCGTGCATATGAAGAAGAAATATTCCGAAGCCCACTTATACGGAGTATTGGATCAATCTGACAGACTTTTGTTTGAAGTTTCGAAACATCCTAATATGTCAGTGCAACCGAGCCAAATAGTTGGACACACATAGCAACATCCAATATAAAACATAAAACTTCACTAGAAAGTTCTTGATTGCTATCAATTTTTGGTGATTACTTATGATGCTAGTTGTTATGCTATGTCTCAATATGGTGCTATTGGTATTCATGTATGATCAAGGGAATACTTTTGCTCAATGTGCTATTGATGGGAGAGTCCTAACAGTACTATGGTGGAGTGTCTTGTAGCTGAAGTTTCCCTCACTCTGATTCATCTTCACGGGTGGAAACATGGTATATTGTTAATGGGTTCCATGACTCTCAACTCAATTTTATAAGATGCTTCTGCAGGTTTGCAGAACACGATTGGATGTGGAAACTTATTATCAACAATATTATTAGATTGCTAAAGTTAATGAAGGTTGGACAGGTAAATATATAAGCCATGAGCATAACGGTTTAGCTCACAACCTTGCTAAGCGCACTGCTGCTCGCTTTTGTAACTTTTCATTTTACTAATATATTTAGCATGTGTGCTTTATAAAAATTTAAAAAAAGAAAAAAGAAAAAAATGGTTTTTTTGAATTTGACCCTCATTAATTTATATCTAATTGAGTTTAGCTCTCATTTTAAATTTTAATTGAGTTTAACCCTCATTCTATAACAGATCTGTTAGGTTGACTGCTAAATATTGATTTAATAACTCAAATACCCTCCATCGATTGCATCATAAAATGCAGCAAATTGCTAGGATTATTAATGTCAATCTCGAAGTAATCCTAGGTCGAAAATTGAAGAATTAAAAACCCAAATCTATCTATCTTCTCCACCTTTTCCTTCTCTTCTTTTTAATTTGCAAAACACTGCCATCCTCAACCCATCCCCCTCCTCCTCCCCATTCTTATCCCCAAAATGCAAAAATAAGAATATGTATTCATGGAAGAGACTTGTTTGGTACAAAGGGGATGACCCCAAAGATGGTTTTTGATTAATAACCGACACGGATCGATCTTTCGATGAAAGATACCCAATCTTGGGTTCAAATAACCACCCATGAGGATCCTACTATCCAATGTTGTGTTTCCATTGGAGCCACAAATACTTTCTATGAATATATCTTAGGAAGAATAAGATTCAATGTTTAAGGCCAAATGTTTAGTCCATGCTGTTCTCCATTGAGCGTTATAGCGAATCAACAAGCTATGCAAGAAAAAAAAATGTATGAGATTTTTAAATTACCTGAATAATAGTGTGCGACGATCTGCAGGGATCAAAGGGGGAAGTCAAGCTGATCAGTTGAGCTTTGCTTTGCACAAGAACTAGAGGAACAACAAGAGGTAAATGGCCAAGATTGTTATACTTAGGATTGGATGCTCTTAATGGATTTGTAGCTTTTAAGAAAAGAAAAAAAAAATAGCAGACAAGAACAATGACTTGAAGTCAATAAAGGTTTGTATTGTTTATTCTCCGGTGGTTGGCCTTCCCTTCATTGTGAACAAACCATCAATGATTCTTTTCCCACCTGCTAAGAATGAAGTGAATATTCCTGCTAACCATTAGTCAAATTTTAGTTTTAATGTCCATTAATTTAGTGAGCTTCTCAGACACTAGTTCAAGGATGCTCGATCGGATTTAGTTAGTTTCTTTTAGGAGGATAAACGACTAGAAGTCAATTAAACTTGTAGAGTCCCATTTTTTTTATTGCGACTAATTTGAAGAGGGGTGAAATGAGGAAGTAGCAGCAGTCGGAAGGTTCTTGTTAATTTTGCGTTTGTTTCTTTTATGGTGCAGTGGAATGGGAAGTATAAATGGGTGATTCCTTAATTAAGTAATCATCTACTAAAAAAGATAGAAATACACTTAAGTAATGTACATGAAGCACTAAAGCCCAGGAACAGAGTGTGGATGAATGAGTACACTTAGGGTGTGTTTGGTTGGAAGAAATCCTTTGTCATGAAAATTTATGAGGGGACCCCGCTAAATTGAGAGGATCAAGGAGTGAGATTTACATATTTATGGGACTTTCATTCTCACCATTGATCACAAAATTAAATGTGAATATGAAGTGATACCTCAAAATAGTACAAAATATGGAGGTCCCCTCGTGAATTTTTATTACATAGAATTCCATGCAACCAAACACACCCTTAAAAATACACCATGACTCGGGAGGAATTACTTTTTCTAATGCGTTTACAGCTGGTTTGCTTTTGTTAAAGTTGTGTATCATTGATGTTGGTTTTCTTTTGTGCATGAATAAATAACTAGGATTCCCTCCCCACCACTTATTCAAATTTTGAGATTAATTATATAAAGCAACACTAAAAAATATGGAAGAAAAGCAGTGAAGAAAAAAGTAGGAAACTATTTCACTAAACAAATCCAAAAAATAAAATAGATCACAGTGTCCCATAAATCTTGTTAGAATTTGGTGCATATGCTTTGAATCATCATCATTCGGTGAGTTATCACCACTTATCAATCTATAAGCTTTATTTGTCTTTATTTGAATATATATTGGTATATATATTTGAATCATGGTCGAATGGTCGAGTGGTCTGTCTGTAGTCGAGACCTTGACCGTTTGCGCTGTGAGTGACTCAGAGTCACTGTTGTATAGTCATGTCCAACAGTAGGCATGTCATGGACAGTTTAGCCGTGGGTTGCATTAATCGGATTGTATCTCATCCTTAAAATAAGCTGTTGGGGGCTTATCTCGCTTGTCTGATTTGCCGGCAGCAGCTATTATGAGCGAGTTGTGATAGCCGAGTGTATGCGTCAAAACGTTTGTACCAAATCAGGCGTTGTAAGCTCAGGCTGGAATTCTATGTAGCACCTGTCCGTGCATTGGCTGGACGATTTATGTGTTGGCGTGAGTGGTCTTTGCTAATAATAGAATGGTAGCTCGTTTGAGCGTGAGGACGCTGGCTGAGCAGTGATTTATTTTTGCGGCCGCTATTTTGGAATGGAGCGGTGATTGCGTGGCGAGCTGCTTAGGGCTCTCACCTTCTGAACCATCTATGTCCGAACAAAATGGACTACAGGTTCGAGGAATAAGGATTTGGCGACCATGTTGAAGAGCAGTGGTCTCGTGGCGAGCCGTCGACATTAGTCAATGACTGACTAGTCTCCCACCTTTCGAACCATCTACACCCGCACAGTGGGGGCTACAAGTTCAGGGTAGTAATTCAGCGGCCAAGTTGAAAAGCAGTGGTTCCGCGGGGAGTCGTCGAAATTAGTGTGGGACTGACTAGGCTCCCGCCTTCCAAACCATTTACATCCGCAGTGGGGGCTACATGCCTGGGCTTTGATCAGAAACTTTCGTTGCCAGTCTTCACCAGCTAGGCTTACCTTATCGCGTTTGGCGACTATTGACCATGAAAGGGGGTAATGATCCCTAGCGAGTCGTCATCACCAAGCGTGATAACGCTGATTAGACTCCCACTTCCTAAACCATCGGGATCCGCACTAGTCAGAATAGGTGTCGGGATGAACCAGAAGCCATCGTCATCAGCCTCGACTGACTAAGCTTACATGGTTGGAGAGAGGTTCTACTTGCTTGAGGGTGTGCGAACCTATATCCGCTCGCATCATGCATTGTGTGCACAAAATTACCTTAAATCGGCTAGTGATCCGCAGGTATGATCTGTGTGTCAAAAGTGGTAGAATAATGTTTGAACAGTAGGCCGAGCTCATGAGCTCGCAGAGGAAGAGCCATGATTTCTTGCACAAATTGCTCTACATGTATGGCATAGATCGCGTGGTAGCACATGTATGGCGTCGGCTGCGAGATGTTTGAGTATCGGTTACTCCCCCTCAATTGATGGGGTGGCATGCAACACCATTAATTGGGCAAACGTGGTCTGTGCAGTTTCCTTGGGTACCGTCGTCTCCTTGTTACCCACACGGTATTCAATGCTGACAGTTAATGCTCAAGCGCCCATTTGATGAACCATCATGTCTATATAATGGTGTTTTTCAATCATTGTAGGCACTATCTTCTGCAGTGTGTATCTCATGTAATGTTCTTGCTTGAAGAAAATGTTTGGGCTTTCCAAAGGCTGAGAGAAATTTCCATATTTGGAGTCTTCGAATGTTCTGACATTTGCACTGATCGTTGTTATGCGTGGTCACCTGTTCTGGGTGGGCACATAGTTGATTTGTTGAGATCTCGTAATTTCTTTTCATATTGCGGGGAAAAAGTATGCACTTCATCCCAAGGGGGGAGCTTTGGTGTTACCTTGTGCCGTTGTGCCCGCGTGTATGCGATACTCGCTGCTAGCTTATGGCTAATCAAAGTATTAGCGGATGTGCGATGATTTCGGGGGTACCGCGCATGGGAAAAGTGTCATTGCTTGACAACATTGTGAGACCTTGACTGTTTCGTCACTTGTGGCCATTCTCGTCTTCAAGAGGCTGGAAGCCGTCCAAGGAAGTCATCAAGAAGGTACGACGCCTGTTGTAAGGTCTGTATCGTTGTTGGCGGGTCGCTTTCTAGGGTGATTCGATGGAGCAGTCGGCCGCTCTGTGCTTTCAGCCCCCTCTGCCACTTTGTCCTTGATCTTGGGAAGGGGTCGAACGAAGTTCACTTTAGGTTTATTCGTCTTCTTCGGATCTACTTACGTAGTTGGATCGTCTAAGCGAGTCCTTACTCCATGTCGCATCGGATTCAGATGTTTGTAATATGTAGTCTCTTGTATCCGCCTAAGGCCGCCTGTTACATTTTTCCAATAATCAATAGAGTTTGTTTGCATAATTCTTTCTTTATTTCTTGAATGTTTGCAAATTACATAAGTTCTTAGGAAGTAAAACTCTACATTGACTATGGAAAAGGAAATGAACAACTAAAATAGACTAACTATTGAATGAGAGAAATCGATCTTGACCCTGAAGTGAATTCGGATGGCCCTGGTGGATCGTTAGTATTTTCAGCGGACTGTTGAGTTTCGCTGACGTCACAGAGGCTACTAAAGAGTAAATCTTGTGGGGGAGTTAATCTTCGCGCTGACAGAATGTCGGGGGTTGTACTCCCGCTTGCCTTGGTCTCTCCGTTCTGCAGGGATGAAGAGCATATTGCTCCTGTATCGCTTGATTGTCCCATTTCTCCGTAGTGAGCCACCACTGTTGGGGTCTCGTGTGAGTGGAGTGATGCGTCTACAGTCACTAGGCCTGGCCCTGGTTCATATTGCTTTGTGTGATCTGGTTGGATATGGGAACATTATATTTGTTTCAGTGCAGCATAATGGCAGCCTCGTGTCGTAGGTTGGTCTCCAGGTATTGTTCCTTCAGAGTGGTTAGCGGTATACTTAACGCACTAGTGAAGAAAGAGACTATTGCTTTCATCTGATGGAGCCATGGTCTTTCCAAGATAAGGTTGTAGGTAAACAGTGTGTATACTACAATGAAGTTCAGAAACATGACCTTTCTCAGTTGCGGTTCTTCTGCCACTACGGCTAACCTTATCTTCCCGATCGGGAAGCATTTCTCTCTGCTGAATCCAATCAGTGGGTAGTCTGAAGACGTCAGGTTCTCCTCTTTGAGGTCCATACTACGGAACGCGTTGTAGAACAGGACGTTGAGTGAGTTCCCTGTGTCCACTGGGGCTCTTTGTACCTCCCACCTTGTAATGGAGATCAAGATGACTAGAGCGTCGTTGTGCGGCGATCGGACTCCTTCGAGTAGCAAATGCATTTGTCCTTGTCTGCAGGTTGTGTTCGCATCTCCATTAGAGTCTGCTTGCGGGACCTGTGCGACTGGTTTTCATTCGGTCTGATTCCAAGAAGGACATGGATTATGCTCGGAGTCTCCTTTTCTATTTCTTTGACTGACTTCCCATGGTCCCTGGATCGTTCTGGTCGCTTTTCAGAGTTCAGAAATTCTTTAGCTTGCCCCTACGGATCCAGTACTCAATCTCATACCTCAGACTCTTGCAGTTGTTGGGTTCATGGTCGCCCTCTTTGTGGTACGAGCAGTACTTGTTGTTTTCACTCTTGGAGGAGTCTCCACACTGTTTTGGGGGCCAATTCAGATATTCCCAGTTTTTCATGGAGTTTAGTACGTCCAACGGACTAGAATTGAGGGGTGTCACGGTTTTGGATCCAATGTAGTTGGATGCTTTCTCTGGCGTGGCCTGGCCCGGCCAGGGTCTGACCTGTTGTCACTACGCTTCCTTTTGCTCCTTTTTTCATCTTTGCATTTTTCCTCCTTTTTGTCTTTACGAGGAGGGCTTTTTCTCACCTTCAGTTTCCCTCTTAACGGTCTTCAACTCCTCTAAGCTAATGTGCTTCTGGGCACTATTGATGAGCTCCGTCATGTCTAAAGGGGGTTCCAAGGTGAGGTCTTCGTATAACTTTTCTTCCTTTAGGCCCGCAGTGAAAGTTGTCACGCCTGTGTCATCGCTACAAACATCAATGATTGTCAGCTCATTGTTGAAGCGCGTGACATAGACTCTGAGCGTCTCATTGGATCTCTGTTTCAAAGTGAGTATGTAGTGTGGGCCTTTTCGAAAACAATGACATTCAAGCTAGTGGAAAAAGTTTTGGACATCACCGATTCAGATCCTTCTTTGAGGGTCATCACGTGCTAGTAATTGCAGAGGCAGTCGAATGGGTCGGTGGTCCCGTCGTAGAAATCGAGCTTTGGAGGCATGAACTTCTTTGGAAGGGCCTCGTTCATAATACATTCCACGAAATGTGGGACTGAGGGACTATATAACACTTCTAGGTCGTGTGCCCCTCTGCGGAGGGGGTTCTGAGGGCCGAGCCTCTCTGCCCTGGCAGTCGATTTTGCGTTAGCTGCGCCACCTCCTCTAGTCCAGTGTGAACTAGCAGAGGCCTGACTCTCCTGTGTCCGCTCTCTGTCGTCTTCGGAAGACAGGGCTCTGTGCTGCTCTTGATCTTTGTTAAAGGGTGGAGGGTTTTGCCGAGCGAGGGCCTCCACCTTTTTGGAACTTTGCTGTATTTGAGATGACAACATGTCTACCCTGGGGTCCGTCGTCACTGTTGCTGGCGCGAGGGCGTGAGTCTATTGCCCATGCATAACCGGCACTGCAGAGAGCGGTGATATAGCACTAGTTTGAGTGTTTGACGTATCCCCTTACTCTTTATTGTTACGTGATCTAGTGGTCGTCATCTCTCAGTATTTTGAAGGGAGATGATGCTAGTGAAAGGTTAGGAACCTTGTCGTTCCCCAAAGACGACACAAAACTGATGCAGTCATTTTCCACTTTCTGCTTTGACCTAGTCCTACCGACCTGCAAAAGAAATGCACATGGGCCACAAACCACCGTTATGGTTGTCGATGGCACTCCGATGCTAGAGTCAGATAGGGATACGAGGAAGGTGTAATGCTATAAACAGGGAATTTGTAGCATGCCTTATCTTACAACCTCATGTCTTATTTATAGTACAGGAGTCCTGGTTCGACCAGGCCATCAATGACGTAGTTTAAGAAAGAAATCTTCGTGGAGATTTTTCTCTAATTAGGAGTCGTGTTGTAAAGGAGAAGTTTCATGTTAGCCTTGTACTCCTAGATACGTGGGTGATAGTTCACAATTTGAGGATAATCCATAAGATGAAGTTTCCCTATGTGATATGTACTCTAGTTTTGCTTTCTAGTTGGAAGCGGAGAACTGCTGTAGTTGTCTGTCTGAAGCTGATCTTTGAGATACTTGCCTTAGTAGGGCTTACGGGTATTGAGGATAGTTGTGAGACGTGTGGGCTTAGCAAGATGTAAGAGTTCGATTTCGTTTGGCGGACTGCATTAGGCGGGCTTAGAATCGCCTGGGACAAATCAATGTTGGGGCTCGTAATTTCTCGAAATCATCATGACACGTGTATGGCTCAGGGATGTGACTGTTTTGGTGTATCATCAGGTTTTATCTTCAAGGAAAGAATCAGATAGAATTAAGGATTAAATTGAAATAAACGAAACATTAAATTAAAATAAACAAAGCAGTAATTGAAACAAACGAATAAGAATCGAAATTATTATTATGATAAAACTAGCTGAAAACAAATAAGAAAATGTTGTTCTTTCAATCATCAACCTCCAAACAATAAATAATCCCGTGCCTTATCTATAATATTCATAACTTATTTGGCAAACCACTTTGAGATAGATCTAATTTGTTTTGTTTTTTTATGAGGACTTGAAAGATTTTTTATTTATTTATTTCTATTGATGATCTAACGAGCAAATTATGAAGGATTATGTTTGGTTCATCATTTTTTTTATTAAGATAAAGGTTTGGGATCCTTTAAAGGCTAGCTAACATACTAGAAAAAAAATTGGGAAAATTACAATAAAATAAATTCATCAAAATAAGATAAAATACCACAACCACACATTCTTTGAACAATAGTCGCGCTGCTTGATCATCTCACTAACAATGAACAGCTACATAACTCATACCTTTCACTCTCTTTTGCGAAAAAATACATGATGTTAGTGACTTGTTGAAGCATCCATGAATGCAATGTGTAGCCAATACATTATACATATAATTATCATGGACCTAATCAAAATGACATATTTTAGTGAATCCTCAATCATCTTGTCTTCGTCAAGAAAATGAATATCATAAGATATCAAATCAAATAACCCATGTTTAAATTAATGATTTCATCAAATAACTAATTAAAACGCCACAGACGTATTACTCATATTCAACAATAATGCCACAGTCGTCTTCGGTACGATTTTAAACACAATATTTATGTCATAAATTTTTTCAGCTCAGTGGGGCAAAATTGTCAAACAGTTTTCATTCACACATTTTAATTTTAGAGCTTCTAATCAGCAGTTCATTCAAAAATAAAACAAACAATTCATTCAGAAACTCGTCTTTGGTAATGGTTGTTTCTGAGACCAATATTGAGACTTACCCAGGGGTGATTGTATTTAGATCAAAACAAGATCCCAAATGTTTTGAAGCTTGTACAAACCTAAATTCTACTTCAGAGACACAGTTCCATACATTCATTGTTACATATTTATACGAATTATCAAAAAATTTGGATGTATGGTGCAACTTTAATGTCAACGACAAATGAAATTTTGAACAAGTTGCTATACCTTCTAAACAAGTTATAATATTAAATAAAACAGATTTGAGATAAAGCTAATAATTAAAAGTATATTTGATTTGCCATGAAGTGTTATAATCTAATAAACTAAAATTATAACACTGTCATAATGTTATTTTTGTATCAAAAGTTTGTTACGTGAGTGATTCTTATAGTATGTTATGTGGGTGATTCTTATGTAATATGTAGTTTGTATGACACTATGACTCATATGAGACTTTTTATGTAGTATTTAAGAGTTTAAAATGCATAACTTATATTATTAAATTCAAAATTATAATCAAATTATTACGTTTTACTTTAAAAAACAAACATTTTACTAAATATTTCATAAAATTAACTCGAAAAATGCAATCACAATCCTTGATTGCAGAGATCGGGCCGGTGAGGTTGGATGTGAAGAGGTGTTTGAAAGACGAGAAGTTGTGTTTCTCTTTTTCACCGAGGGTAGTTTCATCCACAAAAAAAAAAAAAAAAAAGACACGTTTTTTTTTAGTAACTTTTAGCATAAATTATCTTGATAGAAGTTTTGTTTTAGTGTTTAAGAACCACAATTTCAGGTGGTTGCACGTATATCGTGGCACACTTGTCAAAATGAGCTGAAAGTTCAACACGTTTTATGTTGTGGATTTAATTTTTCTCAAAATCTTAGCTCAAACGAATTAATAATGATTTTTTATTTATAAAGTATGGTCTTGTTATCTAAATGAAACGCAGTGTCCTAGCCCAATAATGAAGCTCCTTATTGTGCCCTTGTCGCTCAATTTTTTGTAAATAATTTTACAATATATTTGAGAAATAAGTAATGGCTATGATTCCTCTCATAAGAAATATTTGAACTAATTTGTTTCATCGTCCATATAATAGCTTTTATACAAGGATCAAGTGTTTTGTGATGGATGCTACTGATTCGAGAATAGTCACAATAACACAACTACCTTTTGACCGAGATGTGAGTGTGCATGCCCTTCAATTTTATTTATTTAATTTTTTTTTGAAAGGCAAGCATGTCGTCCGTGGATATAGAACCTAGGACGTGAAGATTAAACCACCACAACTTTAACCATCAAACCAGGCTATCATTGGGCATGCACTTCAACTTGTTCCATTCATCTTGACATTCTTGCCAAACTTCATCTAACACAATTAAAAATAGCTTATCACAACACAATTCCTTTTGAAAGAGTAGTTGTAGACTTCAGAATCAGGAGCGATAATTGAGATATTGGCTATGATTCCTCTCATAAGATACATTATGTCCAAATTAGATTCACAAACCCGGCCATGATATAACACCAAAGTGTTTTACTACCCACTTATACATCCAAGTGGTGGTGTGAGTTCTAAGAAGGTTAATACTCGATCTGGAACATATTTCTATTTATCCAATACTCCGTGTAAGTGGGCTTGGGAATACAATTCTCGTGCATGTGAAGAAGAAATATTCCCAAGCCCAATTATACGGAGTATTGGATAAATAGAAATATGTTCCAGCAGTATTAACATTAAAAAGAAATACTAATTACATTGTACATGATTTATTATGAAGGTTTATATATAGACAAAATTTCCAATCAAAGATCATGCTCTGTTATCTATATCGACAATCCTTTTTCCCCCTAACGTGTCTGTACCATGAGCAACAGTTCAGCAACCTTCTTCAACCAACTGCAAACAAACACAGTGATCCCATCGTAAAATAAATAAACTACATTGTAGCCATAAACAAACTACAAGGTTTCTCGTAAGCATCTCACGTATTTATAGTGACAGTAGCACACATTCTAAAATCATAGTGCTCAATCATTGCAAGAGGGTACTCATGCAAAATAATTGCTTTTGCAAGAGCCTATCTTGCAAGCTCTTGGTCGAAGCCAGAAGCAGTAACAATAATCGACTCAGTCGATGTGGAGGTACTCAATATAGATTGTCGAATGTCAACTTGACCATCCCTCTTCCTTAGACATCTTTTAATATGCTCATTTAAATGACTTGTGCCATTTCTAGTTTCCCCTCCAAGCAAAGCATCACAATAATTGCATTTAGTTTTTTCTTCACCGTTTATGGTTATCAATGTAAAATGATTCCATGCTGGAGATGTTAACTTTTTTTTTCTTCTTACTTTTAGGGGTAGTGATGGTACAGAAACAATATTATTAACATCGGTGGGAGGAGTGGGATTTGATTGTACCTCGAGTGATTGTAAATTATTCGCAATCACAGGTGTTGGATGAGAGCCACTATCACCAAAAGGGGTAGAATGTTGAGATTCACATGTTCTGGGGCTCTCTTCTGCCATATTCTACACATCAAGAAAACAAAATAAATCATTAAGAGATTATTTCCAAAAGAAAATTAAAAAAAATACAGAAAAATCAAATAAACAAAGTCATATACAAAGCAATGAAACTTGAGGTTCCATGCTCGAGATGTCAGATGTTAATGGTTATCAGGCAAAACATGCTAGTTAATTAAGCAAGAAAAAACAAGTTAGAGAAATCTCAGTAATCAGTGATTAATAAAAATCAGATCCAAAAATTGATAAAACTTTCATATCACACCACCATAAATATAGCAAAATACTCATATCATTGTAGAAATTTTACCAAACAATCAAAAACGAAATACAATTATGGCTATCAACTATGTCCTAAAGTGCCACTAAAAAACAAAACAAATCCAATGGCATATTCCTAAAACAAACAATGATAACACAGTAAAAAAATATAAAAATTGAATATGTAGTAAAAGTTCATTTAAACGTTTTGATAAGTTAATCAATAAAAGTTGACATTCCACATTTTGATAAAAGTTTCATTAAAAAACATAACAAATTCAATGGCATATCCCTAAAACAAACAATGATCAGCAAGTGTTTAGCATTATTTGTTAATTAATCTCCCTCACACTCTTGTTTAGCACGTAAAAGTTACCATTTTGCTTAGGCATCTTTTTTCCAGATTGACCTTTGAGTTCTAAGGTTAGATGTTGTTTACCAAAATTGTCATTGACATGTACAATGAGTTTTATATGCAAACATTAATCTAATAAGTATATTGCAACAAGTTACAAGGTGAACAACATCAGTTGATAAGCTTCTTCATGTACAAAGCTATAATGTACATGCATCCATGAATGCTCTTCAACCGAACACTACTTTTTTAAAGAGTAGAATAACAAACCACCAAAATGAATCAAATTGATTCTTAAACAATGCATCACTCTCACTGATTGATATATTGATTCACCAATTAATAAGAGGTTTAATCAAAGTTAATGAACTGTAAATATATTAGTGTTTCCAAAGTTCAAATACAAACAGGGCAAAATGTCATTTACAAGAATACAATACTAAAGGGTAAGATAGTAAACGGAAGGGAAGCAAAATTGGAATTTATTAACGTTAATGGTGATTTATTAAGTAAGTATTAATGGCAGGTAAAGATAAATAAAATATTTATTTTTCTTCACTTTCTATCTTTTAATTTTTCCTCCTCTTTATCTAACTCAAATCCTCCATTATAGGTGTTCGAGTGTCATCTTAAAACGCACACATAAATCCTACTCTTTCACATAAAAAAAACCAAAAAGGGAGATCAACAAGTGTTTGTGCCAAGGAAACAAAATTGCAACACTAAAAGCAAGCTCTCACCTGACATTAACAAATTTCTCAATGAACTTTTTTAATGATCCAACAATACAAAAAATTCTCATTAGATCATAATCTAACTAAATGACTTTAGTCTCCTCAGTTTGAGCATTGTTTCTAGTTGAGTTAAGTAAAGACTACTTACCTAGATAAGTCTAAGAGACTAGTTCGCTCTTCCTGCGGCCAGACATAAATCTAAATAGAGTGAGGCCTCCCCTAGTAGGGTCCCAATAAGTAGAAGTTCTCTTTTAGGCCCGCAAGGAACCCGGATGCAAGCAAGGAGAATATGGATGTCTTTCGAGAATATGAAATAAACCATGCCTTTTTCTAGAAACAAAAATATCATAAACAAACCAGTCGAATCCCTTTTAGAAACTACAAACTAAATCAGAGAGCATGATCAACTATACTAAGGTAAATCTTTATAGATTCAGACACAATCAATCCATCATTTTCTATCTAAGACCTTCTCCTTCATAAGAGAAGATCTTAAAAAAGCCTTGAGCTTATAAATAAAACAAAAAACAAAAGCTCCCATTGCATACTAGAAAAAACCCAACCAGAAAACACCTTAAAAACATAACAAATCCAACCTAACTATAGATCAGTCCCCACTTAATAAGCTCTTTTGTAGATCAGTGAAGCAATGGTTACCTGTGTAGATCAGTGAAGCAATGGTCTCTCTTGTTCCTGATGACAGTGGAGATGACATGTCTTCTTCCACTTGCGTCTATTTTCAAGAAGAGAAAAACCCCCAATTTCATTGCAAAGAAGATTTGAAAATGAATGAAGATTTGAAACAAAGAAGATGAAATACAGAGAGAGAGAAAAAAGAGGAGAGTACCTGAATACCTGAGATGGAGGGACTTTGTTGTGTTTTCCGTCAAATCGAGCTTGGTTGAACATTGAGTAGAATCAGAAGAGCTGCAGGGAGGGAGCAGGGTTGAGCATTGAGTGTCGACTGTCGAGCTTGGTTGACAGGTTGAGCATTGAGCTTGGTTGAGCGAAGAGCGTCGAGCGTTGAGCGACTATGAGTCTGTCGTTGTGAGAGCTGAGAGGCTTCGACTTCGAGTGAGAATATGAGATGAGAGTGAGAGATTTGATATACGGTTTATTTTCCTTTATATAGTCCAAGGGTACTTTAGTAATTTCATCGATTAAACGGATATCCGTGGGGCGGATATGGCCAAATCCGTATTCACCCCGAATAATAAACGGATACAGTTTGGATATCCGTATCCGCCCCAACATCCATACACCCTTAACCAAATTCGCTCCAAACGGGGTGAGTGGGGTGGATATCCGTGAAAATCCGCCCCACTGCATCCCTAGGAGAAGCATCGTCTTTGTCATAGTTATATTGTAGTTCAAAAACATGGTATGCCCAAACCGGTGTGGAGTCTGTGTAAGCGGACAAGCAGCTTCCTATATTTCATGTACCTGTATTTCAAGATTACATGAGAAGTTCGTGAGCACAAGTTTCACCAAAACATGTATAGCATGCATCGTTTGTGAATCATGTCCAATATTCCCAAGCCCACTTGTACGGAGTATTGGATAAATAGAAATATGTTCCATAGAGTATTAACCTTCTTAGAACTCACACCACCACTTGGATGTCTATATACGGATTGAACACGTGTACGAGCCAACAATAGCTCCACCATATTTTCTCTTTCTTCCTCTCTCACATAATAAACTTCCTCAGTTAAGACAAAACCAATTTCTTTACTAGCAAAGATTTGATCTCATTTTTCTACAACACCGTCTTGCAAATGAAGAAACACGCGATTTTCTTTAGCAATCTCATCCAACTTAGTATGAGATGAAGGAAAGTAAGAATAAAAGTTGCCAACAATGACTAGAAGCCTATTAAGCTTGTTATCTAATATTTTTCCAATAGTAGATCTACAGACAAAATTAAGTAGGACTCTTGACTTGATATGGCGCACATTGCTTTCAACAATTTTAGCCAGCCTTGTTTGCTAACTTTTTGATGTAAGAGGATTTGAGTCAGATGATGCTAAGATGTCAGATATACGTTGTTGGCGTTGAGATATCTTGAGTTAGCAGATCAATGCAAAGATGACAAGAAATCTTGATCTTTTCCTAATTGGGGCAGTTTTGGGTGCGTTTCGGCTATACAACGGTGGTCCTTATGAACTAATTGGTCTACACTTCTTACTTGGTGTAGCTTGTTACATGGGATTTGGTTCGATTCGAAACTTCCTATCAATGTTTCAATGGGGTGTTGTAGTGGATAGGGAGCAGAACGAATTTTGGCCATAACTTTGGCTACGGGTATCAGAATCGCGCATATGACCCCAATTCGGAAAGCTCTTGGCAGCGCGCACATCGTGGCCACCCAACTACGCTCGGTGCACATCTTTTCAAGGCCAAAATCCACTATTTTCCCTTCCAAATTCACAATTTTAGAAGTTTTTTCCCTTTTAGGATAATATTTCTTTTATCGTTTAGACGTGATTCTGAACCCGATTTGGGCTAGATTTTGGCAGATTATTTCTTTTATTAGGTATTTCGTTTTAGCATGATTATTGGGATTTTTCTATTTTTATTAAAATTCTAATAATGACGAATTTTAGCTATAAAGCTCGGCTTGTTGGCTGATTTTAGAGATACTTTTGATTTGAATAATTTTAATTGAACATCAGAGTTGTTTCTCTGTGTTTTGGGCGAATCTCTTGTGTCTTTTCCTTGTGATTTGTCTGTTGAAACTAGCTTGCAAGATAATCGTTATTCTGTCTGACGTCAGTTGATATCAGAGCTTCAACATCTTATTGGGGTGAGATTTCATTCGTTTTCATGGTTGGTGGTCGAAGTCGTGGTTGTCGCGGGAAAGTTTCGAACGAGGAAGTCCCACACCATGATCGTAACGTTCAATATGTGATGACTGAGGATTTACAGATGCAAGTTGCAGAGTTAACCCGGCGTCTAACGGCGCAGAATTTCGGTGATCATGAGATGGAAGATCACGATTTTGATTCCAATTTCAAAAATTCTTATAACAATCATGCTTGATTCTGGGAGCACCGTGGTCGGGAGGATCATCGTGGAGACCTTGGTTTCTGAGTGGATCTGCCTGAGTTTTCTGGTACGTTACAAGCCGAAGGATTCGTAGATTGGTTTAATGAAGTAGCGCGTATTTTTTTAGTATAAGGAAATTTTAGATCATGTCAAAGTGAAATTGGTCACCATCATACTCAAAGGCAGAGCATCTGCGTGGTGGGAGCAGTTGAGGCGATCACGAGACAGGCAGAGCAAGGCCAAGATCACTAATTGGGAGAGGATGAAGAAGAAAAAGATGAAGGGTCACTTCATTCCTTTCGACTACACTCAAACTTTGTTTCAGCGACTTCATTCGTTGAGGCAAGGCACGAGATCGGTTGATGATTACACGGAGGAGTTTGATCAATTGATAGCCCGTAATGACTTATCTGAGACAGAAGAGTAGATGTTGGCATGGTATTTGGGGGGATTACGACAACCCCTCTAGGATGTTCTCAGCCTTCACTCGTTGTGGACCATTTCTGAAGCATACCAGCGTGCACTTGCGGTGGAAAAACAACATAACAGGAAGGCCTATGATCAGAAGTGATCAAAGCAGTCGGCCAGTTTGCCCTCAAGAATCCCATTCTACTCAGCAGCCACCGCAGGGTAATTCTAACTCAAATATTAGATGTTTCAGATGTGGTGAACAGGGACATAGAGCGATTGAGTGCAGAAAGCCTGCTATTCAGAAGGGCAACAATCTCCTGATTAAGGAAGACGTGATAGATGAAACTGATGAGCTTTGATAGCATGTGTATGACGATGATGAAGATGGAGATGTGTTGTATGGAGATGGCCATGAGACTCTGGTTGTTCGTAAGAGCCTACTGACTCCCAAGAGCGATTCAGGGGACGATTGGTTGAGAACCAATATTTTCACACGACCTGCATAGTTGCAGATAAAGTCTGCAAGATGATCATTGATAGTGACAATTGTGAGAACATAGTGTCTGAAGAAGCTGTCCAGAAATTGCAGTTGAAGATAGATCGTCATCCCAAGCCATACAAATTGTCGTCGCTAAATAAAGGCAGTGAGGTAACAGTAGATAGGCGATGCCTAGTATCTTTTTCAATCGGTAGGAAATATTTTGATAATGCTTGGTGTGATGTCGTGTCTATGGATGCTTTTCATATATAGTTAGGTAGACCTTGACAATATGATCGTAGTGTTATTCATGATGGGCGGAAAAATACATATTCCCTTAGCACCAAAGGGAAGAAAATTGTGTTAGCACTTCGTCCAGAAGGAATCCTTCCTACCCCGGCAGCCAATAATATTAACCTGTTTTCTATGTCCAGGTTTTTAGCTGAGATTGAGCATGGAGACGTAGTCTATGCTCTATTGTCTTGTGAGAATAGTGCAGCAGACGTGAATCTAGATTTGTCAACAGAGGTGCAGCAGCTGCTAACAGAGTTTTTGGACCTGATGCTAGAGGATCCACCAGATCAGAATAAGGTCTGGAGATGAGTGTAAGACAACATTTAAGACGCAACATGGGCTATATGAGTGGATGGTTATGCCTTTTGGACTGTCCAATACGCCCAACACATTTATAAAATTTATGCATCAGGTTTTACGGCCTTTCATGGGGGAATTCATTGTAGTTTACTTCGACGACATCCTCATTTATAGCCTGACATGGGCGTCACATTTGGATCACCTCCGTGATGTTTTTGATATGTTGAGGACAGAGCGCCTGTTTGTCAATCAGAAGAAGTATTCTTTCTTCACTACTTCTGTAATTTGTCCTTGTTTTGTTGTGTCTACAGATGGTGTTCATGCAGCTCAGTCGAAGATAGATGTGGTCTTGGAGTGGCCCAAACCAAAGACCTTACACGATGTCAGAAGTTTCCATGGATTGGCGTCCTTCTACCGTCGGTTCATCAGAAACTTCAGCACTCTGATTGCTCTTATCACAGAGTGCCTTAAAGGACGTGATTTCCAGTGGTCTGAGGAGGCAAAGACCAGCTTTCAACTGGTCAAGCAAAAGATGATAGAGGTACCAGTTTTGGCACTTCCTGATTTTGAAAAGGTGTTTGAGGTAAACTGTGATGCATCTGGGGTTGGCATTGGTGGTGTTCTGAGTCAGGTGGGGCGCCCAATAACTTTTTTCAATGAGAAACTATCAAGATCAAAAAAGAATTATTCCACCTATGATCTGGAGTTTTATGCCATAGTTAAGTCCCTGAAGCATTGACGTCACTATCTAGTACAGAGGGAGTTCATTCTTATCACTGATCATGAGGCCCTGAACTACATCAATGGCCAACACAAGCTGAGTAGACGACATGCCAAGTCGGTGGCGTACTTGCAGGAGTTCACGTTTGCGTTGAGGCACCAAGCAGGGAGTCTGAACCGTGTCGCAGATGCACTGAGCCATCGTATGTTACTCCCCACCACCATGAGCACTAGAGTTGCAGGATTTAAGGCTTTCTCTGATATTATGCTGTAGATCCTTCATTCGGGAGGATAATTCAGGAGATAACTTATGGTCAACGACATGACTTTATTTTGCATAATGGTTATCTGATTCGTGGATTACAGTTGTGCATTTCAGATTGTTCACTAAGGCAACATATTTTTTGTGAACTTCATAATAAGGGTCACTTTGGGCGAGATAAGACGTTGGCCTTGATCTCTTCTAACTATTATTGGCCCAAATTGGCCAGTGATGTGGCTCATTATGTGGAGCGTTGTTATCTGTGTCAGCGGTCCAAGAGAGTTCTCACTAATGCAGGCATGTACACACCTTTACCTGTACCTGAAGCCCCTTGGTTTGGTGTCAATATAGACTTTATGTTGGGCTTCCCCGTACCCAACGGGCCTTGGATTTTATTTTGGTTGTGGTTGACAAGTTTTCCAAGATGGCCCATTTTGTAGCTTGCAGAAAAGCAATGGATGTTGTACGGATCGCCCATCTTTACTTCAGGGAGATTGTATGTTTACTTGGTGTTCCCCGATCCATTACTTCAGATCATGACACCAAGTTCATGAGTCATTTCTGGAGGAGTTTTGGGATAAACTGGGGATGAAATTGAATTTTAGCAGCGCCTACCACCCCCAAACCGATGGTCAGACCGAGGTAGTGAACCGGAGTTTGGGGAACCTTTTGAGGAGTTTGGTAGGAACTAAACCGAAGCAATGGGATTTGGCGTTACCTCAAGCAAAATTTACCTATAACAGGTCGAAGAACAGAAGCACATGAATGAACCCATTTGAAATTGTCTATGGTCAGAATCCATCTAGGGTGCTTGACTTAGACCCTATTCCACGTGTGGGTCATTCGAGTCACAAGGCAGATGCGATGGCAAAACATCTTCGGGGTATCCATGAGTAGGTGAAGCTGGCCATTCACAAGAGTAATTCCAAGCACAAGGTTCAAGCCGACAGTCACCGTCGTCAGGTACTTTTTGATGTTCGTGATTTTGTTTGGGCAGTATTAACCTGTGATCGTTTTTCTGTTGGAGAATATAATAAGCTTAAGGAGCGGAAGATTAGACCCTGTGAGATCCTGCAGAAGATCAATGATAACGCCTACAGATTGCGCCTCCCCAGTCATTTGCGGACTTCTGATGTCTTTAATGTAAAACACATGAGTCCTTATTTTGTGGATTCTGATGAAACTATTGTGAACTCGAGGACGAGTTATTTCCAACCCGGGCGACTGATGCAGGAAGATCCGAGTCAGATGATGCTGATCTGTCAGATAGCACATTGTTGGCGCTGAGACTGATGCAGAGGATACGGCTTCTTTCAAACTATGGGGATCCTCCTCGACTGAAAAGACATAGTAATCGGGGCTAAAGTTTTTAGAAGTTCGTTTTCGTTTACTTCTCCTAGGCTCAGAATCTGTGGCTTTATCGGTTTCATCCATTCTGATCAAAGGCACGTTATTTAAGGATGTACCCCCACTATTCCTCGAAATAAAAGGAAATTTATCTTCATAGAAGTCAACGTCGTTTGATTCTATAATAACGGGGGCTTTAAGATTATAGAATCTATAAGCTTTGTTGTTCATGGCATATCCTATGAATACACATTCATATGCCCTACTGGCAAGCTTATTCCTTTTAGGATCAGGAATTCTAACATAAGCTAAACAACCCCAAGTTTTCAAATATGACAAGTTTGATTGTCTATTTTTGAAAATCTCAAAAGGAGAGGTTTTATTTTTCGATTTGGGGACTCTATTTAGCACGTAACAGACCGTCAAAATAATTTCTCCCCACCAATGATGCAGCACCGGAGTTAAGTAGAATGGCAACTACTAACTCAGTAAGAGTTCTATTTTTCCTTTCAGCTTTGCCATTCATCTCAGGAGAATACGGTGCAGTTGTTTCATGAATAATTCCTTGAGAATTATAGAACTCTATGAAAGCACTGCTGTCATATTCAGTGTCTCTATCACTTCTAAGTCTCTTTATCTTTCTATTATATTGATTTTCAACTTCGGTTAAAAATAATTTAAACATGTCAAAAACTTCACTCTTATTTTTCATTAAGTAGACGAAGGTATAATCAGAACAATCATCAATAAACGTAATAAAATAACGTTTTTCATTTCTAGTCAAAACACCATCAAGTTCACATATATCTGAGTGTATCAAATCTAAGGGTTTAGATTGTCTAACAACAGATTTATGTGGTGTTTTGGTTATCTTAGCTTGGCTACAATAATTGCACTTTTCAAAATCATTTAAGGACAATTTTGGAATTAGTCCTAAGTTACTCATGTTTTTAATAACACGCTTATTAACATGACAAAGTCTAGCATGCCAAATATTAATAGTACACAACTTGTAAGCAGAACTAGAAATTTTATTAGCATCAACATTTAACTTAAACATTCCATCAGTAGCATACATTTTCCCCACAAATACATTATTCTTCGTGATAGTATACAAATCAGCCCCTATAATTTGAGTAAACCCAGCCTTGTTCAGAAGGTAACCAGAGACTAAGTTCTTCCTCATCTCTGGAGTATGCAGAACATCCTTCAGGATAACAGTCTTTCTAGAGGAAAACTTCAGTTCTACTACTCCAGTTCCAGCAACGATAGTGGAGTAGGAATCACCCAACAACAGTTTCTTGTCCTCAACTTCAGAATAGGACTTGAACATTTCTCAATCATAGTAGACATGTCGAGAACCACCAGTGTCAACCCACCATCCCTCGGATCCACCAACAAAGTTGATCTCAGAGATCATGGCAATAAGTTGGTCTTCGGTTAGGTTCGCTTGTGGTGCAGGACGAGATCCGTTCCGACAGTTCGGCCATATGCCCTGGCCTACCACAAGTGTAGCATAGGAACTGTGCTGATTCAGTCCTTGAGGGGTGCTTTTGTCCATTCTGATTTCGCGGAGGATTCTGATTCTTTTGGTTGCGGTTCTGGTTGTTCCGGTTCTGATGGTTCCGATTTTTATTTTGACTCTGATTTTTCATAGTCTTTCCACTGGGTTTCAGAGCCACAGGAGTAGATTTCTTTGGGTTTGAAATAATCTGAACTTCATCTTTCTGATCTTATTTTCGGGCTTCCTCCTCAATTCGAAGTTGGGTAATCAGGCTTTCTAGGGAGAACTCTTTGGTTTTATGCCTAAGGAGATTTTTAAAATCTTTCTAGCTAGGGGGCAATTTGTCTATCACAACAGCTACTTGAAATTGCTCATCTAAGATCATTCCCTCAGATATAATTTCATAAGCAATCTTTTGACGCTTGTGTGATTGAGTTTCCACAGACTTATCATCAGTTATTTGGAATTTTAGATAACGACTAACAACATATTTCTTTGTGCCAGCCTCCTCAGTGTCATATTTTTTCCTAAGGGTTTCCCAAATATCCTTAGCAGTTTTTTCAGAACAATAATAATCATATAGATCATCAGAAAGACCATTCAAGATAAAAAATTTACACAAAAAATCATCTTCAATCCAACGATCTAATTCTTTAGTGTGGGTTTCATCAGGTTCAGCAGGCAATACAGGTTTTTCAGTATTACAAATATATGCAACCTTTTGTGTTGTTAGGAAAAACATATTTTGTCTCCATCTTTTAAAATGTTGGCCCTCAAAGCGGAAGGGCCTGTTAAGGTCTTGTGCAGCAAGTTCAGTAATTGTAGTCATGGCAGAAATAGAACACGTCTTAAAATTGTTGAAAATGCTCTAATTCAAATTAAAATATAGGAACGAAGTTACCAATTGTTCTTGGGTTGAGTCGCGGACTAGGTCGCTCTCTTTAAGATGTTTCGCGGCTCTGCCCAAAAGTTTGCAAGCAGTCTTGTAGCCCCGTCGTCCCCAGGATAAAACAACCCAGAATCTTATCTGTTTCATTCAAACAAATGCACAGTTGATGAACGGAATACTATCCACCCTTAATCTCTTGTTTGCTCGGAAACACCAATACAATGTATATAAATCAATAACAAGAAAAATCTCTTTTCTGATTGAAAAATACTAAGGCTCTTGTTTGCAAAAACTCTTCTCTGAAAAACAACTCTTCTCTTGTTTGCAAACTGTTTCTAGTTTTACTTATTTCTAAACTCTGAATTGTGTTTGTATTTATAGGGAGAAAACACATTCGTTGAAATACGAAATCACAACTAGATACATCGCGTGGAGAACGCAATTAAAAAAAACGTGGAAAACGTGTGGGTTTTAAGAAAACGTCTAGATACATGGACAAAATCCCATCTAGATGCAATGACATAACAACTGCTTGGAAAACGTGAGAGAATACTGTGGCGCAACGTATGGCGAATAGTCTCCCTTCTCTGATTCAAAAATATTTTCGTTTAAATAAATTTTCAGTAAAAAGAATGGGTTGATCTCTAAATGACCCGACCGGACGGACGGACGGCGCAGCGGACGCGAGAGTCTATCTCTCCCCTCCTCACAAAAGTGTGGTACCCCCAGGGGTCCAAACCCAAGTCCAAACAATCTCCTTATAAACTCTTCCACAATGAGTTGTATAAAAGATGTGGGACTAAAATTAGAGAGAGATCCAGAGATCAAAATCAGGTATACACCCATTTTCTTTTATTTAAAAAAGCCATATTTCCAACAGTTATTGATGGGAGAATGGCTTAAGTACTATTAGCATTCAGTTCCCCTCTAAAACTTGTATGGACATGGGCATACATAGACTTGCGAGTTCTCTGTTTCCATCACCAAGATGTATTTACAGACTTTATGATTGTAGAGTTACAGTTGTTTTCCCATAGAAGTTTAAATGTCATGCTCATAGCTTTAGTTACATGCATAGCATTGCTATTATCAGTACAAATGGAATACTATTATCAGTACACCGCCAGGACCGCCACTGACCTTTATTACGACAATATGGACAGCTACTTTAGTAGCAACTGATGCAGAAATTAGACTGTCATTACACCAAATTAACATTTTTGTAACAACCGAAAAACAGTATCACTTTTGAGCTATAACAATCTATAAAGTAATTTTACACATTTTCACAAACAAAGTGATAAAATAATTGTATCACCATGAAGAATATGGGACTACAAGTGATACTATTCACTGTGATCTAACTTATTGTATCATTTTTTTGACTAAATGTAATTTTGACTTGAAATTATTTGGTGGATTGCTATAGCTCAAAAGTGTTACTATTTTGAGAATTGTTACAAATATGCCAATTTGGTGTAGTATGTAAACATGAAACTTTTTAGTATATAATAATACAATTGCATAGGTAAATTTGTAGGTAAAAACTCACGGTTAAGTAGATCCCACTCTTTGGAACATCCACACAAATAATGAAATTCGGAAACTCTCATTCCACAGTCATTTATATTCGGTGTCAAATTTCTTATCTTTTCGTATAAATTAAAAAATAATTGTAATAAGCAAAATATTACAATTTATTGCTAAATAAATTTTTTTTTTCTTTTTTTTTTTCCCAAAAGAATATTCTGACCCTCGGACAGTAGCTACAAGCTTGTACTGAAAATGATAAATTTAATAGGGCGGTAATCACAACAACAACAACTTAACAAATCTATAAATTTAGAGGAAAAGTTATCAATAACCATACAAACTTTCTTCAACACAATACAATGGCGAAACATTTGAAACATATATAGTGTACATTTGAAACATTTGAAACACTCCGTCCAGAGTTTTCGATGTGTTAAGTATGGAGCAGTTGGTGATGGAAAAACTGATGATTCTCAAGTAAATCAAACCAACTCTTACATGCCACAAACAACAATTTTTTTTCTATTTAGACAATTTTTTTTTAAGTTTTAGGCATAATATTACATGCAGTTTAGTGAAATATAATTTGATATTGCATTGCAGGCTTTTCTTAAAACATGGAAGGCCGCATGTCAAGCTAGAGTTGCGGCTGCAAGTTTATCTATACCGCGAAACAAGAATTTTTTGCTGAAACCTGTGGAGTTTGAAGGTCCTTGTCAGTCTGAACAAGTTCTAGTACAGGTTAATCACATTAACTCATTGTTTTGTCATTTGTGTACAAATCATGAGCTCTCAGCGCTGTTTTACATAGCTAAAATCGAGAAAATTAATTAAATCCAATGGGATAATATTAGGTGATGGAAATCTAATCGCACCTGAAAAGAAAATGTGGAAAAAGGATGACGTCGTAGGTACATGGATAGTATTCTTGAATGTGAGAGCACTGAGTATAAAAGGAAATGGCTAACTAGACGGTCAAGGAGATACATGGTGGTCATGTGAAACCTGCCCGCGTCCCAGTGTAAGTATGTCTTCATAACTACTTCAGAATTTAGTTACGAAGTTTTACGGAAATCATCCAAATAAAATATAACTATTCTGAAAATCATCCAACATTGCGAGGAAACTTTGTAAACGACAACAAGCTGTGTAATACCATTAGAGGCACAAGTTGAATTGACTGGACTGGTCATGGAGCAGTTCAGGCCAACCCGATCAATTGAATCAACCTGTAACCCACCTAACCTGAAGTTGAGCTCGACTATGGCAACCCATGGGCTACGCAATTTCAAATTGTTGTTGTAATCTCGGAGTGATTTTTCTTGGTTTTAGGCACTAAAGCTGAATTGTTGTGATGAGCTTTCTCTGAGTGGGCTGACATTTCTGAACCCTCCACGAAGCCATATCAGCATTCTTGGATCCACTGGGGTGACTATCTCTAACCTGAATATAAGAGCCCCAAGTGACAGTCCCCACTGATGGCATTGACATCTCTACTTCTAACAATGTTATAATCCAGGACTCTTTCATTGGCACTGGTAAAATTTTCGCAATTATACAACAGTTACTTGTAAATTAAGTTTTGTTCACATATTTTCTTCTACTAATGGTCTTCATATAGGTGATGATTGTATCGCAATTTGTAATGGTATGTCGCTTCTGAAGATTACCAATGTATTTTGCGGACAGTCATGGTATAAGGTGAGTTCGCGTACAATAGTACGTACGTAGTTTTTTTTTATCTGATACACCAGAGTAAAAGGGGGGAAATGTCTGACATTTTATCAAATTTTAGTGAGAGTTCTATACTTTTATTCATTCAATTTCTCCATGTAGCTAGTGTTGGTAGTTTGGGGGACCATGGGGAACACTCTGTTGTTGAAGATATACATGTGAAAAATTGTACTTTCACTCAGACTACAAATGGAGCAAGGATCAAGAGATGGCAGGTAAATTTTTTTTTCTCTATCAATTTATGTATTTATTCTTTGCATAATTAGAAGACAATAATTAATAACATTTTGACTAGTTAGATTTATGTTTTAAACTTTTTGTTACATGGGAAGGTTCAGGGTATGCTCGAAATTTCACATTCGAGCAAATTTCACTTAACGCTGTTGAGAACCCTATCATTATTGATCAGTTCTATTGCATTGATAGTGGTGGTTGTAAAAACCATGTGAGTGATTTTGTTTTTATTTTATTTTTAGAATATAGAAATTATTCTAATTTGTCTCTTTTGTTTACACTGATACAGACCTCAAATGTCAAAGTGAACGATGTTTCATATGTCGGATTTCATGGAACTTCTGCAACAGACATTGCAATTAATCTGAGCTGCAGTAAGATCATTCATTGCACAAACATTCTGATGACCGAGATCAGCATTAACTCAGTTAGTCGCAACAATAAGATTAACTCAACTTGTATCAATGCACAAGGAAAAGCTTTGTCTGTGACACCAAATGTGCTTTGTTAGACTAATAAAATCTATATTACAATTCACGGTGATGTTTTACTATTCATTACTGACTGAGACAAACTAAAGATTGGAGATCAAAGATGACTATGATTTAAAATTGAAAAATATGTTGAGGGTTGACATTCATTTCCTTCAAAGGCATGTTATAAATATAAAACATATAGAAAGGCAAAAAAAAAAAATGAATAAATTGTGAAAAAAAAAAAAACAATTGGTGAAATATACATGTGGCGGAGAGCAAAAATATTGTGTTTTCTTTTTTCACATAATGATAATTATCATACCTATCACTACACCAAATTGGCACTTTTGTAACAACTCTCAAAACAGTATCACTTTTGAGATGTTACAATCCACCAAACAATTTCAAATCAAAACTAAATTTAGTCAAAAAAATGAAAAACAGTAACACAAAATAAATGATACAATAAGTTGGATCATCATGAATAGTATCACTTTTATAATCATACTCTTCATGGTGATACTATTATTGTATCATTTTGTTTGTGAAAATGTGTAAAGTTGTTATGTAAATTGTTACACTTCAAAAGTGATACTGTTTTGGGGGTTGTTACAAAAATGCCAATATGGTGTAGTGTATCCACGTAGTTGTCGGATTTTTGTAAACTTGGTATCCTTAAAAATGCAATTTTGAAAATATTTTCAACAAAACCAATAATCAATACAAACATTTAAAATTTCAAAATATATATTTTATTATTAAAATATGCAATTATTATATTTTCATGCCTAATTATAATATTTTCAAAGAAACGGGCAGACATTTTAATGAACATTCAAACAAAGACCCTGAACATTCAATCGATTCTAATTTCAACCTAGTTTTACTCTAAACAATTAGTATTTTTACTATAAAATAGGCTTGCACTTCAAAAAAAAATTAGTTTACATTCTAAAATATTTTTTTATGGAATTGATTGAGGGCAATGATAGATGGTGGTGAGGGTGCCAGTGCAAGATAATTAACAACAACAAAATTTTATGTGGAGTGCCAACAATACAGATACTATCCTAGTATTTTGACAATACGGATGTGAATATCGGATAGCTCAAATGATCTTGTTGGGAATCATTATGTCACCCATTTTTGTAAGTGAATGATTTAACAGTTACATAATTAATGAAATCCTTTTGTGAACAATCTCAAATACGTTGATGGTTTTATCCCCGTGGAAAGAATATGATAGAATTAAAGAATATATTGAATAAATAAACATTAAATTAAAATAAAAGAAGCACTAACTGAAATAAAATAACAAGAATCGAAATAACTATGACACTACAACAAATTTGTTTTAAGCGGCGTTTTCCAAAGCGCCGGGAAAGCTAAACATATGCCGGTTTCGAGCATTAACGGCATTTTGAGAAGCGCCGAAAAGCGCCGGCAAAGGTACGTGCCGCCAAAAGATTAACGACGCTTATGGTAAAGCGCCGGTTAAAAGTGATCAGTTGCGGCGCTTTTCAAGCGCCGGCAAAGATTATATTAGCGCCGCTAAATAAATGGATATTGCATTTTCCTTTTGTGGAAACGCCGTATTTATAGCTTTTAGTGGCGCTTTAAAAGCGCCGGTTATGTAAAAATAATATTTTACACTATTTGTTGCGACGCTTTTAAAGCGCCGGTTGTCTTAACAAATTTGTAAAAAACCTACATTTTAATGGCGCTTTGGAAGTGCCGGTTATGTTAACATACTGGAAAAAAAAAATCAATAAAAATAAAAATAAAAATAAAAACCTGTCATTGGGACGGAAAAAACAGACTGTAAATTTTGTAATTTCATATCATCTACTAAAATCTCCTTCAGTAACAAATAAACTCAAAGCACACTATAATTTTCTACGGTAACAACCATATATTAAGACCTGCAACATAGGCAGTGCATCCTTATACATCCTTGTATTTTTCATATTCATCCATTCTATGTCTTAAACTTTTGTCATGTTGAACAGCATCAAGTGCACTGAAAAGTTTTCCTCTTACTTCATTCCAAGCATAGTCCACGTTGCTTTGGTGATCACTCTTCAGGATACTGCAAAAAGGGAAAATCTAACTAGACTCAGAATAAAAAGTTAACTCAACCCTACCATCAGTTCATATTTGATGCGTTAACCTTATAAAATGGTCAAGGAAAAGAACTCAAAAATGTTCATTACAGTACCCTTACCTACCAGAAGAAGTGTTTGCAGGCACAGCATCATCATCTAACATTTTTCCAGGATAAGAATACGCCTTGCCAGACGGTGCTACTCCAGCAACATCTGATGTAATGCGGCTCTGTCGTGCTCAGAGTTTCCATTAATGATTGAAGTTGTTGCTGCAATATGGTTCATGATGCAATGATCACACAGAGCCTGTAAGATCTTATTATCAATAATTTAGTGTTTTGATATGAGGAAAGTTCATTTACCTTGAAACGTGTACCAATGGAAGAGAACTTGGATTGCTTTGAACTTTCCTCTGGTAAAGGAGGAAATAGATTTGTGACAAAAAAAAATATTGAGAGGATAACCATCATGTTGAGAATAGAGTCATCAAACAAGTAAAACTCTACCTTTTGGAAGTCCCCTGTTGTGTGAGCAACAACATCTTCCTCAAGGGATCTCTTGAAGCGAGCATGATAGGCTTGTCTAGCCAACAACAGATCATGTGGAGACCTTGTGCAAGCTATTTCCAACAGAACCTGGTTGCTAGCAGTCCACTTCTTTGTAGCTTCATTAGCTAAGTAAGCATCACGTTCAGCAGGATCCAAAGTCCACAAAAGCACAGATCTCTGAACAAATTGTCAAGTTAATAGATATGCAGAGACACTTTAAAGTTCAAAATGTCAAGCTTTAATTAGTAAAAAAATTGCACATCAATCAAGGAAAAAAATGGCATTTTCGAATTAACCAACCTCAAAATCACTTGAAAGTTCCTCTTGCAATGCCTTGAGGAGATCTTCTCCATAAATTCCAGCATAAGTTTCTCGAATAAGTTTGCGCTATTTTGCATTTCTGTGAGCCAGTATTGATATGATCAACTTCTCATTTGTTCCCCATCCTACAAATAATCAACCAAATGCTCAACATCATTTCATCTAGAATATAACAACTACAAAGGTGAACTTAAACAATCTAAAATCAGTTCTCAAAGAAGAAAGCTGATTGCGCATATTCTGCAACAAGAGAAGCATATCCAATCACCACTGAGGTCTGAATGCTGCCTGTTTGCGGACTGTTTTTGCGGTCAGGGGCAGATGCTGTGCGTAGGCAGAGCACTCTGTTGCAAAACAGAGTGTCATGGTTTAACCTGGGGGAATTTGTGGAACGGAACTGGATGGGCTCTCGCAAAACAGAGCGTATCCTTTTGCTGCTGCTGTTGCTGCGCTGCGTTGCTGTTGCTGATGCTGCTGTTGCTGCGCTGCGTTGATGCTGCTGCTGCTGCGCTGCGTTGCTGCTGCTGCTGCGCTACATTGCTGTTCTTGCTGGTTTTGCTGATGCTGGGATGCATTGCTGTTGTCTGTCGCAGCGTTGACATGCTGAGATGCGGCGACATGCGGTTGGAGTGTGTGTATGCCGGTTGATTTGGGCAGTCCGGTGTTCATTCGGGATTTGTCGCAGAGGATATCAAACAAGGCCTATTTGTGGGTAATTGCAACAATGAAAATATATGTACCTCTCAATGGGATACATCCAACGGTATTGAACAGGACCAGCAATCTTGACTTCATTTGCCAAGTGGATCGGTAAGTGTACCATCACATCAAAAAATGATGGTGGAAATAACATCTCTAAACGACACAACGTAATTGCAGCATTCCTTTCTATTCTCTTCAGTTCCTCAACTTGAAGAGTTTTTGAGCATAAATCAACGAATAAACTACTCAAACCGAGCAAGGCATCACACACATCATCTGGCAATATGCCTCGAATAGCAAGTGGAAGTAGTCGTTGGAGAAGAACATGACAATCATGACTTTTTAGGCCAATTAACCTTTTTTCTTTTAAGTTAACACATCTGGATATGTTTGAAGAAAAACCATCTGGAACCTTGATATCTTTCAAGATTTGTAACACACGACTCTTCTCATCGGATGACAAAGTATAGCGGGCGGGAGGGAGTAAATAAGTGTTCTCATCTTTCTTAATTGGATGTAACTCTTCTCTAAGCTTTAAATGTTGCAAATCCAAACGGGAATTGAGATTATCCTTTGTTTTTGTCGAAACTCCTAGCAATGTCGCAATCACATTATCGCACACATTTTTCTCAATATGCATAACATCTAGATTGTGCCGAATAAGCAAATTTTTCCAGTACGGAAGATCAAAGAATATACTCCTTTTTTTCCAATTATGATGCTCGCTTCCCTCGGCTTGTTTCTTCCCCTTGCCAAATGTTATTTGGTCTACGTCTTGCATTTGCTCGAGAATATCATCACCTGACATAAACACTGGTGGAGGTCTTAGTTCTTTATTACCATCAAAGTCGCGTTTGTTATCACGCCATTTATGATCCGGTGGTAAGAATCTTCGATGACACATATAACATTGTTTCTTTCCATACACTAATCTCTTCGAACATGTCTCCACGTTACAAACTGGGCATGCTAAACGTCCTTTAGTGCTCCATCCTGAGAGAACTGCATAACCTGGAAAGTCACTAATAGTCCATAACAAGGTTGCCCTCATTTGGAAGGTTGTCTTACTGGATGCATCAAATGTATCCACGCCTTCTTCCCATAATTCTTTTAACTCATCAATTAATGGTTGTAAGTAAATATCAATGTCATTTCCAGGAGCTTTCTCTCCCGGAATAAGCAGAGACATAATCATATTTGATTGTTTCATGCATATCCATGGGGGCAAATTATATGGTATCAAAACAACAGGCCACATGCTATATGATAGACTCATGTTGCTGAACGGATTGAAGCCGTCACTTGCCAATCCAAGTCTCACATTTCTTGGTTCAACACTAAAGTCAGGATACAATTGATCAAAATGTTTCCAAGCCTCTGAATCTGCAGGATGTGCTAGATTGTCATCTCTAATACAGTTATCATGGTGCCACTTCATTTCAGAAGCAATTTTGGAAGACATGAACATTTTCTGAAGCCTTGGTTTTAAAGGAAAGTGGCGCAAAATCTTTCGTGAGACTCGTTTCCTCTTATTAGAATATCCAGTAGACTCCTCATCATCACCATTATCTCCACAATCAATTTTTTTCCACCTCGATTCTCCACAAGTTGGGCAATACTCTGCGTAAGCATGTTCTTTGCGAAATAAAACACAATCATTGATGCACGCATCTATCTTATCATATGAATACCCAAGATCTTGAATAATCTTTTTAGCCTCGTAGTAGGACTTTGGTAGCGTCTCACCTTTAGGAAAAACTTTCTTTAACTCCTTAAGCAACATGGTAAAGGCTTTGTTACTCATTCCCCCAACACATTTAATATGTAAAAGTTTTAAGATGAAAGACAATAAAGAAATGTCGCACCCAGGATATATGCTAGTCTTGGCATTTTGAATGACCCTCAAAATTCTTTCAGCCTCATTTTGTGGTCCTGTACTGCTAGTAGTCTCTGTCTCATATCTTTGATCTCTGACATTCTCATGATTAAACTCTGGAAAAGTATCCGCTATCAACGCATCTATTTCATCACATTCAACCTCATTATCAAGCTCTAACTCGTCATCCTCACTGCCTGTGGTAGCATGTCTATCTTCACCATGAAAGTCCCAATATGTGTAACCACGAAGTATGCCGCTTATGATCAAATCTTCTCTAACTTCATCCCTTGTCTTTAGACGACCATTGAAACACTTTCTACATGGGCAATATATGAGGTTCCCAGATTTTGTGTGCTGAAACGCAAAATCAAGAAATTTTTCCACTCCTCTTATATAGTTGGGGTCTAAACGATTCCCAATATCCATCCAGCTTTTGTCCAACGTGGCCATTAAATCCCTATTATGTTTTTACATATCAAAGTGAAACCGAAAAAATTAAGTAAAGTAAAAAAGAAATAAATGTATAAAAATGATAACTAAATAAAACCTAAAGAAAAAGTTGGCTTTAATCATGTAAAGAGCAACCAGTGCATAACATAAAATTTCCATGGGGGTTTCTATTGTGGACTAGGATTTTGTTCGATATAAGGTAATGGTGAAAGTATTTAAGATGATGACAACGAAAGTTCGTTAAAACATCTGTTGTTTTTAATATAATACGACAAATTCAACCATTAATTATGGATGCATGTACAAAAGTGCAATACAAATATTACATAGGTACACTTCTCATGCAAAGACAACGATAACCCCAAAAAAAATTATCTTCAATCTCTATGAACACTACCTTATAATAAACACAATCCAAGAAAACAACTATCTTACCTCCATCAACATTACCTTATTATTACCTTAAAACGAATACAACCCTAAAGAACTTTACTTCTTATGCACGTATGTAAGATACTAAGATGACAATAACCGCGAAACTTATCCTGACCTTTATCACTATTACCTTATAACTAGTGCATCAATGGTCCAGAAGAACATATGCCTGAATGAACACGAGAAATTGATATGTTTTACTTTTGATAGTCAATTTATTGGTTTCCTCTTTTGTCACAGTACCAACTTGTGCAAAAAAAAATTCTATTGAGCATGGTTATGACTCATGGTGGTATCTTTATCATTGAATGGTTATATTATTTCTGAAAGATAATTATAGAGGGTGATAGCATTTATATTATAACAGCTTTTATGTTAAACAGAGATTGTTGTTAATAACACCCACTCTTTAGATACGAACCACCATAATTTCTAGCTGTATGGAAAAAGGTACAAGTATCACTTCTCAATAAGCACCACCTAAAGTTGGATTTGACAAAGCATTCTCTTTCTTTAACCATTTACCATAAGTGTTCTCAACTCAAACCAAAAACCAGACATGTGTTGCATATACTAGCATATCATTCCTATGTTACCCATTTTTCCAAAAACCAAAAAGCTTTAGTTGTCACAACCAACTTTGGTGGATAATTCTGAAGACTGCAAGGTCATACCAATGATGCACGAAACATAACCAACATACCGTAAAAGCCAAATTGTAACAAACCACATTATAGATAGATTTCCATTATGCAATAAGTATGTTCAGAGCAAAATGATTAATTAAATAAGAACAGAAGTTAGTACCAAAAACCAAAAACCAATCGAAACCGATTACAAATAAACAATTCATCAAAAACCAAAAACCAAAAACCAAAAACCCTAAACCCTATATTTGGAAATCATCAAATCGAGATTCGATTGTACCTTGAGCTTTTCTCTTAGGTTGCTATTCGAATGTTCTTGAATGAGTACCACCACCACCACCACAGTATTCGACAGATTTCAACAGAGAGACAGAGAGCGAAGGAGGGAAGAAGGAATGAGCGAAGTCACGAAACGCTAAGGAGAGGGAAGGAGGAAGGAGGAAGGAGGAAGGAGGGAATCGCAGGGAGGGAATGGAATCGCATGAAGGAGGGAATCGCAGGAAGGAGGGAACTCGACGGTCTGTTAGAGCTGTAGAGATTTTATAAAATCTCTCTAATCCGGCGTTTTCAGCCTCTTATACGGCGTTTTGAAAACTAAATTTTATTTTTATTAGCGGGAATAATTCGCGGGTTTTTTTTCGCTCTTTATCGGCGCTTCTACACAAAACGCCGGTCTTGTTAGCTCTTTACCGGCGCTTTTTACATCTAAACCGGCGTTTTCGAACCCAAAATTTTATTTCGCGGGTTTATTTCGCGGGATTAATTTGCGGGTTTTTAATTGTTACCAGCGCGGGTTTTTTATCGTTACCGGCGCTTCTTAAATAGTGGTTACCCTTAATCGGCGCTTTTGTTTTGAAGCGCCGGTAGTGTAAGCTTTTGACCGGCGCTTATTTACAGCCACTACGGGCATTTCAAAAAAACACAATTTTGTTTGCGATAGGATGGCGGGGTTTTATCTCGGCCGGCGCTTCATAACACAAACGCCGGTTAAGGGTAACCAATACCGGCGCTTGTAACATCTAAAGCGGCGTTGTAGAAAACATAATTTTTATTTCATCAGCAGAATGGGTTGAAGTAGGGGTAGGCACGGGACGGGATGGGACGAGATAAACTCGTCCCTATCCCATCTCGTTCATACGGGATCGATACAGGACGGGATGGGACGAGATCGATAAACCCATCCCTATCCCATCCCGTTCATACGGGATCGATACGGGACGGGACGAGATCAGCATGCTCTGATTATATGCATTTCATTTTCTTTAATCAATCTCATAATTTGGTTGCTTGCACTCATCTGCATGTGTTAGACTTCAAAGCATTCCACACCTGCAAATTGCTTATTCTTGAAGAAGAAACTCATATGCATCCAACAGTGCATTTCAATCTTGAACAATATATTTGCTAAGTATAGAAGAACAAGTTTAAACAAACATAATGTACACAACGCAAAGAATAACACTCAGTTTTACCCTTGCATAGGTATCTGAGCTACCAGTAACAAAAACCGTTCCACTATCATTATATGCACAACACAATATTTGTTGGCTTGGTGGATCAGTACTAGTTGAGGGAACAGTGCTAGTTGAGAGCGTGGTGTTAGTTGAGGGACCATTGCTCTTCCCTGCAGTTAATTACAAGTTAAGATTTCAGTTACCAAATTCCAAAAACCCCAGCCAACCAACCAACCAACCAACCAAAACACATTATGTAAAATTGAAACTAGGGGTGGGCACGGGACGGGATGGGACGAAATATACCCATCCCTATCCCATCCCGTTCATACGGGATTGGGACGGGACGGGATCAGCGTGCCAATCTTCTTCACTTGCAGTCTGAGTCTGAGCAGTCTGCTGGAACTGCTGGACTGAAACTGCTGCCCTCTTTAACTAAATAGTTGGCTGAAGCGTCTCCTCATCTCTGCTAATTCCTTTATTGACAAAAATAAACAAATTACAACATTAAGAGATAGACATGACGTTATGACTTAATTACAGAAATACATCAATGTATGATCAGTAGATTGTTAAATATTACAATTTGGAGCACATTTTGCAGGCATCATAAAAGGAGAGCAAATGGTAGCAGCTATAACCAGGTAACTAGTTCTGTGTTAATGTGTTCAACTTCAAACAGGCTTTATCATCTGACCAAGACGAGGCCACCAAACAGGAAGGAATTTGTGAAGTCATTAATTATAGGAAAAAAAATTTGATGCCAAAATTCATTACATATAACAAAGTTCTTCCCCTGATCCCCTCTATGATAACAGGAGTGTTATTGCCTTACCTAAATGGTAGGTTTTTGTTGCAGGCAAGATTGAAGATGCGTGTTCAACAAGAGCAAGGTCAGCTCGCAAAATGGGAATAATCTGCCAAAGCATACCAAGGGTGAGTGGAAATTCTCAATATAATAAATTCAAAGTACAAAATTTACAACTTTTTAGCGCTTCAATTATTTCCATGGAAAAGAGAAGGTTTTATCAAAGTTATATTTCATTGGAAAAGCTTATCAGAATATGTAACAAGAAGAGCTAGAGTAATCAATCACCAGGCTGACACCTAACCATACTGTGTCAACACCTAACATGAGAATTAAGTGAGCAAGGCTGCACACTAACCGTGATAGGCTCCCTTGGATCGATAAATTCAATTAAATAAAATAAATATTAATAATTAATATTAATAAATTAGTTCGGGACGGGACGGGATTGGCGGGATTGAAAATCTTCATCCCATCCCATCCCATTCTAGATTGGGACGGGACGGGATCGGGATGAAATTATTCAATATCCCATTAAGACCTGGAAAAATCGGGACGGGACGGGAACGGGATCGCGAGATGGGATGCCCACCCCTACTTGAAACAAACCAGTGATAGCATCTGAAGGCTTTGGAATGTAAATTCGAGGACTGGCATAGGTATTCCTAATATCCCAGATACGACATGTTCCATCATCTGATGATCTAGTAGGAAGATAATAGAAAAAAAATCAGATAAAAATTGAACTTTGAGAGAGTTTAATATTCATGTAGTAATTATGTAATAGGTAACTGCAAAAAATATGCTACCAAACCTGCATTGTAGGTATTTCTAAATGTTTAAATGGCAGAAAGTTGAGAGATGTATTCTAGAAAATACTCATCAATACCAGAGTGAAAAATTAGCTTGGGACGGGACGGGGTTGGCAGTATTGAAAATATTCATCTCATCCCATTCTAGATCGAGACGGGATGAAATTATTCAATCCCATTAAGACCTGGAAAAATCAGGACGGGACGGGATCGGGATCGGGATTGCAGGATGCATGGGATGCCCAGCCTTAAGGTGGAGAGTTTTTTTATCTTGCCGGCGCTTTCAAGACAACGCGCCGGTAATAGTTGACATCACCGGCACTTTCGTGAAAACGCCGGTCTAGGTCACTCTGTCCCGGCGCTTTACTAAAAGCGCCGGCATTGTTCAACCTATACCGGCGCTTTACTAAAAGCGCCGGCATTGTTCAATCTATACCGGCGCTTAATTACATCTAATACGGCGTTTTAAAATTTTTTAAAAAAATTTATTTTAGTTTTTATCATTACCGGCGCTTCAGTGAATAAACGCCGGTATTGGTATCTCTATTCCGGCGCTTCACTCCCAAAACGCCGGTTTATCTCGATCTTTCCCGGCGCTTCATTAAAAACGCCGGTAGTGTTTTACGCTCAGTTTATTACCGGCGCTTGGTATCATAAACGCCGTTATTGATTCTGTTTTACCGGCGCTTCGTTTGAAACGCCACCTTTAAAGTGCCGTTTTAGACTACTTTTTTTGTAGTGTGATAAAAGCTAACTGAAAACAAATAACAAAATATTATTCTTTCAATCATCAACCTCAAACAATGACAATCCCTTGCATTATTTATAATATTCCTAACTTATTTGACAAGTTAATTAACTTAACCATAATTAGTTAATAATGCTCTAACTACTATAATTCTGATATCTGACTAAATACGACAAATTATTCTTAATATTAATATTGTTAACTAACCTCTCATAAAGCTTACATCAACATACCCGGGTTGAAGAAGCTTGTCCTCGAGCTTGAAGTCGAAGAAGTTAGACAAACACAAACACAAACAATTTACTTAGATAACACAAGGCATAGTGCATGAGTAGATGTCGACCTCGAACTTACATTTGTAGTTGTTTCTACCTCCAAAAATCAAATTAAGAACTTGACACAAAAAATAAAGTCCAATAGGAATCGTGAGCTTGAAGTGGATCCACTTCTTTATTTGAATGTTATGCACAAACTTGTCCTCAAAATGCATCAAAAAATTATCCCAAATCAGATCTAAACACATTCTCGCGATGGTGCATGTCTTGTCAAGCGCTGGGAAATAACTTGACTGTTAAAGTTTGAATCATGTGGTGGTATCATGGTAATATGACAATGGCAAATAGTATCTTCCTCATCAAGAAAAAAAAATTAAGTATTGTGATGGTATAAACAAATGTGTGGGGGGCAAATAACTTGGTATCCCACAATCAACTATTTCACGAACTGAACTGCAATAGTGGACGACCAACATGTAGAAGCAGCTCGTGGCAGTTCTAGCGATGGTGCATAACGGTGGTGGTTGTTGCAAAGGATGTAGTGACACTTAATGGCGGATCTGGTCCGAAGAGAGTCCAAACAGGCATGGCTTCCTCAGTTCCTCTTATATTGTAGGTTTTTGTGATTGTGGGGGTGGTGGGCAGCTAGTCGACCTACCTGTTGGTGCGATGTTGTCTGGCATGGAGGGGGCACAATCAGGGTAATTAACCATGTGTTGGGTTGTGTGTTGCCTCCTGCGGTGCTAAAAGAGGGGTCCTATGGTCAGTGGCAGACCCATGATTTCACTCAGGGGTGAAATTACAAAGTAATATTTGTTGATAATAATAATTACTAAAATAAGATTTTTCAAACATTATCTAACTTTTTAGTGATAAATTTAAATACTTTTATTTACTTGTTTTTATCCATAAAACAATGTATTGTATCACTCACAAAATTTGGGAGAGGTGAAAGAGGAACTCACATCGCCAGTTTACAAAAAAAAAATATAATCTAAAAATTGCAATCCAATCCATACATACGAAGAATCAAAATGAATGTCTAATAAGGACCCTTCAAAACACATACTATTTACCATATCTTCCAAACCACCATGTGAGAAATTCTAGTCCTTGCCCATTCAAAAATCATTTAACAAGTGCATTTTTATAATATTTACGTTGTAATCTCATTTTCTGGAATTGTCGCATGATGATTTCATTTTCAATGGTATCCAAAACAACTCTTTCGATATGTCACCAAACAATCATTCACTCATTCATTCCTTAGGCGAATATTTACAATAAGATATACAACATCATTTTTATTTTACTTCAACCATCTTCTTAGCAACACCATCTATACCAAATATATTTGAAAATTCACTATTTGATCGCACATCTATGATAGAAGTTTTCAGTTGATCTGAAATAACATCAGATCAATATCTAAGAAATCCATTGGATAAAAATGAGTAAGGCAGATCAACTTCTGGTCATCAGATGCTAAAAAGAAATTACTTGGACTTCAGCATGTCATACACAAAAGTAACTCCATATTCACCTAATCAAAATTGTAAGCTCTTGAAGTTGCATATCTATACATGTATAGAATAATTTAGTCTGATAGTGATGAAGATTTTTAACTACTTCATGTCTATACTGTGATAGCTCTCAAGGTACATAGTCATCATCCATTTGAGAAACAGTGATATTGTGTTTCCCACAAAATGAAGATACATCATTAGTGAGTAAATCTCATTCATTTTTTCTCATCATCTAAAACATTTGCTTGGATACGTTGACGATATCAATGGCATTTGCATTGTCTTGATATTTTCTTTACAATGATTTGATAATCCATTGGTAATTCCTAATGCATTCTTCATCATATGTAAAATCAGGATAAAACAAAAACATTGCATTGATTCTTGCAAAGCACTAACTTCACCCCTTTGTTCTGAGTTGATGTCATCTACACCAAACAATCTTAAGTACATCTATCGTAAAGTAAACATAAGAATCAACTTTATTATTGTAGCATAATGAGAACTCGGTCGAGTATCCCTAGCTCATTTGAGAATTGTTAATTTTTGGTTCATCATTTACTAGTTGGAATTCGTTACTATTGTGTTTCTCAATAAGTTCAATGTTTGTTCATCTCGAAGAATATCTTTGCGCTGACATTAAACTCCAACAATATTCACTGTTGTAGAAACCAAGTTAAAAAATAATACGATTCGAGGATGTTTTTGTGATATGTATAAGTGCTAGTTGAAGCTGATGCACAAAACAATGGACATAAAATGCAGATTGGTTTTCTTTCATAACCAATGCTTTAAGTCCGTTGAACTCACCTTGCATATTACTGACCCCATCATAACCTTGTCCATGCTCAAACTATACTTAAAAAAAAAAAATTTATAGTGTCATATTCAATGAAATCGTGGTTGTATAAAAAATGTGAGTTATACCTAAGAATCATCAATGACACACTTCTCCTTGCCCACAAAATGTAAAACAACTGTCATTTGCTCTTTGGTTGATATATCATGAGATTCATCAACCAGATTATGAATAATGCATCACCAAGACTTTCATGAATAAAGTCGGTGGTTTTAATCGCAACAGCTTTTGTAATGTCTTTCTGATCTTTTGGTGCAATCAATTAGTGATTTTTAGGAGCATTTTTCAAAACAACTTTCTTTATGTCTTCATTATGATCAGTTATATACTCTAAAAGTTCAAGAAAGTTTTCCTAATTCTTTGAGTCTTCAGATTCATCATGACCACTGAAAGTCAATCATTGACACAAAAGAAACCATTTGCAATCAATTGAAACATTGAAATGGGTCTGAGACTCAAATTTAGCTTGGTCTGATTGCTTTAAAAAAACGTTTTGACATGTTGCTTTTTGCTTCATCAAAATTTGACTCATTGTATAAGTTTCTTAATGAATCTTTTCCAAATGAGGGGGGGTTTTCATGTTTCTTCCAATTATCAAATCCTTCAACCACAAAAGTGTTACCGCCACTTTACTCCCTGAAATTTGGTTTGAAGAAATAGCAATATAGACAAAAAGCAACATCTTTCTCTATGTTATACTCCAATCAATCCTTATGTTGATCGAACCAAACTACATTAAATTGCCTTATCCCACTTCCCATTTTCTTGTGTAGAAATTTGTGATTCTTAGGTTGACAAGGACTCGTTTGTAAATATGTTTTTCTAATTATTTTTTTATCATTAGGATGATAGTCTGAGATTCGAGGTCTTGATTCGGGATCTGTTGGGAGGTTTGACATATCGTAATCCACATGACTTGACTTTGAAATTGGATCTAACTTTCCACTCTCATTATTTTGTAGGCTAGGAAATGGTAACTCTAATGCATACTTTCTTTTCAGAAACTTTTCCATAGCTGAAAAAAATAAATAGAATATTAATTAAGTAAATAAAAATAAAAATATGACTTTCAAACATTAATACTACCATGGAAAAACATTCGAAATCTAACAAAACTATTATCAAAATTAAAAAATTGTTATTCTATTACTTTTTATATTTATTGTAAATTGTGTAGCTTAAAAACTTAATAAAACATCAAATTATGTCTACAATTTTTTTGTATTATTTTTTGTTTAATCAATCAAACTTAAAAATAGAAACTGAAGGGAGAACAATACATAGCTAGTGACCAAAGGGGTCAACTAGTACCAAGGAAACAACTGAAAACATCTAATGTTTTCTACCATTAAAACTGTAAATGATCATGATGAAGAGAATCATCAAAGTGCAAACCTTGGGATCTAGTTTCATGGATACTTCGTGTTCATAACTTGAGATTGTTCCCTTCTTTCTGACCCCAACAACCCCACCAACAAAGCAAATTTAAACATTAGAAAATAACAATAAAATGCAAATGAAATTTTGTAGCTGAAAAAAATGAGGTTTTAATTTATATACCTGGACTGCTTTAGATTGTTCTTGATGAAGTTAGATGCAATCCCATATCTTGACTTATTAGCTGACTCCATGGATAATTCTGAGGTTCTCTTTGAACATTACTAACTAACCAAACCAACTGAGATGTTGCACTAGTTCCCCACAAAAACACAATAAATAAATAAAAAGAAAAAAAAACTCATTTCAGAAATATTAAAACACGCCCATAGTGTCAACTCTAGGAAAATTTCAATTGTCATTCATGTGTAAATTGAAACTGCTACTATAGTTGTTAGTGATGGATAAGTGAAGCTAATTTCACTATAAACACTAACAGGGGGCAAATAGAATGTAGAAAAAATTAATCAACAAGGAATTATAATTATTGACTCCTAAGAATGTTAACTTCACATGGTACATATAAGTTCCTTACATGAGAGCATTTAAGTGCCATAATCTATGACTTTATTGATTAGGAGTAGGAGCATATTTTTTGAAAATTCAGTTGTCCTTTTGTGTGTTAAAGGTTATCGACAATATCACAATTGAGTAACTGATTCAAACATGTACAGTTCAGATTATACAACTATCAATATAGTTCTTTGTATATTTCTTCATGTGCCTTTATGAGCTACACATTGAAGCCTTATGGTAAAAACTTGAACTCTCTGTAACCCATTCTAATTCCATATTTTCAAGACTTTCTCATAGTAAAATTTTGTCAAACCATATAAAATTTCAATTGAAATTTGATTGATATTCAAATAAAAGTTTTCAACAAATTAAATAAGACTTTTCTCATACTAAGCTCGGTCTAAATCAAACTTTTCGGATAAAAAGTACAAACAAGAAATATATTCACATTTTTCTATGAAAAAATAGATATTGGTTGATAGCTACATCTACGCAGTCGACAATAAAAAGCAAACTATAGTTCATATGAAACCTAAAACACACACACACACACAGTAAAAAAACAAATTTTAATCAAAACACACTGTATACATCCAAAAGTTAAAACTACAGTACAAGTCAATTGCATAGCACAATAACAAAGGGATCAGTACACAAAGTACAAATCCATCTGTAACCTGTAGTGGATCGAAAATATGATGTATTTCGCAACAAAGATAAATCAACATCATACGACATTGCCAATGGTAGCTTGGTTGGATGGTTAAGGTTGTGGTGGTTTAACCCCCACGTCTTGGGTTCTATTCCCACCGGCGGCACGCTTGCCTTTCAAAAAATAAAAAAAAAACATCATACAACATTATCCATGCATCTAAAACCTAATTTTTATAGAAATCAAATTTGTGATTCGTCTAAAGGAACTCATCATAAATTTGATTGGTGAACGCAATTTCATAACTAATTAAACAGTCTAAAATCATTCTTACAAACTGAAGATGAATCAAATAAGTCTGCAAATATCAAATAGAGCAATATACGAACTTCTGAACTTAGACATCAAGTAACAAATTTGGCGAGTGACATAATTTCAAACAAAGAGAAAATCTATTGAACTGAAATCAAATAATAGTAAAACAATTGACTCACCAGATTGCTAGATTCAATGCCAAAGCAAGGAGCTTGATCAACAAAGAAGCGTAGTTGTCAACAATTCAAACCATCCGACAATTTATCAAGCAGAGAGATCAACTCAACAACCCTTGTTTGTGGCCAAGGTCGTGGTACTTGGTAGAGATGGAGATGGTGATGAGAGATTGTAGATGTAGAGACGGAGATGGAGATCAAGAAGGACATATGGTGACGAGAGATTGTAGAAATGGAGGAGAGATGAGAGTTGCAAAGAGCGATGATGATGATTTAGGAGGGAAATGAGGAAGAATAAGTGGAGGTACAATCGGGATCTGTGTGGTTTGCATGTGGGTATACTGTTAAAGTACTTGTGAACTTGTAGAAAGAAAATATAAGAGCATTGACTAGTTAGAAAAGGCAAAGAATAAAAGTTCTCGCACATATTTATTAATAAAAGATGAGCCAAAAAATATTCAATTTTTTTTAAAGTTGAGGGGGGGGGGGGGGGGGGGGGGGATTGCCTTCTCTAGTCCCTTAATAGGTCCGCCACTAACATCAATTACCAACAATGAGGAGAGAGTCACGATTCAGTTCATGCCGATTAACTTTCAAGAAGAAAAAAAATGAAATAAAAAAATAGGCAGATACAAGAAGAGAGGAAATTAATAAGGCGAGAAGAAAAAAGTAAAAATAAAATAAAAAGAGGGCCATGAACTCACACATGGCGATATGTACGTACATCTTATTTTGTTATTCGCAACTTGACTCATTTATGTTTTTTTTTGTCCTCTATCAAATTGGAAGCAATATGATGGTTCCAAAATTCTCAATATACATCATAGGCTAGGCTTTCAAGGGGTAATTAGAAGACTCACAAGCCGACCATGAGAGTCTAATCAAATAGGAAGAACTAGAAGATTCCACTTCTGAAAAGCGCCTACACCTAATAGCTTAAGACATTGCTCACATTTCCCATCAGTCGTGACTCATAACACCACCTAGGGTTGAACAAAAATCCGACCAAACCGATTAAACCGCCCGAACCGATTAAACCGACCGAATCGATGAAAATCGAACTGATTAGTTCGGTTCGGTTTTTTATTTCTATGTGATTTTAACTGACATAACCGAACCGACCGAATATATAATAAATAATATATATTTTATATAAAGATAATATAATATGTTTAAAATAGTCGGTCAGTTCGGTTTTTAGTCGGTTCAATTTGGTTACGGTTTGTATAAATTAGAATCGGTTCGATTCCAGTTTGAAAGAAACCGACCAAAGTCGGTTCGGTTCATGGTTTAAATAAAAAACCGAATTGTGGGTTCAGTTTTCAACCCTAACACCACCACCATTACCCCTTTAACCTTTTCCTGATTGTACCCAAGAGTTCACCAAATTAAAATCAAGTCTTGCTCAACATCTGACTATTCAATTAAGTTTTCACACATCAACAATTGAAAAAAAATACATTTAAATTCTTGTTTTGATATTATGGTTTTAACTTTTAAGTATTAACCTTCAAATTTTTGGTGGGTGACAACGAGTAAAATTTGTATGCGCATAGTACCCCTTCAAAAAGGCAACCAATGTAACCACTCCTTACCCTTTTCTCCCACACCACCAATATAAACCAAAAAAACCCACCATATCTCTCCTATTTTCTCCATTAAGCACTAACACCCCGCCACCGCCGTCAGCACCACCAAGCCATGCCCCGCCACCACCTCCTTCTTCTCTTCATCTCTTATTCTTATTCTTTTTTCTTCCTCCATCGCCCTTGTAAAAGAAAAGAATGATGAGACGATCGACGAACAAAGCAAGTTAGATTCAGATCGATTAGCAACACAAGGGAGTCATCAACTCTCATCATTAGTGTTGACTCAGAAGTAAATCATCACCAACCTCTTGCCACTTGTACAGAGCCTCTTCATTTTGAATTGCACAATCAACACATGGTTGAAGAGGAAAACAAATTAGAGGCTGCTTCACAAATTGAACAACATGAACCTACTCAAGTCATGGTTGATGAGGTTGTTGAATTGAATTCCATCAAATCTATGATGGGGAGGAGCAACAAGCTATATCAGATTCCTTGGCTGAAACAAAATACAGTTTGGATGCTGCTCTAACTCAACATCCAGGCATTGTGCCTGAACTGCATCAGCTTGAGATTGGGGTGGAGAATGTCAAAGAAGAAGAAACCAGTAAACTAGAGGAACCAATTGAAGAGTCAGATGAAAATCATAATTCTCATTTTCCCTCACACCTCCAATCTATTTCTCTCCTCTCTCTGTATCAATCTATTTTTTTTTTCTCCATCGCCCTCGCAGATGACTCCGCAAGGATGAGAGTTCCCCACTCGAGACAACTTCTGCGGGGAAAAAATTTGGCCCTCATGCAGGCTCCCAAGAATGAAGAACCCATTCTCGTAGAGACCTCCGCGCATGAGGGTTCTCCACTCGCAGAAACCTACACGAGGGCCAAAATTTTTTGCCCTCGCAGAGGCCACTGCAAGTGGGAAATCCATCCTCGCGGAGATCATTGTTTTCTTTCATTACTTAAAAGATTAAATTACATTGCTTGAGAATGCTTGATTAATGCTCCCTTACACCATTATTTATCTAGGTCGCTTACTAGAATGCATGCTTGCGACGGTGTAGGAGTGTAATATGTAGTCTACCAAGTGGCATTGGAGTAAATTAGCCACTTACCTCCTTGATGTGCAAGATCATTGTTGAACACTTGGTCGACATGAGAAAATAGAGGTGAAATTGAGCGAAAAAAAAGGTGAAATTGAGCGATCCATTAGAGAAGATTTTTTGGATCACTTGGTGGTGATTCCCTGTACTTTGATGATCCAGTGGGGTGGGATATTTCCAAGGGCTAGGGTGTGACGCCACCTACAACTTTATTTATTTATTTATTACAACAATTTAGTAATAATAATTTCTAAATAATAATTTTTTTTATTTATGAAATTTGTTCATATGGGAATGCCCTAATAACTTGAAATAGATGGATTTTGAACCATTTATTTCCTTTAATATATCATTTTAAGAGGCTTGAGAGAATGGAAAGAAAACAAGTTCCATCTCTGTTGCTTTTGTGCACAGAAGCACTTTCAACAGAGATCCTCCATGCAAAAGGAGGGGATCATCAACAACATCGTCTGGACGCCATTCTTGATCTTGCACCCGACTTGGTAGATTACGTATTCCTGCACTTCCCCCCAGCTTCACTCCACAAACTCCAACTTCACCAGTCAGTATCTCTCTCTCACACTCTTTTCATTCACTCATTTTCTTCTTCTTTTTTTGAGGGATAGTGGTTTGGATTTGATGTTTTGAATGGTATTTAGAAATGGAAATGTTTGAATCATTGTTTGCTGTAATTTCAAAAGGGTACTCAAATTTTTACACCCTTTTGTTGATTGATAAAGAATAGGGTTCAAGAAGAACAAGAAGAATGCCACAACATGGAAAACATACTCAAGGGTGGATTGGATTTTACCCCCTTTTTTCTCTCTTATGAATTTGAATACAAAAACACGTATCAGACTTTGGGTTAGTTTATATCCATCACTTGCTAGTTATGGGGGTGGTGAAAGAGAAAAATCAATGGCAATATTCTTGAGTACTCTTCACAGTACCCATTTGAAGATTGTTTCAATCTCGCAAAACATGATCTGTTTTAGTCCCAAAAGCAAAACCTCTCTGAATTCATAGAACCCGCTTTTTACTACTTCAAAAGCTTAAATAATCACCTCAACCCGATCCAGTGGTTCCCTGCAAAATTCATGTGAGTTAAAATAATGGCAACTTAGAGAGTCCATGACGAAATTTTAAACAGTCCACTGACATACGTAAAGAGTCAAATGGCACGCATAGCTACATTAGTACACAGTTATAGTGTTCTCTAATTTAGTTGCAATAACAATATCACCTCCCTTAAACTCAATAAATGTAACACTGAAAACCCATTTACTGTAAGTGTGAAAAAATTCATCCAATTCTCTTGTGGAAACTCATTGAACCATTAGGCAGCTTGACCTAATAACAGAAACCCAATATGCAAAGGACCTAGTTGATTGTTTGAAACCCAATCAAAATAGATGACTTCAAACACCACAAGAATGCTTCACTAAACACAATATCAACAGGAACTTGATTCAAATCTATTTCAGGAAGAGACAGTTGAACACTCGGCCAAACTAATGAACTCATAACCCATCAGAGCGATCAAAACCCATATAAACAACCAGGCAGAATGGGAAGAGTCAAAGTGAATTCAAATTTTATTTTTTCCAGTTAGCCGAAAGAGTCACAAATAAAGTTTACATATATCATGCATCTAAGCTCCAACATTAAATGAAGGGACATATTAAGAAAATGCAAAATGATATTTTCTAGAATGAAGTTCTTAATCGCATGGCTAAGGTCTAGCAAGAGGAGAACCACACATACTTGAAAATATGGGATGAAATTCATTGACACATTTTGAATCTGATGGGCGTTTTACTAATTTTTAGCTACATTATAATCTACCATATAAATCAACTGATGGCAGTATTCAACATGTCAGAAAAAGGCATTCTGAAAATTCTGAGAGATAATCACAGAGGAATGCCTTGACCATCACCAAAGGGAGTGTTGACATTACATGAAATCAAGAGCAGAAATCACATTGGATACAGTGCAAAGGCATGTAGTTTGAATTGCCCAAGGCATACATTGTCAATGTGGAAATTTGTTGCAAGTGCCATAGACAGGGTTAAAACTAAGACATGCCCTGTTCATTAATTTTTATATCGCTGCCTGGTTTTTATTTGTTATCATGTTTGTTGAATTTATATTTTATTTTAGTAAACTAGTGGTTTACTCATTGTTGATGAGATCCATTCTATAACTTTTATTACTTTATAGTTTGTTGCTAGCTATGGTTGAGCTTAGTGGTTATTATCTGATTTTACTCCTATGTCTTTTACGACCAGGTCACTTGTGCACTGCAGTAAGCTTACTTCTGATGGTTTTGATCATGTGAGGAAACGCGCAAGGTGACTTAGTTCAATGGTTATAGTGATTTAATTTTTTTTTTTTAAATAACTTATTGGGAGGGGGAAAAAACAGCTGATTATATGTAGAATCCTTAAAAGTTGAGTTCTTGATTTGCAGATATGGTGACTGCGATATCCCAAATACAGCATGGAAAACATTATTTGAGACAAGGTGGCCTGAGAATGGTGGGCAGATTCAAGCGGCGAATCAGTTGTCAAAGCAAGGGATTGTAGAATTAGGACCAACAAGCCACAGTGGTGACTGGCATCAGATGTATTGGGAAGCACATCTACAAGAGTATGAATTTGTTGAAATTTAGCTCTCTTATTTGTGCATAAACATTGCAGTATGACTTCATTTAAGTCTGCACATCCTTTTATCTGAACAACAGTTGCTTGGATAAAGCAGCAGGGAGAGCAGTTCTACCCTCTTTTGATGGATATATTGGTGAAATGAGAATTCCAGGTAAGATTACATTCTTATATTTGGTTAATTGAACCTAGTGGCTCTGCTTTGAGCTATTTTCATTGTGCAGTTTGTTGTTTTCTTTTCTCTTTGTTGATACTAGCAATCATCGTAGAATAAAGATGCTTTGGTTATATGCCACATAACAAGGAGAATCATCATTTCTTGATAAGCGTCAAATTAGTTGAAGATGAATGGAGCTCTCGCCATAGCCATTGATGACATTGTGTACTTTTGAAATGCTTGAAGAAATATGTTGTTAGTTGTGCTACCACTAGGAGTGAAGGGAAATAATTGAAATTCTTTGGGTTCACATAAGTTTATATGCAATTCGAACTCGATGACTGTATACGATTATGTATATGTGTATTTTCTAAAAAATAAAAATAGGATTTGGACATAGTACCATTGAGTTATGTACCCAAATCATTTAGATCTTGGCTCTGTTTGTTTCAAATGGTTGTTTTTGTAAGAGAGAAACAGACAAATCTTCACTTGGGGTTGAAGATGGTTATATATATTGGAAATAATATTCTCTGCTCCAATTTAAGAAAACAGTAACATGAGGATAAAGATCATAGCATTGACCAGATCTTTATAGGTTACGCCCCAAATCTAGGGATTGCAACATCAAATTGTAGGTGTTTTGTTTATGTTTATATTTAAATGCACTATTGTTATAATTGTTGTTCACTATTCTCCTGTCTGCATTCTCATTTTATATTTCCCACCTCATTAATCAAATTGTTGGGTTGGTCAGAGATCAAAACAGATTGTGGTGCTTTAGTTTTGAGCTTTTCATAAACATTGCTAATTTTATTTTCTATAGGTGATGCAATGGAATCCATTGGTTATAAGAGGTGCACATGGAGTACAACTTCGGACTACTCGAAATTATCTTCGGACTACTCGAAATTATCTTATCATTGTCAACAATATGGGCGTTATGCTAGGTAAAATGTTACTTCTCACAAAGCTGTCTCTAAAAGAACCCTGTTTCTTCCATTCAACTCTTATCTTAACAACTAGGCAGGTCAATCTTTGTTGTTTGGGCTCCTCTTCCTCTTAGGAGTTATGAGGCTGCTGACCTTTAAGTGGTTTGTTCTCATTTATGGACATCCCAATTGTTCGATTTTATTTTTGATCATCTCAATCAAATCCTTCTTAATTAATCTTTTATTGGAGCCAATTGTTCGATTTATTTTTTATCTTTTAAGAGTAGTTGTCTTCTGTTTTACTTTTATTAATTTCTTATGATTGGAATGTGCAAGTGATGTAGCACTTGTGATTTTTGATATTATAATTACATAATGAGATTGTGACTTAGGCTATCTCGTAGACTTTTGTTGTCATTGTTGGTTTGCTAATGTTGCCTCCATATACCTTAATTGCTTCAACTTACATGCTCTCGCACTGAAAATTGTAATCCCATCTCGGTGTTCATAAGCTCACATCATCTTATCTACAAATAATGTATACAATCACCATTTCTTGAAGTAGTGCCAGTTGTTTCATTCATAAAGAAAACATACGAATATTGATTCCACAAATCAGTTACAGCTTGAAAGATAAATGTCTCCTTGTGACAACTCGATCCACGGAGTATTATATTTTCCGTTTTGGCCCAAAGCTCGCACGGCTTTAAAACACGTAGTACTTTGTAGATCCAAACTCGCACATATATAACACATCTCCGGGATCTCCCTCCCTTACCCAGGCAATGTGGGACTATGATTTTTCCTTTGTAGCTTGTCAACCTTCTTGAAATCCATGGGCTCTTGGGCTTCTCCTGCACCTTCCCCTCATGTTCGCCCACACAAGGGTATCACACTCCTGTGACCTTATGGTTCTGTTTGCACCAAATCAACTCTAAGTATTGTTTTGTATTTTCACATTTCTTTATTTTTACTAATCTTTATTTTAACTGATGATTTTGATATCTTGACTGAAACTATTCGTATGCCCCCTTTTTCTTAAGTGTGTCATGTTTTTTTTTTTCTTTTTGTCTGGTCACTTTTTTGGTCTTCAAGATCCTTTAATAACTTTTTATCTTGGTGAACCCGTTATGCTCACTGTGTCTCCAACTTTCCATGTATGATGTGTACTGAAATGCTATTTGGTTCTAAAGCTTTGCCTTTCCAAAACTTTTTGAGAGGCTGCAAAGCATCAGTCAAAGTCTCACACGGCTAACTTAGTTGGTAAGGTCTGTGGCATCATGGTCTGGGATCGAATCCCACAAGTATCCATTGGTTTCTTTGACCTAAACAAAACCCACACCTCATGGGAGTGGTTAAGTGAGGATTAGTATTAGAGAAATAGAATGGTTGGCCCACATCCCTAAGAAGACTTGTGTGTTGGAGATGCGCCTAATCCAACGATGCAGTGATTTTTGTGTGACATTGCTTAGGAAGACATTCAATTGAGACACCTTACTAGTACCAAGTTCTTTAGCTCAATGGTGAGACTTCTACTTATAACCCTGTAGATAAGGGTTTCGAACCATTGAGGCTAATGGGAAACAAATAAGTAGGCAAGTGTGAAATCCTTTCATAGTCTATACTGCCACACAAAAAAAGCAATATTGGAGAATTGGTCTTGCATCATACAACAAATATCAAGAAATGTCTTGAGGACTACAATATTTAATTCCACAATTAACCTATTGGCAAGTCTTTGCAGAGATGGAGATTCCGTGAAGGTTTTTCACTGTCTTCCATCAAACTCACCATTGTAAACTCGTATCTTTCTTCATATGGCTTGGAAATGCTTCCATTAGTGGTCCCTCCGAATGCAGTCATCTTACCCCTGTTTGATGTGGTTTCCTTTTCCGAATTTTCCATCTACATCTCGTAAGAACATTTGTTGAACATTGGATATGTTGTTCCATAGGGTGAGTCCATATTGTTGTTAAGGTGTTATGACAGCCAATCCACCATTTTTTTCCAAAACTTCTAGAGCCGTTTGGCCAAAATTTCCATATTCGTTGCCTTGACGGGTCACTGATCTAGGTACCCATAGAAATCAATTTCTTGGGAAAACATACCAATTTCCCTTTAAGGGCATCACTCTATAGAAATCAGTTCACAATTTTATTTTATTTTTCCATTTTCATGGGAACCGATGTTAGTATGGAAAGGTTACCTATATGCAGGAATTGTTTGCAAAGCATATAGTAAATCATCTAAGTGAAGATTCTTAGTGGCGGATCCAGGATTTTCATTGAAAGGGTGGTTGGAGGACATGATACATTTTTATTAATTTTTCTATAAAAATAATAATAATAAAAAATCAAATACATTGTTGCAGTAATGCATGACTTGGAATTTAAATAACTTAATCTAGTCTGCCATTGAAGCGAATAAGTTATAAACAAAGTAAAATAAATAATTTTACAACACGATTATGCAATATAAGTTATGTGAAATTTTTTAGAGAATCCAATACATTACGCTGCATGATTAATATTCAACCTAAGTAGTTCTCGATGTGGCAAATATTTTTTTTTGGATAATCGAAATTGAAGTTAAGTTTTGTACATTATGACCATTATTCCAAACTAACTAAAAGAAGCAAAAGAGGCCAAGCAAATCTACCATGGCTGTGGAGTTGAAAATATGATTAAAAGAAATTTATTGTTGTTCGGTATGATTAATTAGATATAACTTGAATCAAATCAAATTGGAGTAAGTTGTTTTTAAAGTGAAAAGATACTCGGTTTTGTTAAAATATTGACTTGAAGGTGCTACAAAACAATTTTTTAGAGAGCAATTAGTTAAATTTAAAAAAGGGAATCAAAGTGGGACCTGGCAAAGTGGAATGGATTTGTACAATTCTTTGACTTAAAAGGGGGCAACAATGGTTTTTGCAAATTTTGAAGAGGGGAGAGAGGAATTGAGTGGGCTCAGCTATAGTGTATGGAAGTTAAAAGTTAAGGGGGGGCAATTGCCCCCTTGGCTACTATGTGGCTCCACCACTGGAGATTCTCAGTTGTTGACTTACACCCTACAGAGGACTTGAGATAAGTTGGTAAGAATTTTTGATGGCACTCCATGATGGAGTTTGAATACTGGCAACTATTAGAAAATTGGAGCTAAAACCTCGTACCTCCTTCGGGTTGTTTAATAGAGACAATGTGGTTATTTTGACACCTGAAATCCCATTGAGGATGAGGTGGTGGTGTTGGAGTGGCATCTAAGCTATGATGAAGTAGTGGTTTTACCAAGATAGGTAGGAAACCACCCAAGTGAAGATTTTTAAACGTGGAATTGTGGACTCGACACTTTTGAACCAAGGTCCTTTTTTGTTTTTTTACATCAAATGGTAAATGACTTTTATGGATGTCGACATTGTAGGTTTTGGTTCAAACACTGCACACATCATTTTATTTATTTGAGGTAAAACCCAACACCCGTACCTCCATGATAGTGGTTAAGTGGGGACAGCACATGTTTGGCATCACAGTCGCATCACACTTTTGCTGGCATGTTTCTGACATCCATATTTATTCCCTTTTATTTGTTATTATTTTGTAATTTTTAACATAACATTTGTTCGTGATACACACTTATAGCATATTAAAATGTCTTTTTGTTCTATCACTGCAGATGTCTGAGATTGCAAAATGTGCTTTGTGTTGTGGAGATGTCTGTGAGTACCATATCTCAATAATCAATATGTAAAGCAGTCATTGGGAGAATGCTATAGTCTTATTTTCTAAATTAAAGAGAAAAACTTTCAGATGGAATGGATTTTGCTCGCCCTTCTTTTTAAGTTTGATTGGATTCGGCCCACTTAATATGACTAAAAATCTTGTTGCAATTGGGCTGTACAACTATTTCAGTTGACATTATATTTCCAATTCCAAATCTTGATGATGAAGGGGTACAATGATTTTTTATTGCATTGTAATTTGTAGCTGATAACTTCAAGCAGACATTATTGAGGCCGCTTTTAAATTGTTGAAATTTTTTATTTCATGATAGAGTTTATTAAAACTAACATCTATGGAATGTTAAATTTTGTGTCTTCGAAGATAATGCTAATTGCAGGGACTCATCATGATAATCATAGGAGTTTTGTATTTGTCTAAAATTTCAGTTTACAAATTCCAGGCTTTGCTCTGTGTACTACCATGTGATTTGTGTGCCTCTGACGACTCTATCATCTGCAGGACCTACTGAAGGAGAGCAAGTTGCAAAGTCTGGTTTTAAGAAGGATAAAATCCATTGAACATGTATGTTATATGATTGTCTTCAAAAGCTAAACCATAGTCATTCATACTTTAATGGATAGTTGTATAACTTGTTAATATGACAGAGTTTATTAATACTGTCTTGTAAGACGTATAATGTCTATTTTTTTCTTTAAAATATAAAAAAAATTGCATTTGAGGTTAACAATTATGTATTTCATTATTAGAAGTAATGAAGTTCGGTGGTAATTATTTATGACTGCAGTGTGATGTCTTGCAGGTAAATGGCGTCTGTAATCTACTGAAGCAGAACAGTGCAACATTGTTGTCTCTTGAGTTCATAAATTGCCCCTTTTTTTCTCCGACTGCTTGGGATGCAATATGTAATTCATTATTTAGAAAGGGCATTCAAACACATGGGATTCAATACTTCTCGATCAAAGCCTCAAGCATTGGGGAAAGTAATCAAGTATCTTTACCTTCAGGGTTTTTTGTCTTTTCTTTCATCTGGAAGGTACGTATATTCTTCTTTTGTTCAATTTATTATTCTCCTTGTTTTCTCATTACTAGGAAAAGGATGCTCAGAATTACATGAGTAAAGACACCGAAATTGAAAATTTGGCAGATGTATGGAGTACAAAAAATCTAACAATATCCAATATCTACAACTCCAATACACTAGCCAATCTGGAATTTGGAAATATAAGATGATGATATCAGCTATAAGCATATGTTTATTACTGTAAATTGTTTGCTGCCGACAAAACATAATATATATATATTGTGAATTAAGAAACTAGTTTTTGCAACAGATAAGAAAAAAGAAAGAGAGAGACGTTTCGACTCGATATTATTTTTTATGGCTTTTCCTTCAACTTGCTTAGCATACGAACTCCTTGCCCACTTTGTAGATGCAAACATTTCCTCCAACTTTTGTCTATTTTTCTTAATACTTGCAAGAGTCAAACATCTCGTTCCAAACCTACATTTAAAGGTCATAAATGAACGTATAAAGTAATCTTAAAAACTTAAAATAACATAAAATACAAACAAAAGTATATATTGCTAATTTACCTAGTAGGTGTCGGGCGAACCAAATCTCTCCTTGTGTAAGTCCTCATCAAACCAAGTACCCAACCATGGTTTTATATATAATTGCTCACTCTTCTAGCTTTGCGATAAGCATTGGCAAGTGTAGGTAGACTAAATTAGTCCCCAAGCATCAAATCTATGCAATGCGTTGCACATGGTGTCGAATACAAGTGTTTTCTCTTCTCCATTAACTTTTTTCCAGCAACTTTGTAGTTAGTTGCATTATCAGTAACGACTTGTACCACATTTTCCTCTCCCACCTCCTCAACATCATCAAGAAGTTGAAACAACGCATTTGCATCCTTAACAATATCTGATGCTTCTCCACTCTTAAGGAACACAGTTCCTTCATGATTGTTCACAAGAAAATTAATGAATTGGCGACCCCTCGTGTCTTTCCAACCATCAGACATTATTGTAACTCTCGTTCTAGGCCATTTCTTTTTCACATCCTTGACTATCACATTGGTTGATTCCACTTCTTCTTGAGGATCCAAGTACTAAACTCATATGCCGACAGTGGTTTCACATAACGTCCATTATTGTGAGTTGCATATTTCGAAACCGACAAAAGCATATTTGCAAAAGAAGAGCTACTGGCAACATTGAATGAAATTTCATTCTAAAAAAAAAGCGTCGAATGTCTAGACAAACTTGGTTTCTATGCTCTTTCGCATTGATTGTGTCGGATCTCAATTCTTGTTCTTGTGTAGGTCTAGTTGGATTCGTGTAATCATCAGTATCCACCATAAATCTATCCATCGGGCCCCTCACTATGCCATCAGAGAATGAGTTGGATCTACGATCACTACTAGGAGTATGACCATGAGGTCCATGAGCATTCGTAGGAATAAAAGCCATTTTTTCATCCATGTTTCCTCTATAGTATGAACCCCTATTAATAAGAAACTCAGTCTTGTCTTTTAGTCACCTTTTGCCTCACACCAAACACAAGTAAATCCTTCACTTCTCGATACATATCATTTGGTACGTTAGGACAAGGTTTTGAGTCCTTATGTGTCTTCACTAGATGATGCTTCAATCTATTTACTTCCCCAGAGAGGATTTGACTACAATAATTGCATTAAAAGATCACGAAAGAGTAACTCTGATGACCCGTTACCCTCGCGCCATGCTTCCAACACGGGTCACCAGGGTTACTCTTTCGCGATCTCATCAGCAAAGATTAAAAGATATAAACAAAATATGTAAGTCATACTCACTATGTCCAACAAATTCATCTAGCATTGTAGTAAAAAATGCTCATATATGATATATTAGTCATACTATCTAATATATGATATATTGAAGTAAAAAAAAAAAAAATAGAGTTCAACTATGTTGCACAAGATTTGTCTAGCCAATTTGCTATCACAAACTTGCTAGCGAAGTTATTTTTTACCACCTGCATTAATTTTCTTGAGATTTTGATTCCCACATACCCTGCCAGTTCATGAATTGAAATATCATCCATGACTAGTTCAAGTGAAGAGTCAATATTAATGCAAGCAACAACAATATTACTATTTACTGCTATCAGTGCTATGTTTGGTCCCTATCGGCTCTGAATCACTAAGTTTTACATCTTCATCCATGATTAATTGATTATTGAAAGTGACAAAATAATAACAATTGTTTTTTATAGTAAACTAAGAATTAAAGTATTAGCATAACATTAGCATTCAATTTATTCAGCTCTTGGAAATGGTTCCTAGGCGGAAAGTTCAAAGGACAGTCGTGTTGGTAAAACCACATGAGTGGTGGTAGAAAGTTCTGGCCATGAATTCCCGAGCTAGGTTCTGCTGGTATTCTCCAATGTAAATTCCATCCCAAACTAGGTTTAGATACAATGTAATCGCTTACACAACCCTGTTTGTGATTGCAAATATTGAAGATTTATGGATACAACTCTTTTAAATTGTGGGTCTGAAGAAGGAAGAAAGAAAGATCAGTCGAGCAGAAAAAGGTGAAGTTGGTTTGAAAGAAGAAGAGCAGAGCAGAAGAAGGAAGGAAGACTTATGATAGGCCTCCTATAAGGTTCACTTATGCAAGGAGAAGGTATAAGTTTAAATAGCTATAATTGATGTACAGATTGAGAAAACAAGTTGTCAAGTTGGTTAGTTACATTGTTAGTGAGCTGGCAAGAGGGAGGTGCCATTATAAATAGAAGTAGAGAGCAGTTAGTAAGGGTGTGAAAAAATATTTCTTCTTGTTAAACAGAGCAATTGCTCATAGGAGAGAAACAAGCCTCTCGAATGCTTGTTTGTACATTTCTATAGCATATAATACCTACAATTTGAACAAAACAGAGTTGATTTCTTCTTTCTTTCCTTCAGTTCATATCAACTTACTTCGAGTTCGAGCAGTCGAGTTCAAGTGAAGTTGCGTGAATCGTCTTCCTCCTTTTTCGTCTGAATCCTCCTCCTCATTTTCTTCTTCTCCTTCCTCCTTTAGCTCATTTTTCACCTTGGCTGATTCTTAAGAAAACAAAAATTGAAGTCAGATCACACACGTTGAATCATTCTCGAGATAAAAGTCAGATCAGATTTCACATTATTTTGAAGCTTACATCTCAACACGAGTCGACTCGTATGAGTCATATTAAAAACTCGTTCGCATTGAATTTACCAGGCAACTCGTACGAGTTGAAGCGATTTCAAAAACGCTTTTTTAAACACTGGTTTCGAGCTATGCAGTTAAAACGGATAACGGACTCATAACGGTCCAGGAGTGTTATAGGTTATAACGGTATATAATGAAATATTTTGTTATATATATTTTTAATACCCCCACAAAATATTGATGTATTATAGAGACAAAAATGTAAATCATGTTCATAACATTAAATTTAAAAAATCAAAAGATTAATAAAAAAAACATTTTCCCTTCGTATGAGATTGAGATTGAGATCGCAATAGAGAGTGTGATCGATTCTTCAACTTCTTCCCTTCTTTTTCTTTCATTCTCTGTCAACTGGCGAGGTTTGGTTCTATGTTGATCGGCGACGGCGAGCTCTGGTCCTTCGATCAAGAATGAAATGGGTAAAAAAAATTATATATTAGACAAAAAGTTAAAACGGCATTATTGAAAGAAAAAAAAATTATCTCAATAACGGCTATATAATGTATCGGAGCCGTGATACAAAAATGTGATAATCTCGTAACGTAATGGCTCACCCCTATTAAGCCTTATATCGGAGTTATAACATTGTTTTAATTGTACAGGTTCCGAGGCATTATCCTCTACGGGTTAGGGACTTGCGACCGTACTCCCTAGGAGTGTTTCACGCGCTGGTTGGGCCCCTGATCCGCGTAGACCAAGGGCGAAACACTAATCTTTTACAGCATGGACTACCAAGATATCTAATTTTGTTTGCTCCCCATCATTGGCAGGGACCCAGAGAGTTGCCTTCGCTTTTGGCGCTCCTTCGTAGATCTCCGAATGTCACCCCTACACACGAAATTTCACTCCTCCGTCTCACTTAAGTGAATTGGTTTCGAGAGTATTCCGCCAGTTTTAGGCGACTTTCACTTTCAACCCAAACTACTTGTTTGTGCAACAGATAAACAAAAAAGAAAGAGAGAGACGTTCGGAGGGATATCCTCTATGGGTTAGGGGTGTCATGTACTGAATGTGAGATGTTAAGAGTTTCACAATTGGTTCTCTTTTGTTATAGTTATCCTACTCATCTACCTATGGACTTTTAATAAATATTGTATAATCCAACCCAAAACTAAAGCTAAGATAAATCCTAAAATAAAAGATTAACAGTTAACTTAAATTTTCATTCAATCAGTCACCTACTACAACTTTAATTTCATGCCTTATTTATAAAGCTTATTAGCTTCTCTAGCAAGCAACTTTCCTAACCCTAAACCTAATATGGCTAGTGCTGTAATCTTCAATATAGGCCTTAGTATGCCCAGCCCAATTATTAATTAACATATTGATTACTATCCCAATTACCCAATTACATCATTTTTTTAATTCCTGGTTCCTCATTTCCCAAGTGAAAATCCAAATTTTCCCCTGTATTTTGCTACCTCCATTGCATTAATGTGCGGAAATCTGAATGCGATAAACACGAACTGAAATTCAAATCTCCAATAAAATATTTAAACGCTACATTGATGAGAAAATCTTGCTTAACTTGACTTTCAAACAGAAGTAGTGCTTGATCAACAATATATACTATAATAGATCGCATATTGTTTTTATCTTGATGCTTAAATTGTTTGACCCCATCTAGAACATTGAATAGGGAAAAAACTTGAAAATTTGTTAATATGTGCCAAAATCTTATTGGCAAAAAGTGATGTTGCTCTTATAGCCAACGTGATTGTAGATTCCAAAATCAGGTAGAAAGGCCTCTTAGTAAAACTGGATTTTGCAAAGGCTTTTGATACTTTGGACTGGGTTTATCTGGACTCAAACCTGCAGCATATGGGCTTTCCTGATAAATGGAGATTCTGGATGCACTCTTGTCTTTTGACAGCTAGATTCTCTGTCAGTATTAATGGGGAGCAGCATGGTTTCTTCAAAAGCTCAGGGGGTATTTGGCAAGGTGACGTGACCTTTATCCCATCTTCTTTTGTTAATTGTAGTGGAGGGGTTGGCACAAATGATGATTAAGGCTCAAGAGGGGATTATTCAGGTTTTTAGGTCAGCACCAGGCAGTGTCTTCGTCTCCATTCTGCAGCAGTGTGCTGATGATTTTGCATGTTTCGTTAGGGCACCTTTGGAGCAAGTCACGGCTCTTAGGAATATCCTCTCTCTTCAAATGCAGTTTCCATAAAATATCAGATATTTGGAGTAGGTTAGGTGCAGAACTTAGGGGATAAATTTAAATCAAAGCAAGTGTTGGATGAGGTCCTTGAGAGAATTGACCTGAGGTTAGCAACATGGATTTTTTTTTTTTTAGTCCAAGGCAGTCGAAGTGGCACTCATAAAATCTATGGCTTTGGCTTGCCGACATAGATGATGAGAAATTGAGAATAACTTCTATTCCAGTAGCTGTAGCGAAGAAAATTGAGCAGTCCATGCGTAATTTCCTCCAGGGGTCAACATCTGAGAAGAAAAAAATCATATAGTTGTTTGGGGTAGTGTTTGTAGGCCTTTTAAAGAAGGTGGCTTGGGGGTACGGAGAATCAAGCAAGTCAATAAATGTATTTTAGCCGAGTGGCGGTGGAGATATGGAAAAGAGAAGAATTCTCTTTAGTATGAGTCTGTTTGTTCTGGCCTCCTGGGTGGTGTTCTCTCTCACCCTGAATATGTTGTCTTGTATCAATAGAACCTGTGTTTTGACTGATAAATAAAGAAATAGAAAAAAAAAAAAAAAATACATAAGCAAAGAATGAACATGCAGCAAAACTTTGTCTAGGCCTTGTTGCTAAATATATTAACTTTTGTACTAAATGAAACTATGATCTTTGTAATAGACATGGTAAGTAGATTGAATCGTCATTTACTTTCAGCATTAATAGGGCATCTAATTTTACACTATGTTTTTGTATGGCTGGTATTGTGGTGACAGGTCATGGCGTTCGCTTAACTTCCCTGACAATCACTTGGGATCAAATTTTGCCAATGTGCTTTTCAGTACTTTGCTTGATATTTCTGGCCTTTCCGTTCTTGACCTATCTGAGAACAATGTGAGTGACGTATCACCATATGGCAATAGTTTTACTTCAATAATCAGATCTGGCAAAAGATATCATTGTTTATCATTGCAGATTTCAGGTTGGCTTATTAATTTTAATGGGAGATTTTCAAGTTTATTTACATCTTCAGGAAAGGATCAGTTCTTGCAGTCATTACGTATGCTCAATCTGAGGTGTCAGACTCGATTATTTGCTTCCACTTTCATTATCTTTCTTCTTTTCTACCTTTGGTAGATGTTTGATTAGTCATTGCTGTTACCTTACTAAATTTACACTAGCCTAATTACATTATGGAAATTCATAACCTAGCGAATTTTTCTAGGACTGATTTGGCTGGTTATATATATTATCTGTTGAATAGTTGTTCGGTGCTAGCATGGGACATGGTTGACTAGAACTCAGTCTCGGATTGGTGGTGTTGTCGTTTCTGATTTTAAATTGCTACTTAATGTGTGAACTTCCACAGTAACTTAGATGGCTTTATCACAACTTTCACAAAAGATCTCCTGCATGACGCGATTACTTATGTCATCAGGGGTTGTAACTTGGTGGAGTATGATGCAGATGATCTAAGATATCTGCTGCTTCGGTTGCCTAAGTTGTAATATTTGGACATAAGTGATAATTATTTTGAAGATGATGGAATTAGGTCAGTTGAGTTTGTGCTTGTTTTTGTGAAATTATGTTTTAGGTTAGTAGGACTAATTACTCGCCTGATTGTAGAGAATTAGTGCCCTACTTTACGAAGGCAGCTGAAAGAAACTTCTCATTGTTGGATGTAAAGATAGAGAGCTGTGATTTCTCTTTTGATGGAGCAACTCAACTTTTAAGAAGCCTCTCAGGCTTGAAACAACTGAATACTCTCTCTATTTCAGATAATGACCTTGGCAGGTGAGTGTGTTTACTATGGACTCAAAAATATTATATGTGGTGCAACTTTATGTATATTTGTATATTCAGAAGCATAATTTTTCTGTTGTAATGTTCAGTCAAATTGCTGCACCACTGGCAAAGTTTTTGGCAGAATCTCATGTGAGAGTACTCAAAATTGAAGATATTGGACTAGGCTCATCTGGCTTCCTGAAATTACGTGAAGAAATACCAGAATTGGTGAAACTTGTTGACGTCAACATCAGGTTGATATTACGATTTAAGTTCTTATGCATCTATGATGACATTCACATCGGAAACTAACATGTTATTTCTTGTTTGTAGTAAAAACCGAGATGGACTTGAAACTGCAAATTTTTTGTACACACTCATTTTACGGGCCCCGGAACTTGTAGCTCTCAATGCAGGGTATAATTTCATGCCTGCAGAATCGTTGCCAGTTGTACACTCTGTGCTCAAACTTTCAAAAGGTATTCATGATACACATCCTAAACTGTTCTCCATATCAAACTTTGCACTAAATTTACACTAGTCTAGAACAATTTTCTTGGTCTTCTATGTGATTTCTCGTGTGTCTGATTGAATAGGGATGTTAGCATAACCTATGCAGTTAAACTGGCGTTATGACGCCGATATAATGCTTAACGGGAGTGAGCCGTTACGTTTTAACATTATCACGTTTTGGTATCACGACTTAGATATAACGACCATTATATGGCCGCTAGTAGTATAACTTTTTTTAATAACGCCGTTTTAACGTTTTGCTCTGATACATTAAAAAAAAATTTCACCCATTTCGTTCTCGGTCAAACCAGAACCTACAGAACCAGACCTTGCCGATTGACAAACAACGAGAAAAGAAGAAGAAGGCGAAGAGTCGATTGCGCTCTCTATTGCGATCACTCTCATACGTAGGGAAGATTTTTTATTGATGTTTTTAAGTTTAATGTTATGAACATAATTTACTTTTTTTACTATAATACATTAATACTTAGTGGGGTTATAAAAATATATTTAAAAAATATTTCCGTTATATCCTGTAATAACCTATAATGTTCCTAAACCGTTATGAGTCCGTTATCCGTTTTAATTACATAGAACATAACCCGTGCATGCATATTGTAATGAATATCAAGCGCAAACCTTTTATGTGCTAGAAATAATTCTTAACGTGCATTATGGAAGGACTATAGATAGAATATAGAAGGAAGATTAACTTAAAAAAGTAGGCAGATCCCAGACTGGTATAAGGGTTGACTAGCACAGGTATTTCATCACTTCATTCACGAAAAGAAGATTGGAAGAGCTGGTTGCCAGCTAGAAGGTAAAACTGAGAGATTTTACACAATGATTCCACGAGAAAAAACTTGGATGCATGATCAGTTAGAGGAATTCAAATAGGTAGGAGAGAAATTTTGGAATGACAGGGATAAGTTACATCCAGACCCACCAAGTGTTAGAATGTGTACGACCAGTTGCAAATTATAAACTATTAAGATAATTAACAAATTCTCTCAAAATAAATTTACATGACAGGCCTAAGATAACCAGTAACGAAAAGCAACTTATTGTCTGTCACATTTGTTGAAAAAAGACTTGGGAGATTGGATTCATATGATAGAACAGATATTTCAAGTGTTGGAAAATGCAGTTTGCATACATTACAATGTTTCCCAAATAATTGCACTCTTCATTGGGTTAGAAGGTACAGAGACTAGCAATTTGAGTTTATTAACCAACGCACATGTTTTCAACAGTCTGTTTTGCAAAATGTAATTAAATGTTATGCAAATTAAGGATGATTATAATTGGGTTCTTCCACTTTCAATGGACACATTTCATTAATGCTTGCTGCTCAATTAGTTCATAAATGTATCTCTTAGTTGCGCTTACTATTGAACAAAAGCAAGAGAAGTCAGCCTGATACTAATTCTACAATCTGGTCTTATCATTATTTCTTCAGGAAAACTACGACAACTGGACCTAACAGGAAACCCTGGGTGTTACCAGCCAGGTAACGCTTCATTGCTTTCCGAGTTCCAGTTCCATGGGGAACCTATTGTGATACTTCCGCAATTGCCTGCCTCTAATGCTCCTTATGATGACGATCCATAGACGACATGAACCATATAACTTTTGGAAAGTAAGGGACATCTCTTGGCTGATACTTAAGAGTGCTTAGCAGTTTGCAGTGTTTTGCTGCACTTCAGCAACAATGTAACTTCTTGTTTTCATTTTTACATTATAGGCTTCATAACTGCCATCATGAGTGTCATCTTTTTGGATTTCATGCTCCTTCTGAATGATATGAAGTGAAGAATTCTAGCATAATGTGTAAAGGTCATAATTCTACCCTAGATTTCTGCATTTAAATACATTTATTAACATAGTATTTTGTCGCATCCAAATACATCATTAATATGAGCACAATGTCATGTTACCATATAGCATGCAACAGCACTACATTTAGATCCAAATAAATGTGATCATTTGTCCTATAATATTTTGCACAAACTGAGGCCCTATTTAGCTTATAGATTAAATATGAGTGGATTTTTACATCAAGTTTATAGCATACACCATATTTTCCAATCTTTACAATCGAGAGAACTTGAGCAAATGTATGGATAGCCATGTGGTAAGATATGTATGTCACTGACAGATTACTGGGCACCCCAGTCGGTCAGAAAGATTCAATCTGCATTTATTAGTCATTTAGATCGATATCCTATTGAAACTTTCTCATTTTTCTGTCATCAAATCATTCTTGTTATCGCAATTTTTATGCATCCTTCTCACCTAAGAAGCGTCCCCTGTATTCAATCTGGACAGAAAGAGTCCCCAAATAGTCCATTTTCATGGCGTGGAAGTTCTATGCGATCATCCTTTACTCTCGACGAGGGATGCTCACCATGCTTGCTACACGAATCTGTGCACCATCTGCCCCGTGTGACAATGACTCTGAACTCGTCACACGTCTTTTCATTTCAATGAAATCGCGGATGAGAGTCGCACATAGTCCATTTGATGACATGGAAGATTTATTCCACGGTATCTATCAATTAAAATTGTATACCACTTAGCTTCACATTACATGGAACCCAGGGAATATTAATCAAGCAAACTGGCTGGAATCTAGTTTATTTTCACAAAAACATATTTGATTTAACTAATAGCAGGGAAGAGGCTTTCTTTCGAGCCTGCCCGGATTACTTCGATGACTCTGCCCCATCCACCAATTCTGCTGCACGAATCATTACTGGTAATTGTGGAAATAAAACTAACTCTTTGCTGATGCCGGTTTCATACAGGTCATTTGGTTTGGCTGCAGTGGATTAGTGGAGCCACATTTTGGATTCGAACGGAGGACCTGGAACTTCTGAAGGAAAGATAAACAGTAGTTTGAAGCATGTTTTACAAAATATTTTAAAAGATAAACAGCTGCTCCTTCAACTTTTAAAATATTTTTTTGTATATATATTTTAGTTTTACAAAAATCTATTATAAAATGTAAAATACAATATGTCAATTGTTTATACAAATGTTTGAATATGTTTTTATTGGTGTAGTGGTTGGAGGTTTATCATTTTTAGTAAAGACCCGAAGTTCGATATTCTTCGAGTGCATTTTTATTTTATTTTCAATTCAATTTTATTAGTAATTACAAATATTAAAAAAAAATTAGTTTAATAAAAAATTATTAACATTAAAGAATTCAATAAAACCTCCAACAAAAAAATATTTAAAATTAATATTTGCCAACTTGTACAAAATTTGAGCCTCATATAAACTAATTTTTCTATGAAATTGTATTATAATCATATTAGGTTCGCAAATTTCAAATTTTTTTTTAGCTACACTTAGATACTTATCCTAATTATTTTGTGATATTAGTTATATATTCTAGTTATTATGCTCGTTTGCTTATTGCTAAAGTTATCGATAGTGACCTTATTTTGACTTAAAATTGGACTACACTAAATCCAATTTAGTGTATGCAATGTATTTTTTATAGTTGTATTTTTTTATTAGTTACCAGCTCAGGTAGAAAAATAAATTGGATTTATCATTGATAACTACTATTATCAACTAATAAGTATTTTCCATTTTGCCCCCCCCCCCCCCCCCCCTCCACTAAAATCCTGAATCCGTCCCTAAAATCCTGAATCACAATACATATTTGATTTAACTGTGAAACAGGAAACGTGTTTGAAACAGGAAAGTGTTTGGACTCCTGTTTGAAACAGGAAACTGTTTGGACTTCTGGAAATTGTTTTTTGAACAGGAAATAAATTCTAGGAAACAGGAAACTGTTGTGAAACAGGAAACTACTGTGAAACAGGAAACTGCTGCCAAACAGAAAACTGTTGTCCCTATATATACTAGGAACTATAGGTGTTTTTATGATGATGATTGCTCCTAGAAAAACTGTGATGCACAAGGAGTAGAGAAAGACAATTGCTGAAATTGTTTCATCTCTTGTTGAGAGATTGTGTGAGAATTGTCATCTTCTTGTACCTTGTTCTTGAATATAGTGGAATCACCTCACTGTGGAAGTAGGCAATTGCTGAACCACGTAAACCTTGTGTCTCTTGTGGTATGTTCTTAATTTTCTCTAATTTCTTTCATTGCTAGTTGCTCTATTTAATTGATTGGATCCTTGTTTGGTACTTGTGTGCAATTGTTGGTGTCTACCCGCTTTCGCAATAAGGCGCAACATTAACTAATAGCAGGGAAGAGGCTTTCTTTCGAGCCTGCCCGGATTACTTTGATGACTCTGCCCCATCCACCAATTCTGCTGCACGAATCATTACTGGTAATTGTGGAAATAAAACTAACTCTTTGCTGATGCTGGTTTCATACAGGTCATTTGGTTTGGCTGCAGTGGATTAGTGGAGCCACATTTTGGATTCGAACGGAGGAACTGGAACTTCTGAAGGAAAGATAAACAGTAGTTTGAAGCAGAATTTGTGGCGGCTTCTAAGCATTTTCTTGGTGCACGTAGACGGGAATGGGTGAGATTGTTCTTGTGCTGTGGACTTGGTCAAGTCTTGTTGATTGATGCAATCATCTCAGCTGGAATCAGAAGCTGTTTTTCTATCGATCTTCTGCTTTTTTGATGTAATTCCTCCAAACATTGTGTAAATACTTCTGTTCACACCAGGTTCTAATCAAAATTAAGTGATATTTGTTGCATTGAAAGAAACTGTGGAGAACTGTACTAAATGTGAGTCTCCTTCACAATACAAATTTGACAATCAAATAACAGACCGATGTGATTATAAATTCTAAGGAGACATCTCTTTTGGGTATGTGATAGTTTAATGTACATGGATTCTGACATGTGAACTTGAACATAGGTAGGCTACAGAAACAGGAACAACTTAAAGCACTGGAAACAGTGGCACCCCTGGCTTGAGAGGGGCGCCAGTACTCGCAAAATATCTGAATGACTTACATAAACTACACAACCATACCTCCATTGCCATCATGGTTGCAACCAGCATAAAACCCTTGTACTCGGCCAATTCGAGATAAAATCCTAGCAGCCCATCTTGTTGGGTTAACGATAAATGTATTATATTCGTTAAAAATCTGTGGTCATGTGAGAGTAGAATCCCTTGGAAATAAGTAAGCCAAATACGAAAATTGCAGAAAGGGACTTGCCGAATAACTTTTCAAGATTAAACTACAAAAAATCATTTTTTGGTATATTATTTGAGTTTCTCAATTTCGGATTCCAGAAATGACTGTTTGACAGAGTTGACAATAAAAGAAATGCATAAACAATTGATTTGAGCAAAAAATCCAAAATTAAAGGCTGGCCAGTAAACTACATTATAACCAGTGTCACAGTGCCACTCTTAACATCACGGCAAAAGCTTCAGACTGTACAAAATTCAAACTTAAAATGGTTTTCTGCCCATAATTATCAGCCGAATTGCTTCATAAATTCCATAGCCACAAGTCTTCCTCGTGTGTTCACAGATAACTTCAACTCGCTTATCTCCTTGTCAATATCCTGCATTGCGAACTTATAGGTAAGAACAGGTAGTAGAACGATAATTATAAACACACAAAAAAAAAAAAAAAAACTCAACCTTTCACAAAACTCACCACACCTAAAAAAAAACTTATTTTCTTTTTAATCACCATCACTTCTCCTTAATTTTTTTAGCTTCCATCACCAACCCTCCCTTGTCTATTTTCCTTGAATGGAGTTTCCACCATCCACTCCATTTGTTCGTCCACTTCACCTCCATACCTATACCTTAGAAACAGTAAATCAAACTGATAATACCTTTCAGCTCCTTTAAATTTTCTATGGTCACTCAATAGAAAATTTAATTCAGTCTACTAGATCCATTATTGCATTCACAAAGTCCCAGTCAGCAGCCTTCAATGCAGTCACAGCCTTTGCCCTTGAAACTCCGGTTTGACTCATCACCAATTCTAAGTCCTTGGGCACAAATCCTGTGTCATCATCATCTTCACTGTCACTTGCTACCATGTCACTAGCTATGATGCTAACATGCTGAACGTGGGCAATCTTGGACCAGTCTTCTCCAGTGTCCCTCTTGCATCTTCTCTTCAATTCAGCACCACATCCCCAAATTGTCAGTTCTCTTAGGGCAGTGAGGTGTTGCATCCCTTCTGGCAGCACTTTCCTATTCTTGCAACCTACAATGCTCAATTCCTGGAGCTTTGTTAGAGTGCCGATCCATTCAGGCAAGTCCATCACTTTTTCTTCTGAACATCTTCTAATAGATAATTGTTTAAGCATCACAGCTTGTTTGATCCCCTCTGGAAAACGAGCCAACTTGGGTATGGATTCCAAGTCTAGGGTTTCAAGAGCAACCAAATTTTGAAAATCATCCTTCATGTTGAATTCCAGCTCTGGGCAATTCCTTATTTCTAGACTAATAAGACAACTCATGTCCAGCTTAGGCAATTGCTTCAAGCAATCAACATTCCCCAATAAAAAGTGATCTGAGGGAGGATAGCTTAATCAATCCCTCTGAGATAGCTTTAACTTTGGAGCAAGATTTGATCACCAAATTCTGAAGAGCAGTAAGGTTTAGTAGCATATCTTGTGGGAAGCGTTTTAACTCGTAAATTCGCTCAATTTCTAGGTTAGAAAGTCGAGGGAGGTTTTTCAGCTGTCCCAGTACACTTTGATTACAAAACTCCAACTTTACAGATTAGAAATTCGCTCAATTGCTAGGTTAGAAAGTCGAGGGAGGATGCCAATGGGATACTTGTCATTTAAATTTTCGAAGAATTGATCCGATATGGCTTTCACAACGTCCCAGTCAGCATCCTTCAATGCAGTCACAGCCATTGCCATTGAACCTCTGGCATGTGTCATCAACATTTCTAAGTCCTTGTGCACAAATCCTGTGTCATCATCATCTTCACTGTCACTAGCTATGATGCTAACATGCTGAACGTGGGCAATCTTGGACCAGTCTTCTCCAGTGTCCCTCTTGCATCTTCTCTTCAATTCAGCACCACATCCCCAAATTGTCAGTTCTCTTAGGGCAGTGAGGTGTTGCATCCCTTCTGGCAGCACTTTCCCATTCTTGCAACCTACAATGCTCAATTCCTGGAGCTTTGTTAGAGTGCCGATCCATTCAGGCAACTTGGGTATGGAATGCAAGTTTAGGGTTTCAAGAGCAACCAAATTTTGAAAATCATCCTTCATGTTGAAATCCAGCTCTGGGCAATTATTTATATCTAGACGAATGAGACAACTCATGTCCAGCTTAGGCAATTGCTTCAAGCAATAACATTCCCCAATATAAAGTGATCTGAGGGAGGATGGCTTAATCAATCCCTTTGAGAAAGCTTTAACTTTGGAGCAAGATTTGATCACCAAATTCTGAAGAGCAGTAAGGTTTAGTAGCATATCTTGTGGGAAGCATTTTAACTCGTAAATTCGCACAATTTCTAGGTTAGAAAGTCGAGGGAGGTCTTTCAACTGTCCCAGTACACTTTGATTACACTCCTTCAATATTACAGACTCAACAGAGGATGGCAATGGGATACTTGACAGTTTAGGGCAACCTTCAAGTCTCAATTTTTTAAGGCAGGGGAATAGTAGCTTTGCGGCTTCTGCCTGTGCTGCTTCTTCTACTGCTTTTTGTTGATGGTCACCTTCACCTCCACCTGTTAGAGACAATGATGACGAGGGAAATGATGACCATCCCTCCAACTCAGGCATTCCATCCAAGTGAAGTTCCTCAAGCGACATGAATCCACCTGCTGCAAGTGCATCACCTCCTTCATCAATGAATTTCAACCACCTACAATGTGATAGCTCCATCTTAACTAATTTGGGAAGCAACAAACTCGGGAAGCTCACCCCATTGTAGTTTCTGACAACAAACCGTCTTAAATTGGGGGGAGGTTGGAGGCCTTTCATTACTTCTGTTGCTGCTGTTGCAATGTCACGACCGATCTCTTCATCTTCATCTTCAAACCAAGATTTTCCTTTTGCAATGTCACGACCGATCTTTTCATCTTCATCTTTTGCAATATTATTCCACACCAACTCTAGGGAGCAAAGATTTTCCTTTTGCAACAAATTGGCTTCTTTAGCATCCATTGGATTTCTCACATTCTTAAGCCCACTTATTTTTAAAACTCCTTCAATTTTGTTCAACTCTCCCAACTCATTAATACCACCTCCACTCTCCCACCCCACAACAAAACTACTTAAGGTTTGAAGACAAGTTAGTTTTCCCATCCCAATTGGCATTTTGGTTAAGCTGACGCAGTCGGTATTATCCAAGTGTCTAAGCCTACTCATTTCACCCATGTCTTTTGGTAACGTCACAAGTTCGTAACACTCTCTAAGTTTCAATGTCTCCAGATTTATTAGCTTACAAATAGATTCAGGCAAGGATGTGAAAGATTTGGCAGAAAGGTTGAGATACCTGAGGTGCTTCATGTCACCTATATTGTCTGGCAGCACTGTAGATGTAGTCCATGTCATACTCAAGTCCAATGCCCGTAAGCAGATAAGACGTGAGAAGATTAATTGACTCTCAGAATCAGATAGCATGAAGTTCACTTTAAATAAAAGGGAACGCAAAGATAGAGGACATTTTGCTAGGAACTCTCTGTGAAATTGTGACAAGTGACGAGTTCTTCTAGTAATATTCTTTGTGTTTCTACCATCCACAATACAACATTCATTTCCCCCGACATCACAAGCTAGATCATGCACAAGGTCGTGCATTTTACATGTTCTTATATCTCCATCTTCACCTTTTGTTATGTCTTGAAAGAAAGACTTCCATAGCAATGCCTCGAAAATCTCATTCCCAACATCTTCCAACATTTCCATACTTCCTCTGAATTTCACAAAACCATTTGCTATCCACAAAGAAATCAATTCTTCTCTATCAATTTCATGATCTTTTTGGTATATTGCGCAATAAGCAAAACACTGCCTCAGTTGTGGTGACATATGATTATAACTCAATCGTAACGCAGGTAAAATGTCATTTTTTGCCAATTGCCAAATTTCACTGTCATTCACATGTAACCACTGCCGTGGCTTTCTCTTGAAGCGCAGTGATGCCCCTAGAGCCTTTGCAGCCAAGGGTACTCCTTTGCACTTCTTTACAATTTTCTTGCCGATTCTCGTCAAGTCTGGCCTCTCTCTCTCCTCCGATCCAAATGCACGTTCTTTGAATAAAGACCAACAATCATCTTCGGGCAAAGGTTTTAGATGGTGATGTCGAAGTGTGCCAGTGATTTTTGCGACATTTTCTAGGCGAGTAGTCACAATAACACAACTACCTTCAGCTCCACATGCCAATGTTCCCTTAAGTTTGTTCCATTTATCCTGATCATCTTCCCAAACATCGTCTAAAACAAGCAAATATCTCTTTCCACGCAACTTGTCTTGAAGGCCATGCTGTAGACGATCCATATCTTCAACAACACAAGCAGTTCCTGAGAGAGAAGCTATGATTGCTCCCATAAGACGTTTGACATCAAAATCATCGGATACACAAACCCAAGATCTAACATCAAAGTGCTTTTCTACCCGCTCATCATTGTACACCAACTGTGCTAGAGTTGTCTTCCCGAGTCCACCAATACCGACTATGGGACAGACAGAGATGTGCTTCAGACTATTCGCCTTGTTAGGCAATGGCATCTGACTTCTTGGATGGGTTGGTCGGCACTGATGTTGACCCAATAATAGGCTCACCAATTTTTGTTTGTCTCCCTCTCTCCCAAAAACTTGTTCAGTTAAGATGGAACCAGTTTCTCGACCTGGACAGATTTGTTGATGAGGTACGAGATAACGAGTTTCTGGATCTTCATTTTGCAAACCAAACTCACGAATTTCTTTGGCAATATCGTCAAAGCTCTCCATGAGCTCTTCGAGAGAATCAGTGATAAGGCTGTGGTTGTTGCTCATTTCTGGGAATACTTGTAGCAGACCTTCATATTCCCACTTCTCAAAAACATCATCAGCTTCATACGAAACATCTTTTAGTTCCTGTAGCCAATCTCGAATCTTCAAATTAGTGACTTGCTTCCTCTCAGCATCAAGGAGGACATATTTGATTTTAGACAAAGTTTTTGAAAGCTTCTTCATTTGTTTCGGGACACCCCATGCTACACCAAAGTCCTTCTCAATTAACTTGGCGAGCTTGTCAGACACAAGTTCAACAAGTGGAGAAACTACCACTTGATTTGCCATCTCGATCTGCATAAAGAAAAACACTATTCACTCAGGTAGTTGAGGATCAAGGATCAGATTATGTTGACACAATTAAGTATCACTCCAACATGGAAAAAACAAAGAAAATGCAACAAGGGAAAGCTTGTTGTAGTCTCCAATAAGAACACCAATACTTTCTATGAATATATCTTAGGAAGAATAAGATTCAATGTTTAAGGCCAAATGTTTAGTCCATGCTGTTCTCCATTGAGCGTTATAGCGAATCAACAAGCTATGCAAGAAAAAGAAAATGTATGAGATTTTTAAATTTACCTGAATAATAGTGTGCGACGATCTGCAGGGATCAAAGGGGGAAGTCAAGCTGATCAGTTGAGCTTTGCTTTGCACAAGAACTAGAGGAACAACAAGAGGTAAATGGCCAAAATTGTTATACAAAGGATAGGATGCTCTTAATGGATTTGTAGCTTTTAAGAAAAGAAAAAAAAAATAGCAGACAAGAACAATGACTTGAAGTCAATAAAGCTTGTATTGTTTGTTCTCCAATGCTTTGGTATCGAAATCTTATCTTCAATGGTTGGTCTTCCTTCATTGGGACCAAACAGTCTATGATTCTTTTCCCACCTGCTAAGAATTGAAGATTATGCTGGCGTGTACAAGATAGATTGCAGTTAATTTTGTTTTTTGAATCTATGATTCAGTAGTAATTTTTTTCTTTTTGTATCCTTTCATTTGATTATGTTACCTCCAAGATAATGGCATTATATGGATTCCTTAATTAAGTAATCATCTACTAAAAAGATTGAAATACACTTAAAAGTATATGAAGCAAGGAACAAAGTGTGGATGCAGACACCATGACTTGGAGGAATTATTAAAGCTTCCATTATTTTTTTCTAGTTAGAATTTGGTGCATCGGCTTTCCAAAAAAAATAAAACACAAATCACATTGTCCCCTAATCTTGTTAGAATTTGGTGCATCGGCTTTGAATGGTTGACATTAGGTGACTTATCAACGATTATTAATCAATAAGCTTTATTTGTCTTTATATATATATATAAGTTTAGCCAATAGCAGATCAAATGGAACTATTAGCAACTTATAAATCATTGAAAGGAGTTTGACCTTTTAAATACTGTTGGACATCTTTGTCACTTGTGAAAACTTATTCTTCTACCATTACAAAATCAACATTTCAGACTTTTTTTTTTTTTTTTTTAAATCTTAAATTGTTATTGGCTTGTTCTTAGGGGGTATATCTTAAATGTACTGATATCAGTTTTCTATAACTGCATTTCACTCTCGTAAGAAACATCACCCATGGAAGTAATCAGCTCCAATAGTTAATTTTAGTAATCAACGTTCTTGACCTGACCCTCTATTCAATTCATGGAAGTAATATCTTCTGTTTCTGATCACCCAAAATTTAGTGACTTTACTATTTCATCTCATAGAGAAAATGGAGTAAGATTTAAAAAGTTTCAACCGTGCAAGAATTTATATTTGATGGTATCTCCTCTGTTTTATGCTGAAATGACATATTCTGACCACTCCCATCCGTTTGAGCTAATAGAGATAATAGCACTTGATGATACATCAAATAAGACTACCATCAGTCGATCATATATGTGGCAAAGTTCGCCCAAATGTTTCAAGACTAGGTCAACACACAAAACCCAAAAAAGTTGGGCTTTAGGTCCGTTTTTCCACAATTCGTAATCAGATTTTACCAATGGATCCATTCTATCACTAAAAACTAGTGGAATTTCCAATTAGGTCACGCCTCTTCCATTCCTTTGCAAATGCTAGCAAAGCAATTTCCTTTTATTACTATACTTGCACTATATGTCCGCAGGCTAAGCAAACTCTCTTTAAGTTTTTCCCAATAATACATTCAATAAAAACTAGTAGACCATTCCAATTGATTCACTGTGACATTTGGGGTCCATTTTCCTTTTCCATCAAATTCAAATGCTAGATTTTTTTTAAGCCAAGTATTGTCGATGACTACACTCAGTGACATATGGATCTATTTAATGAATGTTAAATCCAAAACTGTAAAAAAAAATCTTACAGTCCTTTGCTTTGGTGCAAAATCAGTTTCACTCAAAATCCATTCACTCATTTATAGCACCGTGACCTAGATAAAAAAAATTCAATGATGTTCGAATCATTTTATCTGAGTCTGACAAAGGACCAGAATTATTATCTGAGTGTCGTGCAACAATTTTCACAGCCCATGTAGTTGTGTTGCTACACCACAACAAAATGGTGTAGTGGAGAGAAAACATCGTCACCTACTTAACTTTGCAAACTCGCTTTACGTTTTCAAGCTCGTCTTCCATTATCTTTTTGGGGTGAATGCATTCTAACTTCAGCCTATTTCATCGACAAACTACCAACCCCTTTGTTAGATTTAATATATGGACATGAAATCTTTTTCAACACACCACCCAGATATAATCATCTTCATGTTTTTTGTTACTTGTGTTTTACCTGTAATTCTTACATCAAAAGTAAATTTAATCAAAGAGGGAAACTGGATATTTTTCATTGGATATCCTAGGCTCATAAAGGGTATCGCATTTTTTTTTATGTTGCCTCCAAAAAAAATTACACTTCCCGTGATGTGATTTTCCATGAGAATGTTTTTCCTCGTCAATATTCCAACCTCACAATTGAACTCGCAAGTTCATCTGTTGCCTCTCATTGATGATGTTTAATTACTCTCCACATCCACATGCAGTTTCAGATTTAACTAATGTTATATAGATTCAACTTCATCATACCAATCTGTCCCACGGTTACTAATCCAACAAAAAACTAGTCCAGCGACTACAAGGACATCAGCGTCGTCACCAAATCACACTACCCTCAGCAAGTTGATGAGTCCACACAGCTACCAACCTATTTAAACAACACCATACAGCCTAGGACTTCACCACAGAAAGCTCAAATGCCTGTAGCACCTCCTATTGTTTCTACCTCTCATCTAGATCATCTAGAACAAGAAACCTACCATCATACCTAAATATTTTCATTGTCCCATTCTCCCTCATTTGGCCAATCTAATTCAATCTGACTTTTAAGGTAACTAATGTTTTTTTTTTTTTGAAATTGAGTTGGGGTTTTTAGGATCCCCGAACCTTATATTGATAAAAAAAAATGATGATAAAGTTTACAATCGCTCATACGTTCACTCGTTACATCATCTACAGAACAAAAAACTTGCTTCAAAGCTTCAACAAAGAACCTAATTAGTTCTAGATTCACCGTCTCTAGGTTGGGGAGTAACCTTGCAAAGTTTTCTGCTACTAAAGTGGTTGCATGATAGACCTGTCATAACTTTTCTTCTTCATAATTACCAATCAATCCTTTAATCACTCCCATGACCTGATTTATACCTTGTGGGCTCCATGATATATGAGAAGTCGTCGTAAAGAATCGAAACACAATGAATCATGATATAGAAACCATTGAATGTTAGCACGAATCTAGCATCCATACAAGGTTCTAATAAACATTTGCATTCTACCTGTATTATCATCATCAGTTACCTGAATTTAGGATTGTCTTCTTGCTTCGAGAAGACCTTCGAGGAACATATTCCGTGGGAGGCTGTATTGTGGTAACCTCATGTGCTTCGTAAATAGTATTTTGCCCCTCTTTTGCTGTTTCCGCTTCAAGTAAGGCTTTAATTTCGGTGATCAATGCATCCTTGCCTATTCTTGCAATTGTTGTATTCAAAGCATTGATGGCTTGGGGTGTTAGCCAATCCATGGGCGCTTTTGGAGAGTTTGTGCGATCTTCCCCCTGTCTTCCATCAGTCATTTCTCGTCCTACTTCAGGAAATGTAGAAGCTGATTTTGAGATTGCAACAACCTCTTCACTGCATCTTTCTTGATTTGGAGCAACTTCTATTTCACGTTGAATTTGCACAGGAGCATCAACTTCTTGTTGGCTTACTTCGTGTTCCTCAACTGGAAGTGTAGGGATAACTTCTTTGTTTGATTGGTTCACAGTATCCATCTCATCATCATACTGATCTATAATATCTACCTCATTCACGTTGCTTGTGCTCTCACTTGCATTGGTGTTGGTCTACCTTCTGACATCTACGCGCTGCATTGCCTTATTGGGTCTGAATGCATGTTTTCTTGAAACAATGGTCCAACCATTTTTATCTTCCTCATTCTGATTCTCATCTACTTTCTTCCCTATTTCTCTCCAAACTTTTGGAGTTGTTTGTCTAATTTACTCTTTGGACAACTCATTTTGTTGTGCCCAAACCCCGCACACGAGATGCATTTGGCTGGAACCCAAGCATACTCCACTTCCACTAATCTCTTCTTCTCATTATTGATAACTATTAGTATTGCTTTGGGGAGTTGGCTGCTAACATTGATTTCCACACAGACTTTTGCATATGACAATCGTGTTCTCTCCTCTGTTGCTTTGTCAAGCATGATTGAGACTCCTATTGCACTTGTAATTTTTTGGATGCCTTCTGGGTTCCAAAGGAACAATGGTATCTTCTTCAATGTAACCCATATGGGAATGGTAGTAAGTGCTTCTTCCTCGTCCATAAATGGGTTCCAAGCTTGAAGAATGAAGAATCTACTGGCAATGTGTAAATGTCCCATTTCCAGAACTTTGTCCCTGTCAGTTTCCTCTCTAAACTTGAACACAAAGTTCTTATCTCCATGAATATTCATCTCAAATTTATGAATTCCCCAAACTCGACTGAGGTATTCTTTGACATACCTATACGCCAATCTTCTCCCTACGATCCTGCCAATAATCAGTCATTCACACTCTTCAATTCTGGCTGTGAAATAAGAGGTGCTAACATGCACTATTTTCTGGCCATTTACAATCGCAGGGGGTACGTATTGAAGCTTGGTTGTGCTCGTAGACTTGTGTTGCTTCAGCTTTGATGCCCAATCCATCTTGGGTAATGTCGGAGCAGTAGCAACGGCTTGCATAGCACTCACCGCAGATCTATTCATCACACCATCGATCTCATCTTGATGTGTATTTGGGTTGGTTTCAAGTCCCCTCTTGTTGGTTTGTGCTTCACCATGAGGAGGTGAAGGACCATCCGGCGTGGTTGTAGACGCCATCCTTGATCAATCATCCACGAAGTTCATTCAACTCAAGGGGGTAGGTCTGACAAAGAGGAAGAAGATCTGAAGTCTATGGGAGCAGATCTGAAGAAGTTGTAGTCTCAGACACAGATTTGGAGCCGAGACAGAGCAGATCTGAAGGGGAACAGATCTGAAGGAGATTCAGCCTGAAGGAGAGAACAGATCTGAAGGAGATGCAGATCTGGAGCCGAAGATAGCAGATCTGACTCGCAGCCCTCTCACAGAGCCTCTCTCCCTCTCGCCCTCGCCCTCACAGGGTATGTTTGGAGGAGATGGACATTGCTCTTTTAACTAAGAGTGATGCTACGGTGCACTGGTACCTTGCCTGGTGTTGTGTCTGGTGGTACCCGGCACCGTAGATGTACCTTGAGATAGGAGTTAATGTTGAGTTAACTCCTATCTCGAGGTACATCTACGTGACCTGGTACCACCAGGCACAACATCAGGCAAGGTACCAGTGCACCTTAGAATTTTCTTTTAACTAATGTTTCTACTCCATATCCTATGATTTTGTATGTTTCCAACACTAATTTTCTCAGTCCCATAAGCCTTCCTATCTATAGTGTCATCTAATGTCGAGCCCAAATCATTCCCTCAAGTCGTCAAAATTTCAGAATGGAGAGATGCAATGACTTCTGAAATTGAAGCATTAGAACATAATCATAATACGTGGACCCTGGTTCCATTACCCTCAAATCACAAACCTATAGGCTATAAGTGGGTTTTCAATATCAAGCATCACTCATATGGTTGTATTGAGTGCTACGAGGCGTTTGGTTGCTAAAGGGTACAGTCAAATTTTTCTCAACTTATTTATATTTTCAGGTTTGGGATCCTAAATTAGCCCTGCTCAATTTCAAAAAAAAAAAAAAAAACATATAGTCAGATTGAAGAACAAGATTATCATGATACTTTTGCACTTGTTGCTAGCTAGTTAATCTTCGTTTGCTTCTTTCTGTTGCTGCTTTATCCATTGGTCCATTCATAATGCAATTCTACAAGGGGATTTTTAGATGAAACCGTTAACATGACTTTACCTTCAGGATTTGCCAAACCAAGAGCAAAAAGTATGTAAACTCAACATGTCCTTGTATGGACTCAAACAAGCTTCTCGGCAATTGTTCGAGCTATTTCCTATTACTCTCACCAAAACAGGGTTCACTCAGTTTAAATCTGATTATTCATTATTTACTAAGATTCATGGTCCTAATTCCACATCTGTCCTTGTTTATTTCGATGAAATTCTTATCACATGGAACAATCTTCTCATTATTCTGAAATTTAAGCAATTTTTAGAACAAATGTTCTACGTTAAAGACTTGGGACGACTCAAATATTGTCTTGGAATCAAAGCAGAACGTTCTAAGAAAGGCCTTCCTTAATGTAAATACACCATGGATATCTTATGATTTAGGCATCACAGGTAGAAGTATATCAGAGTTTCCTATGGAGCAAAGTATCAATCTCACTACCGATATAAGCACCTTAATACTAGATCCTACTATTTATCATCGTCTTGTTGGCCACCTTCTATACCTCACTATCACAAGCCCAAGCCTACCTACGTCCTTCACTATCTTAGTGAGTTCACCCAGTCCCCTCACACTACGCATGTGGATGCCGCTACTCGCATAGTTTGGTATCTCAAAGGTTCTATCAACAGAGGCATACTGTTATCAGCTTCTAGTTCCCTTCAAATCACCGGTTTTTGTGACTCTGATTATGCTAGTTGTCCTTTCACTCATCAGCCTATCTAGTGGTTATTGCACCTTTATTGATTTCAGTCCTATCTCTTGGAAGACAAAGAAGCAAGCACAGTATCTCGTTCTTCAGCGGAGATCGTGGCAAGTCTTTCATATGAACTTCAATGGTTGGAGTACTTACTTGGTGATTATGGTATTCCACACCCTTTTCCTATGAGCATGTTTTGTCATAATCAAGCAACTATATATTCACAAATCTCAAAATACAGTTTTCATGAACGGACAAAACATATTGAGTCCTACCATCTGTAGAAAGAAATACTTCAATTTGTGTGTGTTTTATTCATCCCACAATAGGGTTTTTTTGTCTTACAAGAAACAGTCTTATAGAATATAGAAACAATCTTACAGAAAATATTCTAGGTTCCCTAAATATGAAATTAGAATATCCTAAATATATATATGTTTCTATAATCTATAATTAGAATATACAGCTTTCTATACTCCCCCTCAAGTTGGTGCATAGATGTTTATCATGCCCAACTTGTCAACTGAGTTGTCAAACACTTTCTGAGATACCCCTTTAGTAAGAATATCAACTAATTGCTCCTCTGAGGTTACAAATGGAAAGCGAATAACTTTCCTATCAAGATTCTCTTTAATAAAATGGCGGTCAACCTCCACATGCTTTGTTCGATCATGCTGGACTGGATTATGTGCAATCTGAATGGCAGCGGTATTATCACAATGTAACTCCATAGGCATTTGTAGCTTGAAACCCATTTATTTCAGGACATTACGGATCCACAACATTTCATAAACTCCATGTGCCATACCTCAAAATTCAGCTTCTGCACTTGATCTAGCAACAACTTTCAACATTTCACAGCATAAGCAATATCAGGTCTAGTATGAAAAAGATAAATTAACCTTCCTACAAGACGTTGATACCTCCCTTTATCAGTAGGGACTTGATCAGGAAGAATAACAAGTCTATATATGATTCATCTCAATGGGTGTCTCTATTGGTTTGCAGTCCAACATCCTTGTTTCAGCGAGCAAATCAAGAACATACTTCCTTTGTGAAAGTGAAATCTCTTTCTTCGACCTTGCAACTTCAATACCCAGAAAATACTTCAGTTGCCCGAGATCCTTCATTTCAAATTCCTTCGACGGATACTTTGGTAAATCAATTATTTCTTTCGGATCATCTCCTGTAACGATCATGTCATCAACATACACAATTAGAGCTGTAATCTTACCATTCTTGTGTTTGATAAACAAGGTATGGTCAGAGTTGCTTTGTTTGTACCCAAAAGCTCTCATGGACTTCAAAAATCTTCCAAACCAAGCTCTTGGAGACTGTTTCAGGCCATACAAATACTTATTCAATTTACACACCTTGCCAGCGTCTCTTGGGTTATTCTTCACGCCTGGAGGCATATCTATGTACACTTCTTCCTCCAAATTTCCATTGAGAAATGCATTCTTCACATCAAGTTGGTGCAAGGGCCAATCTTTATTTGCTGCAAGTGAAATTAAAATTTGGATAGTATTAATCTTCGCCACTAGTGTGAAAGTCTCCTCATAATCAATTCCATGGCGCTGTGTATATCCCTTGGCAACTAATCTTGCTTTGTATCTATCAATAGTTCTATTTGCATTAAGCTTCACATTAAACACCCAACGACATCCTACAGTCTTCTTTCCAACAGGCTTGTCTACTACCTCCCAAGTGACATTCTTCTGAAGAGCTTCCAATTCTTCATTCATTGTTGTTGTCCATTTTGGATCCTTCAATGCGTCCTGCACATTACTAGGAATAGATACAGTAGATAATTGATTAATAACAAGTGCATGTGACTCAGAAATCCTATGGTTAGACATAAAGTTAGCTATAGGGTATTTAGCTTGGGCTTTGATGTCTGGTTCATATTTGTTTTTAGAAACTCCCTTAGTAACCTTTTGTGATTTCCTAGGTTTAACACTTTCTAACACAGAAGACTCATTAGAGGGTAAAGATACCTGAGGTGGATCATTCTGGGCGAGATCTTCAGTTGCTGATGTAGAAGGGGAAATGTCGTGTGTGTGAATTTCAGATACATTTTGATAATTCTCTTCTGTCTCATGAGGGAATTGATCGCTAGGAACTAAGTGGTCAATTGTCTGCCTATTGGAAGTGTCTATCTCTCGAGACAAGTCATTTATTGCTGCTGCGGGAACAGTTTCTGCTGTTACAAGAACTTCAAATTGTTCCTCCAAGTGTTCCAATTCTTCAAAGACATCAATAGAACGAGGATTCCCTTCACTATCGCTCTCCCCCTGAAGGAAAAACTGGGAGACTCCCCCTGAGTAATATGACTCAGATTCATGGAATGAGACATCAAGAGATATATGCATTCTGTCAGTGAGCGGGTCATAACACATGCTCCCCTTTTGGAGCTCTGCATAACCCACAAAAATACATTTCTTCGCACGGGGATCAAGCTTGCTCCGGTGTGGTTTTGGTATGTGGACATAGGCTGTGCACCCAAACACTCGAGGCTCCAAATTAGGCATAGATGGGATGGACAAAAGTGTATGAAGCTTCTGATGAGGATTCTTGAACTCAATTACTCGTGAGGGAGTACGGTTGATAACATATACTGCAGATTTCACTGCTTCACCATAATAGGATCGAGGTACATTCATGCCAAACAGGGAAGCACGAACAACTTCCAACAACTGCCTGTTCTTTCGTTCTGCTAAACCATTCTGTTGAGGAGTATTAGTATTGGAGGTTTGATGACGAATTCCATTTGACCGAATTCTTTATGCATAGGAGCCCCCCCCCCCCCCCCCCCCCCGCGGCCTTCCCTTCATTGTGAACAAACCATCAATGATTCTTTTCCCACCTGCTAAGAATGATGTACAAGATAGATTGCAGTAAATTTTGTTTTTTGGTCTATGATTCATTATTGTCTTCTTTTCTTTTTTTATGTTTGTATACTTTCATTTGATTATATTACCACCAAGATTATTGCATTATATGGATCCTTGTCCATTAATTTAGTGAGCTTCTCAGGCACTAGTTCAAGGATGCTCGATCGAATTTAGTTAGTTTCTTTTAGGAGGATAAAAGACTAGAAGTCAATTAAGCTTGTAGAGTCCCATTTTTTTTATTGCGACTAATTTGAAGAGGGGTGAAATGAGGAAGTAGCAGTAGTCGGAAGGTTCTTATTAATTTTGCGTTTGTTTCTTTTATGGTGCAGTTGAATGGGAAGTATAAATCGGTGATTCCTTAATTAAGTAATCATCTACTAAAAAAGATAGAAATACACTTAAGTAATGTACATGAAGCACTGAAGCCCAGGAACAGAGTGTGGCTGAATGAGTACACTTAGGGTGTGTTTGGTTGGAAGAAATCATATGTCATGAAAATTTATGAGGGGGCCCATATATCTTAGGCTAAATTGATGTATCACTCCACATTCACCATTTGATTTTGTGATCAATGGTGGGAATGAAAGTCCCATGAATATGTGAATCTCACTCCTTGGTCTCCCAATGCGTGTGATTCTCATGTTCATGGAATTTTCATTCCCACCATTGATCACAAAATTAAATGTGAATATGAAGTGATACCTCAAAATAGTATAAAATATGGAGGTCCACTCATGAATTTTCGTTGCATAGAATTCCATGCAACCAAACACACCCTTAAAAATACACCATGACTTGGGGGGAATTACTTTTTCTAATGCGTTTACAGCTGGTTTGCTTTTGTTAAAGTTGTGTATCATTGATGTTGGTTTTCTTTTGTGCATGAATAAATACCTAGGATTCCCTCCCCACCACTAAAAAATATGGAAGAAAAGCAGTGAATAAAAAAGTAGGAAACTATTTCATAACAAATCCAAAAAATAAAATAGATCACAGTGTCCCATAAATCTTGTTAGAATTTGGTGCATATGCTTTGAATCATCATCATTCGGTGAGTTATCACCACTTATCAATCTATAAGCTTTATTTGTCTTTATTTGAATATATATTGGTTTATATATTTGAATCATGGTCAAGTGGTCTGTCTGCAGTCGAGACCTTGACCGTTTGCGCTGTGAGTGACTCAGAGTCACTGTTGCATAGTCATGTTCAACAGTGGACATGTCATGGACAGTTTAGCTGTGGGTTGCATTAATCGGATTGTATCTCATCCTTAAAATAAGTTGTTGGGGGCTTATCTCGCTTGTCTGATTTGCCGGCAGCAGCAGCTATTATAAGCGAGTTGTGATAGCCGAGTGTATGCGTCAGAATGTTTGTACCAAATCAGACGTTGTAAGCTCAGGCTGGAATTCTATGTAGCACATGTCCGTGCATTGGCTGGACGATTTATGTGTTGGCGTGAATGGCCTTTGCTGATAAGAGAATGTCAGCTCGTTTGAGCGTGAGGACGCTGGCTGAGCTATGATTTATTTTTGCGGTCGCTATTTTGGAATTTAGCGGTGATTGCGTGGCGAGCTGCTTAGGGCTCCCACCTTCTAAACCGTCTATGTCCGAACAAAATGGACTACAGGTTCGAGGAATAAGGATTTGGCGGCCATGTTGAAGAGCAGTGGTCCTGTGGCGAGCCGTCGACATTAGTCAATGACTGACTAGTCTCCCACCTTTCGAACCATGTACACCTGCACAGTGGGAGCTACAAGTTCAGGGTAGTAATTCGGCGGCCAAGTTGAAAAGCAGTGATTCCGCAGGGAGTCGTCGAAATCAGTTTGGGACTGACTAGGCTCCCACCTTCCAAACCATTTACGTCCGCAGTGGGGGCTACATGCCTGGGTTTGATCATAAACTTTCGTTGCCAGTCTTCACCAGCTAGGCTTACCTTATCGCGTTTGGTGACTATTGACCGTGAAAGGGGGTAATGATCCCTAGTGAGTTGTCATCACCAGGCGTGATAACGCTGATTAGACTCCCACTTCCTAAACCATTGGGATCCGCACTAGGCAGACTAAGTGTCGTGGGATCTGCACTGGGCAAACTAGGTGTCGGGATGAAACAGAAGTCATCGTCATCAGCCTCGGCTGACTAAGCTTACCTAGTTGGAGAGAGGTTCTACTTGCTTGAGGGTGTGCGAACCTATATCCGCTCGCATCATGCATTGTGTGCACAAAATTACCTTAAATCGGCTAGTGATCCGCATGTATGATCTGTGTGTCAGAATTGACTAGAATTTTTAGTGTTCGTGCTAGGCATGTGGTAGAATAATGTTTGAACAGTAGGCCGAGCTCATGAGCTCGCAGAGGAAGAGCCATGATTTCTTGCACAAATTGCGCTACATGTATGGCATAGATCGCGTGGTAGCACATGTATGGCGTCAGCTGCGAGACGTTTGAGTATCGGTTACTCCCCTTCAATTGATGGAGTGGCATGCAGCACCATTAATTGGGCAAACGTGGTCTGTGCAGTTTCCTTGGGTACCGTCGTCTCCTTGTTACCTACACAGTATTCAATGCTGAGAGTTAATGCTGAAGCGCCCATTTGATGAACCATCATGTCTATATAATGGTTTTTTTCAATCGTTGTAGGCACTATCTTCTGCAGTGCGTATCTCCTGTAATGTTCTTGCTTGAAGAAAATGTTTTGGGCTTTCCAAAGGCTGAGAGAAATTTCCATATTTGGAGTCTTCGAATGTTCTGACATTTACACTGATCGCTGTTGAGATCTCGTAATTTCTTTTCATATTGTGGGGAAAAAGTATGCACTTCATCCCAAGGGAGGAGCTTTGGTGTTACCTTGTGCCGTTGTGCCCGCGTGTATGCGGTACCCGCTGCTAGCTTATGGCTAATTGAAGTATTAGCGGATGTGCGATGCTTTCGGGGGTGGTATCTCTCAGTCAGCCAGGGTACCGCGCATGGGAAAAGTGTCCTTGCTTGACAACATTGTGAGACCTTAATTGTTTCGTCACTTGCGACCATTCTCATCTTCAAGAGGCTGGAAGCCGTTCAAGGAAGTCATTAAGAAGGTACGATGCCTTTTCAGGAAGTTAGCCGCCTGTTGTAAGGTTTGTATCGCTGTTGGCGGGTCGCTTTCTGGGGTGATTTGATGGAGCAGTCGGCCGCTCTGTGCTTTCAGCCCCCTCTGCCACTTTGTCCTTGATATTGGGAAGGGGTCGAACGAAGTTCACTTTAGGTTTATTCGTCTTCTTCAGAGCTACTTACGTAGTCGGATCGTCTAAGCGAGTCCTTACTCCATGTCGCATCGGATTCAAATGTTTGTAATACGTAGTCTCTTGTATCCGCCTTAGGGAGCCTATTACATTTTTCCAATAATCAATAGAGTGTGTTTGCGTAATTCTTTCTTTATTTCTTAAATGTTTGCAAATCACATAAGTTCTTAGGAACTAAAACTCTACATTGACTATGGAAAAGGAAATGAACAACTAAAATAGACTAACTATTGAAGGAGAGAAATCGATCCTAGCCCTGAAGTGAATTCGGATGGCCCTGGTGGATCGTTAGTATTTTCAGCGAACTTTTGAGTTTCGCTGACGTTACAAAGGCTACTAAAGAGTAAACCTTGTGGGGGAGTTAATTTTCGCGCCGACAGAATGTCAGGGGGTTGTACTCCCACTTGCCTTGGTCTCTCCGTTCTGCAGGGCTGAAGAGCATATTGCTCCTGTATCGCTTGACTGTCCCATTTCTCCGTAGTGAGCCACCACTGTTGGGGCCTCGTGTGAGTGGAGTGATGCGTCTACAGTCACTAGGCCTGGCCCTGGTTCAGATTGCTTTGTGTGATCTGGTTGGATATGGGAACATTATATTTGTTTCAGTGTAGCATAATGGCAGCCTCGTGCCATAGGTTGGTCTCCACGTATTGTTCCTTCAGAGTGGTTAGCGGTATACTTAACGCACTGGTGAAAGGTAGAGACTACTGCTTCCATCTGGTGGAGCCATGGTCTTTCCAAGATAAGGTTGTAGGTAAACGGTGTGTATACTACAATGAAGTTCAGAAACAGGACATTTCTCAGTTACTGTTCTTCTGCCACTACGGCTAACCTTATCTTCCCGATCGGAAAACATTTCTCTCTGCTGAATCCAATCAGTGGGTAGTCTAAAGATGTCAGGTTCTCCTCCTTGAGGTCCAAACTTCGGAACGCGTTGTAGAATAGGACGTTGAGTGAGTTCCCTGTGTCCACTGGGGCTTTTTTTACCTCTCACCTTGTAATGGAGATCAAGATGACTAGAGCGTCGTTGTGCGGCGATCGGACTCCTTCGAGGTCTTTGTCCATAAAGGTTAAGGTGGGAATAGGGTTCTGAACCCTCGAGTAGCAAATGCATCTATCCTTGTCCGCAGGTTGTGTTCGCATCTCCATTAGAGTCCGCTTGCGGGACCTGTGCGACTGGTTTTCATTCGGTCTGATTCCAAGAAGGACATGGATTATGCTCGGAGTCTCCTTTTCTATTTCTTTGACTGACTTCCCATGGTCCCTGGATCGTTCTGGTCGCTTTTCAGAGTTCAGAAATTCTTTAGCTTGCCCTTACGGATCCAGTACTCAATCTCATACCTCAGACTCTTGCAGTTGTTGATATCATGGTCGCTCTCTTTGTGGTACGAGCAGTACTTGTTGTTTTCACTCTTGGAGGAGTCTTCGCACTGTTTTGGGGGTCAATTCAGATATTACCAGTTTTTCATGGAGTTTAGTACGTCCAACGGGCTAGAATTGAGGGGTGTCACGGTTCTGGATCCAATGTAGTTGGATGCTTTCTCTGGCCTGGTTGGGCCCGGCCAGGGTCTGACCTGTTGTCACTACGCTTCCTTTTGCTCCTTTTTTCATCTTTGCATTTTTCCTCCTTTTTGTCTTTACGAGTGGAGGGCTTTTTCTCACCTTCAGTTTCCCTCTTAACAGTCCTCAACTCTTCTAAGCTAATGTGCTTCTGGGCACTGTTGATGAGCTCCGTCATGTCTAAAGGGGGTTCCAAGGTGAGGTCTTCGTAGAACTTTTCTTCCTTTAGGCCCGCAGTGAAAGTTGTCACGCCTGTGTCATCGCTACAAACATCAATGATTGTCAGCTCGTTGTTGAAGCGCGTGACATAGACTCTGAGCATCTCATTGGATCTCTGTTTCAAAGTGAGCATGTAGTGTGGGCCTTTTCGAAAATAATGACTTATTTCAAGCTAGTGGAAAAAGTTTTGGACATCACCGATTCAGATCCTTCTTTGAGGGCCATCACGTGCTAGTAATAGCGGAGGCGGTCGAATGGGTCGGTGGTCCCGTCGTAGAAATCGAGCTTCGGAGGTGTGAACTTCTTTGGAAGGGCCTTGTTCATAATACATTCCACGAAATGTGGGACTGAGGGAATGTATAACACTTCTGGGTCGTGTGCTCCTCTACAGAAGGGGTTCTGAGGGCCGAGCCTCTCTGCCCTGGCAGTTGGTTTTGCATTAGTTGCGGCACCTCCTCTAGTCCAGTGTGAACTAACAGGGGCCTGACTCTCCTGTGTCTGCTCTCTGTCATCTTCGGAAGACAGGGCCCTGTGCTGCTCTTGATCTCTGTTAACAGGTGGAGGGTTTTGCCGAGCGAGAGCCTCCACGTTTTTGGCACTTTGTTGTATTTGAGATGACAACATGTCTACCCTGGGGTCCGTCGTCGTTGTTGCTAGCGTGAGTGCGCGAGTCTATTGCCCATGCATAACCGACACTACAGAGAGCGGTGATATAACACTAGTTTGAGCGTTTGACGTATCCCCTTACTCTTTATTGTTACGTGATCTAGTGGTCGTCATCTCTCCGTATTTCAAAGGGAGATGATGCTAGTGAAAGGTTAGGAACCTTGTCGTTCCCCAAAAACGACACAAAACTGATGCAGTCATTTTCAGTTTTCTGCTTTGACCTAGTCCTACCGACCTGCAAAAGAAATGCACGTGAGCCACAAACCACCGTTATGGTTGTCGATGACACTCCGATGCTAGAGTCAGATAGGGATACGAGGAAGGTGTAATGCTATAAACGGGGAATTTGTAGCATACCTTATCTTACAACCTCATGTCTTATTTATAGTACAGGAGTCCTGGTTCGACCAGACCATCAATGTCGTAGTTTAAGAAGGAAATCTTCGTGGAGATATTTTTCTAATTAGGAGTCGTGCTGTAAAGGAGAAGTTTCATGTTAGCCATGTACTCCTAGATACGTGGGAGATAGTTCACAATCTGAGGATAATCCGTAAGATGAAGTTTCCCTATGTGATATGTACTTTGGTTTTGCTTTCTAATTGGAAGCGGAGAACTGCTGTAGTTGTCTGTCTGAAGCTGATCCTCGAGATACTTGCCTTAGTAGGGCTTACGGGTATTGAGGATAGCTGTGAGACGCGTGGGCTTAGCAAGATGTAAGAGTTCGAGTTCGTTTGGCGGACTGCATTGGGCAGGCTTAGAACCGCCTGGGACAAATCAGTGTTGGGGCCCGTAATTTCTCGAAATCATCATAACACGTGTATGGCTCAGGGATGTGACCGTTTTGGTGTATCATCAAGTTTATCCTTCAAGGAAAGAATCAGATAGAATTAAGGATTAAATTGAAATAAATGAAACATTAAATTAAAATAAACAAAGCAGTAATTGAAACAAACGAATAAGAATCGAAATAATTATTATGATAAAACTAGCTGAAAACAAATAAGAAAATATTGTTCTTTCAATCATCAACCTCCAAACAATAAATAATCCCGTGCCTTATTTATAATATTCATAACTTATTTGGCAAACCACTTTGAGATAGATCTAATTTGTTTTTTTTAATGAGGATTTGAAAGATTTTTTATTTATTTATTTCTATTGATGATGTAACGAGCAAATTATGAACAATTATGTTGGGTTCATCATTTTTTTTATTAAGATAAAGGTTTGGAATCCTTCACAGGCTAGCTAACATACTAGAAAAAATTACAATAAAATAAATTCATCAAAAAAAGATAAAATACCACAACCACACATTCTTTGAACAATAGTCGCGCTGCTTGATCATCTCACTAACAATGAACAGCTACATAACTCTTACCTTTCACTCTCTTTTGCGAAAAAATACATACTGTTAGTGACTTGTTGAAGCATACATGAATGCAATGTGTAGCCAATACATTATACATATAATTATCATGGACCTAATCAAAATGACATATTTTAGTGAATCCTCAATCATCTTGTCTTCGTCAAGAAAATGAAATTTTTGCAACAAAGTTGCTCTTGTTTATTCCAAACTTATAACTAACATGCCTTGGTGAGACATTCACATCCACCGTCAGATTATTCATTAATCTATTTTATTAATTAATTAAGTATATTTGATCAGCCTCGGCTGACTAAGCTTACCTAGTTGGAGAGAGGTTCTACTTGCTTGAGGGTGTGTGAACCTATATCCGCTCGCATCATGCATTGTGTGCACAAAATTATCTTAAATCGGCTAGTGATCTGCAAGTATGATCTGTGTGTCAGAATTGACTAGAATTTTTAGTGTTCGTGCCCGGCATGTGATAGAATAATGTTTGAACAGTAGGCCGAGCTCATGAGCTCGCAGAGGAAGAGCTATGATTTCTTGCAAAAATTGCGCTACATGTATGGCATAGATCGCGTGGTAGCACATGTATGGCATTGGCTGCGAGATGTTTGAATATCGGTTACTCCCCCTCAATTGATGGGGTGGCATGCAACACCATTAATTGAGAAAACGTGGTCTGTGCAGTTTCCTTGGGTACCGTCGTCTCCTTGTTACCCACACGGTATTCAATGCTGACAGTTAATGCTGAAGCGCCCATTTGATGAACCATCATGTCTATATAATGGTGTTTTTCAATCGTTGTAGGCACTATCTTCTGCAGTGCGTATCTCCTGTAATGTCTTGCTTGAAGAAAATGTTTTGGGCTTTCCAAAGGCTGAGAGAAATTTCCATATTTGGAGTCTTCGAATGTTCTGACATTTGCACTGATCGCTGTTATGCGTGGTCACCTGTTCTGGGTGGGCACGTAGTTGATTTGTTGAGATCTCGTAATTTCTTTTCATATTGCGGGGAAAAAGTATGCACTTCATCCCAAGGGAGGAGCTTTGGTGTTACCTTGTGTCGTTGTGCCCGCGTGTATGCGTTACCCGCTGCTAGCTTATGGCTAATCGAAGTATTAGCGGATGTGCGATGCTTTCGGGGGTGGTATCTCTCAGTCACCCAGGGTACCGCGCATGGGAAAAGTGTCCTTGTTTGACAACATTGTGAGACCTTGACTGTTTCATCACTTGCGGCCATTCTCATCTTCAAGAGGCTGGAAGTCGTTCAAGGAAGTCATCAAGAAGGTACAATGCCTTTTCAGGAAGTTAGCTGCCTGTTGTAAGGTCTGTATTGCTGTTGGCGGGTCGCTTTCTGGGTTGATTCGATGGAGCAGTCGGCCACTCTGTGCTTTCAGCCCCCTCTGCCACTTTGTCCTTGATCTTGGGAAGGGGTCGAACAAAGTTCATTTTTAGGTTTATTCGCCTTCTTCGGATCTACTCACGTAGTTGGATCGTCTAAGCGAGTCCTTACTCCATGTCGCATCAGATTCAGATGTTTGTAATATGTATTCTCTTGTATCCGCCTCAGGGCGCCTGTTACATTTTTCCAATAATCAATAGAGTGTGTTTGCGTAATTCTTTCTTCATTTCTTGAATGTTTGCAAATCACATAAGTTCTGAGGAACTAAAACTCTACATTGACTATGGAAAAGGAAATGAACAACTAAAATAGACTAACTATTGAAGGAGAGAAATCGATCCTGACCCTGAAGTTAATTCGGATGGCCCTGGTGGATCGTTAGTATTTTTAGCGGACTGTTGAGTTTCGCTGACGTCACAGAGGCTACTAAAGAGTAAACCTTGTGAGGGAGTTAATCTTCGCGTAGACAGAATGTCAGAGGGTTGTACTCCCGCTTGCCTTGGTCTCTCCGTTCTGCAGGGCTAAAGAGCATATTGCTCCTGTATCGCTTGACTGTCCCATTTTTTCGTAGTGAGCCACCACTGTTGAGGTCTCGTGTGAGTGGAGTGACGCATCTACAGTCACTAGGCCTGGCCCTGGTTCAGATTGCTTTGTGTGCTCTGGTTGGATATGGGAACATTATATTTGTTTCAGTGCAACATAATGGTAGCCTCGTGTCGTAGGTTGGTCTCCACGTATTGTTCCTTCAGAGTGGTTAGCGATATACTTAACGCACTGGTGAAAGGTAGAGACTACTGCTTCCATCTGGTGGAGCCATGGTCTTTCCAAGATAAGGTTGTAAGTAAACGGTGTGTATACTACAATGAAGTTCAGAAACATGACCTTTCTCAGTTGCGGTTCTTCTGCCACTACGACTAACCTTATCTTATTGATCGGGAAGCATTTCTCTCTGCTGAATCCAATCAGTGGGTAGTCTGAAGACGTCAGGTTCTCCTCCTTGAGGTCCATACTACGAAACACGTTGTAGAACAAGACGTTGAGTGAGTTCCCTGTGTCCACTGGGGCTCTTTTTACCTCCCACCTTGTAATGGAGATCAAGATGACTAGAGCGTCGTTGTGAGGCGATCGGACTCCTTCGAGGTCTTTGTCCATAAAGGTCAAGGTGGGAATAGGGTTCTGAACCCTCGAGTAGCAAATGCATATGTCCTTGTCCGTAGGTTGTGTTCGCATCTCCATTAGAGTCCGCTTGCGGGACCTGTGCGACTGGTTTTCATTCGGTCTGATTCCAAGAAGGACATGGATTATGCTCGAAGTCTCCTTTTCTATTTCTTTGACTAACTTCCCATGGTCCCTAGATCGTTCTGGTCGCTTTTCAGAGTTCAAAAATTCTTTAGCTTGCCCCTACGGATCCAATACTCAATCTCATACCTCAGACTCTTGCAGTTGTTGATATCATGGTCGCTCTCTTTGTGGTACGAGCAGTACTTGTTGTTTTCACTCTTGGAGGAGTCTTCGCACTGTTTTGGGGGTCAATTCAGATATTACCAGTTTTTCATGGAGTTTAGTACGTCCAACGGGCTAGAATTGAGGGGTGTCACGGTTCTGGATCCAATGTAGTTGGATGCTTTCTCTGGCCTGGCCTTGCCCGGCCAAGGTCTGACCTGTTGTCACTACGCTTCCTTTTGCTCCTTTTTTCATCTTTGCATTTTTCCTCCTTTTTGTCTTTACGAGTGGAGGGCTTTTTCTCACCTTCAGTTTTCCTCTTAACGGTCCTCAACTCCTCTAAGCTAATGTGCTTCTGGGCACTGTTGATGAGCTCCGTCATGTCTAAAGGGGGTTCCAAGGTGAGGTCTTCGTAGAACTTTTCTTCCTTTAGGCCCGCAGTGAAAGTTGTCACGCCTATGTCATCGCTACAAACATCAATGATTGTCAGCTCGTTGTTGAAGCGTGTGACATAGACTCTGAGCGTCTCATTGGATCTCTGTTTCAAAGTGAGCATGTAGTGTGGGCCTTTTCGAAAACAATGACTTATTCAAGCTAGTGGAAAAAGTTTTGGACATCACCGATTCAAATCCTTCTTTGAGGACCATCACGTGCTAGTAATAGCGGAGGTGGTCGAATGGGTCGGTGGTCCCGTCGTACATATCGAGCTTCAGAGGCGTGAACTTCTTTGGAAGGGCCTTGTTCATAATACATTCCACGAAATGTGGGACTGAGGGACTGTATAACATTTTTGGGTCGTGTGCCTCTCTGCGGAGGGGGTTCTGAGGGTCGAGCCTCTCTGCCTTGGCAATCAGTTTTGCGTTAGCTGCGCCACCTCCTCTAGTCCAGTGTGAACTAGCAAGGGCCTGACTCTCCTGTGTCTGCTCTCTGTCGTCTTCGAAAGACAGGGCCCTGTCCGGCTCTTGATCTCTGTTAACGGGTGGAGGGTTTTGCCGAGCGAGAGCCTCCACCTTTTTGGCACTTTGCTGTATTTGAGATGACAACATGTCTAACCTTCGTCGCTGTTGCTGGAGTGAGTCTATTGCCCATGCATAACCGGCACTGCAGAGAGCGGTGATATATCCCCTTACTCTTTATTGTTACGTGATCTAGTGGTCGTCATCTCTCCGTATTTCGAAGGGAGATGATGCTAGTGAAAGTTTAGGAACCTTGTCGTTCCCCAAAGATGACACAAAACTGATGCAGTCATTTTCCGCTTTCTGCTTTGACCTAGTCCTACCGACCTGCAAAAGAAATGCACGTGAGCCACAAACCACCGTTATGGTTGTTGATGGCACTCCGATGCTAGAGTCAGATAGCGATACGAGGAAGGTGTAATGCTATAAACAGGGAATTTGTAGCATACCTTATCTTACATCCTCATGTCTTATTTATAGTACAGGAGTCCTGGTTCGACCAGGCCATTAATGACGTAGTTTAAGAAGAAAATCTTCGTGGAGACCTTTCTCTAATTAGGAGTCGTGCTGTAAATGAGAAGTTTCATGTTAGTCCTGTACTCTTAGATACGTGGGAGATAGTTCACAATATGAGGATAATCCGTAAGATGAAGTTTCCCTATGTGATATGTACTCTGGTTTTGCTTTCTAATTGGAAGCGGAGAACTGCTATAGTTGTTTGTCTGAAGCTGATCCTCGAGATACTTGCCTTAGTAGGGCTTACGGGTATTGAGGATAGTTGTGAGACGCATGGGCTTAGCAAGATGTAAGAGTTCGAGTTCGTTTGGCGGACTGCATTGGGCGGGCTTAGAACCGCCTGGGACAAATCAGTGTTGGGGCCCGTAATTTCTCGAAATCATCATAACACGTGTATGGCTCAAGGATGTGACCGTTTTGGTGTATCATCAAGTTTTATCTTCAAGGAAAGAATCAGATAGAATTAAGGATTAAATTGAAATAAATGAAACATTAAATTAAAATAAACAAAGCAGTAATTGAAACAAACGGATAAGAATCGAAATAATTATTATGATAAAACTAGCTGAAAACAAATAAGAAAATATTGTTCTTTCAATCATCAACCTCCAAACAATAAATAATCCCGTGCCTTATTTATAATATTCATAACTTATTTGGCAGACCACTTATTGGGCACTGTTGATGAGCTCCGTCATGTCTAAAGGGGGTTCCAAGGTGAGGTCTTCGTAGAACTTTTCTTCCTTTAGGCCCGCAGTGAAAGTTGTCACGCCTGTGTCATCGCTACAAACATCAATGATTGTCAGCTCGTTGTTGAAGCGTGTGACATAGACTCTGAGCGTCTCATTGGATCTCTGTTTCAAAGTGAGCATGTAGTGTGGGCCTTTTCGAAAACAATGACTTATTCAAGCTAGTGGAAAAAGTTTTGGACATCACCGATTCAAATCCTTCTTTGAGGACCATCACGTGCTAGTAATAGCGGAGGTGGTCGAATGGGTCGGTGGTCCCGTCGTACATATCGAGCTTCAGAGGCGTGAACTTCTTTGGAAGGGCCTTGTTCATAATACATTCCACGAAATGTGGGACTGAGGGACTGTATAACATTTTTGGGTCGTGTGCCTCTCTGCGGAGGGGGTTCTGAGGGTCGAGCCTCTCTGCCTTGGCAATCAGTTTTGCGTTAGCTGCGCCACCTCCTCTAGTCCAGTGTGAACTAGCAAGGGCCTGACTCTCCTGTGTCTGCTCTCTGTCGTCTTCGAAAGACAGGGCCCTGTCCGGCTCTTGATCTCTGTTAACGGGTGGAGGGTTTTGCCGAGCGAGAGCCTCCACCTTTTTGGCACTTTGCTGTATTTGAGATGACAACATGTCTAACCTTCGTCGCTGTTGCTGGAGTGAGTCTATTGCCCATGCATAACCGGCACTGCAGAGAGCGGTGATATATCCCCTTACTCTTTATTGTTACGTGATCTAGTGGTCGTCATCTCTCCGTATTTCGAAGGGAGATGATGCTAGTGAAAGTTTAGGAACCTTGTCGTTCCCCAAAGATGACACAAAACTGATGCAGTCATTTTCCGCTTTCTACTTTGACCTAGTCCTACCGACCTGCAAAAGAAATGCACGTGAGCCACAAACCACCGTTATGGTTGTTGATGGCACTCCGATGCTAGAGTCAGATAGCGATACGAGGAAGGTGTAATGCTATAAACAGGGAATTTGTAGCATACCTTATCTTACATCCTCATGTCTTATTTATAGTACAGGAGTCCTGGTTCGACCAGGCCATTAATGACGTAGTTTAAGAAGAAAATCTTCGTGGAGACCTTTCTCTAATTAGGAGTCGTGCTGTAAATGAGAAGTTTCATGTTAGTCCTGTACTCTTAGATACGTGGGAGATAGTTCACAATATGAGGATAATCCGTAAGATGAAGTTTCCCTATGTGATATGTACTCTGGTTTTGCTTTCTAATTGGAAGCGGAGAACTGCTATAGTTGTTTGTCTGAAGCTGATCCTCGAGATACTTGCCTTAGTAGGGCTTACGGGTATTGAGGATAGTTGTGAGACGCATGGGCTTAGCAAGATGTAAGAGTTCGAGTTCGTTTGGCGGACTGCATTGGGCGGGCTTAGAACCGCCTGGGACAAATCAGTGTTGGGGCCCGTAATTTCTCGAAATCATCATAACACGTGTATGGCTCAAGGATGTGACCGTTTTGGTGTATCATCAAGTTTTATCTTCAAGGAAAGAATCAGATAGAATTAAGGATTAAATTGAAATAAATGAAACATTAAATTAAAATAAACAAAGCAGTAATTGAAACAAACGGATAAGAATCGAAATAATTATTATGATAAAACTAGCTGAAAACAAATAAGAAAATATTGTTCTTTCAATCATCAACCTCCAAACAATAAATAATCCCGTGCCTTATTTATAATATTCATAACTTATTTGGCAGACCACTTTGAGATATAGATCTAATTTGTTTTTTTTATGAGGATTTGAAAGATTTTTTTATTTATTTATTTCTATTGATGATGTAACGAGCAAATTATGAACGATTATGTTTGGTTCATCATTTTTTTTATTAAGATAAAGGTTTGGGATCCTTCATAGGCTAGCTAACATACTAGAAAAAAATTTGGGAAAATTACAATAAAATAAATTCATCAAAAAAAGATAAAATACCACAACCACACGTTCTTTGAACAATAGTCGCGCTGCTTGATCATCTCACTAACAATGAACAGCTACATAACTCTTACCTTTCACTCTCTTTTGCGAAAAAATACATGATGTTAGTGACTTGTTGAAGCATCCATGAATGCAATGTGTAGCCAATACATTATACATATAATTATCATGGACCTAATCAAAATGACATATTTTAGTGAATCCTCCCTCAATCATCTTGTCTTCGTCAAGAAAATGAAAATTTTTATTCCAAACTTATAACTAACATGCCTTGTTGAGACATTCACATCCACCGTCAGATTATTCATTAATTTATTTAATTAATTAATTAATTAATTATATTATATATGCATCTTAGTCCAGATGTAACATCCTTCGTCCAAAACTACTTCATCGTGCAATCTTGTGCAGCAAACAAGGCTAGGAGTGAAAGATGATGCAAATGTTCAGGTGATTCAAATGCGACTGATTAATTCCAATAAGTTACCTTTACTCATCATCAACGTTACCTTGTCTCTTTGTATTTTACTAACAAATTTATACTTCGTATTTGTGGATTTAAGCTTCTCTTCTCTCTTGGTAGCTATAAATTCAATCTTTTCTTTCTCGAGTCCCACCATGACCATCTCTTGATCTTCTTCTTGAATGAAAGTCAAGGAAGTAATTACGGAAGGGACGAGCAGCATGTTATATAGATGAGCAAGTCTAGCTAGCCACGTTTGCTAACTTTTTTTGGGCTTTGTTTTGATTTTTTTACACGTTTTACCCAATCAATTTAAAACAAAATTACATACACCACTTAACTTATAAAAGAATGAAATTGTAAAATAGACAAATCTCAAAAGAGTCTAGCAAAGACGGATAGCCTAATTCTCTGCCTTGCCCTCTAATTCTCGAATCCAATCCAACTACTCTACTACCAACAGTTTCGATGGTTGTATCTATCACGTTGTCATCATCTCAGGATGTCTCTCATTTAGCTGTTTTATAATCCTACAAGATTACAAGGGTGCAAACAAAACTCAGTTGGAAACAAGAGGAACAAGAATTGATTTCCTTGGTGATAGATTGAAAAAAGTATTGATTCTTTCTTGCCAAACCGACACATTACTATTTTCTTTCATTTTTGTTTCTTTTTGTTCTTGTTTTCTTGCATCTGTTAGTGATGCCTAGCGTTGTTGGGAATATAAGAAAGATGAACTTTGTCTCAAATAGTTTGATGGAATTAGTGGAATAAAGCATCAAAAGGCTCTTTTTTTTCTAGGCGAGTGGTCACGATAACACAACTACCTTCAGCTCCATATATCTTCGTGTCTTCCCAAACATTATCTAAAACAAGTAAATATCTCTTTATTCTTTTCACCAAGTATCGTGATTCTTCTTTCTCTCTTTTATCTTTTTTTTTTTTTTTTTAATGTATTTTTAAGTTTTTCTTCATCTCTCCAACTCTCCATCTTATGTATATTTTCAAGTTTTTAGCATGTAGTTTTTGTGTCTTGTGAATATCATAAGATATCAAATCAAATAACCCATGTTTAAATTAATGATTTCATCAAATAACTAATTAAAACGTCACAAACGTATTACTCATATTCAACAATAACGCCACAGTCGTCTTCGGTACGATTTTAAGCACAATATTTATGTCATAAATTTTTTCAGCTCAGTGAGGCAAATTTGTCAAACAGTTCTCATTCACACATTTTAATTTTACAGCTTCTAATCAGCAGTTCATTCAGAAATAAAACAAACAATTCATTTAGAAACTCGTTCAAAAGTTAGTTTCTAACCAATTAAAAAAACAAATGTCATCATAATCTGCCTGCTAGCAAAGTCAAATAATACTCAATTAAATAACTAAGTAGACAGATTAGGCACTTAACCGCGTATGATTAAAGAATCTTATCCCACTAATCCGCTACAGTCTGTCTCTAATTAGCGTTACCTAATTGCTATAAAATATAATCATTGACTTTGATGAATAAGACTTTAAATAGTTTTCTGGCTCCCTTCCTTACTCGAGCAACTTGTATTCACTGTACATCTATGTAAACTGATTTATGAGATCGAGATTCCATTTAGTTTTGTCATATTAATAATTCAACAGGACGGCCAATACTATTTGCCCATTGAATCTGATATAAAATGTGATCAATCATGCACAATAAGTCTACCTCTGGCTGGCCTCCATGTGGTCATCTATTACATGGTTTTGAAATCTAATAGTTTAATGCATTATTGTATTGTCTTATACTCTTATTATTGAAATCAACAATTCTAGGCAGCAAGGGAATACAATCATTTTTTGTCAGGTTTTAGGATTTTTACACTTCTACCACTTCTATAAATGATATTTGTGGTTGTCTTTTAAAGAGAATGAGTAAAAGTGTAAAAAAAAACCAAAACCTGACCAAAAAATGATTGTGTTTTCCGATAGCCAAGACTTACTATTGAAATAGATGGATCTTTGTACTTGTTCAAAAGATCCGTTCAATGGTCGAATAAATACAATGGCCAAAGTAGTTTGCAAAAGACTGGTAAAGGTTGTTTCTGAGACCAATATTGAGACTTACCCAGGGGTGACTGTATTTAGATCAAAACGAAGATCCCAAATGTTTTGAAGCTTGTACAAACCTAAATTTTACTTCAGAGACACAGTTCCATACGTTCATATTTATACGAATTATCAAAAAATTTGGATGTATGGTGCAACTTTAATGTCAACGACAAATGAAATTTTGAACAAGTTGCTATACCTTCTAAACAAGTTATAATATTAAATAAAACAGATTTGAGATAAAGCTAATAATTAAAAGTATATTTGATTTGCCATGAAGTGTTATAATCTAATAAACTAAAATTATAACACTGTCATAATGTTATTTTTTGTATCAAAAGTTTGTTACGTGGGTGATTCTTATAGTTTGTTATGTGAGTGATTCTTATGTAATATGTAGTTTGTATGACACTATGACTCATATGAGACTTTTTATGTAGTATTTAAGAGTTTAAAATGCATAACTTATATTATTAAATTCAAAATTATAATCAAATTATTACGTTTTACTTTAAAAAACAAAACATTTTACTAAACATTTCTTAAAATTAACTCGAAAAATGCAATCACAATCCTTGATTGCAGAGATCGGGCCGGTGAGGTTGGATGTGAAGAGGTGTTTGAAAGATGAGAAGTCGTGTTTCTCTTTTTCACAGAGGGTAGTTTCATCCACAAAAAAAAAAAAAAAAAAAGGCACGTGTTGTTTTTAGTAACTTTTAGCATAAATTATCTTGATAGAAGTTTTGTTTTAGTGTTTAAGAACCACAATTTCAGGTGGTTGCACGTATATCGTGGCACACTTGTCAAAATGAGCTGAAAGTTCAACACGTTTTATGTTGTGGATTTAATTTTTCTCAAAATCTTAGCTCAAACGAATTAATAATGATTTTTTATTTATTAAGTATGGTTGTGTTATCTAAATGAACGCAGTGTCCTAGCCCAATAATGAAGCTCCTTATTGTGCCCTTGTCGCTCAATTTTTTGTAAATAATTTTACAATATATTTGAGAAATAAGTAATTGTATTTTGGTCTCCTTGAACTAATTTGTTTCATCGTCCATTTAATAGCTTTTATACAAGGATCAAGTGTTTTGTGATGGATGCTACTGATTCAAGAATAGTCACAATAACACAACTACCTTTTGACCGAGATGTGAGTGTGCATGCCCTTCAATTTTATTTATTTTTTTTTTTTTTTTGAAAGGCAAGCATGTCCTCCCTGGATATAGAACTCAGGACGTGAAGATTAAACCACCACAGCTTTAACCATCCAACCAGGCTACCATTGGGCATGCACTTCAACTTGTTCCATTCATCTTGACATTCTTGCCAAACTTCATATAACACAATTAAAAATAGCTTATCACAACACAATTCCTTTTGAAAGAGTAGTTGTAGACTTCAGAATCAGGAGCGATAATTGAGATATTGGCTATGATTCCTCTCATAAGATACATTATGTCCAAATTAGATTCACAAACCCGGCCATGATATAACACCAAAGTGTTTTACTACCCGCTTATACATCCAAGTGGTGGTGTGAGTTCTAAGAAGGTTAATACTCGATCTGGAACATATTTCTATTTATCCAATACTCCGTGTAAGTGGGCTTGGGAATACAACTCTCGTGCATGTGAAGAAGAAATATTCCCAAGCCCAATTATACGGAGTATTGGATAAATAGAAATATGTTCCAGTAGTATTAACATTAAAAAGAAATACTAATTACATTGTACATGATTTATTATGAAGGATTATATATAGACAAAATTTCCAATCAAAGATCATGCTCTGTTATCTATATCAACAATCCTTTTTGCCCCCCAACGTGTCTGTAGCATGAGCAACATTCAACAACCTTCTTCAACCAACTGCAAACAAACACAGTGATCCCATCGTAAAATAAATAAACTACATTGCAGCCATAAACAAACTACAAGGTTTCTCGTACGCATCTCACGTATTTATAGTGACAGTAGCGCACATTCTAAAATCATAGTGCTCAATCATTGCAAGAGGGTACTCATGCAAAATAATTGCTTTTGCAAGAGCCTCTCTTGCAAGCTCTTGGTCGAAACCAGAAGCAGTAACAGCAATCGACCCAGTCGATGTGGAAGTACTCAATATAGATTGTCGAATGTCAACTTGACCATCCCTCTTCCTTAGACATCTTTTAATATGCTCATTTAAATGACTTGTGCCATTTCTAGTCTCCTCTCCAAGCAAAGCATCACAATAATTGCATTTAGTTTTTTCTTCACCGTTTATGGTTATCAATGTAAAATGATTCCATGTTGGAGATGTTAACTTTTTTCTTCTTCTTACTTTTAGGGGTAGTGATGGTACAGAAACAATATTATTAACATCGGTGGGAGGAGTGGGATTTGATTGTACCTCGAGTGATTGTAAATTATTCGCAATCACAGGTGTTGGATGAGAGCCACTATCACCAAAAGTGGTAGAATGTTGAGATTCACATGTTCTGGGGCTCTCTTCTGCCATATTCTACACATCAAGAAAACAAAATAAATCATAAGAGATTATTTTCAAAAGAAAATAAAAAAATACAGAAAAATCAAATAAACAAAGTCATATAAGACTTGAGGTTCGTTCCATGCTGGAGATATTAGATGTTAATGGTTGTCAGGCAAAACATGCTAGTTAATTAAGCAAGAATAAACAAGTTAGAGAAATCTCAGTAATTAGTGATGAACAAAAATCAGATCCAAAAATTGATAAAACTTTCATATTACACCACCATATGTATAGCAAAATACTCATATCATTGTAGAAATTTTACCAAACAACCAAAAACGAAATACAATTATGGCTATCAACTGTGTCCTAAAGTGCCACTAAAAAACAGAACAAATCCATTGGCATATTCCTAAAACAAACAATGATCAACATAGTAAAAAAATATCAAAATTGAATATGTAGTGGAAGTTCATTTAAACGTTTTGATAAGTTAATCAATAAAAGTTGACATTCCACATTTTGATAAAAGTTTCATTAAAAAACAAAACAAATTCAATGGCATACCCCTAAAACAAACAATGATCAGCAAGTGTTTAGCATTATTTGTTAATTAATCTCCCTCACACTCTTGTTTAGAGCGTAAAAGTTACCATTTTGCTTAGGCATCTTTTTTCCAGATTGACCTTTGAGTACTAAGGTTAGATGTTGTTTACCAAAATTGTCATTGACATGTACAATGAGTTTTATAGGCAAACATTAATCTAATAAGTATATTGCAACAAGTTACAAGGTGAACAACATCAGTTGATAAGCTTCTTCATGTACACAGCTATAATGTACATGCATCCATGAATGCTCTTCAACCGAACACTAAATTTTTAAAGAGTAGATTAACAAACCACCAAAATGAATCAAATTGATTCTTAAACAATGCATCACTCTCACGGATTGATATATTGATTCACTAATTAATAAGAGGTTTAATCAATGTTAATGAACTGTACAAATATTAGTGTTTCCAAAGTTCAAATACAAATAGGGCAAAATGTCATTTACAAGAATACAACACTAAAGGGTAAGATAGTAAATGGAAGGGAAGCAAAATTGGAATTTATTAACGTTAATGGTGATTTATTTATAAGTAAGTATTAATGGCAGGTAAAGATAAATAAAATATTTATTTTTCTTCACTTTCTATCTTTTCATTTTTTCTCCTCTTTATCTAACCCAAATCCTCCATTATAGGTGTTCGGGTGTCATCTTAAAACGCACACATAAATCCTACTCTTTCACATAAAAAAGCCAAAAAGGGAGATCAACAAGTGTTTGTGCCAAGGAAACAAAATTGCAACACTAAAAGCAAGCTCTCACCTGACATTAACAAATTTCTCAATGAACTTTTTTAGTGATCCAACAATACAAAAAATTCTCATTAGATCATAATCTAACTAAATGACTTTAGTCTCCTCAGTTTGAGCATTGTTTCTAGTTGAGTTAAGTAAAGACTACTTACCTAGATAAGTCTAAGAGACTAGTTCGCTCTTCCTGCGGCCCACTACAAAAAAAAAAGCCTTTACAGGACGTAGTCAAAATTGTCGTTGTAGACAACATTTCGTCGCCATAAATATTGGGCGACAACATATTAGTCACGCAAAGGTTGTCGCCACAGCTCTGTCTCACAAGCCTTTGCGCGACGAAAATAAATCTTCGACGCTACAAAATCCTTTTTGCACGACACCACAACTTTGTCTCACAAGTCTTTGCGCAAAGAAAATAAATCTTCATCGCTACAAAATCCTTTTTGCGCGACGACACCACAGCTCTATCTCGCAAGTCTTTGCGCGACGACGCCAAAGATCGTTGCAAAAGGGTCCGTCGCGTAATACTATTTTGCGCGACGCTAATTTCGTCGCAATGCAAGAAATAGAATTGTTCTTCGTGCAAAATATACTTACACGATTAACCATTTCGTCGCATTGAACTTTGTCGGCATAACTCAATCGTGACGATCCCTTTCGTCGCGTTAGACTTTGTCGGCTTAACGCAATGGTGACGAACCTTTCATCGCGCAAGATATTCTTTACGCGACAACAATATTCATCACTGTAATGTTGTCACACAGGTTCCGTCGATCCAAACACGCTTGATCTATTCTTATGCGACGAAAATTTTTGTCGCTTAAAATTCTGTTTAATAATTTTGAAATCTTTTAATTCAAATATTTATTTTAATTAAATTTGAAATATTTATTAATTGAATCGTCTCACGCATAGAAAGGTTTTGCTAATTTATTTAAATACTATTAACTTTACAAATTAATAATGTAAAATCATAATGTATCCATTACAAATTAAAATTTTTAAACCGTACTGTATAGTTACAAATTAAAAAAACACATCAGTACATTTTTTTAGGGATGTGGTGGCTGATGATGGTTTGTCGACAGTAGCGGGAGGCTCGACAAATTAATCCCCGACTGCTGGAGAGCCCCTAATAACATACTCCACCTAGTTGCCTCTTGTGCTTGTCGTTCCCCCTCCAGGGCCTCCCTCTCCGCCTCACGCGCTTTGGCAGCATTTAATTCATTCTGTAATTCCTCCACATTTGACTGTAATGATGAAACGATTCTGACTGACCGCTGCGAAGATGAAGATGAGGTGTTGACCTCACGAACTTTAGCTTTTCCCATCCCCCAAACAATCTTTCCGGGTCTTGGACCTAGCAATTCCAATGTCTCCGTCAAAATAAGTAATCATTATGCATCAGGATCGTCCATTGTGAGCTGTTCCAACGGAGTTCCCGGAGGATGCTGCGAGGCCACTCGCTCCATGTAGGCATCCCACCTCTCCACCATCGTTTCCTTGATTAAAAAATTATTAAAAATTAATAACTTTTAAAACAACAGAAGTGACAACATGCAAAAAAATGCAAAGAATAAAACTTACATGCAACTTCACGGCCACCTCATTGCCAGGTAGTGCATAAACATCCTTGAACATGTCGATTTCTGGGAATTTTGAACCCTCCTACAAAACATTGTTAAAATAGTAAACCAACTAATATAAACATTTAATTGAATGTATTGACTAAAAATAAAATAATGAAACATATGAGTTCACTTACTAGACATCGTTCCTCCACCCTGTAAGAGAAGGACAATGAACCAGAGTGATGTAAAATTTTCTTTTGACGTCGGTTCGCCTTATTCGCCTCAAATCTTTTCTGTATAATTATTCAAAATATATATTAAACATATGTATTATTACATATATAAAAATAAATATATTTATTTTAATTAAATAAAACGTTAATGCTTACCAGAAATGTGGGAGTTCGAAAATGATCGCACACCCACTCATCAAGCCTGTGCTCCAATTCGATTGGGGGTTGTGCCTTAGCACTATCCACATCAGAAAACGTTTGGAAGTATCGATGGAAATCATGCTTCCAATTCCTGTATCGATCCACGCACGTACCGGTGATATATTCATGAATGTTTGGATCATTCATGTCAAACTCAAAGTTAACCTGAAATTTTAAATAATATTTATTAGAGAATATTAAGGCCCAAAGAGATAAGTTATACCAAATCATGTAAAAATACAAGCATAAACATGCAAAACCTTCAAAAATTTCTGCATTATAAAGATTTTAATTATTAAAGGTTGAGATGAATGGCTAAAACTTACTATGAACGCGTCCAACACCTCGGCCTGCGTCTCGGGCTTGACCTCACTCCAAGATGAGGATGTCATCGGACAATGGTCGCGAATGATTGCACCGATGTCATCATGCACCAACAAGCTATTAATCTTCGTCGATTGCGAGCGACGATGACTAGGATCCCACACTACGGGAATGCGTGTGTTAGTGGTTCGTGTGATCCTTTGGGATTTTAGTTGTCTACAGGGCCCCCTCGTTTTCTTTGCTGTTGTAAAAAAAAAAAAAATCAATTTGCCGAATATGATGAGGAAAACTTAAGTTTATTACCTCTAGGGAGCTCTCCATCTCCTTGGGGGGAGGGGTTTACATCCCCGATCATGGTTACAGTCTCGAGTGCAATCTCAGGAGCCGCTGATAAACAGTTTGTTTGTCTGGCGCTTCGTCGAGTGAGAACTTGAGGAACTAATCCAGACGATGAAGATTGATCAACTACCGGAACATTTGATCCATGTGCTGGTGGAGTACTGATAGAAGCAGCCCTTGTAGCGGGAGCATTAATGGCGGAATGAGCTACGTTGGGCGGAGGAGCGGCGACCGAACTACTATCAGCAACAATTACAGACCTACGTTTTCTTGTAATCAAAGAAGCCATCTGAACCAAAATAACAAAAAAAAAATAGATGCAATCAGTGGAAGATCATATAAAACAATACATTAACTATACAATGTATAATGAAGGAGAAAACTTGAATTTCATAAGGTTCGGGAAGAAAACTGGATAAATGGGGAAGAAGAACAAAAAAAATTTGAATTTCAGGGTTAACAAATTGGTTTTTCCCCTATTTTTACAGTGTGCAAGACAAAGTATAGTCCCCTGTTTTCATTAAATAATGTCGATGCAGCTCCTCATAATAAAAAGGCTTATACGGCTATACCTATTCATTATAATCGACCACAAGATAGATACATGAGATGAGTTTTGATAATAACTCTGTCTGACACTCCAAACTTAGCAATAAAGTAGACATGAGCACCCAAAGATTTTAAAGTTAGCATAACTAAGACCAATCCATAGAATGTTATAATTGTACTTAGACTAATTGTCGTATCCCTCGGGTAAATTCTCTCCACCTTTTTACTTTACCTATAAAATGTTAGAATGACAGGCACTCTATCGACATTCAAGGCAGTAACCAATCTATCGCCAAACCTAAATAAATATGATCTTCATATATCTAGTAATATCGTAATACTGAAGTTTTGATCAGAAGTCAAACCAAGAAAGAAAACTATGGAATTGCAGAAAAATTCTGAAAATTATGAGTGGAAACATTGTCCCTGAACTTCAAGTTTTATGATTGATGTTTGAATACTTTTTCTTTTTTTCTGAGCATTTTTCTGCGTTTTGAGACGTCCTTCCGACACCTGGTAAACAAATGGGACGCCTCCAACCCCAAATAAGAAATGTAACAGTTGCAGAATCTCAAATCGCAATAACATATGGCTTAACAGTTTTAAGGGAACAATCTACTGCCAGACTCCGAAAACAATAAATATATATGACCTGAAGTAAACTTTCCCATTTTCTTGTTCTCAGCATTCTCTAGCTCTCCCTCTATGGCAAGGCAAGACTATGAATATCAGCATTTTGGGAAAGTGAACCGTTCTAAACAACGTCATTAAACGAAAATGTGTCAAGTGCGTAACAGCAGGATCTATAGCTTCAAACACTGATCCAAGGTATTACCTCCATATGTTTATTGCAACTGGAAAGTGAGCCCTTCTTAAGAACTGTCATTAATCTAATTTTCTTGTCATTCGATATTTAACTGCAAAACATATGTAACTGTCTAATTGTTCTATTGTTTCTACGTAGATAACTCTATCAGTTAGCCAAATACCCATTTTTAGACCATTTCCTGATATAGGCATTGAAAGCAATGATTTCATCTCCATTCCCACAGTAGACTCTACAGAGCATTCTAATCCAGTTGACAACGGCATATATATATATGGTCAACTTACACTGCTTTCGTTTTTTGTTTCTTTAATCTCATGATTAAGGTAAGGATTTACGTTTTTTGTTTCTTTATTTTACTTTTCGAATATTATAGACAGAACTACTCAATAAACTGAGAAGATTCAAATCAATAATAGGGTACAATATTCATGACAAAAGGAGAATTTGGTGTGACTGAGTCAAAAAGAAAATAATTAAACTAATTTGCATCTCATATTTTACAATGAACTCTATTTTTTTTAGCTCAATAAATATATGGAACATCTTGGGCACTTTCTTCTACAAATTAGAGCTTCAAAACCATGTAACTGTGCAAAACATCATAATATGAAAGCGAAGACAAAACATACTATCTGCAAAAGTAAAAACCTTAACCTTAAACCTCGTAACTTATCTACAAAGTTTTTTCTGGTTTCTTTCTTGGGTACTGCTTCAAGAGTCACAAAGACATTCCAAGTTGTCGATCTCAAAGATAAAATAAATTGCAGGTGGCCACTGGCACTTGTAAAAAAAAAAAACTTGGACAATAAATATTTTTGGATCTGAATGACTCTAGGAGTAGAGTTTGAAACAGAAAAGCTTTCCCAAGTTTTAAAAGAACAATTGATGACTCCGAGGACTAAAGAGAAACATGAAACATATTAAGTCACCTACAACCTAAATTCTCCAGCAAGAATTGAACTTTGTATTGTTAAACAAGAAAAAGAAACAGCAAGAACAAACAAACTCAGAGATCTTACCTTCTCTGCCAAGAGAGAAACTCAGAGATCGATGAGAAGCAATCACAAACTCAGATATCTGAGTTCAAAGAAGCAATCACGAACCCAGATGAACTCAGAGAAGCAATCGATTTTGAACTCAGAGAAACAATCGATTTTGAACTCAGATGAACTCAGAGAAGCAATCGATTTTGCATCTGCTGTGATTTGGGGACGACAGAGTGAGAGGAGACGTGGGTTTGAGTTTTGATAAAATGGGTTTGAGTTTGCGCGACGAAGCCTTCATCGCTATATATCAGAGAATTCGTCGCGCCAGTATTCAAAATTTCACCCCAATTTTTTTTGCCGCCAGAAACATGCACCGGGTTTTTAAGGGGGGAACGTTTTGTGCGACGAAATATTCTAATCTCGTCGCACAAACATCACATTTGTTTATTTTAGAGAAATTTTTTATATCATTATTTAATTAATTAATTGAACTTCGACATTCATTTAACAAATTTATGGTAAAAAATTCATAGTACATTAACAAATTTAATTAAATGAACTAACAAAATACATAATATTATTAACATCTTGTAAACGACCTAACAAATTATATTCCTTCAAATGTATTTAATCTGAATCAGTAGAGTAATCACTTTCGACTTCTTCTTCAAATTCATCTGACATGGTTGCCTCAAATTCTCCTAAAACTCCATCTTTTGCAGGTGATATCTCAACATCATAATCATCATCAATCGGAGGAAGTTCGACAAATAACTCAAATGGCTTTTGGATAATGGGAATGCTTGAAGATGAATTCTCTTGATCAGCGGTGTCGTCATCACTGTGGTCATCAGAAGCCTTTTCAGGAATGTCCCATATACTTCTGTGTTGGATCGTCTGGACTACTTTCCATCCACCACCGGCTTTAGGATCATCTAGATAAAAAATTTGTTTTGCCATAGTTGCCAAAATAAAAGGATCATGCTCGTACCAAAGTGTGTTTGTGTTCACACTTACTAGACCATATTCTCGTTTAATACTCCCGACTTTATGTGGGTTTGTATCAAACCAACGACACTTGAATAAAATCACCTGGCAACGGTCTTTGTATAGTAATTGAATTACAGATGTCAATTTACCATAGAAATCAACATCGGTGGTGTCGCCGTCTCCGCCAGGTACTATTACGCCGCTATTTTGAGTGTTCAAATTGTTGTCTCGCTCGATAACCAGGAACTTAACACCATTCACATAACAACCTAAAAATGTTTCAGATCGAATAGGACCTCTCGCCAGTTTTGATAATTCTTCATCGTAAAGAGCCGAATTTACTTCCTTCAATTGTAACATCTATTAAAAGAAAATTTATATATATTCAAAATATGTTGAATACCAATTATAAAAAAAATGCAATATTATCAAATTTTCTTATAGTTATCAACTTACGTGTTTGCGAAACCATTCAGGAAACAATTGACGGTGCTTCTCGACCCGTAAATGTGGAGGATACTTACGCCTAATTAGTTCTTCATGCTCGTCCAAAAATGGCAAGGCCTCGTCACAATTGTTGAGTATGAACCAATGCGCAACTTTCATGTCGTTATCGCTAAACTGATCATTTGTTGGTGGCACGCCAAACGGTCGTGCGAGTTCCGCAAAAATAGAAAGTGTCTCACTTCTAGTACCACCGTCATTATTTCGTTGAGTTCGGTTGAAGGACGTCTCAACATTATGGAGATACATTGCACAATAAGTAAGTGATTCATTTGCAATATATGCCTCCACTATGGATCCTTCGGGTCTTGCCCTGTTCCGTACGTACCTTTTGTATGTGCCTAGTATTCTACAAAACACTTATTCGACATATGATGTTTCACTTTGCAATGCATCAACTCCACAATGGCAGTAAGCAGGGAGAACTCTGTGCAACCGGGGTATAATGCTTGTTGGGCTTGTTTCAACAGTCTTTCATAGTTTTCTAACTCTTCACTTTGCAGCATGTTGGGAGGTACGGTATCTCCTACCATATCATCAATGCCATCTTCGTTCATCGATGCATATGGATAAGCGTCATTTATTATACCTATAACTTGGTCATTATCATTCATGAACGTTTCTTCAATGTGCGGCACAAGTGGCTGGGAATTCGATGAAGTCGAACCAAATTCTCGTTGCTCCCCATGATAAATTCACCTCGTATAATTCTGAATCATCCCATACCTCGCCAAATGATATCGAACCATATTGAATGTCAGCCACAAACAATTGTTACAACATTGACATGGACATTTGATATGATTCGTCGTACCAGTGACATGTACCCTTGCAAACTCAATGAAGCTCTCAATCCCATTTAAATATTCATCACAGCATTTGTCCTGATTTTGTATCCACTATCTTTTCATTACGCCTGTTTTCAGTTTATAAACAAAACATGAGAATTCAAGAGAGTTAACGACACTAATGCGATTAGGTTTCTATGTGGAAAATTTTCAGCAGCATCTCAATTACAATTCTTCAAGTGGACGATGTAGATATTATTAATTAATAAATATCTAGTATGCACTCGAAAAACAATGTGAGACACTCCCAAAAATCCACATGATAGCAACCTAATTTCATGAAATTTCAAAAAATAAAAAAAAATTAGCAATTTCCTCACCATTCTCCAAGTGAAAGATAAAGACGATTGGAGGTGTGGCCGGCGCCGGCGATGCAAAGAGAAGACGAAGCCTAATTAAGAACTGGAAGCTTGGAGTATATAGTGAGAGAAATCAATCGAGCAGAGAAAAAAATAAAATGAGAGAAGAAAATAGTGAAAAACGCAGATCTGATTATTCTAATTCGTGGAGAAGATGAACAGGTCAGAGCTTGTGCGACGACACCGTTCGTCGCCCTGGGATGTTTTAGGCGATGAACCTGCTCACTTTACGCAATGAATCTTGGTTGTGAATACTTTATGCGACGAAGGTTTTCAGTCCGTCGCTTGGTCGTTCAAAGTGGCCGACACATAGCAATAGGTATTTTAGGGCGACAAAATATTTCGGTTGAAGCGACGAAGGCTTGCTGTTCGTCGCGTAAGATATTTGTAGACGAAGGTTTCCTGTTCGTCGCGTAAGATATTTGATGCGACGAAGGTTTCCAGTTCGTCGCGTAAGATATTTGATGCGACGACGGTTTCCAGGTCGTCGCGTAAGATATTTTTATGCGACCAAACAGTGTGTCGCCCGAAGATATTCAAGTTGATCGTTCAAAGTGGTCGACACGTAGCCCTAGGTATTTTAGGGTGACAAAATATGTGGTTTTAAGCAACGACATGTTGTCGCATATTAGGAATGTGGCGAAGGCTTTAACTTCGTCGCGAAAGAGGTTTTGACGCGACGAAACAGTTCATCGCGTTAAGTAGTTAGCTATTTTTTGTAATTGCGTGATGAAATTAAATATGTCATCGCGCCAGGATAATGTTGAGCGACAAAAGTTCCCTTGTCGCGCTACGAGTCATCGCAAAAGGGGATTTTTTTAGTAGTGGCCATGCATAAATCTAAATAGAGTTAGGCCTCCCCTAGTAGGGTCCCAATAAGTAGAAGTTCTCTTTTTGGCCCGCAAGGAACCCGGATGCAAGCAAGGAGAATATGGATGTCTTTCGAGAATATGAAATAAACCATGCCTTTTCTAGAAACAAAAATATCATAAACAAACCAGTCGAATCCCTTTTAGAAACTACAAACTAAATCTGAGAGCATGATCAACTATACTGAGGTAAATCTTAATAGATTCAGACACAATCAACCCATCATTTTCTGTCTAAGACCTTCTCCTCCATAAGAGAAGATCTTAAAAAAGCCTTGAGCTTATAAATAAAACAAAAAACAAATCAGTCCCCACTTAATAAGCTCTTTTGTAGATCAGTGAAACAATGGTTACCTGTGTAGATCAGTGAAGCAATGGTCTATCTTGTTCCTGATGACATGTCTTCTTCCACTTGCATCTATTTTCAAGAAGAGAAAAACCCTCAATTTCACTGCAAAGAAGATTTGAAAATGAATGAAGATTTGAAACAAAGAAGATGAAATACAGAGAGACATAAAAGAGGAGAGTACCTGAATACCTGAGATGGAGGGACATCGTTGTGCTTTCCGTCGAATCGAGCTTGGTTCAGCGTTGAGAAGAATCAGAAGAGCTGCAGGGAGGGAGCAGGGTTGAGCGACTGAGTGTTGAGTGTCGATTGTCGAGCTTGGTTGACAGGTTGAGCATTGAGCTTGGTTGAGCAACGAGCGTCGAGCGTTGAGCGACTGTGAGTCTGTCGCTATGAGAGCTGAGAGGCTTCGATTTTGAGTGAGAATGTGAGATGAGAGTGAGAGATTGGATATACGGTTTATTTTCCTTTATATAGTCCAAGGGTACTTTAGTAATTTCACCGATTAAACGGATATCCGTGGGGCGGATATGGCTAAATCCGTATTCACCCCGAATAATAAACGAATACAGTTTGGATATCCGTATCCGCCCCAACATCCATACACCCTTACCAAATTCGCTCCAAACGGGGTGAGTGGGGCGGATATCCGTGAAAATCCGCCCCACTGCCATCCTTAGGAGAAGCATCGTCTTTGTAATAGTTATATTGTAGTTCAAAAACATGGTATGCCCAAACCGGTGTGGAGTCTGTGTAAGCGGACAAACAACTTCCTATATTTCATGTACCTGTATTTCAAGATTACATGAGAAGTTCGTGAGCACCAAGTTTCACCAAAACATGTATAGCGTGCATCTTTTGTGAATCAAGTCCAATATTCCCAAGCCCACTTGTACGGAGTATTGGATAAATAGAAATATGTTCCATAGAGTATTAACCTTCTTAGAACTCACACCACCACTTGGATGTCTATATATACGGATTGAACACGTGTACGAGCCAACAATAGCTCCACCATATCTTATTTTTCTTCCTCTCTCACATAATAAACTTCCTCAGTTAAGACAAAACCAATTTCTTTACTAGCAAAGATTTGATCTCATTTTTCTACAACATCGTCTTGCAAATGAAGAAACACGCGATTTTCTTTAGCAATCTCATCCAACTTAATATGAGATGAAGGAAAGTAAGAATAAAAGTTGCCAACAATGACTAGAAGCCTATTAAGCTTGTTGTGTAATATTTTTCCAATAGTAGATCTATAGACAAAAGTAGGACTCTTGACTTGATATGGCGAACATTGCTTTCAACAATTTTAGCCAGCCTTGTTTGCTAACTTTTTGATGTAAGAGGATTTGAGTCAAATGATGCCGAGCTGTCAGATACACGTTGTTGGCGTTGAGATACCTTGAGTTAGCAGATCAACGCAAAGATGACAGGAAATCTTGATTTTTTCCTAATTGGGGCAGTTTTGGGTGCGTTTCGGCTATACAACGATGGTCCTTATGAACTAATTGTTTTACACTTCTTACTTGGTGTAGCTTGTTACATGGGATTTGGTTCGATTCAAAACTTCCTATCAATGTTTCAATGGGGTGTTGTAGTGGATAGGGAGCAGATCAAATTTTGGCCATAACTTTGGCTACGGGTATCGAAATTGCGCATATGACCCCAATTCGGAAAGCTCTTGGCAGCGCGCACATTGTGGCCACCCTACTACGCTCGGTGCACATCTTTTCAAGGCCAAAATCGACTGTTTTCCCTTCCAAATCCACAATTTTAGAAGTTTTTTCCCTTTTAGGGTAATATTTCTTTTATCGTTTAGGACGTGATTCTGAACCCGATTTGGGCCAGATTTTGGAAAATTATTTCTTTTATTACGTATTTCGTTTTAGCATGATTATTGGGATTTTTCTATTTTTATTAAAATTCTAATAATGACGAATTTTAGCTATAAAGCTCGACTTGTTGGCTGATTTTAGAGATACTTTTGATTTGAATAATTTTAATTGAACATCAGAGTTGTTTCTCTGTGTTTTTGGTGAATCTCTTGTGTCTTTTCCTTGTGATTTCTCTGTTGAAACTAGCTTGCAGGATAATCGTTAATCTGTCTGACTTCAGTTGATATCAGAGCTTCAGCATCTTCTTGGGGTGAGATTTCATTCGTTTTCATGGTTGGTGGTCGAGGTCGTGGTCGTCGTGAGCATGTTTTGAACGAGGAAGTCCCACACCATGATCGTAACGTTCAAGATGTGATGACTAAGGATTTACAGATGCAAGTTGCAGAGTTAACCCGGCGTCTAACGGCGCAGAATTTTGGTGATCATGAGATGGAAGATCACGATTTTGATTCCAATTTCGAAAATTCGTATCACAATCATGCTTGATTCTGGGAGCACCGTGTTCGGGAGGATCGTCATGGAGACCTCGGTTTCAGAGTGGATCTGCCTGAGTTTTCTGGTACGTTACAAGCCGAAGGATTCGTAGATTGGTTTAATGAAGTAGAGCGTATTTTTTAGTATAAGGAAATTTCAGATCATGTCAAAGTGAAATTGGTCGCCATCATACTCAAAGGCAGAGCATCTGCATGGTGGGAGCAGTTGAGGCGATCACGAGACAGGCAGGGCAAGGCCAAGATCACTAATTGGGAGAGAATGAAGAAGAAGATGAAGGGTCGCTTCCTTCCTTTCGACTACACTCAAACTTTGTTTCAGCGACTTCATTCGTTGAGGCAAGGCACGAGATCGTTGATGATTACATGGAGGAGTTCGATCAATTGATAGCCCGTAATGACTTATCTGAGACAAAAGAGTAGATGTTGGCACGGTATTTGGGTGGATTACGACAGCCCCTCCAGGATGTGCTCAGCCTTCACTCGCTGTGGACCATTTCTGAAGCATACCAGCGTGCACTTGCGGTGGAAAAACAACATAACAGGAGGCCTATGATCAGAAGTGATCAAAGCAGTCAGCTAGTTTGCCCTCAAGAATCTCGTTCTACCCAGCAGCCACCGCAGGGTAACTCTAACTCAAATATTAGATGTTACAGATGTGGTGAATAGAGACATAGAGCGATTGAGTGTAGAAAGCTTGCTATTCAGAAGGGCAACAATCTCCTGATTGAGGAAGATGTGGTAGACGAAACTGATGAGCTTTGAGAGCCTGTGTATGATGATGATGAAGATGGAAATGTGTTGTATGGAGATGGCCATGAGACTCTGGTTGTTCGTAAGAGCCTACTGACTCCCACGAGCAATTCAGGGGACGATTGGTTGAGAACCAATATTTTCACACGACCTGCACAATTGCAGATAAAGTCTGCAAGATGATCATTGACAGTGGCAGTTGTGAGAACATAGTGTCTGAAGAGGCTGTCCAGAATTTGCAGTTGAAGACAGATCGTCATCCCAAGCCATACAAATTGTCGTGGCTAAATAAAGGCAGTGAGGTAACAGTAGATAGGCGATGCCTAATGTCTTTTCAATCGGTAGGAAATATTTTGATAATGCTTGGTGTGATGTCGTGTCTATGGATGCTTTTCATATATAGTTAGGTAGACCTTGACAATATGATCACAGGGAGTTCATTCTTATCACTGATCATGAGGCCCTAAAGTACATCAATGACTAACACAAGTTGAGTAGACGACATGCCAAGTGGGTGGCGTACTTGCAGGAGTTCACGTTTGTGTTGAGGCACCAAGCAGGGAGTCTGAACCGTGTCACAGATGCACTGAGCCATCGTACGTTACTCCTCACCACCATGAGCACTAGAGTTGCAGGATTTGAGGCTTTCTTTGATATTATGCTGCAGATCCTTCATTTGGGGGGATAATTCAGGAGGTAACTTATGGTCAACGACATGACTTTATTTTGCATAATGGTTATCTGTTTCGTGGATTACAGTTGTGCATTTCAGATTGTTCACTAAGGCAACAGATTATTCGTGAACTTCATAATGAGGATCACTTTGGGCTAGATAAGACGTTGGCCTTGATCTCTTCTAACTATTATTGGCCCAAATTGGCCAGTGATATGGCTCATTATGTGGAGCGTTGTTATGTGTGTCAGCGGTCCAAGAGAGTTCTCACTAATGCAGGCCTGTACACACTTTCACCTGTACCTAAAGCCCCTTAGTTTGGTGTCAATATGGACTTTATGTTGGGCATACCCTGTACCCAATGGGCTTTGGATTTTATTTTGGTTGTGGTTGACAAGTTTTCCAAGATGGCGCGCCTATTTTGTAGCTTGCATAAAAACAATGGATGTTGTACGGATCACCCATCTTTACTTCAAGGAGATTGTGCGTTTACATGGTGTTCCCCGATCCATTACTTCAGATCATGACACCAAATTCATGAGTCATTTCTGGAGGAGTTTTGGGATAAACTGGGGATGAAATTGAATTTTAGCAGCGCCTACCACCCCCAGACCGATGGTCAGACCGAGGTAGTGAACCGGAGTTTGGGAAACCTTTTGAGGAGTTTGGTAGGAACTAAACCGAAGCAGTGGGATTTGACGTTACCTCAAGCAAAATTTGCCTATAACAGGTCGAAGAACAGAAGCACATGAATGAACCCATTTGAGATTGTCTATGGTCAGAATCCATCTGGGGTGCTTGACTTAGACCCTATTCCACGTGTGGGTCATTCGAGTCACAAGGCAGATGCGATGGCAGAACATCTTCGGGGTATCCATGAGTAGGTGAAGCTGGTCATTCACAAGAGTAATTCCAAGCACAAGGTTCAAGCCGACAGTCACCGTTGTCAGGTACTTTTTTATGTTGGTGATTTTGTTTGGGCAGTATTAATCTATGATCGTTTTCCTGTTGGAGAATATAATAAGCTTAAGGAGCGGAAGATTAGACCCTGTGAGATCCTGTAGAAGATCAATGATAACGCCTACAGACTGTGCCTCCCCAGTCATTTGCGAACTTCTGATGTCTTTAATGTAAAACACATGAGTCCTTGTTTTGTGGATTCTGGTGAAGCTATTGTTAACTCGAGGACGAGTTATTTCCAACCCGGGGCGACTGATGCAGGAGGATCCGAGTCAGATGATGCTGAGTTGTCAGATAGCACATTGTTGGCACTGAGATACCTTGAGTTGGTAGATTAGCGCAAAGATGGTAGAAAATCGTGATATTTTCCTAATTGGGGGCAGTTTTGGGTGTGTTTTAGTATTTTGGCCATAACTTTAGCTATGAGTATCAAAATCGCGCATATGACCCCAATTCGGAAAGCCCTTGGCGGTGCGCACGTTGTGGCCACCCAGCTACACTTAGTGCACATTTTTTCAAGGCCAAAATCCACTGGTTTCCCTTCCAAATCCACAATTTTAGTAGTTTTTTTCCCTTTTATGGTAATATTTCTTTTATCGTTTAGGACGTGATTCTGAAACAGATTTGGGCTAGATTTTTGCAGATTATTTTTTTTATTACGTATTTCGTTTTAGCATGATTATTGGGATTTTTCTATTTTTGATAAAATTCTAATCATGGGTTTTAGCAATAAAGCCTGACTTGTGGGCTGATTTTAGAGATACTTTTGATTTGAATAATTTTAATTAAACATCAGAGTTGTTTCTCTGTGTTTTAGGCGAATCTCTTGTGTCTTTTCCTTGTGAATTGTCTGTTGAAACTAGCTTGCAGGATAATCGCTATTCTGTCTGGCTTCACTTTTTTTTTTTTTTTTTTTTTACATTTCTACTCATTTTATAGATAGTGTTTGTGGTTGTGTTTTAAAGAGAATGAGTAAAAATTGTAAAAACACACAAAAAAAAAAGTTAGCAAACATGACTGGCTAGACTTACTCCACTGCTTTTGAAAAATCAGAATTTTGTTGATTGCTTTTGTTTTTGTTAAGGAAAAAGAACAAGATTTTATTTCATCATAAGATTTGTTACATATACTTTAGGAAAAGAAAATTTTCCTAAAAAAAAGTTTTGCCTAATTTGAATGATCAAAATACAATCTGATATGTGTTCTAAGCATATTGACTGAAACTAGATATTAAAATGAGTGTGATAAGAAAGAGGAGCTTATTGACATTTTATTTTACATACTGTTACTGATGGGAGAATGGCTCAAGTACTATTAGCATTCAGTTCACCTCTAAAACTTGTATGGACATGGGCATACATAGACTTGCGAGTTCTCTGTTTCCATCACCAGGGGCGGATCTAGGATTGCAGACAAAGGGGGGCAAAAAATTTATAGATAATTTAATTTCTAAAATAAATAGATAAATATGATTAAAATAGAGTTTTAAAAGTGTTACAAGATAAACATACATACTGAGTCAATGTAGATGCGCTGTAGATTTAGGTAAAAGCTCTCTGCGGGTTTTCATGTTCTGGTAATGCTGCATAATCACCTCATCATCGATGCCATTAAATATATCTTTCTCAACATATGTAATCAAACTATCTGTCATCCACTGAAAGAGAAGAAACCTTACCAAATATTAAAAACTTGAGATAATGGCCTTTTTAGCAGATGAAATTAAATACTCACTTAAGCTTTAAGGATCAAATACTCACTTTGTCAAAGCCTAAACAAATAAAAAAATAAAATTAAATTAAAAATCAAATATGAAATATTCCTGTATAAAGATAAGATAATAAATTAGATGCTCTCATTAAAGCTTTAACAAATATGAAATAGAAAAAAAAAAATTTACCCTTTATTTGATTGATTAAAATAATATTTTAAATAATTTTAAAAATAACCAATCTTTCATAATTTCATTCATCTATATCTCATTTCTCTGTTTTTATCAAACCCTTTTCATTCATCTGTATCTCATTTCTCTGATCTGTATCTCATTTCTGTGTTTTTATCAAACCCACCTCAAGCCTCATTTCTCTTTTTTATCAAACCAAACCCACAGCCACACTCAAGTCAAGCCTCACTTCACACTTCTTCCTCTCGCTCAAACGAGGTCTTCTTCACCTCACTCAAACAGAAAGCTCAGTGAGATGGAAGTCAAGCTCACTCAAACAGAAAAGCTCAGTGAGATGGAACTCAAACAGAAAGCTCAAACGAGGTCTTCTTCACTCTTCATCATCTCACTCGAAAGCTCAAGCTTCACTCTTCATCATCTCACTCGAACTCAGTCTTCTTCATCTCAGTCAAGCTCAAGCTCACTCTTCTTCATCTCAGATCAGTCAAGCTCACTCTGCATCTCACTCACTCAGTCAAGCTCACTCTTCTTCATCAGAAAGATCAAGAGATCAAGAGATCGAGGAGATCAAGAAATCGGAAGAGTTTGTCTGATGAAGAGCTTTCTTCTTCATCAGACTCGGTGAGATGGAAGTGTTTGCTTTCTTCTTCATCAGACTCAGTGAGATCGAGAGATCAGACTCAGTGACAGACTCAGTGGGATCGAAGAGTTTGCTTTCTTCTTCATCAGACTCAGAAAGATCAGACTCAAGAGTCAAAGAGATCAAGAGATCAGACTCAGAGTCAGAGAGATCAGACTCGGAGAGATCAAGGACTTTGCTTTCTTCTTCATCAGACTCAGTCAGATCCCTCTTTGATCTCTCTGAGATCCCTCTTTGATGTCTCTGAGATCGATCTCGCTCTGATCTCTCTGAGATCGATCTCGCTCAGATCTCTCTGAACTCGCTCAGATCTCTCTGAACTCGCTCAGATCTCTCTGATCTTGCTCACATCTCTGAGATCCTGCTATGATCTCTCTGATCTTTCTCGGATCTTTCTCTAATCTTCTTGTTTCAATTTTGGATCGCCAAAGAGGGAGACAGATACCAAGGTAGGAAAAGATGTTAAAGCTTAAGATTATTTTGTTGTTGTCCTGTTGATTTTATTTAGAATACATAATCAAACAAACTCACCTTGTTTTGCAGGGATGGAGAAGAAGTTATTGTTGAGGACCGAAGGCGTGGAGGCGGAGATTAGAGGCGGCGAATCAATTTTTTTCGTTCAATTGTGATACGAGATTTGTTATTGTAATTCTTAGTTTTATAAGAGGGGCAAGATGGAATTTTTAAGGGGGGCAAAGGATGAAATTGTATATGCTCTGATAGAGTTTTTTCAAAACCTAAGGGGGTCAATTGACCCCCTTACCCAAGCTGTAGATCCGCCCCTGTCCATCACCAAGATGTATTTACGGACTTTATGATTGTAGAGTTACAGTTGCTTTCCCATAGAAGTTGAATTGTTGTGATGAGCTTTCTCTGAGTGGGCTGACATTTCTGAACCCTCCACGAAGCCATATCAGCATTCTTGGATCCACTGGGGTGACTATCTCTAACCTAAATATAAGAGCCCCAAGTGACAGTCCCCACTGATGGCATTGACATCTCTACTTCTAACAATGTTATAATCCAGGACTCTTTCATTGGCACTGGTAAAATTTTCGCAATTATACAACAGTTACTTGTAAGTTAAGTTTTGTTCACATATTTTCTTCTAATAATGGTCTTCATATAGGTGATGATTGTATCGCGATTTGTAATGGTATGTCACTTCTGAAGATTACCAATGTATTTTGCGGACAGTCATGGTATAAGGTGAGTTCGCGTACAATAGTACGTACGTAGTTTTTTTTTATCTGATACACCAGAGTAAAAGGGGGGAAATGTCTGACATTTTATCAAATTTTAGTGAGAGTTCTATACTTTTATTCATTCAATTTCTCCATGTAGCTAGTGTTGGTAGTTTGGGGGACCATGTGAAAAATTGTACTTTCACTCAGACTACAAATGGAGCAAGGATCAAGAGATGGCAGGTAAAAAAAAATTTCTCTATCAATTTATGTATTTATTCTTTGCATAATTAATAACATTTTGACTAGTTAGATTTATGTTTTAAACTTTTTGTTACATGGGGAGGTTCAGGGTATGCTCGAAATATCACATTCTAGCAAATTTCACTTAACGCTATTGAGAACCCTATCATTATTGATCAGTCTATTGCATTGATAGTGGTGGTTGTAAAAACCAAGTGAGTGATTTTGTTTTTATTTTATTTTTAGAATATAGAAATTATTCTAATTTGTCTCTTTTGTTAACACTGATACAGACCTCAAATGTCAAAGTGAACGATGTTTCATATGTCGGATTTCATGGAACTTCTGCAACAGACATTGCAATTAATCTGAGCTGCAGTAAGATCAATCGTTGCACAAACATTCTGATGACCGAGATCGGCATTAACTCAGTTAGTCGCAACAATAAGATTAACTCAACTTGTATCAATGCACAAGGAAAAGCTTTGTCTGTGACACCAAATGTGTTTTGTCTAGACTAATAAAATATATATTACAATTCATGGTGATGTTTTACTATTTATTACTGACTGAGACAAATTAAAGATTGGATATCAAAGATGACTATGATTTAAAATTGAAAAATATGTTGAGGGTTGAGATTCATTTCCTTTAAAGGCATGTTATAAATATAAAACATATAGAAAGGCAAAAAAAATTGAATAAATTGTAAAAAAAAAATTGGTTAAATATACATGTGGCGGAGAGCAAAAATATTGTGTTTTCTTTTTTCACATAATGATAATTATCATACCTATCCACGTAGTTGTCGGATTTTTGTAAACTTGGTATCATTAAAAATGCAAATTTGTAAATATTTCCAACAAAACCAATAATCAATACAAATATTTAAAATTTCAAAATATATATTTTATTATTAAAATATGGAAATATTATATTTTCATGCCTAATTATAGTATTTTCAAATAAACGGGCAGACATTTTAATGAACATTCAAACAAAGACCCTGAACATTCAATCGATTCTAATTTCAACCTAGTTATACTCTAAACAATTAGTATTTTTACTATAAAATAGGCTTGCACTTCAAAAAAATTAGTTTACATTCTAAAATATTTTTTTATGGAATTGATTGAGGGCAATGATAGATGGTGGTGAGGGTGTCAGTGCAAGATAATTAACAACAAAAAAAATTTATGTGGAGTGCCAACAATACAGATACTATCCTAGTATTTTGACAATACGGATGTGAATATCGGATAGCTCAAGTGATCTTGTTGGGAATCATTATGTCACCCATTTTTGTAAGTGAATGATTTAACAGTTACATAATTAATGAAATCCTTTTGTGAACAATCTCAAATACGTTGACGGTTTTATCCCCGTGGAAAGAATATGATAGAATTAAAGAATATATTGAATAAATAAACATTAAATTATAATAAAAGAAGCACTAACTGAAATAAAATAACAAGAATCGAAATAACTATGATAAAAGCTAACTGAAAACAAATAACAAAATATTATTCTTTCAATCATCAACTTCCAACAATGACAATCCCTTGCATTATTTATAATATTCCTAACTTATTTGACAGGTTAATTAACTTAACCATAATTAGTTAATAATGCTCTAACTACTATAATTCTGATATCTTACTAAATACGTCAAATTATTCTTAATATTAATATTGTTAAATAACCTCTCATAAAGCTTACATCAACATACCCGGGTTGAAGAAGCTTGTCCTCGAGCTTGAAGTCGAAGAAGTCAGACAAACACAAACAATCCACTTAGATAACACAAGGCATAGTGCATGAGTAGATGTCGACCTCGAACTTACATTTGTAGCTGTTTCTACCTCCAAAAATCAAATTAAGAACTTGGCTCAAAAAATAAAGTCCAATAGGAATCGTGAGCTTAAAGTGGATCCACTTCTCTATTTGAATGTTATGCACAAACTTGTCCTAAAAATGCATCAGAAAATTATCCCAAATCAGATATAAACACAGTCTCACGATGGTGCATGTCTTGTCAAGCGCTGGGAAATAACTTGACTGTTAAAGTTTGAATCATGTGGTGGTATCATGGTAATATGACAATGGAAAATAGTATCTTCCTCATCAAGAAAAGAATTTAAGTATTGTGATGGTATAAACAAATGTGTGGGGGGCATATAACTTGGTATCCCACAATCAACTATTTCACGAACTGAATTGCAATAATGGACGACCAACATGTAGAAGCAGCTTGTGGCAGTTCTAGCGATGGGGCATAACGGCGTTGGTTGTTGCAAAGGATGTACTGACACTGAGTGGCGAATCTGGTCCGAATAGAGTCCAAACAGGCATGGCTTCCTCAATTCCTCTTATATTGTAGGTTTTTGTGATTGTGGGGGTGGTGAAGGAGGGGGTGGTTGGCAGCTAGTTGACCTACCTGTTGGTGCAATGTTGTCTGGCATGGAGGGGGCGCAATCAGGGTAATTAACCATGTGTTGGGTTGTGTGCTGCCTCCTGCGGTGCTAAAAGAGGGGTCCTGTGGTCAGTGGCAGACCCACGATTTCACTCAGGGGTGAATTTACAAAGTAATATTTGTTGATAATAATAATTACTAAAATAACATTTTCAAAAAATTATCTAACTTTTTAGTGATAAATTTAAATATTTTTATTTACTTGTTTTTATCCATAAAGCAATGTATTGTATTTACTCACAAAATTTGGGAGAGGTGAAAGAGGAACTCACATCGCCAGTTTACAAAAAAAAATATCATCTAAAAATTGCAATCCAATCCATACATACGAAGAATCAAAATGAATGTCTAATAAGGACCCTTCAAAACACATACTATTTACCATATCTTCCAAACCATCATGTGAGAAATTCTAGTCCTTGCCCATTCAAAAATCATTTAACAAGTGCATTTTTATAATTTTTACGTTGTAATCTCATTTTCTGGAATTGTCGCACGATGATTTCATTTTCAATGGTATCCAAAACAACTCTTTCGATATGTCACCAAACAATCATTAACTCATTCATTCCTTAGGCGAATATTTACAATAAGATATACAACATTTTTTTTTTTGGCTTCAACCATCTTCTTAGCAACACCATCTATACCAAATATATTTTAAAATTCACTATTTGATCGCACATCCATGATATAAGTTTTCAGTTGATCTGAAATATCATCAGATCAATATCTGAAAAATCCTTTGGGTAAAATTAAGGCAAATCAACTTCTGGTCATCAGATGCTAAAAAGAAATTACTTGGACTTTAGCATATCATACACAAAAGTAACTTCATATTTACCTAGTCAAAATGTTAAGCTCTTGAAGCTGCATATCTATACACGTATAGAATAATTCAGTTTGATAGTGATGAAGATTTTTAACTACTTCATGTCTACATTGTTATAGCTCTTAAGGTACATAGTCATCATCCATTCGAGAAACAGTGATATTGTGTTTCCCACAAAATGAAGATACATCATTAGTGAGTAAATCTCATTCATTTTTTCTCATCATATGAAACATTTGCTTGGATACGTTGACGAGATCAATGGCATTTGCATTGTCTTGATATTTTCTTTGCAATGATTTGATAATCCATTGGTAATTCCTAATGCATTCTTCATCATATGTAAAATCAGGATAAAATAAAAACATTGCATTGATTCTTGCAAAGCACTAACTTCACCCCTTTGTTTTGAGTTGATGTCATCTACACCAAACAATCTTAAGTACATCTATCGTAAAGAAAACATCAGAATCAACTTTATTATTTTAGCATAATGAGAACCCGATCAAGTATCCCTAGCTCATTTGAGAGTTGTTAATTTTTTGGTTCATCATTTACTAGTTGGAATTCGTTACTATTGTGTTTCTCAATAAGTTCAATGTTTGTTCATCTCGAAGAATATCTTTGCGCTGGCATTAAACTCCCACAATATTCATTGTTGTGGAAACCAAGTTAAAAAATAATACAACCCGAGGATATTTTTGTGATATGTATAAGTGCTAGTTGAAGCTGATGCACAAAACAATGGACATAAAATGCAGATTGGTTTTCTTTCATAACTAATGCTTTAAGTCCGTTGAACTCACCTTGCATATTACTGACCCCATCATAACCTTGTCCATGCTCAAACTATACTTAAAAGGAATTTTTTTTATAGTGTCATATTCAATGAAATCATGGTTGTATCAAAAATGTGAGTTATACCTAAGAATCATCAATGACACACTTCTCTTTGTCCACAAAACGTAAAACAACTGTCATTTGCTCTTTGGTTGATATATCATGAGATTCATCAACCAGATTATGAATAATGCATCACCAAGATTTTCATGAATAAAGTCGGTGGTTTTAATCGCAACAGCATTTGTAATGTCTTTCTGATCTTTTGGTGCAATCAATTAGTGATTTTTAGGAGCATTTTTCAAAACAACTTTCTTTATGTCTTCATTATGATCAGTTATATACTCTAAAAGTTCAAGAAAGTTTCCCTAATTCTTTAAGTCTTCAAATTCATCATGACCACGAAAAGTCAGTCCTTGATAGTTGACACAAAAGAAACCATTTGCAATCAATTGAAACATTTGAATGGGTTTGATACTCAAATTTAGCTTGGTCTGATTGCTTTAAAAAAACGTTTTGACATGTTGCTTTTTGCTTCATCAAAATTTGACTCGTTGTATAAGTTTCTTAATGAGTCTTTTCCAAATGAGGGAGGTTTTTCATGTTTCTTCCAATTATAAAATCCTTCAACCACAAAAGTGTTACCACCACTTTACTCCCTGAAATTTGGTTTGAAGAAATAGCAATATAGACAAAAAGCAACATCTTTCTCTATGTTATACTCCAATCAATCCTTATGTTGATCGAACCAAACTACATTAAATTGCCTTATCCCACTTCCCATTTTCTTGTGTAAAAATTTGTGATTCTTAGGTTGACAAGGACTCGTTTGTAAATATGTTTTTATAATTATGTCTTGATCGTTAGGATGATAGTCTGAGATTCGAGGTCTTGATTCGGGATCTGTTGGGAGGTTTGACATATCGTAATCCACATGACTTGACTTTGAAATTGGATCTAACTTTCCACTTTCATTATTTTGTAGGCTAGGAAATGGTAACTCTAATGCATACTTTTTTTTCAGAAACTTGTCCATAGCTGAAAAAATAAATAGAGTATTAATTAAGTAAATAAAAAGAAAAATATGACTTTCAAACATTACTATCATGGGAAAACATACGAACTCTAACAAAACTATTATCAAAATTAAAAAATTGTTATTCTATTACTTTTTATATTTATTGTAAATTGTGTAGCTTGAAAACTTAATAAAACATCAAACTATGTCTACAATTTTTTTGTGTTGTCTTTTTTTTTAATCAATCAAACTTAAAAATAGAAACTGAAGGGAGAACAATACATAGCTAGTGACCAAAGGGGTCAACTAGTACCAAGGAAACAACTGAAAACATCTAATGATTTCTACCATTAAAACTGTAAATGATCATGATGAAGAGAATCATCAAAGTGCAAACCTTGGGATCTAGTTTCATGGATACTTCGTGTTCACAACTTGAGATTGTTCCCTTCTTTTTGACCCCAACAACCCCTCCAACAAAGCAAATTTAAACATTAGAAAATAACAATAAAATGCAAATGGAATTTTGTAGCTGAAAAAAATGAGGTTTTAATTTATATACCTGGACTGCTATAGATTGTTCTTGATGAAGTTAGATGCAATCCCATATCTTGAGTTAGTAGCTGACTCCATGGATAATTCTGAGGTTCTTTTTTAACATTACTCGGCGAAGAACTAACCAAACCAACTGAGATGTTGCACTAGTTCCCCACTAAAACACAATAAATAAATAAAAAGAAAAAAAAAACTCATTTCAGAAATATTAAAACACGCCCATAGTGTCAACTCTGGGAAAATTTCAATTGTCATTCATGTGTAAATTGAAACTACTACTATAGTTGTTAGTGATGGATAAGTGAAGTTAATTTCAATATAAACACTAACAGAGGGCAAATAAAATGTAGAAAAAAATAATCAACAAGGAATTATAATTATTGACTCCTAAGAATGTTAACTTCACATGGTACATACGAGTTCCTTTCATGAGAGCATTTAACATATATGCCATAATCTATGACTTTATTGATTAGGAGTAGGAGCATATTTTTTGAAAATTCAGTTGTCCTTTTGTGTGTTAAAGGTTATTGACAATATCACAATCTAGTAACTGATTCAAACATGTACAGTTCAGATTCGTCATGTGCCTTTATGAGCTACACATTGAAGCCTTATGGTAAAAACTTAAACTCTCTGTAACCCATTCTAATTCCATATTTTCAAGACTTTTCTCATTGTAAAATTTTGTCAAACCATATAAAATTTCAATTGAAATTTGATTGATATTCAAATACAAGTTTTCAACAAAATAAGAATTTTCTCATACTAAGCTCGGTCTAAATCAAACTTTTCGGATAAAAAGTACAAACAAGAAATATATTCACATTTTTCTATGAAAAAATAGATATTGGTTGATAGCTACATCTACGCAATCGACAATAAAAAGCAAACTATAGTTCATATGAGTAAAAAAAATTAAAACTACAGTATAAGTCAATTGCATAGCACAATAACAAAGGGATCAGTACACAAAGTACAAATCCATCTGTAACCTATAGTGGATCGAAAATATGATGTATTTCACAACAAAGATAAATCAACATCATAGAACCCAAAACACACACACACACAGAGTAAAAAAAAAAAATTAATCAAAACACACTGTATACATCCAAAAGTTAAAACTACAGTATAAGTCAATTACATAGCACAATAACAAAGGGATCAGTACACAAAGTACAAATCCATCTGTAACCTATAGTGGATCGAAAATATGATGTATTTCACAACAAAGATAAATCAACATCATACGACATTGCCAATGGTAGCTTGGTTGGATGGTTAAGGCTGTGGTGGTTTAACCCTCATGTATTGGGTTCTATACCCACCGGCGGCACGCTTGCCTTTCAAAAAAAAAAAAAAAACATCATACAACATTATCCATGCATCTAAAACCTAATTTTTATAGAAATCAAATTTGTGATTCGCAAGTAACAAATTTGGCGAGTGACATAATTTCAAACAAAGAGAAAATCTATTGAACTGAAATCAAAGAATAGTAAAATGATTGACTCACCAGATTGTTAGATTCAATGCCAAAGCAAGGAGCTTGATCTACAAAGAAGCGTAGTTGTCAACAATTCAAACCATCCGACAATTTATCAAGTAGAGAGATCAACTCAACAACCCTTGTTTGTGGCCAAGGTCGTGGTACTTGGTAGAGATGGAGATGGTGATGAGAGATTGTAGATGTAGAGATGGAGATGGAGATCAAGAAGGACATATGGTGACGAGAGATTGTAGAAATGGAGGAGAGATGAGAGTTGCAAAGAGTGATGATGAAGATGGTTTAGGAGGGAATTGAATTGAATTGAATTGAATTGAATTGTTGAATTGAATTCCATCAAATCTATGATGGGGAGGAACAACAAGTATATCAGATTCCTTGGCTGAAACAAAATACAGTTTGGATGCTGCTCTAACTCAACATCCAGACATTGTGCCTGAACTGCATCAGCTTGAGATTGGGGTGGAGAATGTCAAAGAAAAAGAAACCAGTAAACTAGAGGAACCAATTGAAGAGTCAGATGAAAATCATAATTCTCATTTTCCCTCACACCTCCAATCTATTCTCTCATCTCTCTGTTTTTTTTTCCATCACCCTCGCAGATGACTCCGCAAGGATGGGAGTTCCCCACTCGAGACAACTTATGCGGGGAAAAAATTTGGCCCTCATGCAGGCTCCCAAGAATGAAGAACCCATTCTCGTAGAGACCTCCGCGCATGAGGGTTCTCCACTCGCAGGAACCTACATGAGGGCCAAAAAATCTTGCCCTCGCAGAGATCACTGCAAGTGGGAAACCCATCCTCGCGGAGTCCTCTGCATGAGTGACGGAGGAAAAAAAGAGAAGAAAATGAAGAAAGGAAAAGAAGAAGATAGAAACAAAATAAGGCAGTGGCGGGGCATGGTGTGTTGCAAGTAATGGCTGAGCGTGACGTGGTGGTGGTGCTTGATAAGAGTGTAAGAGAGGTAGTGGTTTTGTTTTGTTTTGTTTTTATATATAAATATATTGGTGGGGCGGAAGAGAAATGTAGAGAGTGGTAGTGTAGAACAATAAAAATGATGGTGTGAAATAGTGTTTGCCTTACCGATTACCCCTGTGTGTAAGAAATAGAGCACACTAGATGAAACCTATTTAGTCAGAGTGGGGTTTGAACAGAGGGTTGGTGCAGAGGACAGAAAAGTTCCTTTAAACCCAGGAGGAGTCTCGAGAGCACTTGCAGCCAATATCAATTCAGAATCAGGTTTTTTTTTTTTTGAAATTTGTTCATATGGGAATCCCCTAATAACTTGAAATAGATGGATTTTGATCCATTTTTTTCCTTTAATATATCATTTTAAGAGGCTTGAGAGATTGAGAGAATGGAAAGAAAACAAGTTCCATCTCTGTTGCTTTTGTGCACAGAAGCACTTTCAACAGAGATCCTCCATGCAAAAGGAGGGGATCATCAACAACATCGTCTGGACGCCATTCTTGATCTTGCACCCGACTTGGTAGATTACGTATTCCTGCACTTCCCCCCAGCTTCACTCCACAAACTCCAACTTCACCAGTCAGTATCTCTCTCTCACACTCTTTTCATTCACTCATTTTCTTCTTCTTGTTTTGAGGGATAGTGGTTTGGATTTGATGTTTTGAATGGTATTTAGAAATGGAAATGTTTGAATCATTGTTTGCTGTAATTTCAAAAGGGTACTCAAATTTTTACACGCTTTTGTTGATTGATAAAGAATAGGGTTCAAGAAGAACAAGAAGAATGCCACAACATGGAAAACATACTCAAGGGTGGATTGGATTTTACCCCCTTTTTTCTCTCTTATGAATTTGAATACAAAAACACGTATCAGACTTTGGGTTAGTTTATATCCATCACTTGCTAGTTATGGGGGTGGTGAAAGAGAAAAATCAATGGCAATATTCTTGAGTACTCTTCACAGTACCCATTTGAAGATTGTTTCAATCTCACAAAACATGATCTGTTTTAGTCCCAAAAGCAAAACCTCACTGAATTCATAGAACCCGCATTTTACTACTTCAAAAGCTTAAATAATCACCTCAACCCGATCCAGTGGTTCCCTGCAAAATTCATGTGAGTTAAAATAATGGCAACTTAGAGAGTCCATGACGAAATTTTAAACAGTCCACTGACATTCGTAAAGAGTCAAATGGCACGCATAGCTACATTAGTACACAGTTATAGTGTTCTCTAATTTAGTTGCAATAACAATATCACCTCCCTTAAACTCAATAAATGTAACACTGAAAACCCATTTACTGTAAGTGTGAAAAAATTCATCCAATTCTCTTGTGGAAACTCATCGAACCATTAGGCAGCTTGACCTAATAACAGAAACCCAATATGCAAAGGACCTAGTTGATTGTTTGAAACCCAATCAAAATAGATGACTTCAAACACCACAAGAATGCTTCACTAAACACAATATCAACAGGAACTTGATTCAAATCTATTTCAGGAAGAGACAGTTGAACACTCGGCCAAACTAATGAACTCATAACCCATCAGAGCGATCAAAACCCATATAAACAACCAGGCAGAATGGGAAGAGTCAAAGTGAATTCAAATTTTATTTTTTCCAGTTAGCCGAAAGAGTCACAAATAAAGTTTACATATATCATGCATCTAAGCTCCAACATTAAATGAAGGGACATATTAAGAAAATGCATAATGATATTTTCTAGAATGAAGTTCTTAATCGCATGGCTAAGGTCTAGCAAGAGGAGAACCACACATACTTGAAAATATGGGATGAAATTCATTGACACATTTTGAATCTGATGGGCATTTTACTAATTTTTAGCTACATTATAATCTACCATATAAATCAACTGATGGCAGTATTCAACATGTCAGAAAAAGGCATTCTGAAAATTCTGAGAGATAATCACAGAGGAATGCCTTGACCATCACCAAAGGGAGTGTTGACATTACATGAAATCAAGAGCAGAAATCACATTGGATACATTGCAAAGGCATGTAGTTTGAATTGCCCAAGGCATACATGGTCAATGTGGAAATTTGTTGCAAGTGCCATAGACAGGGTTAAAACTAAGACATGCCCTGTTCATTAATTTTTATATCGCTGCCTGGTTTTTATTTGTTATCATGTTTGTTGAATTTATATTTTATTTTAGTAAACTAGTGGTTTACTCATTGTTGATGAGATCCATTCTATAACTTTTATTACTTTATAGTTTGTTGCTAGCTATGGTTGAGCTTAGTGGTTATTATCTGATTTTACTCCTATGTCTTTTACGACCAGGTCACTTGTGCACTGCAGTAAGCTTACTTCTGATGGTTTTGATCATGTGAGGAAACGCGCAAGGTGACTTAGTTCAATGGTTATAGTGATTTAATTTTTTTTTTTTTAAATAACTTATTGGGAGGGGGAAAAAACAGCTGATTATATGTAGAATCCTTAAAAGTTGAGTTCTTGATTTGCAGATATGGTGACTGCGATATCCCAAATACAGCATGGAAAACATTATTTGAGACAAGGTGGCCTGAGAATGGTGGGCAGATTCAAGCGGCGAATCAGTTGTCAAAGCAAGGGATTGTAGAATTAGGACCAACAAGCCACAGTGGTGACTGGCATCAGATGTATTGGGAAGCACATCTACAAGAGTACGAATTTGTTGAAATTTAGCATCTCTTATTTGTGCATAAACATTGCAGTATGACTTCATTTAAGTCTGCACATCCTTTTATCTGAACAACAGTTGCTTGGATAAAGCAGCAGGGAGAGCAGTTCTACCCTCTTTTGATGGATATATTGGTGAAATGAGAATTCCAGGTAAGATTACATTCTTATATTTGGTTAATTGAACCTAGTGGCTCTGCTTTGAGCTATTTTCATTGTGCAGTTTGTTGTTTTCTTTTCTCTTTGTTGATACTAGCAACCATCGTAGAATAAAGATGCTTTGGTTATATGCCACATAACAAGGAGAATCATCATTTCTTGATAAGCGTCAAATTAGTTGAAGATGAATGGAGCTCTCGCCATAGCCATTGATGACATTGTGTACTTTTGAAATGCTTGAAGAAATATGTTGTTAGTTGTGCTACCACTAGGAGTGAAGGGAAATAATTGAAATTGTTTGGGTTCACATAAGTTTATATGCAATTCGAACTCGATGACTGTATACGATTATGTATATGTGTATTTTCTAAAAAATAAAAATAGGATTTGGACATAGTACCATTGAGTTATGTACCCAAATCATTTAGATCTTGGCTCTGTTAGTTTCAAATGGTTGTTTTTGTAAGAGAGAAACAGACAAATCTTCACTTGGGGTTGAAGATGGTTATATATATTGAAATAATATTCTCTGCTCCAATTTAAGAAAACAGTAACATGAGGATAAAGATCATAGCATTGACCAGATCTTTATAGGTTAGGCCCAAATCTAGGGATTGCAACATCAAATTGTAGGTGTTTTGTTTATGTTTATATTTAAATGCACTATTGTTATAATTGTTGTTCACTATTCTCCTGTCTGCATTCCCATTTTATATTTCCCACCTCATTAATCAAATTGTTGGGTTGGTCAGAGATCAGAACAGATTGTGGTGCTTTAGTTTTGAGCTTTTCATAAACATTGCTAATTTTATTTTCTATAGGTGATGCAATGGAATCCATTGGTTATAAGAGGTGCACATGGAGTACAACTTCGGACTACTCGAAATTATCTTATCATTGTCAACAATATGGGCGTTATGCTAGGTAAAATGTTACTTCTCACAAAGCTGTCTCTAAAAGAACCCTGTTTCTTCCATTCAACTCTATCTTAACAACTAGGCAGGTCAATCTTTGTTGTTTGGGCTCCTCTTCCTCTTAGGAGTTATGAGGCTGCTGACCTTTAAGTGGTTTGTTCTCATTTATGGACATCCCAATTGTTCGATTTTATTTTTGATCATCTCAATCAAATCCTTCTTAATTAATCTTTTATTGGAGCTAATTGTTCGATTTATTTTTTATCTTTTATGAGTAATTGTCTTCTGTTTTACTTTTATTAATTTCTTATGATTGGAATGTGCAAATGATGTAGCACTTGTGATTTTTGATATTATAATTACATAATGAGATTGTGACTTAGGCTATCTCGTAGACTTTTGTTGTCATTGTTGGTTTGCTAATGTTGCCTCCATATACCTTAATTGCTTGAACTTACATGCTCTCGCACTGAAAGTTGTAATCCCATCTCGGTGTTCATAAGCGAACATCATCTTATCTACAAATAATGTATACAATCACCATTTCTTGAAGTAGTGCCAGTTGTTTCATTCATAAAGAAAGCATACAAATATTGATTTCACAAATCAGTTACAGCTTGAAAGATAAATGTCTCCTTGTGACGACCCGATCCACGGAGTATTATATTTTCCGCTTTGGCCCAAAGCTCGCATGGCTTTAAAACACGTAGTACTTTGTAGATCCAAACTCGCACATATATAGCACATCTCCGGGATCTCCCTCCCTTACCCAGGCAATGTGGGATTATGATTTTCCCTTTGTAGCTTGTCAACCCTCTTGGAATCCATGGGCTCTTGGGCTTCTCCTGCACCTTCCCCTCATGTTCGCCCACACAAGGGTATCACACTCCAGTGACCTTATGGTTCTGTTTGCACCAAATCAACTCTAAGTATTGTTTTGTATTCACATTTCTTTATTTTTACTAATCTTTATTTTAACTGATGATTTTGATATCTTGACTGAAACTATTCGTATGCCCTTTTTTCTCAAGTGTCATTTTTTTTTTTTTTTTTTTTTTCGTCTGGTCACTTTTTTGGTCTTCAAGATCTTTTAATAACTTTTTATCTTGGTGAACCCGTTATGCTCACTGTGTCTCCAACTTTCCATGTATGATGTGTACTGAAATGCTAGTTGGTTCTAAAGCTTTGCCTTTCCAAAACTTTTTGAGAGGCTGCAAAGCATCAATCAAAGTCTCACACGGCTAACTTAGTTGGTAAGGTCTGTGGCATCATGGTCTGGGATCGAATCCCACAAGTATCCATTGGTTTCTTTGAGCTAAACAAAACCCACACCTCATGGGAGTGGTTAAGTGAGGATTGGGGGGGGGGGGGGGGTAATGGGATGGTATACAAATAGTATTAGAGAAATTGAATGGTTGGCCCACATCCCTAAGAAGAGTTGTGTGTTGGAGATGCGCCTAATCCAACGATGCAGTGATGTTTGTGTGACATTGCTTAGGAAGACATTCAATTGAGACACCTTACTAGTACCAAGTTCTTTAGCTCAATGGTGAGACTTCTACTCATAACCCTGTAGATATGGGTTTTGAACCATTGAGGCTAATGGGAAACAAATAAGTAGGCAAGTGTGAAATCCTTTCATAGTCTATACTGCCACACGAAAAAAGCAATATTGGAGAATTGGTCTTGCGTCATACAACAAATATCAAGAAATGTCTGAGGACTACAATATTTAATTCCACAATTAACCTATTGGAAAGTCTCTGCAGAGATGGAGATTCCGTGAAGGTTTCTCACTGTCTTCCATAAAACTCACCATTGTAACCTCATATCTTTCTTCATATGGCTTGGAAATGCTTCTATTAGTGGTCTCTCCGAATGCAGTCATCTTGCCCTTGTTTGATGTGGTTTCCTTTTCCGAATTTTCCATCAACAGCTCGTAAGAACATTTGTTGAACATTGGATATGTTGTTCCATAGGGTGATCCATATTGTTGTTAAGGTGTTATGAAAGCCAATCCACCATTTTTTTTCAAAACTTCTAGAGCCGTTTGGCCAAAATTTCCATATTCATTGCCTTGACGGGTCACTGATCTAGGTACCCATAGAAATCGGTTTCTTGGGAAAACATACCAATTTCCATTTAAGGGCATCACTCTATAGAAATCAGTTCACAATTTTATTTTATTTTTCCATTTTCATGGGAACCGATGTTAGTATGGAAAGGTTACCTGTATTCAGGAATTGTTTTGCAAAGCATATAGTAAATCATCTAAGTGAAGATTCTCAGTGGCGGATCCAGGATTTTCATTGAAAGGGTGGTGGGAGGACATGATACATTTTTATTAATTTTTCTATAAAAATAATAATAATAAAAAATCAAATACATTGTTGAGGTAATGCATGACTTGGAATTTAAATAACTTAATCTAGTCTGCCATTGAAGTGAATAAGTTATAAACAAAGTAAAATAAATAAAAAATTTACAACACGATTATGCAATATAAGTTATGCGAAATTTTTTAGAGAATCCAATACATTACGCTGCATGATTAATTTCCAACCTAAGTAGTTCTTGATGTGGCAAAAAAAAATTTTGGGATAATCAAAATGGAAGTTAAGTTTTGTACATTATGACCGTTGTTCCAAACTAACTAAAAAAAGCAAAAGAGGCCAAGCAAATCTACCATGGCTGTGGAGTTGAAAATATGATTAAAAGAAAATTTATTGTTGTTCAGTATGATTAATTAGATATAACTTGAATCAAAATCAAATTGGAGTAAGTTGTTTTTAAAGTGAAAAGATACTCGGTTTTGTTAAAATATTGACTTGAAGGTTAAAATATTGACTTGAAGGTGCTACAAAACAATTTTTTAGACTCGAGGAGCAATTAGTTAAATTTAAAAAAGGGAATCAAAGTGGGACCTGGCAAAGTGGAATGGATTTGTACAATTCTTTGACTTAAAAGGGGGCAACAATGGTTTTTGCAAATTTTGAAGAGGGGAGAGAGGAATTGAGTGGGCTCAGCTATAGTGTATGGAAGTTAAAAGTTAAGGGGGGGCAACTGCCCCCTTGGCTACTATGTGGCTCCACCACTGGAGATTCCCAGTTGTTGACTTACACCCTACAGAGGACTTGAGATAAGTTGGTAAGAATTGTTGATGACACTCCATGATGGAGTTTGAATACTGGCAACTATTAGAAAATTGGAGCTAAAACCTCGTACCTCCTTCGGGTTGTTTAATAGAGACAATATGGTTATTTTGACACCTGAAATCCCATTGAGGATGAGGTGGTGGTGTTGGAGTGGCATCTAAGCTATGATGAAGTAGTGGTTTTACCAAGATAGGTAGGAAACTACCCAAGTGAAGATTTTTAAACGTGGAATTGTGGACTCGACACTTTTGAACCAAGGTCCTTTTTGTTTTTTACATCAAATGGTAAATGACTTTTATGGATGTCGACATTGTAGGTTTTGGTTCAAACACTGCACACATCATTTTATTTATTTGAGGTAAAACCCAACACCCCGTACCTCCATGAGAGTGGTTAAGTGGGGACAGCACATGTTTGGCATCACACTTTTGCTGGCATGTTTCTGACATCCATATTTATTCCGTTTTATTTGTTATTATTTTGTAATTTTTAACATAACATTTGTTCGTGATACACACTTACAGCATATTAAAATGTCCTTTTGTTCTATCACTGCAGATGTCTGAGATTGCAAAATGTGCTTTGTGTTTTGGAGATGTCTGTGAGTACCATATCTCAATAATCAATATGTGAAGCAGTAATTGGGAGAATGCTATAGTCTTATTTTCTAAATTAAAGAGAAAAACTTTCAGATGGAACGGATTTTGCTCGCCCTTCTTTTTAAGTTTGATTGGGTTCGACCCACTTAATATGACTAAAAATCTTGTTACAATTGGGCTGTACAACTATTTCATTTGACATTATATTTCCAATTCCAAATCTTGATGATGAAGGGGTACAATGATTTTTTATTGCATTGTAATTTGTAGCTGATAACTTCAAGCAGACATTATTGAGGCCGCTTTTAAATTGTTGAAATTTTTTATTTCATGATAGAGTTTATTAAAACTAACATCTATGGAATGTTAAATTTTGTGTCTTCGAAGATAATGCTAATTGTCAGGGACTCATCATGATAATCATAGGAGTTTTGTATTTGTCTAAAATTTCAGTTTACAAATTCCAGGCTTTGCTCTGTGTGCTACCATGTGATTTGTGTGCCTCTGACGACTCTATCATCTGCAGGACCTACTGAAGGAGAGCAAGTTGCAAAGTCTGGTTTTTAGAAGGATAAAATCCATTGAACATGTATGTTATATGATTGTCTTCAAAAGCTAAACCATAGTCATTCATACTTTAATGGATAGTTGTATAACTAGTTAATATGACAGAGTTTATTAATACTGTCTTGTAAGACGTATAATGTCTATTTTTTACTTTAAAATTAAAAAAAAAAATTGCATTTGAGGTTAACAATTATGTATTTCATTATTAGAAGTAATGAAGTTCGGTGGTAATTATTTATGACTGCAGTGTGATGTCTTGCAGGTAAATGGTGTCTGTAATCTACTGAAGCAGAACAGTGCAACATTGTTGTCTCTTGAGTTCATAAATTGCCCCTTTTTTTCTCCGACTGCTTGGGATGCAATATGTAATTCATTATTTAGAAAGGGCATCCAAACACATGGGATTCAATACTTCTCGATCAAAGCCTCAAGCATTGGGGAAAGTAATCAATTATCTTTACCTTCAGGGTTTTTGTCTTTTCTTTCATCTGGAAGGTACGTATATTCTTCTTTTGTTCAATTTATTATTCTCCTTGTTTTCTCATTACTAGGAAAAGGATGCTCAGAATTACATGAGTAAAGACACCGAAATTGAAAATTTGGCAAATGTATGGAGTACAAAAAATCTAACAATATCCAGTATCTACAACTCCAATACGCTAGCCAATCTAGAATTTGGAAATATAAGATGATGATATCAGCTATAAGCATATGTTTATTACTGTAAATTGTTTGCTGCCGACAAAACATAATATATATATATTGTGAATTAAGAAACTAGTTTTTGCAACAGATAAGAAAAAAGAAAGAGAGAGACGTTTCGACTCGATATTATTTTTTATGGCTTTTCCTTCAACTTGCTTAGCATACGAACTCCTTGCCCACTTTGTAGATGCAAACATTTCCTCCAATTTTTGTCTATTTTTCTTAATACTTGCAAGAGTCAAACATCCCGTTCCAAACCTACATTTAAAGGTCATAAATGAATGTATAAAGTAATCTTAAAAACTTAAAATAACATAAAATACAAACAAAAGTATATATTGCTAATTTACCTAGTAGGTGTCAGGCGAACCAAATCTCTCCTTGTGCAAGTCCTCATCAAACCAAGTACCCAACCATGGTTTTATATATAATTGCTCACTCTTCTAGTTTTGCGATAAGCATTGGCAAGTGTAGGTGGACTAAATAAGTCCCCAAGCATCAAATCTATGCAATGCGTTGCACATGGTGTCGAATACAAGTGTTTCCTCTTCTCCATTAACTTTTTTTCAGCAACTTTGTAGTTAGCTGCATTATCAGTAACGACTTGTACCACATTTTCCTCTCTCACCTCCTCAACATCATCAAGAAGCCGAAACAACACATTTGCATGCATCCTTAACAATATCTGATGCTTCTCCACTCTTAAGGAACATAGTTCCTTCATGATTGTTCACAAGAAAATTAATGAATTGGCGACCCCTCGTGTCTTTCCAACCATCAGACATTATTGTAACTCTCGTTCTAGGCCATGTCTTTTTCACATCCTTGACTATCACATTGGTTGATTCCACTTCTTCTTGAGGATCCAAGTACTAAGCTCATATGCCGACGGTGGTTTCACATAACGTCCATTATTGTGAGTTGCATATTTCGAAACTGACAAAAGCATATTTGCAAAAGAAGAGCTACTGGCAACATTGAATGAAATGCCATTCTAAAAAAAAAGCGTCGAATGTCTAGACAAACTTGGTTTCTATGCTCTTTCGCATTGATTGTGTCGGATCTCAATTCTTGTTCTTGTGTAGGTCTAGTTGGATTCGTGTAATCATCAGTATCCACCATAAACCTATCCATCAGGCCCCTCACTATTCCATCAGAGAATGAGTTGGATCCACGACCACTACTAGGAGTATGACCATGAGGTCCATGAGCATCCGTAGGAATAGAAGCCATTTTTTCATCCATGTTTCCTCTATAGTATGAACCCCTATTAATAAGAAACTCAAAGTCTTGTCTTTTAGTCACCTTTTGCATCACACCAAACGCAAGTAAATCCTTCACTTCTCGATAGATATCATTTGGTACGTTAGGACAAGGTTTTGAGTCCTTATGTGTCTTCTCTAGATGATGCTTCAATCTATTTACTCCCCCAGAGAGGGGTTGACTACAATAATTGCATTAAAAGATCGCGAAAGAGTAACCGTGATGACCCGTTACCCTCGCGCCATACTTCCAACACGGGTCACCAGGGTTACTCTTTCGCGATCTCATCAGCAAAGATTAAAAGATATAAACAAAATATGTAAGTCATACTCACTATGTCCAACAAATTCATGTAGCATTGTAGTAAAAAATGCTCATATATGATATATTAGTCATACTCACTAATATATGATATATTGAAGTAAAAAAAAATTTAGAGTTCAACTATGTTGCACAAGATTTGTCTAGCCAATTTGCTCTCACAAACTTGCTAGCGAAGTTATTTTTGACCACCTGCATTAATTTTCTTGAGATTTTGATTCCCACATACCCTGCCAGTTCATGAATTGAAATATCATCCATGACTAGTTCAAGTGAAGAGTCAATATTAATGCAAGCAACAACAATATTACTATTTACTGCTATCAGTGCTATGTTTGGTCCCTATCGGCTCTGAATCACTAAGTTTTACATCTTCATCCATGATTATTGAAAGTGACAAAATAATAACAATTGTTTTTTATAGTAAACTAAGAATTAAAATATTAGCATAGCATTAGCATTCAATTTATTCAGCTCTTGGAAATGGTTCCTAGGCGAAAAGTTCAAAGGACAGTCGTGTTGGTAAAACCACATGAGTGGTGGTAGAAAGTTCTGGCCATGAATTCCCGAGCTAGGTTCTGCTGGTATTCTCAAATGTAAATTCCATCCCAAACTAGGTTTAGATACCATGTAATCGCTTACACAACCCTGTTTGTGATTGCAAATATTGAAGATTTATGGATACAACTCTTTTAAATTGTGGGTCTGAAGAAGGAAGAAAGAAAGAGCAGTCGAGCAGAAAAAGGTGAAGTTGGTTTGAAAGAAGAAGAGCAGAGCAGAAGAAGGAAGGAAGACTTATGATAGGCCTCCTATAAGGTTCACTTATGCAAGGAGAAGGTATAAGTTTAAATAGCTATAATTGATGTGCAGATTGAGAAAACAAGTTGTCAAGTTGGTTAGTTACATTGTTAGTGAGCTGGCAAGAGGATGCTGCCATTATAAATAGAAGTAGAGAGTAGTTAGTAAGGGTGTGAAAAAATCTTTCTTTTTGTTAAACAGAGCAATTGCTCGTAGGAGAGAAACAAGCCTCTCGAATGCTTGTCTGTACATTTCTATAGCATATAATACCTACAATTTGAATAAAACAGAGTTGATTTCTTCTTTCTTTCCTTCAGTTCATATCAACTTACTTCTAGTTCGAGCAGTCGAGTTCAAGTGAAGTTGCGTGAATCGTCCTCCTCCTTTTTCGTCTGAATCCTCCTCATTTTCTTATTTTCTTCTTCTCCTTCCTCCTTTAGCTCATTTTTCACCTTGTTTGATTCTTAAGAAAACAAAAATTGAAGTCAGATCACACACGTTGAATCATTCTCGAGATAAAAGTCAGATCATATTTCACATTATTTTGAAGCTTACGCCTCAACACGAGTCGACTCGTATGAGTCACATTAAAAACTCATTCGCATTTAATTTACCAGGCAACTCGTACGAGTTGAAGCGATTTCAAAAACGCTTTTTTAAACACTGGTTTCGAGCTATGCAGTTAAAATGGATAACGGACTCATAACGGTCCAGGAGTGTTATAGGTTATAACGGTATATAATGGAATATTTTGTTATATATATTTTTAATACCCCCACAAAGTATTGATGTATTATAGAGACAAAAATGTAAATCATGTTCATAACATTAAATTTAAAAAATCAAAAGATTAATAAAAAAAACATTTTCCCTTCGTATGAGATTGAGATCGCAATAGAGAGTGTGATTGATTCTTCGACTTCTTCCCTTCTTTTTCTTTCATTCTCTGTCAACTAGCGAGGTTTTGTTCTATGTTGATCGGCGACGGCGAGCTCTGGTCCTTCTTCGATCAATAATGAAATGGGTAAAAAAAATGTATATATTAGACAAAAAGTTAAAACGGCGTTATTGAAAAAAAAAAAAATTTATCTCAATAACGGCTATATAATATATCGGAGCCGTGATACAAAAATGTGATAATCTCATAACGTAATGGCTCACCCCCATTAAGCGTTATATCGGAGTTATAACATTGTTTTAACTGTACAGGTTCCGAGGCATTATCCTCTATGGGTTGGGGACTTGCGACCGTACTCCCCAGGAAGAGTGTTTCACGCGCTAGTTGAGCCCCTGATCCGCGTAGACCAAGGGCGAAACACTAATCGTTTACAGCATGGACTACCAAGATATCTAATTTTGTTTGCTCCCCATCATTGGTAGGGACCTAGAGAGTTGCCTTCGCTTTTGGCATTCCTTCGTAGATCTCCGAATTTCACCCCTACACACGAAATTTCACTCTCCTCCGTCTCACTTAAGTGAATTGGTTTCGAGAGCATTCCGCCAGTTTTAGGTGACTTTCACTTTCAACCCAAACTACTTGTTTGTGCAACAGATAAACAAAAAAGAAAGAGAGAGACGTTCGGAGGGATATCCTCTATGGGTTAGGGGTGTCATGTACTGAATGTGAGATGTTAAGAGTTTCACAATTGGTTCTCTTTTGTTATAGTTATCCTACTCATCTACCTATAGACTTTTAATAAATATTGTATAATCCAACCCAAAACTAAAGCTAAGATAAATCCTAAAATAAAAGATTAACAGTTAACTTAAATTTTCATTCAATCAGTCACCTACTACAACTTTAATTTCATGCCTTATTTATAAAGCTTATTAGCTTCTCTAGCAAGCAACCTTCCTAACCCTAAACCTAATATGGCTAGTGCTCTACTCTTCAATATAGGCCTTAGTATGCCCAGCCCAATTATTAATTAACATATTGATTACTATCCCAGTTACATCATTTTTTTAATTCCTGGTTCCTCATTTCCCAAGTGAAAATCCAACTTTTCCCCTGCATTTTGCTACCTCCATTGCATTAATGTGCGAAAATCTGAATGCGATAAACACGAACTGAAATTCAAATCTCCAATAAAATATTTAAACGCTACATTGATGAGAAAATCTTGCTTAACTTGACTTTCAAACAGAAGTAGTGCTTGATCAACAATATATACTATAATAGATCGCATATTGTTTTTATCTTGATGCTTAAATTGTTTGACCCCATCTAGAACATTGAATAGGGAAAAAACTTGAAAATTTGTTAATATGTGCCAAAATCTTATAGGCAAAAAGTGATGTTGCTCTTATAGCCAACGTGATTGTAGATTCCAAAATCAGGTAGAAAGGCCTCTTAGTAAAACTGGATTTTGCAAGGGCTTTTGATACTTTGGACTGGGTTTATCTGGACTCAAACCTGCAGCATATGGGCTTTCCTGATAAATGGAGATTCTGGATGCACTCTTATCTTTCGACAGCTAGATTCTCTGTCAGTATTAATGGGGAGCAGCATGGTTTCTTCAAAAGCTCAGGGGGTATTTGGCAAGGTGACGTGACCTTTATCCCATCTTCTTTTGTTAATTGTAGTGGAGGGGTTGGCACAAATGATGATTAAGGCTCAAGAGGGGATTATTCAGGTTTTTAGGTCAGCACCAGGCAGTGTCTTCGTCTCCATTCTGCAGCAGTGTGCTGATGATTTTGCATGTTTCGTTAGGGATATCCTCTCTCGTCAAATGCAGTTTCCATAAAATATCAGATATTTGGAGTAGGTTAGGTGCAGAACTTAGACCGATTTGCAGACATTATGGTCGTAAAGTCGAAAAGCTCTTGGGGATAAATTTAAATAGGTCCTTGAGAGAATTGACATGAGGTTAGCAACATGGATTTTTTTTTAGTCCAAGGCAGTCAAAGTGGCACTCATAAAATCTATGGCTTTGGCTTGCCGACATAGATGATGAGAAATTGAGAATAACTTCTATTCCAGTAGCTGTAGTGAAGAAAATTGAGCAGTCCATGCGTAATTTCCTCCAGGGGTCAACATCTGAGAAGAAAAAAATCATATAGTTGTTTGGGATAGTGTTTGTAGGCCTTTTAAAGAAGGTGGCTTGGGGGTACGGAGAATCAAGCAAGTCAATAAATGTATTTTAGCCGAGTGGCTGTGGAGATATGGAAAAGAGAAGAATTCTCTTTAGTATGAGTCTGTTTGTTCTGGCCTCCTGGGTGGTGTTCTCTCTCACCCTGAATATGTTGTCTTGTATCAATAGAACCTGTGTTTTGACTGATAAATAAAGAAATAGAAAAAAAAATAAAAAAAAATACATGAGCAAAGAATGAACATGCAGCAAAACTTTGTCTAGGCCTTATTGCTAAATATATTAACTTTTGTACTAAACAAAACTATGATCTTTGTAATAGTAACATGGTAAGTAGATCGAATCGTCATTTACTTTCAGCATTAATGGGGCATCTAATTTTACAGTATGTTTTTGTATGGCTGGTATTGTTGTGGTGACAGGTCATGGCGTTCGCTTAACTTCCCTGACAATCACTTGGGATCAAATTTTGCCAATGTGCTTTTCAGTACTTTGCTTGATATTTCTGGCCTTTCCGTTCTTGACCTATCTGAGAACAATGTGAGTGACGTATCACCATATGGCAATAGTTTTACTTCAATAATCAGATCTGGCAAAAGATATCATTGTTTATCATTGCAGATTTCAGGTTGGCTTATTAATTTTAATGGGAGATTTTCAAGTTTATTTACATCTTCAGGAAAGGATCAGTTCTTGCAGTCATTACGTATGCTCAATCTGAGGTGTCAGACTCGATTATTTGCTTCCACTTTCATTATCTTTCTTCTTTTCTACCTTTGGTAGATGTTTGATTAGTCATTGCTGTTACCTTACTAAATTTACACTAGCCTAATTACATTATGGAAATTCATAACCTAGCGAATTTTTCTAGGACTGATTTGGCTGGTTATATATATTATCTGTTGAATAGTTGTTCGGTGCTAGCATGGGACATGGTTGACTAGAACTCAGTCCCGGATTGGTGGTGTTGTCGTTTCTGATTTTAAATTGCTACTTAATGTGTGAACTTCCACAGTAATTTAGATGGCTTTATCATAACTTTCACAAAAGATCTCCTGCATGACGCGATTACTTATGTCATCAGGGGTTGTAACTTGGTGGAGTATGATGCAGATGATCTAAGATATCTGCTGCTTCGGTTGCCTAAGTTGAAATATTTGGACATAAGTGATAATCATTTTGAAGATGATGGAATTAGGTCAGTTGAGTTTGTGCTTGTTTTTGTGAAATTATGTTTTAGGTTGGTAGGACTAATTATTCGCCTGATTGTAGAGAATTAGTGCCCTACTTTACGGAGGCAGCTGAAAGAAACTTCTCATTGTTGGATGTAAAGATAGAGAGCTGTGATTTCTCTTTTGATGGAGCAACTCAACTTTTAAGAAGCCTCTCAGGCTTGAAACAACTGAATACTCTCTCTATTTCAGATAATGACCTTGGCAGGTGAGTGTGTTTACTACGGACTCAAAAATATTATATGTGGTGCAACTTTATGTATATTTGTATATTCAGAAGCATAGTTTTTCTGTTGTAATGTTCAGTCAAATTGCTGCACCACTGGCAAAGTTTTTGGCAGAATCTCATGTGAGAGTACTCAAAATTGAAGATATTGGACTAGGCTCATCTGGCTTCCTGAAATTACGTGAAGAAATACCAGAAATGGTGAAACTTGTTGACGTCAACATCAGGTTGATATTACGATTTAAGTTCTTATGCATCTATGATGACATTCACATCGGAAACTAACATGTTATTTCTTGTTTGTAGTAAAAACCGAGGTGGACTTGAAACTGCAAATTTTTTGTACACACTCATTTTACGGGCCCCGGAACTTGTAGCTCTCAATGCAGGGTATAATTTCATGCCTGCAGAATCATTGCCAGTTGTACACTCTGTGCTCAAACTTTCAAAAGGTATTCATGATACACATCCTAAACTGGTATCCATATCAAACTTTGCACTAAATTTATACTAGTCTAGAACAATTTTCCTGGTCTTCTATGTGATTTTTTGTGTGTCTGATTGAATAGGGATGTTAGCATAACCCGTGCATGCTTATTGTAATAAATAATTCTTAACGTGCATTATGGAAGGACTATAGATAGAATATAGAAGGAAGATTAACTAAAAAAGTATGCAGATCCCAGACTGGTATAAGGGTTGACAAGCACAGGTATTTCATCACTTCATTCACGAAAAGAAGACTGGAAGAGCTGGTTGCCAGCTAGAAGGTAAAACTGAGAAATTTTACACAATGATTCCACGAGAAAAAACTTGGATGCATGATCAGTTAGAGGAATTCAAATAGGTAGGAGAGAAATTTTGGAATGACAGGGATAAGTCACATCCAGACCCACCAAGTGTTAGAATGTGTACGACCATTTGCAAATTATAAACTATTAAGATAATTAACAAATTCTCTCTAAAAAAATTTACATGACAGGCTTAAGATAACCAGTAACGAAAAGCAATTTATTGTGTCACATTTGTTGAAAAAAGACTTGGGAGATTGGATTCATATGATAGAACAGATATTCCAAGTGTTGGAAATGCAGTTTGCATACATTACAATGTTTCCCAAATAATTGTTCTCTTCATTGGGTTAGAAGGTACAGAGACTAGCAATTTGAGTTTATTAACCAACGCACATGTTTTCAACAGTCTGTTTTGCAAAATGTAATTAAATGTTATGCAAATTAAGGATGATTATAATTGGGTTCTTCCACTTTCAATGGACACATTTCATTAATGCTTGCTGCTCAATTAGTTCATAAATGTATCTCTTAGTTGCGCTTACTATTGAACAAAAGCAAGAGAAGTCAGCCTGATACTAATTCTACAATCTGGTCTTATCATTATTTCTTCAGGAAAACTACGACAACTGGACCTAACAGGAAACCCTGGGTGTTACCAGCCAGGTAACGCTTCATTGCTTTCCGAGTTCCAGTTCCATGGGGAACCTATTGTGATACTTCCGCAATTGCCTGCCTCTAATACTCCTTATGATGACGATCCATAGACGACATGAACCATATAACTTTTGGAAAGTAAGGGACATCTCTTGACTGATACTTAAGAGTGCTTAGCAGTTTGCAGTGTTTTGCTGCACTTCAGCAACAATGTAACTTCTTGTTTTCATTTTTACATTATAGGCTTCATAACTGCCATCATGGGTGTCATCTTTTTGGATTTCATGCTCCTGAATGATATGAAGTGAAGAATTCTAGCATAATGTGTAAAGGTCATAATTCTACTCTAGATTTCTGCATTTAGTTGGAAATACATTTATTAACATAGTATTTTGTCGCATCCAAATACATCATTAATATGAGCACAAATAAATGTGATCATTTGTCCACCATAATATTTTGGACAAATATGAGTGGATTTTTACATCAAGTTTATAGCATACACCATATTTTCCAATCTTTACAATCGAGAGAACTTGAGCAAATGTATGGATAGCCATGTGGTAAGATATGTATGTCACTGACAGATTACTGGGCACCCCAGTCGGTCAGAAAGATTCAATCTGCATTTATTAGTCATTTAGATCGATATCCTATTGAAACTTTCTCATTTTTCTGTCATCAAATCATTCTTGTTATCGCAATTTTTATGCATCCTTCTCACCTAAGAAGCGTCCCCTGTATTCAATCTGGACAGAAAGAGTCCCCAAATAGTCCATTTTCATGGCGTGGAAGTTCTATGCGATCATCCTTTACTCTCGACGAGGGATGCTCACCATGCTTGCTACACGAATCTGTGCACCATCTGCCCCGTGTGACAATGACTCTGAACTCGTCACACGTCTTTTCATTTCAATGAAATCGCGGATGAGAGTCGCACATAGTCCATTTGATGACATGGAAGATTTATTCCACGGTATCTATCAATTAAAATTGTATACCACTTAGCTTCACATTACATGGAACCCAGGGAATATTAATCAAGCAAACTGGCTGGAATCTAGTTTATTTTCACAAAAACATATTTGATTTAACTAATAGCAGGGAAGAGGCTTTCTTTCGAGCCTGCCCGGATTACTTCGATGACTGCCCCATCCACCAATTCTGCTGCACGAATCATTACTGGTAATTGTGGAAATAAAACTAACTCTTTACTGATGCTGGTTTCAAACAGGTCATTTGGTTTGGCTGCAGTGGATTAGTGGAGCCACATTTTGGATTCAAACGGAGGAACTGGAACTTCTGAAGGAAAGATAAACAGTAGTTTGAAGCTGAATTTGTGGCGGCTTCTAAGCATTTTCTTGGTGCACGTAGACGGGAATGGGTGAGATTGTTCTTGTGCTGTGGACTTGGTCAAGTCTTGTTGATTGATGCAATCATTTCAGCTGGAATCAGAAGCTGTTTTTCTATCGATCTTCTGCTTTTTTGGATGTAATTCCTCCAAACTTTGTGTAAATACTTCTGTTCACACCAGGTTCTAATCAAAATTAAGTGATATTTGTTGCATTGAAAGAAACTGTGGAGAACTGTATTAAATGTGAGTCTCCTTCACAATACAAATTTGACAATCAAATAACAGACCGATGTGATTATAAATTCTAAGGAGACATTTCTTTTGGGTATGTGATAGTTTAATGTAGATGGATTCTGACATGTGAATTTGAACATAGGTAGGCTACAGAAACAGGAACAACTTAAAGCACTGGAAACAGTGGCACCCCTGGCTTGAGAGGGGCGCCAGTACTCACAAAATATCTGAATGACTTACATAAACTACACAACCATACCTCCATTGCCATCATGGTTGCAACCAGCATAAAACCCTTGTACTCAGCCAATTCGAGATAAAATCCTAGCAGCCCATCTTGTTGGGTTAACGATAAATGTATTATATTCGTTAAAAATCTGTGGTCATGTGAGAGTAGAATCCCTTGGAAATAAGTAAGCCAGATACGAAAATTGCAGAAAGGGAATTGCCGAATAACTTTTCAAGATTAAACTACAAAAAATCATTTTTTGGTATATTATTTGAGTTTCTCAATTTCGGATTCCAGAAATGACTGTTTGACAGAGTTGACAATAAAAGAAGTGCATAAACAATTGATTTGAGCAAAAACTCCAAAATTAAAGGCTGGCCAGTAAACTACATTATAACCAGTGTCACAGTGCCACTCTTAACATCACGGCAAAAGCTTCAGACTGTACAAAATTCAAACTTAAAACGGTTTTCTGCCCATAATTATCAGCCGAATTGCTTCATAAATTCCATAGCCACAAGTCTTCCTCGTGTGTTCACAGATAACTTCAACTCGCTTATCTCCTTGTCAATATCCTGCATTGCGAACTTATAGGTAAGAACAGGTAGTAGAACGATAATTATAAACACACAAAAAAAAAAAAAAAAAAAAAAAGTGCAGACAAAATGTCCATATTCTGCAGGCTTTTCTATAGTTTGATAGTACAGCAAAAGTGAGCATATTTGTTTTCTTTGATAGCGTGCATATGAACGATATGAAAGGCATCCTGTTGGTCGATAAGTTTGGTTTTCTTTATTTATTTTAGAAAAATAAATTCATTTGTGAAACTAAAATCAAATATAGCAGAAAAGAGACTGGCTTTAGTTCACACAGAATATCTGGTAAAATTATATGTAAAGTCAGAAATACTGAACTTTATAGATTAATTAGATCGATTATTTTACAATTATAAAAGGTTTTATTTCGATTTATATCATTTTAAACATCACATTCATGTTTCAACTTTCTTCCAATGCCAATGCTAGACCAGCTAGCCTAGTTGGCAAGTACTTGTGGAAGATCCTATTGTTGGTAAGATTTTTGGCACTAGTCACTGGTCTCATAGAAAACAAGCTCACCCCTATAACTTTTGCCCGCTATCTCAGTTAGTAAGGCTTACGGTGGATGGTATCTAATTATCCATCTCAATAAAAACAGGCTCATCTCAATTATTTTGCTTACAAAAAAAATTATAATAACTCGACACCATCCAGGGTTGCTTTCCAATCTTAACCTCATGACCTACACCACATTTTTCAACCTTTACAATTCACAAAGCCCACATTGACACATCCCTCATAAAGTGCACCCATACTTAACCACCAATATTTATACATCGCGAAGCCAATAATGACTCACCCCTCACAAGTCCACCGATGCTCAACCTTTCACAAAACTCACCACACCTAAAAACAAAACCTATTTTCTTTTTAATCACCATCACTTCTCCTTAATTCTTTTAGCTTCCATCACCAACCCTCCCTTGTCTATTTTCCTTGAATGGAGCTTCCACCATCCACTCCATTTGTTCGTCCACTTCACCTCCATACCTATACCTTATAAACCCCCAAATGAAGCTTTCACCATCTACTTTCCCTGACCCTTCACTCCATCTCCATGTCATTCCCTTACAAAAGCCTTCAATCGAGCTTACACCACCATCCCCTTTTACACCATCATCATACTCTTGATAACCCCTCACATCACCCTGCACCAAACCCTTCATCAGACTACACTTTTTTGGGGAGAGAATGCTCATCTTTTCTTTGTAAAAATAAAAACCTCTGACTTTACATGCAAAGATTAAGTTTGAACGAGTTTAGAGAACCAAAAGAAAAGGAGAAAAAAGAAAGAAGAAAAGGCTCCTTAATTTCCAATTATCTTTGGTTTTTCGCATGATAGGATCGCAGGAAATTCAGGCATAATTTTGATTCATTATGGTAATGGTCAAGGGAACAGATGGACATGGGTGCCTAACACCTTCCAGAATCCGTGATTGATCCCTTATTAAGAATCTCTAGACCAATATATTTTTTCCTCACCTTGCATTCTGTTCCACACATAGAACCAGATGGTGAATCAAAAGAAAGTCAAACTGAGGACAGTGATTAATTTTGATTTTTTTGGGCGAATTTCAGTAGCCTACACCTAGTATACCGTGTAATGAACAAGAAATGAGTTAACGAACAACACTGAAATAAATCCAATGCTACTTGCCTCCATGAATTGCACTATAAAATCTATAAGCTTGTGCTTGTGCATATCCTCACAATGATAATTTGTAATCAGAAAACTGATGTCATAACCCTGTGAATTGAACAAACAGAAGCGTTAAAAGTGACAGATCGTCATATATCACTAAAGTAAGATATTACTAAAAACAAGTTGGTTGAAAAGCTTCAAAGACGATACAAATGTCTCTTCTATTGATATTCCACCACAAAATGAAATTGAAAAGAATCTCGCCGTTTTCCCAGGCAGTACAAACTTTAACATTTTGAAGGGTGACATAAATAGAGGAAATTTTTTTCAGTATTAGAAATGAAATTATCAAAGAAGTAAGAACAATGGAAGCTGTTGGTTGCTGCTTGGCTAGTAAACTTTTAAGGTCTATCCCAAGTTCCCAAACGATTGTCAACAATTTACGTTAAAAACAGGTGACATTATTAAATCTAGAGAAAATTTCTCAAGTCTAATGCAAATTTAAACTTAAAACTACTGTGGTATTCATGGGAGCAGATAAAAACAGCTGCAAGGAATTTACGGCATCAATTTCTTTCATTCATGTCTGTAATCATTTGTAACTAATGATATTGCTTAACAAAAAAAGTTCTTAACTGCATTTTCATGGGATTCGACATTGACTCTAGGAATTTAGTTTGAACTTTTTGGATAACCTGCAAACTCTAAATTGTGATATAAAAAATTCACAATCTAGGGAAGCTGTCAAATAGTTGACATCAGATTCCAACCAATAGGAACTAGTGAACCTAAAACAGGAATATATGCCTGAAAGAAATTACTTGTCGAGGAGGTTGGTCCACAATAATAGGGCACCTCAGAGTTTGGTCCCAAGAGATTACACTATTTAGGTCATGATCCCAAAGCATGAGTTGACCGTCAAGTCCTTCGTTAAGTCAAAGAAGAAGACATTTTTGCTCTAACTCCTATGAACTTACCTACTGGAGTAGGGAAAAGGATGTCTTTCTCTTTTGACTTACGGAGGACTTGACCGTTTGGGACCATGACCTTTGAAGTGCCCTATTATTGTAGGTTCAACCTCTAAAACTCCCTACTTGTCACTAGAGACCCCATCATAAGATTTTTTGATCGCCAGTTCATATTAAACCCAGTTGCATTTTACTGGAATAACCCCAAAAATTTGACTTTATACAACTAAATGCTAGACCGAGGCCAAAAGCAACTTAGTAGTAAACGTATAATCTAGAAAAATAAAAAGTGAAGTTAAAGTAGCAATACAAACTCTTTGTTGATCCATGGCTGTTCATTGCATATAAAATTACAGAATCACTATAAGATTATTCATCATGCACTTCTTGTACGATTTTACCATTTGTTGATACTTGATAGCAGGTGCAGCAGATATCACCAGTGACATACTCGTAACAATCTAAGATATGAAGCCAAGTCTAGATTTGAAGAACTTGTTCAAATTTCACAAGTTTTTTTTTTTTTTTTCAATTAGACGAGTGCTAAAATGAAATCAAGATTTTGGTGATCAATCTACTTATATGGTTCTTGATTGACATGCAGCACTATTGGTAGGTAAATGCAAAGAGAGGATGTACCTGCACCGGCTTTCTCCTCAATACTTGAAATGCTTCTGCCCTCATCGATAAAAATCTAAGAAATTTTTTTGCAAGTATGTTTTCTAGCTCATCTGCTTGCTTTACCTAAACAACAAAAATTGTACACATTACTAGAATTGAAGAAGAAACAATACAGTGAAGAGCTAATAAAACTCATACTTCTATGTTAAATCTAGACACATCCTTTTAATACAAAGCACTCCTGAGAACAATAAAATTGAAGTTTCTTGAGAAACGACAGAGCAAATGCAGGATGCGATAACTGATAAATTGATGCAATTTGAATCCACCAAAAGGGTTCACTATAGTTCAGTTTCCATGTATAAGATTTACGAGGAAGGTATTCTCGATATTACAAGGACGCAAACAAAGACATTAAAAAAAAAACAAAATAAAACAATAATAATAAAACCTGTTGGATCAGAAAAAAGGACTTCAATATTAAATAAAGTAAATAGTTTTTAAATCATAGACTAACTGATGCAACTAAGTTAGGACTTGACTTGTATGGGTGCCACGAGAACTTGAACACTGAAGCTAATAATGTAAGTTATGTCACCAATGTGGGCTTGTAGAATGCAATGTCAAAGTTATTGGACCACAGCTCCTAGGAACCATGTAATAACGATGATATTGAAATGAAAAAAAAATGTAAGGGGTTTGATATGCGTTAGTTATATATCAGAAAGTATCTGACATAGAGTGAATTTATGCTCACCTTGATGCTTATTCGAATAGAATTGATTGATGTCTCTATCAAGCACTTTTCTGCCTCATTTCGACAGATCAAGACCTAATATAGTAGTCATTAACATAGAAACGACAATCAGATCCAAATTCAATGCGATGCAATTTTCAAACTACAGGAGATGGTCCAGAATTCTTCAATACAAGAATCCAATGCTTAATTTCATAGAATCGTAGAAAGGATGCAAACACAAGGAAGGATCGGCATGTTTAAATGTCACCGAATTCATGCAAATGTTCACTATCATTTTCTTCAAGAGCGGACAAGGGAATATCATAAGGACTTCACTCTAGGAGAATTTATGTAAGCTATGGTTCTTCGTCTGATTGCATTTCAGAAAAAGGTGGAATGCAAAACCTTAAAGACTTAAGGGACGCTTGTTTGCACCACTAACAAGTGGCAAGCGCACGTAAGTGGTTTGAAAATTACGAGGAAATTGTGTAAGTGGCTAACAAAATGTGCTTGAGTATGCTAATTACAAGTGGCTTTAAGTGATAGTAAGTAGCAGACGTGTTTTTTTAAAGACGTACATTATATCACAAACTTAATAAAATTTGATTGAGCTTAAGATGTTAAAAGGCTGCCTATTAAGTAGCATAACGCATCATTTGGAGCTTAATGCTTAATAGCAGTTATCACTCGTAAGTGCTAACACTTGATGCACATAAAGACAATATTTATTTGGAGCTTAATGCTTAATAGCAGTTATCACTCGTAAGTGCTAACACTTAATGCACATTAAGACAATATTTATTTGGGAGACCCCATTTATAAGAGGCATTAAGATACTTGCCACTCACAAGTGGTGCAAACAAACACCCCCTTATTTTTTTAGTGTTAATTAGTGAAGGGATACTGGTAATTTTTCAATCTAACATTGTAATAAAATAAAAATAAAAAATTTTAAAAAAAGTGGAGTGCTTGGGGTTATTATTTTTCAGTAAACAAAAAGAAAAATGTCTTGAGTGCGGTGTGCTAGACAAATCAATGAGGATCTCAGGTTAGTGATCAATGAATTACACTGAGTTTATTTTACTACAGGCCTTTATTATCCCCAACATGGGAAATCCTCAATGAATTGCGTTTTGTGATTTTTGTCCCAAATTTTTAGTTGCTATAGGCATACTGTATCTATACAGTTGACCATTATTAACTGAAACTTAGGGGATTGTGTGCTAGATAACAGTACTCACTGAACATTCCCTACACTGGGTGAAGGTTACTGATTTCATACTCTTAAGTTTCTCATGTTGTATTAGTTAGACCAATATTGTGTTGGTTTAATGGCTAAGTTGTAATAAGATTCTCTCATTAGTGCCCTGCAAAAGTAAAATTATGTTTTGCCAACTTTTATAGACCATCACCGCGTGAGAAGGAACATAATCATTTCTTTAAGAATGGGTAACATTCGAAGATCGTGTGCATGGGAGAATTAGTTAATTAATAGAAAATCATGGGAATAAGGATTTCATTAACTGACAGCTGTAAACATCAACCAACACATCTGGTGTAAAGTAGTTCCTTACAGAATTGAGCAGAAGTTCGGGGGAGGTCCTGAAAATACACAGAAAATATCAGAGTTTTAGATGAAACAAAGTAGTACCACCCGTTTACAAAGAACACTTCGGATGATATAGTTATATATGTGTATATATATGGCTATGTGACCGCGACGTCACTGGTGCATATGTGTGTGCGTGTGTTAGTATCTGGCATGGGCACGGCATGTCACACACAACTAAAAGCATGGACATGATACGCCAATACATTACGCATTTTGATTTTACTCTTCTTAGTAAGCAATATGTATATGTGTGTATGCGTGTGTACAAGTTGGTCATTGCTTATCATCCATCAATTCATTCACGTCACTTCTCCCAACATAAAATCTATTTAATCCCATCCATTTGGGACTCATCACTCATGCATGCGCATACTATTCAGATATACATTCAGCTGGACGTGTGATCTATCAATGTACACTTTCATTAACCAAGTATGGATGTCAATAACAAAAGCAAAATGCGAACTAGGAAGTAGAATCAAGAATCGTATATCCCAACTAGAAAATGTTGTTTATTGACAAGAATTTTGCAAATGGTAGTTGATGCCATAGCAGGAAAAAAAACCCCACAACCCAGTTAACCAACCTTCGGGACCCAGGTAAGGGCTATCCTGCCAAATACAAGACTTATCTTTTGATTGGTAAAATAAACTTTTTAACCAAAACAAAAGACAGAAATACCAAGGAAGCTGAGATAGCCCACAGCCACACACACACACAAACACATATATATAATAAAAACCATCCAGCCAGACCAAAGAAAGAAAAAATATATAAAAGGAAATTTTTTTCTAGTTTACTGTATGTCCATAAGCTGAGATAGCCACATCATCCACACACACACACACAAATCTATATAATAAAAACCATCCAGCCAGATCAAAGAAGAAAAAATATAAAAGTAAAATATTTGTTTTGTTTAATGTAAGTCCGTAACTCTATAAGTGAACGCTAAACTCCCCGAATACTCTACACCAACAAGAGAGAAAGCAAGCTCTTAATTTCTAGATAGTCTTCAACCTCGTGAACTGAGTCTAAGAACATCTATTTCTCTTCAACCAAATTCCACAGTAAGATGGCGAAAGGAACAAACTCCCATAACCATTTCCATTTGGTTGAAATGGAGCTTAACCTCCAAGAAGATAGAAGATCTCTCACCATCCAACAATCGCTAGACTCAACAAGGAAGACCAAACCGCAGAACAGCGACTCAACAAGGATGACCAAACCGAAGAATAGCGACTCACCAAGGAAAACCAAATGAAGAAGTAGACAATGAAGAAGGTGGTCACATACTGAAAAAGGCACATAGGCGAGCCTTGACAATGATTCACCTTATCTTTCTAATATTTTCTTGGTGAAGGATTTATTCAGAATTGATGTCCAAAGAAATCCACCTTGGGGAAAAATGCTCCACATACACGATCACCCAATGCTGGAAGGGGAAAGAACACAATATACATTAAATAGATGGTGCCATAGAAAATAATAAAACCAAAAAATACTCTGTGTTTGGTGGACTAAGGTGGCGTTTTTTTTTTTAAGTGCTTAGGCATTTGGAAAATACAAAGAAAGAAAACAAAGATGAATGAGAGAAACGAGATAAGCTTCTTCCAGTTGAAAAATCCTTGTGAAGGTAGGTAGAACAACAATGCTTGGTGAAGAGAATGAAGGTGTGTCGTTAAAATTTACCCAACTTGTTTTTAAGAAGATGGGGGCAGCAATTGTCATTACAAAATTATTTTTATTTTAAGGTTACTATTGGAATATTTGTGAGTCAGTACTCAGTGCAAAGTCATCAGCACCTCCCTGTTGCTTACTCCAATCAGAAGTTAAACTTCTAATAAGAACTAAAAACAAACACTCTAAACAAGGTGTCACACTTCTTATGAAGACTTCTGACTTTATTCAGAAGCAAAAACAAACACTCGCTAAGTTAAGTTCCACTGAATTTTTATTGGAAGGTTGAGAATACCCTAATTTTATAAAAGGTCGAGGGGTAGAAAGAGAAAGAAATAACACGCTTTGGGATTTACCTTCTTTCTTTCTTTCTTACAAATTAGCACTGGGTAACTTCCCTTTTGGCTCTTTAATTTTCTTTCTTCTTTTTACTTATCCTTCTTCTTTTGTTCTCACATGAGGACCGAGGCTACACAACATGGAACTCGTAAAGATTTTTGCATCCTAGTTTCTGATATTCACATTTTGTTCAAGCTTTCCATTAACACATCAAGTTATGTACTAAGTAAAACTTTTTTTTATTTCACACTTAACAGTATAAGAAACAAATGATTGAAATGAAAACCCAATATAACACCGTGAACTTACTTGAGTTCCACCTCTGGCTTGTTATGTCTTTCAACTTCTTGACAAGGAAAGTTCTGCAAGCAAGCAATTAGCGAACATAAATATTACTAAATCAAATATCAATGCAAAACAAAGCAAGAATCAAGACAAATTCTCTACATCAGAATCAAATCAACAGAATAAGTCGATTGCAATGAATAGAACCCAACTCTAAGCAAAAGTAACTCCAGCAACAAACGACAATCGACATTCTAAACCAGTATGAACCAACTTTGAGATGCAATGTAACAGATCGAATCATTTTGCATCCATAAATTACAATATCACTAATATATCCAACTCGATCATAATTTGATAAAGAAATGGTACCTGCAAACACATAGAAGCCTCAAGTGTGTTCCTTATGCAAGTCAAATACAACCGCAATGTGTTCGCCTGAAGAACCCCACACACAAACTCAAGCATTCAACCGAAAAAACAACTAATTTGACACAAATTAACTCCAAGATGGCAACTTTAGCTGTAGTTGCGCATGTACATGAATCAATTCGATCAAATTACTGAAAATCTTAGGAATCCAATAAAAACCCAGTTATATAATTGATATTTGAAATGTTCCTTACCATTTTGAGATCAAATACGTCTTCGATTCGACCCCAATTTAACTACACTGGTTGTTGCTTCTGTGCGCAGCAAAGATGAAAAGTTGAACTTCAATTCGAAAACGGTGAGACAATTTGGCTATGGTTTCGTCGTTCTTGGAAGCCAAACCACATGAAAGCTTCTAATCTTCGTTATTAGAAGCTCTGCTGCAATCGATCGTCGTGAATCTGACCATTAGAAGAGCTTCAACAGTAGTTTGTGTGTAATTGAATTGCCATTTTACACACCTGAATGTACAAAGTGTGGAATGTGTAAATTTTAGGCAAACCCAAATGTGCAAATTCATTATTTGGGGATAAAACCACGGGTAAAAATAATATGAGCTTTGCTAAATGTCGAGGGATTGAGCGAGGAAACCAGCGAGGGAAATGAGGTGGAGGGGGTGGAAACCGTCCACCCCCCTCGAGATGTGCGAGCGAAAAGTCAACGCTCACATCTCGAGGGGGGTGGACGGTTTCCACCCCCTCCACCTCATTTCCCTCGCTGGTTTCCTCGCTCAATCCCTCGACATTTAGAATTTCTGAAATAATATGGTGGAGTCAAACTGAAAATCGTGAAATTTCAATAAATCCATTTTTTTTTCATTGTAATAGTTTTTTTTAAAAAAAAAGCATATTGCATATATTACTAATTAAAAGTGCAAAACTGTTGGGCTACTATAGCAACTAGGCTATGTCTCTACAAATAAAATTACAAAACCAAATATTGTGAATAGAGAGTAGTCAATGTATGCAGCTAATGAGTGGTTGCCACGCCCAGTCCATGGCTATCCTAGGTTGTCGTTGATCATTATGAAGAATAGAATGAAGCGTCTATGAGTCTCCCATCAAAAAAATGTCATCCACTGCTTAGCTTGGATAAGAAGAAGAGTTGTTTCAGCTGCATGGCACTTCGTCATGGTATTATCCATCATCTTCCCTATGATCGGGTAAGCAACCCGTGCTAGCACCGCACCCTGCATGTTGACTGCAAAAACTTTGATTACTCCCTGTTGAGATTGTGCCAAAAAACTAGCATTGTATGTGACCAATATCATGTCCGGATCCAGGGTATATGGAATATGTTTGAGTTGTAAGGATCTAAAGTCAAGTCTGTGACATCTAGCTGAATGGATTTGTGCCTATATCAATGTTACCCGGGTGGTAGCGATCTCAGTGAGGGGACCAAATGGAGATATCGAGGAGGAAACAGAATTCGATTGAGTATCAATGATAGTCGTTTGAACAATGTGATGAATAGATACCGGATCAATAGAGTCTTCAGAGGTTAGGGTGCTCTGGTGGCTTGTGTGATTGGAATTTGTAGAAAACTATTGGTGTTTCCAAGAAGACCAGGTATTCTGAAAAGATATTCTAAACTTCTAAGCATTGAATTTGGTCTTTTGAAAAATGCAGTTGTTACGAGTATGTCAAACGGTCAGAATGAAAGCTACAAATTGAGAAAACATTTCCTCTTTAAACTCGGGGTGGGTCTTCGCAGCATCCCACATGAACTTAAGGAAAAGAGAGGTACTAACACCCCAAAGTTATCATTGAGCTAGTATATAGGGATGGGCGATATATGCCAAAGTTGGTATATGACTAGACAGAGGAAGAACATATGAGTAACATCTTTTGTGTGACTGTGACAAAAAATACAGCAATCCTCCAAAGAAGTGTGCAGTTGGGACAAATTGGTTATGGTGGGGAGTATATTTTGATTGAGCTTTCAGAGTATAAAAATGGCAGACAGAGATGCTTTGATATCCACAAATCTCTTAGCACCTTAGCATCAGTGCTGAGAGAGGGAGGGAGGGCAATAAAGCATTCAAATTGCTCCAAAGTGAACACCTTGGAAGTGTTCTTGACTGTGAAGAGACATTTTTTTGTCCGGGAGCTAAATCAGAGTGTCCGGACAATCAGAGCGTCGGACAAGGATATTCTTAACGTCACTAGCCACTGGGGCGTGAAAAATGGAATTGATGAGGTTATCATTCCATTGGGGGTGTTGATCAGTGGGGTTGTTCCATAAATCCTGGATTCTATGCGACAAATTAATGGTCAGGGGATTGAGCAAGCAGTCAGTCAGAAGTAATCCAGACTTAACCCAACAATCTCTCCAAATGTCAATATTGTTTCCCGACAACACTTGTCATTTGAGATAGCGCTTCATTTTTGTCAGCACAGTGAGATTGCCTCTCCAGGCAAAGGAAGCTAAGGACAGAGGTTTGAAGACTTGGAAGAGGCTTTTGTTGTTAAAGTAAGTGTTTTAAGTTGGGTAACCCAAGTGCTATGGGGGGAGAGATGGCTTGCCAAATACAATTTGCGATTAAGGCCAAATTTTTATTTCTCATTGAGGGGATATTCAGGCCTCCCAGGTGTCAAGGTTAGTGATTCGGTCCTAGGTACACATGTGTTTAGCTTTGCTTTCAGCAGTCCCGTTCCACCAAAAATTGTGAGCAAGAACAACAAGTTTGGTAGTGATCGAGGCTGGGAGAAATAAAGTTTGCATGTTGTAGACCGAAATCGAGTTAAGGGCAGCTTTGATCATAACTATTCTGCCTACTTGAGAAAACACTTTGGATTTCCAGCAAGAGAGTTTGACATTGATTTTATCAATGATGAATTGGAAATCAGTGGCCTTTTTGTTTGATATGAGCAGTGGCGATCCAAGATATTTGTCCTTAGGATTGTAGAATTTTGATCACAAAATTTGATTGATCAATTTTGCATGCCTCAGGTGAACATTGGAGCTGTAGTACACCGAGAATTTGTCAAAATTTACCCCTTGCCCCGAAGCTAGACAATATTGTTGAAGAATATCTTTAACCGAGTGGGCTTCAGCAAGGGATGCTCGGCAAAAAAACATAAAATCGTTTGCATACAGCGGGTGACTAAGAGAAGGGGAGTTTCGTTTGATCTTGATGTTTTTGATGATTCCTACAGATTTCGCTCGGGCAAGTAGACGGGATAAAGCTTCAGCAATCATAATGAAAAGATATGGTGACAGGGGATCCCTTACTAAATGTCTCTAGAAGGCCTAATGGAAGAAAGGGGGAGTAGTTAAGAATGACCCAAAGGGAGGTGGTGGAGATGCATTGCTCAATGATTTGAATCCAACCTTCATAAAAACTTAGTTGCCGAAGGGATGGCCATTAAAATTGATATGCCTTAGTCATCCAACGTTGTTTTTTTCCTGCGAAAATATTTCATTTGAAAGAAAGTCTCATGAGCGAAACTGACATTATCTGCAATAGACCGCCCTGGAAGGAAGGCACCCTGGTTGGGGGAAATGATTTTATCTAATAGGGGTTTCAAGTGATTAGCCAAGATTTTTTAGATTACCTTATGGATAACATTTCAGAGGCCTATAGGACGGAATTTTTCAGGAGTAACTGGGTTACCAACCTTTGGGATAAAAACAATAAAAGTTTCATTGAACATGGGATCCATTTGATAGGTAGTAAAAAAATGTTTGACTACCTCGCATACATTCGATTTCACAATATCCCAATAATAGTGGAAAAAAATAGGCATGAAAACCATCAGGGCATAGCGCTTTATGACTTCCTATATCAAAAATAATCTTTTGAACCTCGGGGTCAGTGGGAATGGAGAGGAGAGCTTCATTCTCAGCAGTAGAAATAATCGGAGAGAACAGAGAGAGAATTTATGGATTTGGAGAAGGACCCGAAGATTGGAAGATGTTACCAAAGTAGTTGTTAAGAACTTGACCAACACTGTCATGGGTCGATTGCCAGACATTGGATTTATCTTTCAAGAGAAGAATAAAATTTTGTTTCCGCTGAAGCAGTGTATAGAGATGAAAAAAACTTGGTATTCTTGTCTCCCTTGCTAAGTCAGGAACGACCAGACTTGTTTTTTTCCAAAAAAGTTCATTTCTAACCAAAAGCTACGATAAACGGTTCTCTAAAGAGGTGACAGCCAAAGCATTATGAGATGAGGGATAATCATTTTGGAGGGCATCAAAGGCTTTATGAGTCTCCTGATCGAATGCATAGCTGAATATTTTTGAACTCATCGTGGTTCCACCTAGACAGACAATAGCTCAACTTTTTGGTTTTGATGAATCGACCAGTTTCCTACACTGTGGGTCTTTAGTCCACATTTGGAATTTTTTTAAAGGCTTTGGATCATTGGAAATATTGAAAACAAGTTGTAGAGAAAGAACACGATGATCTGAGGTGGAAATATGAATAGTACGGGTCGTGGCAGAAGAAAACATGTTAATCCAGTGATCACCAAGATGCGATCCAGTTTGGCCTTAATCTCACTTATGTCTTTTTGTTTATTATTCCAAGTGAATTAAGTGTCAGTGAGAGGAAAATCAATAAGGTTGTGGTTGTCAATGAATGAACGAAAGTGGTTAAGGGAGGAAATAGTAGGCTAGGTACCCCCCCCCCCCCCCCCCCCCAATTGTTTTTGTTGGATTGAGAATGACATTAAGGTCCCCGATAATGATACCAGAAAGGTTTTGGCAATTGTAGAGTGTAGATATATTATCCCAAAAATGAGCTCTAAGAGATGAATTTGGTTCATCATACATGAAAATAGCAGACCAAGTATCTAAAGCAATCAAGAATAACACAATTAAAATAATATTCACAAGATGAAATGATGATAAGAGAGATACCTTCTTTCCAGAACAGTGCAATACCACCTGATTGACCTGTCGCTGCAATTGAGACTCTGTGTTTGAATCCGAGTCTCTGACATATGCGATCCATATGAGCTGAGGAGGCTTTCGTTTCTTACAAGAACAAGATATCGGGATTGGACTGATGGGAGAGGGTCTTTAGATTACAGATCGCGCAGAGAGACCCTATGACCCTTGCATTCCAAGTAAGAATCATGGTGAATTGGGCGACCCTTCTACGGCAGTCGCCAAAACCTGCAAATTTTGTACACTAGCCTGAGCAAATTCCTAGATATTCGGAGCTTGCGCATTCCCAACTAATATAATCAGTCGAATTTTTCTTCCAGGATTCACCAAGCCGTTAAGCATTTTAACTATTGTACTGGTCAACTATAAGTGATGACCACTATCATCCTTAAGTTGTGAAGTATCACTTGGAATACTCATCCCCGTCATTAAATGAAGGATTGATAGCCATTGTTTAGAAATTATAAAAAAAAAAAAAAAAAAAAAAAACCCAGCCTACGTGCAAAAATCCCATTGTAATAATTTATCTATACCAACAGTATAATTTTCAACTTCAATTATTTTTTATGTTGTTAAACATTTTAACCCTTTTTTTTCATTTGGGAGTTACTCCCACATGACCGCAAAATTGTTCAAGGAAAAACACAAATCATATGAGCTTCAGGCCATAGGTTCGAGATCTTCAAAACTCAAAAAATAAAATAAAAAATTGAGCTTTTCTTATTAGAAATGTTCGAGTGAGGCTAGAAAATTGGATTATGCAACCAAGATGATGTGGCATCATTAGATGAGGTTTTTTACAACCTCAAGATACACATAAACACTTTGGAAACTTTATCATTCTTTCAAGATTATGTCATATCACCCTGATTGCAAAATCGAATTTCCTAGCATTTTCATAAAGAGAGATGTTCTAATTTCTTGCTTTCATACCACTAGTATATTTGATTGTCACAATCTTCCTTAGAATAAACATTAAAATAAACAACAAACATATTAGAAGAAATAGAAGGGGTGCTTTTGATTGCATCGAAATGATCAATTTTCTCAAAAAATTAATTTTCCAAGGTTTTGGTTAGTAAAAAACAAAAAAAATGGTCTTCTCATCAAAATGATTTTCTAGAGGTTTCATTACAAAATTGGACCCATTTCCTTCTAGCTAGAGGACCATATCACCTTCATCCATCCCCGTAAGGCATTGTAATGAGATTTTGTGTCATTACATTTCAAAAGTGTGTTATCCCTTGGGCTATGTGTTTGTTTATTCGATGGAAGGGGAATGAGAAAATGGGAGTCAAAATGGTAATGGAAATGGAAATGTTTGGCATACCTATGAATCGCAATGGTAACAATGTATAACATTGTTTGGCATGTGAATCTATGGTAAGAATAGAATGAGAATGATTTGCATCTTTACCAATTTGCCCTTAATTATTAACATAAATTGTCATTCTAGATCTATGATAGGAAAGGAGGGCAAATAAGAAATTGCAAGTTGTGTTGATCATTACAATGGAAATTGTAATGGCTATTCATAGGATCTTGTGAAGGAATGCCCGTTAAAATGAAATTTGTAATGGTCATTCCCATTACGCTATTTTTATACTCAACCAAACAAATAAATGGCTTACACCATTGTAATGGTCATTACTATTACAATAGTAAAAGGTAAACCAAACATGCCATTAGAATTTGTATTTTATAAGGCGTCCTTAATCACACAGAATTCATGTTTGATTAGTATCACTTGAAAGATTTGAATGACAAAGAAAACTTTTCAAAGAGAAAAATTGAAAATAAACGATTTGTTTTATTGGGAAACTGAATATAGATGGATTAATTTGTCAACCCTTCAAAAACAAATATCCATGGGCATTTAAAAAAAAAGAGAAATTCTAGCTGGCCCGTCCTCACAGCCCGTCCCATGGGACGGACCCTCCCAGGCACGTGCCTTTGGGAGGGCGTCTCGCACGTGGAGGAGGGAGGGTGTTTGCCACGTGAGGAGCGAGGGTTGAAATCAATCCGCCATTTTTTTTCTTTTCGTTCTCTATGCTTTGTAATGGTGTTTTGCAAGCAACACTAACACGAAGAAAGAAAGAATCGATCTCCTCAAACCTCCAGCTCCTCCTCTACCAAGGATCGACCTCCTGAAGAGCTCAAACCTCCTGTTCCTCCTCTACCAAGGATCGACCCTGAAGAGCTCAAACCTCCTCTCCTCCTCCTCCTCCTCCTCTACGAAGGCGACTCCTCAGAGTCTCCTCCTCTCCTCCTCTCCTCCTCCACGCCAGATCTGCTCCTCGTCACGCTCCTCTGCTCCGCTCGCTCCTCCACGCGAGATCTGCTCCACTCGCTCCTCCTCACGCCAGATCTGCTCCATTCGATTTTTTTTTGCTTCAAGTTTTCTGTTTTTGATTTTTTTTCACTTCTTCTCTCCAGTTTTCTTCACTTTGTTGGATTATGTGGTGGTGGTGACGTTGATTGGGGATGTGGTGGCCGGTGGGTTGGTTTAGGGGTGGTGGTGGTGGCAAGGTCGATTGGAGTGGTGGGAATGAGGTGGAGCAGGTTGGTTCAGAGGTTGGAGTGGTGCTGTATTGACTTGCTGCTGCTGCTGCTGGAATTTAGGCTTAACTGTGAATCAGTTTGAAATGCAACTGATTTTGTTTAGTGAATCAATTAAAAGCTGATTTTGTTCAGTAAATTGTGAATTAAAATGCTGTAATTGTGAATCAGTTTGCTGCTGCTGTAATTGAAATGTTGTAATTGTGAATCAGTTTATATGAACTCAGTAAATGTGAATCAGTTTTATATGAATTCAGTGAATCAGTAAATCAGCAGGTTGCTATATGAAATGCTTATTTTGTTCAGGTTGCGATATGAAATGCTAATTTTGTTCAGGTTGCTATATGAATTCAGTTTTATATGCTGATTTTGTTCAGTGAATCAGCAGGTTGCCATATGAAATGCTGATTGTGAATCAGTTTTAATTGATGCACCAAATTCATACAGCAAATTCATTGCATTTTGGTATAAAATAACATTGCATTTGGTATGAAATGTTGTAACAGGTTGTTACACTAAAATTCATACAGCAAATAACAGCATGTTGTTACACTAAAATAAGATGCAGGTGGCTTGAAGCAGGTTGGTATGAATCAGTAAATCAGCAGGTTGCCAGCCTGAGAATAAGATGCCATTATATTGATGTTATTCTCTCATGCCATTGGCTTATATTATGATATCCAGTTCTTCCTTAGTTGAAAAATGCTTGCCAGAATTAGTGTCATCCCTAATAGATGCCTGAATGTTAACTAGAGCTGAGAGAGAGAGAGAAGAGTTACGAATTAAGAGTTTGGGTAAAAGCACATTTTAATGAAAGAGACGACTTATAATGGGAAGTATGTTAGAAAAATTGTCTGTTCGTTTTTCTTTTCTTTTCGAAACCAAAGTTCATTTATGTCTCCAAATCCGAACAAAGCCAGCAGATTGTATAAAAGCATGGAACATTTCAAAATTTGTTCTTCTCTCATGTATGTCCCATCCGTAGTTGATGCTTTCAAAAGCCAAAAACAGGCATGAAAATTGTTATATGCCGACAAAACCTTTGCTTTGGATAGTAGTTATATAAGCCTTCAATGATAAGTTTAATCAATGCTGTCATCTATGAAGATCACAAGTCGATCCCTTCATTTTGCATATAAGGAGTTAGAAAGAAACCTACATTGCCTCAGTAAAAGTCACGTTTGTATTAATACAAAACAAGAAAGCTCATATGTCTACAATTTTGAATATACGCTCTAGTGCTTAATAGAGCAATTGAATATAATGTCACACAATTGGTGAACTAAACAATGATATAGATGGAAGGAAATAGGCAGCCTGGTTTGGATGTACATCAGTAGGAGAGATGCCATCATCTGCTTTGGAAGTTCAGAACGCGAATAGAGTAGGCAAAAACAAATGCAAAGAGCAAAGCATAGCCAACTACTATGCAGGCTACAAGTGGCAGCATGTCGTGATCAAAACCAAACATGGTGCTCAGGAAATCCTTGAGAGGGACTTCCTCTTGTGTGAATGTCAACATCTTTGTTGTCATATCCCCGAACTGGGAAGTCATGAGACCGTAGAGTGTCCATGAAACAGGGCAGCCCCAGTAGTATCATCTCCACCAAATAGGAATAGCCTGTGCACCGACATAATCACTAGTCAGTTAATCACTTTTTAAGTAATTGAAGAGGAGGAGGCGCCGAGTGAACCGCTAACTTTTTGGATGTGCTATTGCGGAACTCCTGAAAACAAAACTGAAATCTTGTTCTTGCGAGTGAACCGCTAAGGTAACCTCTTTGATCAAACTATGAAATTTGGGCAAACAACTCTGCATTTCTTCTTTCTTCAAACAACAAGTTACATCCAGAAGTACCATTTCATTCAACATTTGATTCTAACATGTACTAAACATGAAAAACTAACTAAAAGATAGATCTAAACAAGCAACACAAACAAACTACTGCTTGTGAATTTCAACAGCAACTGATAATCTTGTTGGTGTTGCATTGAACTTTTTGTTGTTGCATTGAAAGGAAACACAGTAGTCTCTTGTTCTGTTACAGCATTTCATACCAAAATGCAATGTTATTTTATATCAAAATGCAATGAATTTGCTGTATGAATTTGGTGCATCAATTAAAACTGATTCACAATCAGCATTTCATATAGCAACCTGCTGATTCACTGAACAAAATCAACATATAAAACTGAATTCATATAGCAACCTGAACAAAATCAGCATTTCATATAGCAACCTGAACAAAATAAGAATTTCATATAGCAACCTGCTGATTTACTGATTCACTGAATTTTTTATTTTTATTTTTTTAGAACCTCCAGTGGGGAGGGGCAGCTATGGGATGCCAGACCTTTATTATTTGGAAAAAATTCTGATACAAACTATCGGGGGTACATGACGACTTTACCCGAGAAGAAAAAATCCAATTGGACAAGAAAATCATAAAAACTATAAAGTCCAAAAATCCGTCCATAACTCACTAGCTTAGTCCAACAGCACCCAATGAGACATAAAACACTTGAGATTTTTCTCTTAGAAACGTGGCCAAACCCCCAACTTTCATTGAGCAAATTGCAAAGGCTATAAAACTCTAACAAAGAAAACTTGCAACTTGCATCTTGCATTGCAAAAACCAAAAAGCCAAACTCACCATGCCAAGGCTCAGCAAAGCAGCCTAACAGAGAGCTCCAATACAAATTAACCTTGTGCAGATTATAGCAATAAAAACTCCAAATTGGCAACCAAAAAGGAAACGCAACTTGCATCTTGTCAAAGTTTGCAAAACCAAATTGCATCCATACTCACAATGCCAATATTCTGCGCAGCAACAGAACATAAAAACAGCTCCAAAATCACGCAAAGCTGACCGCAACACAGCAGTGCACAGCAAAACCAGGCCACTGCAACGCAGCAAACAGAAGCCTCCATCGCGCCATAGCCGAACCAGCATCTTAACCTCAGCACAGTCCGCAGCTCCGCAACCCCTTCTTGCCCTGACAGCAGAGCAAAAAACCTGCCAGCACACGGTTCCAGAACATATCGATGCCCATTCCTGTTGCGTCTACTCGTTCCCGTGACGTATATATGCCGTATGCCAACGGTCAAGCCTTGATAATCCTGCCACTCTCCTTGGAAGATCATTCGTCGTGAAGGAGACGGTCTTATGATCTCGTTGAGCTCTGTCTGCTAAAGCGTCCGCCACCGCGTTGGCTTCTCTATAAATATGGGAACAAGCTAAAGTCATTTGTGCCGCCAAAAATTTAATTTCTTTCAAAATATTCTCCAAATGCCATGGTATCTTGAAATTGCCCTTAAACCATCCACAAACAATTGCCGAATCCGTCTGAACAACCACCTGTTTAAAATTTAACAAGAGACAAAGGCGAAGGCCTTCAACTAGGGCCAAAATTTTCACTTTATTATTAGAGCCTGCACCAAAAAATATTTGCTTTCCCCCAACACAAACACCCCTAGAGTCTCTAATGATCACACCGCCCGCAGCCATGTTCTTACGGGAGGACCCATCCACATTTAGAGCAACAAAATCTGACGGAGGGGGATGCCTAAACACAACTCTACTTTGCTTTCTCACAACTGAAATTTCTTGGATCCCCAAAGCCCGTAATGTAGTCTTATGCCAGCTGACTTGCTTAGGAGTTATAAATTTATTTGCTAAATGTAAATTACGCCGAATATTCAAAATCACAAAAGCAGGATTAGGGATAGCATTTTCATAAACACATTTGCACCGCTGTTTCCATATTTCCCATAAAATGAACATGGGAGTGAGAAAGAATAACACACCTGTTTGTGTTCTCATTTTGGCTCTCCTGAACCAAATGACAAGGGTCGTGGATATTTCTGCCGGTTTTCTGATATGCACATCAAAAATCAACTCAAAATGGCGCCACACCTGACAGTGAATGATCTGATCCGACATGGCCACCACCGAGCAAACAAGAGAAGTATCCCACATAATCCAAATCTTGCCACCAACCACCTCATTAGAAGAAAAACCGCCAAGTTTTAGTTTGTTTCCAATTTCCATGTATCTACTAGCATCAATCATAGGCTCCGCAATCATGAGAAGTCTGATATTATGTTCCACAACCATCTTTTGTAACCTCCTTCTCGTAGCCCTATTACCAACACCACGAGCATTCCAAAACATAAAGTTTTCCATCATCTTAAACGCGGGAGGAAGACAAACCCTTCTTAGTCTTACGACGAGTGCCCGAAGGCACCGTTGCTTTGACATTTTTCTTACGCTCCGCATCCGATATCGCCCCCAATTCCAAGTCCTTGATAGCTTGTGTGTCCGGCCCCATGTCCGAATCCGACTCCGCCTCATCACTATCTGTGGCGCTTTCAAGTGTATTGACATTCATTTTTTTCTTCTTTTTCCTCAAAGAGCGGGACACCTTCACTAATTTGTTAATGTCATCCGGAGCAACCCGTACCTCCTGCTTGAGACGCGGTTCTAAACTCCCAGTGACCTCCACTAATTTCCATATCTCTGCAATTCAATTCAAATAAATTTTTAGAAGACTGAAGAAGGAAAAGTCGCAATTACTTCTATTTACCCAAAAAACAAAGAACTCGTGAAACGTCAATTGCTTGTTGAACCCTGCAAATCGTGTGAGATAGGTTACTTAAATTCGTGCAATATTTGTGATAGCAATACTGCCAATAAAAAACTATAGAAATCCAGCTATTTGGTTGGCAGTTTTGGTTTCTAAGCCAATATTTGTTTGAAATTGCCACTTCCCATGAAGTTTACGGAACTGCAGTTCATCTGAGGACTCCTCATACATTTACAACAAAAAGATTGAAAAACAACTGGAATACTCTGTAAAAGGAAAAATGGATTGAAAACAACAGGGAAGAAACTGGTGTTCAGCATTAGTACAAGGATACTCCATGAATGAGTCGATGATAATGGACAGAATTCAACATTAGAAATACAAATGTTTTAAATTGCACCAACAGACAATCAATTACATTGGAGAGCGAATTTCAAAAACACGCAGAGTTGAATCATACAACGTTGTGCAGAACAAAATTTTTCTCAGCAAAATGGTAAAAACTGCAGCTACACTATTTTTCTCACATACATACAGTGATAACTGTTGGGAAACTAGAACTACAACTGACATGCCCAAATTTGTAACTAAATGATAGTACAAACTGGTAAAGAATGATATGCAATCTTCATGTACGAACCTCTTGGCTTTGTTTCTCCCGGTTTTCCTCCTCAATTCTTTCAAACTCTTTCTGACCGGCTGCGATCATATTTTTCACAGTGTCAAAGGTAGTAAGCCTGATACTGAAAAAGAGATGCAAGTGTCATGAATCAACCAGGAATGTGGCAAGATTATTAACTTCTGGCATGGATTCAAATAATTGAGCTATGAAAAATTGGCAAGGGAAATTTAACCGGATATCGATATCACATGAGTAATGGACCTAATGTTTATTGACGTGAAGCACATGCAAAGACCTCAAGGGCCAACCCCTTCTATCATAATTGTATGGCTTAGCTTAACCAAAACTTGTTCTCAAAGTTAATAGCATATTACTACCCAATTTTTCATTATTGCATTCAGAAATGTTTCAATCAGCCTTAAAAAGTGATTAAGAAAAGTGAACAAGGTAATAGCAGTTGAGTTAAGCTTATCCATATTATAAATTCAAGTGACAAACAACTTAAACTATAAGGTAAGACAAACATAACTTAAATTCCACTATCTCCATCGAGAATGCTGCATACATTAGAAAACAGACTCCAAATTCTTACAGTTGTGGTCCTATTAACTGTGAAAAAAAGTACTAAGATTTTTTCTTGATCAGGATTAGTTTAATATCTCCATTGAGAACGCTGCATACATTAGAAAACAAACTCCAAATTCTTTCAGTTGTGATCCTATTAACTGTGAAAAAAAGTACTAAGATTTTTTCTTGATCAGGATTAGTTTAACAGATAAATTATTTATGAAGTGCAATTAACCCCAAATGCCCTTGTTCTAATTCAAAACAGAAGGCATCCAATTTCAAACTAAGCAATCAGAAAGAACACTGAAGACACAAGGCTCAATATTAGAATTGATTGTATATATGATTGAAATGAACCTGCTATTTGGTAGGTTTTTCAATGCATTGGGAACGAAGCCTCTGTACAATCCTATGACACCATCACGAGCCACAATACCTGCATAAAACTCGGTGAACCACCAATGAGAAAATAACAGAATTGAAAATTTTAAATAGAAGCTTGACTTGCACATAGCAAACAATGACATGGGCTATCTAGGGAAGCAAACTTAAGATATGTTTGACAGAATAACTCAATGAAATATATACTAAAACTGATCTGATAGTTAGTATTGGGAAAACCACATAGATTAACGGTCACCACAAGTTGAAGGATCCATGGATAAACCCCAAGGTTAACAATGATCAACAGAATGCCGTAATCACTAGGAGCAACAATAAACAAATATCCATCACACAACACAACAATATACGTTCGAAAACCTCATAACGGATAAAAATCTAGGACCACCAGTCAAACAAATGAAACATCTACTATAACCATAGCCCTGATATTGCACAATAACTAATCAACCATTACCAAATAAAGAGGACTTGCAAGAAAAACCCGACGAACAACCAGAGTACCCAAACAGACATTCTGACATTCTCCAGTAGGAAAACCTATTCTATATAGTATTTTTGGAATGGGCCAACGAGTTCTTTTCTATTTCAATCTTCATCAAATCTACACGCGGTGTGCCTTCAAATCTGCAACTTCTTTCTGTCAATTTTTACACCAGAACACAAAATTTGCACATAAACAAACAATCTTGACACATAATTCACAAAAGGGTGGGTGAGATTTCTACCTTATCCACATCCGAGCCTGCGATAAGAGGAGCTGTCCCTCTAGGTTCCTGAAAAGAAATCAAACACAAATATCATCAAAAAAATTACTTGTTTTTACAAACCCCAACAACAAAATTCGAAGAACCCACGAAATACAAACCTCCACGGAACCTGATTCGGGACCATCTAGAGTTTCAGGGGGTGGTTCGATGGTTTCTACAGCTGCAAGAGCCTCTGGGGCAGCAGAAAGTCTAGTAGAATGGGTTGAACTCAAGGACTGGGGGTTTAATGGGGTTGAGGGTAGAGAGAAAATTAAAAGGGTTTGGGTTTGGACGAAATGGGGTTGGTGAGTTGAAGAAGTGAAAGGGTTGCAGAGATTGATGAAGTAGCCATTAGAACAGAACGAGAGAGAGAGCTCTCTCGAGTGTTTTTGAGAGTTTTTGCAGAGAGAGAGAGAGAGAGCTACATGTGTTTGATTAAAAGGCTCAAAAGATAAATGATTGTTGCAATCTTGAGATGAATCTAGATATCGAAACTACGGAGTTGAGGTATGGAGAGTGAGGGTAGAGTTGGGTAGCAGAAAAGAGAAGACGAGAGTAGTAGGAGTGCGAAGATAATCATACCTACAAGGAAGAATGGGTTTGGTCCTTGGGGGCGTCAAGGCTGCCTTGCTTGGTTCAGCTCTGATATTGCTTCTACTGTTCTAATGGGGTTGAGGGTAGAGAGAAAATTAAGGGTTTGGGTTTGGACGAAATGGGGTTGGTGAGTTGGAGAAGTGAAAGGGTTGCAGAGATTGATGAAGTAGCCATTAGAACAGAACGAGAGAGAGCTCTCTCGAGTGTTTTTGAGAGATTTTGCAGAGAGAGAGAGAGAGAGAGAGAGAGAGCTGCATTTGAAATTCGAGGGTAACAGGGGTTATTGAATCATGTATTTTAATAGCTTTTGAAAGATTTTTAAGTACATTCAAATACAAGGGTATTTGATTTAAAACAATACAATGAAATCTAGGGGATCGAGGGGAGCTCTTGCGCGGGGTGTGCTGGAGCGCGTCCTGCGCACTGTTGTCAACCGTACGGCTGATATCGACGGAATCAAAATCACAATTAAAGGAAACGTGTTGGCAGATTTTTAATATGTTACAGCCGTCGGATCAGATCCGACGGCTGAGATTACGGCTTTGAATGAGATTTTGAAAAGAGAGAGAGAGATTTTATCTTTGGAAAGAGAGAGATTTTTGCTTTGAAAAGAGAGATTTTTGCTTTGTCAGATTTACTGTAGCATTAATTAGATTTACTGTAGCAAAAATTAAAGGTAAGATTTCAAGAGAGAGAGAGAGTGTTTGCATACGTTTGAGCCGTTGGATTTCATCCGACGGTTCATATTAAAAAAATTCAAATGAAGTGTTTGGCAGTTTTTAAATTTATTACAGCCGTCGGATCTGACGGTTGAGATTTATGAATTGGAAAAGGGAGGGAATTTTGTTTTGCAAACAGAAAGGAAACAAAGAAAACTGGCGGGAAACAGAGCGTGAAGAGGAAACGGAGCGTGAAAAGGAAACAGAGCGTGATTTCAAGAGAGAGTCGGAAAACGCCCTCTAGCACACCACGCGCAAGAGCCCTCCGGGTCCAATTTCCATTGGGTCATAAGGTCATCTCTTCACCGAATCTTCCCCTTAAACTCGATTTTAGTTGTTTTGTTAATTTCAGTGTTACCTTTCACGTCAAATTGTGAATATTAAATGGGGTTGATGGAAATTAGTTATGTTAGATTGTGAATATCAAATTGTTAATTTTTATATGAAAACTTAATAAAAGAGCAATCTGCAAATACTGTTACAAAAGAAAACCAAACCATCAAAAAATGTGTATTTAATATTCATCCATAATCCCATTACATAATAGAAATTCATTACAACATCTGTTCATGTACATTACAAAATAAAACTACAAAATAGAACCTCACATATCATTCACTCATCAACCATTTCCAGAGCTCTTCCTTCCCTACGGAAGCCCTCACAATTCTCGTCAGCTTCATTAATACTTGGAGAAACAAGTATAAGCAATTCCAGAGATCTTCACAATTCTGTATTTGTAATGCAGGCACTCCACCATTGTGGAGAAACAAGTTAATACTTGGAGCCCATGACTGCATGCATACACTTGATTGCTATACAATTCCAGAGATCTTCATGACTGCATGCATACACTTGATTGCTATACAATCTAGAAACAAAGAAAAGTAAACATGAGAAACAATTTTTACAAGGACATGATAAATACAGTAACAAAGCCAACTATCACAAGAATTTGAAACAAAAAGCCAACTATGTTAAGGAGCCGAAAAAACATTTGAGACCACTGAACATAATAATTCATCAACTGCACACATCAAGCTGCTTCATAAATTTTAAATAGCAATAATCAAGTAAACAAATAAAAGGTATGATAAACAAGTATCTATTTCATTACAAACAATTTTTTTTGTAACTGTTGACAGGTGAAGGCAGTTATTTGACAAGGAGTACTAACAGCATTAAAACTTCAGTAGATTAAGTGACGAAATTACATTCTCTGAGCAAAATAAAACTTCAGTAGATTAAGGAGTACTAACAGCAATAAAACTCTGAGCTTGACTTTTTCTCAAAGCAATGGATAGCAAGGTGAGGGTGGTGAATAAAACTAATCATGAGTCACAGTAAGGCTGACGAATATATAATCAAATACAACACTACAATCAAATGAAGTACCTCCCCCCACCCAAAAAAAATTACAAAAATATTTTAAATGCTAATTTTATTGCTGTTTGGTTTATTTTCTTAATTGTTTGTCTTTGCTTTTCCATTGTGGGGGATGGAGCTGGGACACACCCCTAGATGAGAAGGGAATCAAAAGCAAGTTTCTCCCTCAACAAGCCTTCAAACCAGAGATTATTATCACATATGAGCACATATGCCAGAATCAAGAGAAACAACAGAATCTTCCATTAAAAGTACTCTTCACAGAAACTAAAATGAAATAGAATTATAAACATTAATATGGCTATCCATAAACATTAAGGAGTCAAAACTCTGTTAATCTTCAGCTAAGCATTAACAAAGGTTACCATGCAAATACACATTAACACAAACTATTATAAATTTATAATAAAGATGTTTAATTGAAAATGGGGGATTTTTCTCCAGAAATGAACCCAAAAAAAAGACCCCAAAACCCATAGAACAAAAAAACAAAAAAACAAAGGACACCCATATTCTCCAAAATGAAACTTGAGTAGTCTTTGGCTATAAATTCAGGAGAGAAACAACCAAAGGTCTCCAACAAGAAAACCTTCAATTAGAAAGCACTACAATTTGCAGAAAAATTCCGAGGTAAAAGCAAGTCTTTGAATAAAAATGGAAGTTTGGCCATGATACCCTGAGAAAATCATGAAAAGGGGCACCTTTCAAGCTTGAAAACACTCAGCTTTAGAAGAATTAACCCAAAATCAAAACCTCTAAAACACAAATCACTATTAGAACCTCTAATCATTTAAAATTTGGACATTTTCACCAAAACTACTGGCTTCAATTAGGAAAAAACACTTCCAAACCCTAACAAGAAGAAACCCCCAAATTTTCATCATTCAAACAACCCCCATAAACAGGAACAACAACAAATTATACCCAAAACAGAGCATAGAAAAGAGTGATTAAAATAGAAAGAAAAGGGCAAACATGTCTCTTGGTTCAATCTCCAAAACATTTTCCCCAAATGAAGCCTCAAAACTCACATATGGTCTTCAAAAAACCATCTTTAACATCATCACATATGGTCTTCAACACAATGGCGAAATTTTTAACTCCATCAGCACACTTTATTAGGATGCAAATATTTAAACAAGTTCATCGAAGCGTACCTCCAATCACCATCTCCCTTCTTCGACGGATCGTAACCAGGCTGAATGACGACCTCCTTCAGCGAATCAAACAGCCTCTGTTTGCAAATCCAGCCTCTGAATGACGACCTCCTCCCTTCTCTTCCTCTTCCTCTTCCTCTTCCTCTTCGTCTCCCTCAGATCTAGATCGAGAATACAAATTTTTTTTTTTTTCAAAACGCAGACCTGACCCTAACCAGGCTGAATGACGACCTCCTCCATCGAATCTCTATTTGCAAATCCACCCTCTGAAAGTCGACCTCCTCCCTTCCCTTCCTCTTCCTCTTCCTCTTCCTCTCGATCGAGAATACAGTCTTTTTTTTCTTTTTTTTTCAAAACGCAGACAGCGACCCTCTCTCTCTCTCTTTTCAAAATCTCATTCAAAGCAATAATCTCAGCCGTCGGATCAGATCCGACGGCTGTAACATATTAAAAATCTGCCAACACGTTTCCTTTAATTGTGATTTTGATTCCGTCGATATCAGCCGTTGGATTTCATCCAACGGTTGACAACAGTGCGCAGGACGCGCTCCAGCACACCCCGCACAGGAGCCCCCCTCGGTCCGCGTGCGGCATCCCTAATCGGTGATCCACATTTTTACCAAATTTATATTTCTCCGAAATGAAATTACGGGGTGGTATTTAATTACAAATTTTAATGAATTGTAAAAGACTAGCGTGCCGTATTACCCGTGCCTACGGCACTCCTATTATTTTTTTCTTATATGACTATTTATGTCTCTAAATTATTCTATCAATTTTATCTAAATCAATTAAATTAGATCTCCATTGAAAGTCATATTTTAGCATGTAAGCTAAAAGGTTTCAACGCATTAATACAAACTTTCCACCATTGTAAACTCCATCAAAATGTCCTCAAATCAGCTTGAATTTCCTCAAATTGGACTTTGGTCCAAGTCCCCAATCCCCACCAAATCACTCAATTAACACAAACCATGAGTCTTTCACATCCAAAAGCATTTCCTTTGTCCTTCTAATAATCCTTCAATTCAGTAAGTAAACAAAAACACACACACACACAAAACATATAAAAATAAACACTTATAAAGCAAAATTTATTTACTTACAAAATCACAACTTTCCCATCCGAGCACTCGATCCCAAGCCACGAACAATGATCCTTCTCACCATCACTATCCTTCCAATTCAACAAAGCCCCAAATGGATCCTCGACTATCATCTCCCTGAACTTCAACAAAGCCAAACCTGCACAAAAAATATGTGGGGAATTACAAAAGATATGTGGAGAATTCAAGAGATTGGAAGTGATTGAGTGAGTGAATTACGGAGGGGTTAGTAGGAAGAGGAGGATCTGCAATGGGTTGTTGATGGATCTTTTCGATTTCCTCTTCGAAATCGATTTCCTGGAACTCTTGCACACCCTGCAAAACCCTAACTTGTTTTGTTTTGCTGAGATGGTTTGGTAGGTTACCTTTGTAGAGGATGGAATTGTGGTGCCTCCATCAAAACTTCTCTGCTTTGCTTGCCTGAAGAGAGTGAAGAAGAAAAAAATGGATATTCCGTTTATATACCGTTTATATGGCGACTTAGACTCTTTGATTGGGATATTCCGTTTATATACCCTCTCCCTCTCCCTTGCTCTCTCTTTTTCCCTTTCTCTTTCTCTTTCTCTTTCTACCCTCTCTCGCTCTCTTTCCCTTTCCCTCTCCTTCTCCCTTTCCCTAATCCGTTCCTTCTCCTTCTCCTTCTCCCTCTCCCTCTCCCTCTCTCTTTCTTTCTCCTCTCCCTCCCCCTCTCGCTCTCCCTCTCCTCTCTCTCCTTTTCTCTACCCTTTCTTTCTCCTTCTCTTTCTCCCTATCCTTATCTCTATCCCTATCCCTATCTCTGGACTTCTCCTTCACTCTTTCATTCTCATCCTCTCTACTACTCCTGCTTCTCCCTGTGCTTGTCATCAACACTCCTCTCTCGCTCCGAACGTCGAGACTCTCTATCTCTGTCTCGATCTTTAGAACATGTTGTTCGCCTTCCCTTATGCCTAGACTCTCTATAGGGCGTGCTTTTCCTTATGCCTAGACTCTCTGTCTCGGTGCTTCTCCCTGTGCTTGTCATCAACACTCCTCTCTCGCTCCGAACGCCGAGACTCTCTATCTCTGTCTCGATCCCTATCTTTGTCTTTGTGCCTCTCTCCGTTCCTCTCTCGATCTCTTTTCGATTCCAAATCATCCCTCTTCGATTTGTGTTTCACCTCTTCCATCTCTCAACCCCAAAATTACTCAATCAAAATAATTCGTGCAAAATCAGATCCGTTTATATACCCTAGACAACCTATTTATAAATCGAAAAAGAAAAACAAAAATTAGACCAAGAAGATAACAAACAATTGAGGATGTAGACGGATTGAGAGTCGCAAAAATTTACCCTTTATCGGTGTGTTTTGAGTATTGATTGGATTGAGAGGGTTGTTGAAGAACCCTAATTTTCTCCTCTCGCAGTTCAGTTCAGACGAAGCAAAGAGAACAAAAGGCACCCCCTCTCTATCTCGCGGCTTTTCAAACCAAAGTTGAAATAACACCGTGCGTGCGGCATCCCTAATCGGTGATCCACATTTTTACCAAATTTATATTTCTCCGAAATGAAATTACGGGGTGGTATTTAATTACGAATTTTAATGAATTGTAAAAGACTAGCATATTACCCGTGACTACGGCACTCCTATTATTTTTTTCTTATATGACTATTTATGTCTCTAAATTATTCTATCAATTTTATCTAAATCAATTAAATTAGATCTCCATTGAAAGTCATATTTTAGCATGTAAGCTAAAAGGTTTCAACGCATTAATACAAACTTTCCACCATTGTAAACTCCATCAAAATGTCCTCAAATCAGCTTGAATTTCCTCAAATTGGACCTTGGCCCAAGTCCCCAATCCCCACCAAATCACTCAATTAACACAAACCATTAGTCATTCACATCCAAAAGCACTTCCTTTGTCCTTCTAATAATCCTTCAATTCAGTAAGTAAACAAAAACACACACACACACATAACACATAAAAATAAACACTTATAAAGCAAAATTTATTTACTTACAAAATCACAACTTTCCCATCCGAGCACTCGATCCCAAGCCACGAACAATGATCCTTCTCACCATCACTATCCTTCCAATTCAACAAAGCCCCAAATGGATCCTCGACTATCATCTCCCTGAACTTCAACAAAGCCAAACCTGCACAAAAAATATGTGGGGAATTACAAAAGATATGTGGAGAATTCAAGAGATTGGAAGTGATTGAGTGAGTGAATTACGGAGGGGTTAGTAGGAAGAGGAGGATCTGCAATGGGTTGTTGATGGATCTTTTTGATTTCCTCTTCGAAATCGATTTCCTGGAACTCTTGCACACCCTGCAAAACCCTGACTTGTTTTGTTTTGCTGAGATGGTTTGGTAGGTTACCTTTGTAGAGGATGGAATTGTGGTGCCTCCATCAAAACTTCTCTGCTTTGCTTGCCTGAAGGGAGTGAAGAAGAAAAAAAGGGGCAGAGGACTGAGATGGTTTGGTGGGTTACCTTTGTAGATGATGGAAGTTGTGGTGCCTCATCAAAACTTCTCTGCTTTGCTTGCCTGAAGAGAGTGAAGAAGGAGAAAAGGGGCAGAGGAGACAAAGGATGTTGTGAAGAAAGCCCTAAACCTTGAAAAGAGGGTGAGGAAAGTATCGGGGGTGAAAGTTTTTACTTAAGTTCTGCCAAGAGACAATTCATGCCACGTAGGACAAAAGACCAATGTGAATTGTAAGATAGATTTTAAAATTTAGGGGTATTCAATTAAAGATTTAAAATAATACATGTAAATCTACGGGTATTCAAATATCGATTTTAAAGGATTGTTTTCAAATCCATCAAAATCAGGGGGTATTCAATTCATGTTTTTCAAAAGTCCCACCAATATCAGGGGGTATTCAAGAAGTAGTGGATTTTAATGAATTTGTTAAAGTTGTGGATTTTGAAGGATTTGTGAGTGAAAAGTATATATAACAAGAGTTATTTCAAATCCAACCTTCCCCCTCATATTTCAACGGATTTGTATTGGCTATTGTTAAATAACACCACTATTTCCGCTGAAGGACGTCACCATCCCATTTTTTTTGTGATCTGCCGAAGGACACCATCACCTTCCTTCTCTTATTTCTTCACAGGAGTAGCACCACCTCCCCCCACAACTTTCGGCCACACCACCATGCCCTATCACCGCTTACTGCACCATCACCCGCACTTCCTCTTCTCTTTTGTTATCGTTCTTCTTTTTTGTTATTATTATTATTATTATTATTATTCTAATTCTTTTCCTCTTATTTTCTCTTCTTTTTGTCCTCTCTTAATCTTTTTTTTTTGTTCTTTTTTTCTTCTGATTTCTTCTTCTTTTACTTTTCTCTTTGTTTTTCTTCTTCTATTTTTTCTCATCTCTTCTTATTTTCCCATTTTTTTTGTTCTTCGCTCTTGCAGAGGTTCCTGTGAATGGAGGTTCCCCATCGCGAGGGCAAAAAGAAGAAGAAAAAAAAATAGGAGAAAAAGAAAAAAAAAACAGAGAGAAAAAAAGTTGAGGAGGAAGAGAAGAGGTGAGGGGGAGGAGGTTGAGAATAAGAAGATGAAAATGGGTGAAGGTGTGGGATGAGAGGTGGCGGTGGTGATTGATGGAGAAGAAGAAGAAGAATAATAAGAAGAGGGGGAGGAGGAGGAGCGGTAGAGTGGTGGTTGTGGTGATTGAAGAATAAGGGAGGAGAGGTGGCGGTGGCGGAGATAGCAATTTGAAGTAAAATAGTTATTTGTATTACTTTTGAACCATCTTCAATGTATTTGATTATTTTTTTTAATTTGATGTAAAATTCTCGTAACATACAAACAATTGTTTAATTGATGTTTTGAGAGATGTTTTATGATTTGTGTTGGCATGAATAACAATGTAGGTGATGTTATTTCATTGTTTAGTATGACTAATAACACATTTATAAAAATCCATTGAATTTATAAGAATCCATAGAAATCCATAATAAACCTTTATAAAATCTACAAAATCTAATCATTTGAAATCCATCAAAATCAATGGATTTTGTAAAATAATTTGAAACATTTTAAAATCCACAAGATTTAAAATTCTTCAGAGTCCATTCAAATCCCGAATTGAATACCCCCAACTACATTACACCACAATAACAGCTATTCGTACAAGCACAAGAACTTTATACCAATGAATGCATATGATGTTTAGTTTCCTGTGTGTTTATCACTGAGACTCCACTTGGTACACTGTAAAATAATACATTTTTGCAAATTAATGCAGTTGTATTACTTTGCATTGCATTGATTTGCGGGCGCTTGGTAGTAATTAAAGAAAATCGATACAAATCGGACAAACGATTATGGGTGGTGGTGATGACGGTAGTAGTCGCAATTATAGCATGGTTATGGGAACGGTGATTGTGATTGTGATTGTGGTTGTGTTGATGGTGATTGCGAATGTGGGTGATGATGGTGGTGGTGGTGGCAAGGGCGGTAATTGTTAAAATGGTGGTGGTTGTGGTGGTTAAGCTATGGTGGTTCAGTGAATATAATAGTGGGGTGGGAGTGGTGGTGGTTGCAAAAACTGACATTAATGTCGTAGAATGATTTTCGACATCAATCAAATAAATATCTATTGTTTTATTTATTTTTTTCCTTCAACCTGCAATACACTTCAACAATGCATAGTGGAAGTAGGGGTTATCGACTACTTCATGTGGATTAGAAGAAAAATCTGATTTTCAATTTAAAGAATAAAGATAAGAGTAAAATAATGGATGGTGAAAATAAACTAAAAGTTAAAGAAGAAAGAGAAACAATTGAAAAACAGAAACAAATATAAAACTTACTTCTTCAATGGAATTAAAAAGTAGTACATGCACTTTTCTACTAAGCAAAAATACAAAGCCAATAACTACAACTAAGAAAAACTCTTTAAAAAAATATCTTTTATGAACTCCGTGTATGGGGTTTGAGTGAAATAAGGAAATATGGTTGAGTGAAACAAGGAAACATGGTTTAAGTTAAAAAATGAAACATGGTTGAATGAAACAATGAATGGTTGAGTGAAACAAGGAATGGTGTTGGAGTTGAATAAGGAAACATGTATTGTATAAATTTTTTTTATGATAAAGTTGGTCATGTGGACGTCCAAATCTTCATATTGATTTTTCTCGAGATTCGTAGTTATTGTTGTTTTGTGGGCTTGACTTCATGGGTATTGGGATTAAAATTCTTTAATTTTTGTTAATGCATTTGAATTCCCATTGAGTATTCCAATTGTTGAATTTAGCCTTATTGTGCCATTTTATGCATGATTTGAGATTTGTGCTTGAATTTCTACAAAATGCACAAAATACACGTAATGAAATATTTTTATTTGATAATTGAACGTAACAATTATATATTTAGGGGTGTAAAAATAGATGTTTTGGGTGCTTATCAGTGGTTATAGTGGTTGTGATGCTGGTGATGGCTGCAGTGGCAATGGTGGTTGTAGTGAAGGTAGTGGTGATTGTAGTGATTATGCTATAATGGAGGTGTTGGTGGTAGTAGTGGTAGTGGTGGCGACGACAAAGACGGTTATGGTGGTACCAGTGAAGTTAGCGGTGGTTGTGATGTTTTTGTTATGGAGGTGGTGATGACAACAACTATGGTGGTAGTGGCAAAAGTGGTGTTGGTTGTGGTGATCATGCTATGATATTGATAGTAGTGGTGGTGGCTATGGTTGTGGTGATGGTTATGGTATGGTGGTCGTAGTGGTAGTGATGACGAGAGTTGTGAAGATGGTGATGCTCGAGGTGTTAATGAAGAAGTTGGAAGCATAATTTGAGTAAGAGGAGATGATGAGAGTTTTGCAAAATAAGATGGGAGATTTTGTCCCCCAAAGTTTTGCAAAATTTTATAACTATGAGATGCGAAGGTCATGAATTCAAATTCCAATAACCGTTTCCGCAAAATCAACCAAGCACCAAACTTTGTGTAAATGCAGTAAACTTTTGCATTATGTATTCTTTTGATGTGTACTAAGCGGAGCCTAAAGTAGCTTTATACTAGTATACCGAGCAACAACGATATTGAGCAAGGTCACAACATTGTGAATGTGTCCAGGGTCAAAGCTTGAAACTTTTGTTAAAGTGATTATTATTATTATTATTATTATTATTATTATTATTATTATTATTATTATTATTATTATTATTATTATTTTATTTTTTTGAAAAGCAAGCGAGCCGCCGATGGGTATAGAATCCAAAATGTGGGGTTAAACCACCACCACCTTAACCAACTAACCAGACTACCATTGGCTATAAAAGTGATTCACTACTTTCAAATTGCTAAATATAACTGGGAATTGTGATTTCTAAAAAAATGTCGAAATTTCATGAAATATTTATTTTTTTCAAGTTATCTATTTTTTTTTGAAATTTGAAACATTTATTTATTTCATTAGGCGAATCTCATTTTCCGTACATTTTAACCCATTATAACCTTAATTTAGTATCAAAATTTTGTTACATAAGTGATTCTTATGCAATATGTAGTATGTATGAAATTATAAGTCTTTTTTGACTCTTTATATAGTATGTAAGAGTTTAAAATGCTTAAATATTATTTAAAATACAAAATTACAACTAAATTTTTTAAATTTTATCTATACACAATGAAATATTTCACGAAATATTTATTAAAATCATCTTGCCGAAATTACCTCGAAAAACAAAATCACAACCCTTGTATATAACGAGGTTTGATAAATTGGGGCTGATCACTATGTAGCTTCGTCCCTAAATGTGCCGAATGTTGGGGGTTTATGAAGGAGATACTCTTACATAACAAAGTAACCATATTCGTTTTGTTCGATTGATTAAACAAAAATGTTGCAAAGTGAGTGTGATCGCCCTTGTTGAGGGTTTTGAACTCCATCAAATTGAGTTTCATTTCAATTGAAATTTTGAAGCAAATTGAAAACAAACGTTAGAAACAACGTGTGCCTCAAGACGTGCGTTAAAATGTGAAAAAAATGGACTTTCCATCATAATCACGAACAAGCAAGACCCACCTTGGGGGTGAGTCATGCAACACAAGCTGGCCTGCGACCCATTGTCCAAGACCACCACAAACAACAAAGGCCATTTATTAAGATATTTAATGGCGTGAACCTAAATAAGTGTTTCGAGAAATGATGTCAAAGCAAGTTGAAATTTTGATACGCTGTTTCTAATGTTGGATTTTAATTGGTCCTTGCTAATTTACATGGGATTCCACATGCCCCATGCTACTCGGCTCAGAACATAAGCTATAAATGCTTTGGACTACAAGACTCTCGCCATCCAGGGGGCAATACTCTACTGTTTCGCCAAGCAGCACGATTTTGCCCCGGGATGACTTGGTCCAATTGGGAAATCACAATTCATTGGGCACAAAGAGTTTCATTGGTTCTTGTTTGATGAAAAATTTATTATTACGATCACTTTACTCAATAGTTACTAAATATATTTGTTGATTTGAAATCATGGGATCGAAAATTATCATAGATAATAAATTTTTTTATTTATTTATGTAAGCTGATCTTTGTTAGTATCGTTTATAACATTTTTTCGAAAAATTACAACTCAAACAGATATCAAACGAATTGAAAATAAGTCTTTAAATTTAATAGTATCTTTAATTTACAATGGAAACTAAATGTGCCTCCGGGATGCATAGAAACCATTTTTTTATATTATCAATTCCCCAGAAAAGAATTTGAAATTTAATCTAATTAAGGGGCATTGGGAGACTAAGGGGTGCTTCAAGATAAGTTAAAAAACCAAAATTTGCCCTAATGTAGGCCAATACTTAATCTAAACTATATAATAATTGTTCCCCTTAGGAACAATGAATTTGATGTCTTCAACTCTAATTTTTATTAGGGTTATTTGTATTTTGCCCCTCTATTATAAATGCCTTATTGAGTTTTACTCCCAATTATTAATCGTATTGCATTTACCCCCTAAACTAGTAGTAAACATGCATTGATCGTCTGTTTTCAAAGCAGATTAATAAAATACCCTTGAAAAATCAGAGGCTGAGATTGAATCTTTCGTATCTTAAACATCTCATCTCGAGTGAAGCCCAACTGAAATCGTAATCATATCTCGAGGAAAATCCAACAGTTGGTTTTAAAAAATGTGCATCTTAAACAACTTATCTTGAGGATAATCTAACGGTCCAATTTTAATCTTACACACATCTCTATAAAAAATTGAACGGTCCAAATTTAATTGTGTGCGCATCTTGAGGTAAATCTAACGATCCAACACATATCTCAAGGAAATTTGACAATTCAGATTTATGCATACACACAACTCGAGGAAATATGACAGACTGAATTTAATTATGCACAAATCTCGAGAAACTCTGGGGTGAGCTTATATTAGCTATTTATTATAGGGGGCATACTACAGATTACCAAAAAAAGCTTCCGCCTCTTTTTCCTATTTTGTTTCACAGCTCCGCCATCATCGATAGAAGAGGGAAAATATGAGGAACGATGAGGGGGAGGAAGAGAAACGAGGAGATTGGGGAGAATGAGGAAATCGGAAAGGAGATAAGAGGATAAGGGGTTGTGAAACAGAGGAGGAAGGAGGAGGGAGGAGGAAGAAGGAGGAAGGAGGAAGGAGGAAGATGAGGGAGGATGAAGGGAGAAGTGGTTCAATGGAAATCAGTGCTTCAATGAAAACTACAATTGAGTCTTAACACTGCATAATAGTTTTAAAAATAAATGTAAGAGATTATATGGGGCAATTTATTCAGACGTCAGATTTTCTCGAGTTGCGTGCACGAATAAATATGAATCAAAAGATTTTCCCGAGGTGCGTGCTGAATTGTTAGATTAGCTCGAATATGCACACATTTAAATTAGGATCGTTAGATTTACATAGAAATGCGTGTAAGATTAAATTTGGATCGTTAGATTATCTTCGAAACGAGTTGTTTAAGATGCAAAATTTTAAAACAATTATTGAATTTTTTCTCGAGATATGATTACGATTTCAGTTGGGCCTTAGGATTTTCCTTGAGATGAGATGTTCGAGATACAAAATAATCAATCTCAGTGTTTGATTTCTCGGGGGTATTTTGGTAATCTACTTTGAAAATAAATGGTCAAGGCACGTTGTCTGTTATTCGTATGGGGTAAACGCAATACGATTAATAATTGGGGGTAAAGCTCAATAAGACATTTATAATAGTGGATAAAATGCAAATAACCTTTTTTATTTTCAATTTTACCCTTCCCTATTCATAATAATTTCAAATGAAACCAACACATCCATGAATAGTTTCAGGGGTATTTACGTATTTCAATTGAAAGCACTACTACACATTTGTCTTCAACCTAATTTTTTGATTCTGAAAATGCATTCCCAACTTTATAATATTTATAATAAAATCCCTCTAAATATTCATTAATTATACTGAAGACACTAATATAATTTTCTATTTTGTCATTCACATTATATATTTTTACAATAAAAACATGTATATTTGAAATATTGATTAATTATACTTAAGTCTTTAATGTAATAATTTATTTAAATTTTTTTTAATTATTTATAAATTATAAATAGACCCTTTAAAATAAAAATAACCGAATATCCGTGCGCGTCCACCCCTAGTAATGGGTAAAAAAAGCAAAAAGAAAAGACTCGGGTAGGATTGGGGGAGCCCAGCCTGCCGAAGTTCTACCCGAGTTTGATTAGCTCAAGAGTATCCATAATCGCGGCGTTGGGAAGACTTGCCAGTACCATGATCGTTCGTTCTCTCTGGGCATCTGAAAATCCAAAATATTGTTTTTGGATTAGAGAATAGTAGTAGTTTATTCCCTGTTTTTGGGAACAATTACCGAATTGGACCGTTTGGTTGGGAGTTGGGATCCGTTTTCAAATTGGGGGGATTAAGGATCTAGGGTTTTGTTGTTTGTGTGTTTGTTCCAATCAATAGGTATTTGTTTTATATTTTCTGGTCAACATTGCTTTTTTTCCTCTCAATCTTGATGATCATTGCTCGTTATGTTTGTTATTGCAGAAGAAGGTATCGGTGTGTAGTGCTGTGAATCTTGTTCAAACCTGATATTCCTGCAAAGAGTGGTGATTATCCGTTCTTTGATACATACATGTACTGGTAAGTTACTACCTACTTGCCTCCACCGTATCTTACTTTGTTTGAGGTGCTTGTCTAAATCCAAATCAATGTCAATAATCAATCAAGAAAATAAAAAGAAATGGTGTCTTGAAAGTAACAACACGTGCCATGTTTGGTTATCTTTCTCAAGGAATCAACAGCATAACAAATCATGTAAAACTCCAATGTAGATAGTAAAGAATCGATGGATTACATTACAATCGGGAGAAACTAAATTTGATACATAAATAAATAAATAAACATTTCAACGATGCTAAGGACATGGTAATACTACTTCCCCGAAGGAAACAAAAAAAATATTGGTTGATATAATCAAGACACGAGGATCATGTAGAGGGAAATGCTGCAAAGGCATAGGTCCATAACATAAAAACTGCACATTCATTTTCGCCAGACTTAAACAGTTGTGCAATTGTACCTGTTAATGTCACGATGAACTCGTATTAGAAGAATTAATTAAGAGAACAAATTGTTTTCTCGTTCAAAATTATAAAATACATAATTATCCATCAAAGCAAATATGATGGTGAAGATGGATTTGTGTGTGATTGATTAGATAGATTAGAACAACATAAAGCATACCCTATTTTTATTTATAACAGTATGAATTAGTAGAAAGATACGAAGTTAGAGGTATAATCAAACCATACTTATGTTGTTTGCCGGTGGCACCGCATATTGAAGCATAAGAACAAACTGGTACTGTGCTTCTGATTTTACAAAGCTAGCACGGATAGCGGCTTTGACGACACCAATACCAATTACAGGCAGGAAAAGAAAGCGAACAATCAAGACACCAGCAATAATTCTCTTCTTTAGTCCTGACCCTTTGAGACCTGAACTGAAACACTTAGTAGTATCAAACAACTTCGTTTCAAAATCAGATGAACATCCAATTAATTAGGTTAACTAAAGGTGCATAAGAAACAGATGAATATTGAGTTGTATAATACCGCTTAGAAGGTTTCCACCTATTATAAGCGTGATAGTTGGGACCGCTCCTTCCCTGGTGAGTATAAAGAATTGGGTTCAGTTAGTCATTATGCAGTTAAACATGTCTTAGCAAAAAGAGAAAAAATATAAAATTTTGCAGTATCCAGACTCGTGCAATTATTCAGAATGATTCACATTCACAATTTTTTATATCAGAGAAAGGGGATTTGAGGTCGTGTCTCCTACCCCACCAAAGAGGCAGATTTTGTAATCACTTGAAGAGGAGCACTGTCTCCTATCAATAACTTCCTGACTGGAGGAACCAGTCCCACGAAAAATCCAGCAATCTATAAAGAAAACAAAAGTCTTTAGTTCAGAGAACTAGTCAGACACATTATACATGAAAATTCATCCTAAATGTCAAACTTCTATTTTGTGAATATATATATAGTGTTTAGATTACCAGAATTGATAAAGACTTCAAATCCACCTTTAAAAGTAGACACTTCAGAATTTGAACAATGCAAAGAGTAGCTATTGAAAAAAATAATGTTGTTCACAAACGCAATAAGTAGCTACTAAAGAAAATAAAAAAAGCACAATGACTATTACCGCCCCACAGGTTGAAGGTGCGAATATGTTCTTCAAGTTGATCTTTTCTGCAAATATCTTCAACCATTCCACACACTTAACGCGGAGTGGAACCTGTTGTAGAATTCAGGAAGACAAGGTCAAAATAGTTATCCAAATTGGCTTGCTCTTTGATATAAGATATTGATTGAATTGCGCCCTCACGTAAAACTTCTTTACATTTAACTTATAGACAAACTGCTCTAATGATGCAGGAATTATGTGGCCAGCATAGCTGAACATTCTCAGACCACGAAGTTCCTCCTTTTTCCACAATTCAAAACATATATATGAAAGAGAACTATTGAAAGAGTAGCTGGAGAATATTTTAACACAAACAATTCAAAGAATGCAAGATTTATAGTTTAGGGGTGAAATGACAAGCAAAGAAACAACCTTCACATTTTCGTCCGATCTATAAGGTAAAAGTGCTTCAGTTTGACATTCGTCAAGTACTTCTGGGGGTTCCCCAGCAAAACTTACTCCAGCAAATTCTAAATAAGTTCTGGAACCGTTTATATTAGCTGGTGGAGGAGTGAGTGAAGATACACGCATGATGTTGTAGACATAAGTCCATATGTAAATGGCTCCTATCTGAGAAACAATACACAATTAGTGTGACGTTACATACTCTGGTGTATCTAAATGCAAAGGAAAAAAATGAATACAGATCATACTGCCATAGAAAGTGAAGCGTAGGCTAGGCCATTTGACGAGCATGTTTCTTCATTTCCAAATGGACTACCTGGCTCTCCACAAATTGCCGGGACGACAATAATCATTAAATTCCCCACATTTCCTGTCCAATTATCCCAATAACCAAAGAAATCGATAATACAGATCTAATTTCCAATACATGCAGTGAATTTAGAATTTTCACTTTTGTTTGTGAAAACATAGCCTTGAGAACCACAAACACACACACTTACATGTATCTTTGTATGCTCTTACCTGCCGAACAGATACCCATTATGAGGGCTTTTAGCTGAGAAGGAGCTCGAGTAACTTTGATAAATATCCATCCAAGTGCTGATCCGCAAAGAAATGTGATGAGGATATTGATTGGCATGAACCACCTGAACATGTAACAAAATCATACCAGAAAATAATAGAATAGAGGAAAACAGCTCTATTTTTCGGCTAACTTTTATAAACTGTAACAGAAGTTGAAGGATACTTACATCTCAACAAGACTTTGCGCTGTTACCGTATCAGCCAAATTAGAACCCACGAGTGATGGATTGAATACGTAAAATACAATCTATTCAAAGGAAACTTTGTTCTTAAATTTAACAAGTTTGAAGACAGTTCAAAACAAGGATACATACAGAACAGCCTTATACAATAACAGCATATAATTACTTTGACAACAATGTAGATTGTTTTTGTAATTTTTGATTTAATGTGATCTATTTTTGTTAAATTTTGCAGCTCATTGGTCGAAATAACTCACCCGATTCATAAAACTTCTGGCCTCCTCACTCAAAATACCAACAAAATCTGATGCGATAAATGTTCCAAGACCAGTCACTATAAGTACTTCCAGAGAAGGAACCGATGCAGTAAACAAAAGATCCCAAAAGCTCATTGTGATGTATTTGGGCAAGTACTCTCGCTTCTGTGAACAACAGAAGTAAGCTTTTTCTTGTGTTCTATCAGATAGAAAGTTATACCAATGTAACCATTCTAACAGGGATAAAATGTCATTTTCTCGCCATATTTCAAAATTTTATTCCACTTATCCAACATTTAAAAAATTTGTAAAGCTCTCAGCAAGACGCTTAAAATGACCCCTTACTGAGTATTCCAAAATGTAAATAATTCAGTGTAGTCCATATATATATATATATATATATATATATCTAAATTAAACTAATGCACTTTCTGTCTCTAGGGGAATGCGAATTGATTGCATACTCTTCTTTTCCTGCCTCAATTGAAGGCTTGGTGATGTGGAATAACATACATATAATTTCACGTCAAAATATAAGCGGTTTGAACTCTATGTTTAGCATCAATGGAGCTTGGGATCTGATAATCATCAAAAGAGCTTGGGAGGCCTATTTGAGTTGATGAAAGAACGAAGAAGTCAAGAGGCAGAGTTGCACATTTTTTCGTATTGAGTAATCTGCAGGTTTGGAACTTACCCCACATCATTCTAACTCCAAAATCTATTTATTGCCCTTTTATTCAAAATATTTGGAATGCACGAAATGCATGCTCTTAACTTATTTAGTTTATCATGTTAAAATTGAAGTGTAACTAAATACAATACTTGTTTGAGAGTTCAATGTTATTGCCTCTTATTTTGCTATGTTGTTTCTGCATCTGCATATGTTGTTCTGAAACTTTATACATCTTTCAATGCTTTCACCCGACTAGTTTTGACGGATGGATTAATGATTGGGACCTTTTTCAATCTCTTTCTATTCTTTAATACTATAAGAGCCATTGCCATTAGTGGTTGCTAGATCAGACATTTGAGGCTACACTTTACATGCGTGCCATTGGTGGTTGCTCATTTAGGTCACTCTAGTCATGGGCGGACCTATTCAGGGACCAGGGGGGCAGCTGCCCCCCTGAACTTTAAAAATAAAAAAATAAAAAAAATTGGTTCATATTTTTTAAAAAAAAGTTGCTATTAGGATTTAGGGCTAAGGCTATCAACAGTTCCCCTTCTCTGTTCTCTCACATACAGCCGCACAAGTGCACAACACAGGAAGTTCCCTTCTCTGTTCTCTCACACACAGCCGCACAACACAGGGAACTGAGGAAAGTTCCCCTTCTCTCACGCAGTCACGCACATGCTCCTCTTCTCTCAGGCAGTGACGCGCAAGGCGCAAGGACTTCTCTCACGCGGCACAAAGGAGGTGGATGACCGAGTGAAGGGGCCGTGGTCGCTGGAGGAGGATTCGGTTATGAGTCGACTCGTGTCCAAGTTCGGAGCGAGGAATTGGAGTCTGATTGCTCGGGGGATCCCTGGGCGGTCAGGGAAGTCGTGTCGACTTCGGTGGTGTAATCAACTTGATCATTGTGTCAAGCGGAAGCCCTTCACTGGTAAATCCTCTGTTCTGTTATTCAACGAACCCCTTTGTTCGAGTTTTGGTTTGGATTTGATTTGATGGTTTGGGTTGTTTGTGTTTTGAATTTAGGGTTTTTCAAGTCTGGGTTTTGCTTATAATGTTGCTTTTGGTTAAGGTTTTTTTTTTTTTTTTTGAGTTCTTGTTTGATTGTTTGCCTTTGTTTGATTTGTTTGGGGTTAAGTGGGTTTTGAATGATGAATTATGATTAAAGAGAATGATTTTATGTTGATTGGGATTTTTAAATGTACTCTTCTTATGGGGGATTCGTTGGTTTTCTTTATAATGCGTTTCAGGAAATTGTTTTTACGGTGTTTTTTTGTGTTTGTTGGATGATTGTCGCCCTGTTCTTCATTTTTCTAGAGTGTCTGTGGAGTTAAAAGGGAGTCGCACAGCCCGTTCGACTGTTCCTCTTCTCTCACGCACAGCAGCACAACCGCACAGCTGAGCTATGTTTCTTTTCTCTCACCACGTGCAAGGTCTGTTCGATTGTTCCTCTTCAGATGATCAGATTCTCGACTCTGCTGTTGCGTACCAGCGTAGGCGGAGAAGTTCTATTTTCTGTCAGGGCTCTTGTTTGGTGAGAAAATTTTCTGTCTTGTTAGTTAATTTGGTGTTTAGATCTGAAGCAATTATTCCCTCATTCCTTTGGATTCCTTTGGTTGGTTAATTTAACATGTTAGTCCAATCTAAATGAAGAACAAGAAAGTGCAAGCCCTTTCATCAGTTTCTTTGCATAAAGATAGATAAAGAAAATGACTTAGTTGCTTGTTTAACAAATAGTGGCTAATGGGATTTTGACAAAATATGTGGTTCGTGCCCAGCCCATATGAAGATTTGCAAAGCAAAAGTGGCTTAAAGCCTTAAAGTATATATGTTTTATGTTAATTAAATTATTGTGAAGATTGTATAAAGAAAATTTAATTGGATATGCTTGTCTTTCGTCACAATTAAACTATTAAAGCATGGTAGAGTGCCAAACAACATTGGTTGTTCTTCCAAAAGTATCTTTAATTGGATATGTTTTTGAAGGGATTAATGTATAACCCAGTTTTCTTCGTTATTTTATATACAGATTACAAATCACGTGACTAAAGAAGAGCTAGGAAGGACAAAGACTACTTGGATTTTGCTTTACACTCTTGCAGCTCAGGTACATTAACATTTTGTTCATGAAAATTAATCTTAAATCTTGTGAATTGGATGTTTTCATAAATATTGTTAGAGTTTGTATGTTTTTCCATGATAACAATGCTTGAAAGTAAATATTATATTTTTATTTACTTAATTAATATTGAAAGGGATGTTTTGGACACCATTGAAAATGAAGCCATCATGCAACAATTCCAGAACATGAGATCGCGTCGTGAATATTTGTAAAAATGTGGTTAAATGATATGGTTAGAAAGAAATAGTAGGTGTTTTGAAGGGTCCTTATAAGGACATTCCTTTATAGATAATACTTTTTGTACGTATGAGTTGCATAGTTGCAATTTATAAATAATACTTTTTGTAAATTGGCGAGGTGAATTCCTTTCACCTCTCCCATCTTTTGTGAGTAATACAATATCTTATTTTATAGATTAACAAAAGAAAGTAAATAGTAGTATTTAAATTTGTCACAATTTTTTTTTTTTTGGAAAATGGTTATTTTAGTAAATTATTATTATCGACAAATATTATTGTCATTTCGCCCCCCCTGGAGTGAAATCCTGGGTCCGCCCCTGACTCTAGTAAACCTGCCATCACTTATGACTCCTACTCTTTAAGTGATTCAATATTGTTTATAAATGAAATGACTTGACATGTAGATGCTATGACGATGATAAGTCACCCATAAATAAGTTAGGATGGTCTGCAGGATCTCATAATTTTTAACCCAGGGCATATGTTATGCCATTGCCTTTGTCCTCCCAACTTCACTTTTAAAGCTTGAGCCTATGCCCAAAGAAGCATTAACACTGAAGACTTGAACCTACAACTTTTTGGGACATATTGCTGGAGTTTCATGTATATTTTACTCAAAAGTACTTTTTCATGTTTGCTGGAGGCACAAAAGAATCAAAAGCTGCCTCATAAAGTAGGCATTTGTCCATTCTAAACGTGAGATCTAAGAAAGAATTATGAATTGATTAAGTTGAACTACTGAACAGTGTAATAAATATGAGACAAACTACTAATTGATAAAATATAACAAAGTGAAAGCGTATATGACATCCATTGAGAGGTTGGCCATCTCTTACCTGACTATTTCAACTCAATGATATAATCTCTGACTTATTTTCACTTGGTGTCTAACTCTTGATGCATCAGACTGTAGAAGCCAACAGATTTGACAGAATTGCAGAGGCATCGAGATCACAAGAGGAAGAGAGTGAAAAGAGGGAAGGGGCAGATTGATAAGTGAGGCAGAGAGTATGAAGTAGTATGGGTGAGTGGGTGTGCAGGAGTCTTCAAGAGACTTGACTCACTGTTTGGAATGATAGATAGGCTTATATTCTGTATGTGTAAAGTTAGTTCGGATTAGGAAGCCAATGATGTTTGTCCTTTTCCTACGAGACTATGTACTTTGGGTTACAAAAAGGAGTAGAAGAAAAGAAGAGATTCACTCAATGAGTTAATGATTTCTTCATCTTCAAATGATGGACATAGTAAGTGTTCCCCCACATTTACAAGTCTCAAAATCTCTCTTTTCCCACATTTTTAGTGTAATAATGTCACAAGTCCAGCAAGTTATGTGCATGTATTGCCTGAGCGGCAACTGTTGCATCAAACCTAACAATTAAATTTACATTATAAGTAAAGAGATATCCTCTACCTTTTTGTTTTATTCTTCTAATTATAATGATAATTTCTTCTTTGATATCCTATGAGACTATGTACTTTTTTATACTCAAATTCTTCAGACTACTAAATTTCTTTCCTCAGTACTCACATACAACTGCCTGGTATATCATACCCCTTTCCATGAAAGGTGGTATTTTTGGTATTTAGGGTCTCCCATTGTAGATGTTCTTAGACATCCACCCCCACCTCTACCTGTCTGCAGATTGTCTACTATGTGATTAGGGAAGGTATTGTAAAAGTAATTCAAACTTCATTCTAAGGAAGGATTGTCCTAGGAATAAATTCAAAGAATGTTGAAGTAAACAAAGTTTGACCCAATGAAATGAAATTCAAAGTAACCAAGTTGTCCTGAAATTGATGAGATGTTATTAACAACTTGGAAGCAAGATATAATGTTCTTCTTTAGTTACCACTTACAGAACTTCAAAAATCTAGTGTGATAACACGATCAAGTACTTGCTTGGGAAGAAAAAATTGAAAGCAAAGTAGTTTAGTGCTAGCTCTCTTGCATGTGTCACTGAGATCAGGGTTCATATATCAAGAGCTGGTCAACCTAAGGGCTAAGATTTTGAATGACCAACCTAAGGGTTGATCTTCTGTTTCACCTCAGGCAGGGCTGTTTTTCTTGCACTGCATGCAAAGTCGTTCTTTACCAATTCTTAGTAATTGAAAAAGCCCTCATATCATGTAGGACTGAAGTTTCTCAAAATTTCACTCAGGACCGACTTTTAGTCCCTTAAATTGGGAAGATAAATCTTATTTGAAATCACTTCTAAAAGCATAACCAGAGTCTTGCAAAATTATCGTTTTTTGATTTATGAAAAAAATGCTTTGAAAAATTGAAGCATAAATATCGCAAGGGTTGTTTATACTTTATAGTTTATACTGATTGGTCTCTATATTATGTTCTGTGATACCTAGAACACTGGAGGCCTTGAAATCTTCTGAAACTTGACAGTCAATAATATGTTCATCCTTTGATCGTTTGTGTGCTAAAGAATAGTCCGCAAACCTGGCAATCTAATGTGAGATATTGCATTCTTAATCAAATCTCTCTTGATATTTGTTCATTCTAGATAAACTGATTAGGCACTAGCAGGAGTTTGAACACTGCTTTCGAGAATTTGAGACTTTAGAGCTTAATTATTATAGTGCTGGCAAGGAAGTTTAATGCTGAAATCTTTTCTTAGGTCTCCAATTATCAATTGTTTTACTTGTGCACCCATTGTAACTTGTAGAGAGTGCATTTACTAATAATATACTTGTGAGGTCCAGCACAACATTTATTTTCTTAGTTGAATATGAATGACATCAATATCTAATATTTTCCTTCTGTTCCTTGTTAAGGATCCATATTGAAGAATGCAGGATTTGACCTTAGTCGTTTTATTATAATTCTTTCATTTCTGGCCTATAATTTTCCTGCTTTCAGGTCTCGTGCAATCTTTAGCTTGGGCCTCACCAGAAAGTCTTACCAAGCGAAAACTCTTGGAGCATGCGATGCAATTTGCAGCGACCAATGGGTTTATCCGTCAATGGACGCAGGGTCAATCACATCAGCTTTTAGTCTGAAGAAAAGGCAGAAGAAGAGTTGGTTTCTGATCCAGTACAAGACCAATAACAGAAAGTCAATTAGGCAGATGCCCCTCATCGGAATCAGCAAGTCAATGAGACATTTAACCCAACACGCTAGCATATTGTTTTATACTAGACTGTAGGTTAGGATCTTTCTCCCTTGTAAAATGAGAGAATTTGGTTTTGGTCCAGCTAGTTCCTTTAGAAACTGCTAAGCGGCATGATGTATCTCTTTGCATTTTGGTAATATAGTTGTGATCTCTCACACAATTATTGAAGGAAGCTAGCATTGTTAATTTTGGTCTTACTGACCAAGTAGCCTGGTAGCAATATCCATGGCAGAATATGTTGCTTCAGTAAACTCTTCAAATTGTTGCATAGTAACTGCTATAAACTTATGATCTGCCTCAGCTCTTGTGCAACTTCCTTCATTGTTGGATTCTCCTCAGACATATCTTTTTGCGCAAGCCTTCAACTGATCCGTCTGTAGTAGTTGCAGAACATTCTCATTTAGGTACAGCTCAGTAACCATGTCATTTCTTTTAACATTCTGACATGCGAGTCTACTCAGAATCTCCCGAAATATGTTGCAAGCTCTTTTTCCTGTTAGAAGTTGAAACAACACATAGCCATAGCGGAAACATCACTATTCTCCGGTGTGTCGCCCTGTAGTAACAGATTCTGGAGCAACAAATCCCCTAGTGCCCATGAAAACGCGAGTCGGATACGGATACGCGTGCGATTCGCGTCGGATACGTATCCGACACGCGGTCAACGTATCGGTCAACTTGACCTGGTCAGGATACGGTTCGGACACGGTCAGGATTCGTTTGCTAAATTTTTTTTTCCAGATCTTGATAAGATCGGACGGTTAAGATCACAAGCTCTAATATTAAAACCTAAATCTCATTTTTTTGGTTTTGTTATTGGCTTATTGCTCAAACAGACAGAGAGGCGAGGAACTGAGGAGGCGAGGAACCAGAGGAGGCGAGGAACCGAGGAAGGAGGAACCAGAGGAGGCGAGGAACCAGAGAGAAAGGAGGAACCGAGGAGGCGAGGAACTGAGGAAGAAAAGAAAACAAAGAAGGAAGAGGAAGAATCGAATAAGAGAAAGAAGGAAGGGAAGAAGAAGAAAGAGCTTACCTTGCTTAGAGGAGTCTGTCGGAGTCGGAAGCTCAGTCACTCTCACTGTTGCTTAGAAAGAGCTTACCAGGTTCGTCTCTCTCGCTCGACTCTCACTCAGTCACTCACTGTTGGTGTTTATTCTTCATTTCTTCTTGCTTCTTCTTTTTTTTTTTTTTGGTGTTTTGTGTGTGATTCACTGATTATTAGGCTATTAGCTTATTTTTTGTGTGGGAAGAAGAAGAAAGAACTGTTTATTTTTTCCATCTTATTTTTTCCATCTGTTTTCCCTCTTCATTGGTACACCCTACACCTTCACAACATGATTTCGGTTTTCAAATAAACATGATTGCCCCTTGATTGAGTGAAACATTTTCAGTCTCCATCAACTCACACTGTATCTACTTTCTCTGTTTGGTTTCAAATGGCATAGGAATTCGCATATAGATATTAGATATTGATATGATGTGCAATGATGGAGTTTGGCCTTAAACTCACGATGAATGGGGTACCTTTACTATATTGTTTTATCAGGTGTTCCAAATCACTCTCTATTAGTTATTTTTGGTTTGCAGAACACCCAGGCACATTCATCGGATGCATCACAGTTGATTCCACAACATAACTACAAGCTTGATGTTCATGCTATGAACACTCGGCATCCTGGAGAGGTATGCATCTGACTAGATGGCTTTGAAATTTGAATTGTATTTTAGTATTGTGGTTACAAACTGCTAATCAATCCTTAATGCATCTTGATGTTTTATATGTTTAGATTATTAATTATTGTTTTTGAGTTATCTTATGACATTATGTTAATAATTTTTTAATAAAATATAAAAATAAAATAATATTTGATTGACGTGTCGCTGAGTCCCCGAATCCTAGTTTTTTGAAAATTGCCGAGTCGCCGTGTCGTATCCGTATCCGATACGACACACGTATCCGAGTCCGTGCATCCTAGACTAACAGCTCCCCAGCTCTCTCTCTCTGCAACTCTGAAACGATTCCGGTCCCTCTCTCAATCTCTTTCCTTTCTCCTCCCAAGCCCTAAAAAACAAAGCTTTCCTTCTCTCACCTCATCATCCATCTTCATTTCTAAACAAAAACCCTAGAACTACATATACTGGAGATTGGGATTGGGGTTGGGTGGGATTCTTCTTCACTGACCGACGAGACCAAATGAGACGAGACAACGCGACAGAGCTTCTCGTGACTTTGATCGTCCCAAACTTACGGTCAGTTCTTTCCTTGTTTCCTGTATTCACCAATATGTACAAAAAAAAGCTTCAAACTTTTATAATGCTTAGCTTCCCTAGAAAATCAAAATCAGACTATTTAATTCGAAATCAATCCCCATGGAGTTTGAACCTCTTAACATTGAGAATGACATGGAGTTCGATGTCGGCTCTGGTGAAGAGGACGACGATCTCCAACACCCTGATGAGGATGCTGAGTATGATGAAGATGGTTTCGAAGCAGCAGCAGGTAGAGATTTTTTCTCAGCAGAACCAATTCTTGAACCCTATGAAGGCATGGAATTTGAATCAGAAGAGGCTGCCAGAATTTTCTACAATTCTTATGCTCGCCGAGTTGGATTCAGTATCCGTGCCAGTACATACCATCGTTCCCGTCGCGATGGTTCTATTATTTGCCGCCAAATCGTCTGTTCCCGGCAAGGTTTCCACCACAGTAGAGACCGAGGAAGCAAGAACAAACAGAAACGACCTAGGGCGGTTGAGAGAGTTGGTTGTAAAGCAATGATTGTGGTTAAGAAACAAGATTCTGGGAAATGGTTAGTTTCTAGGCTTTTGAAAGAGCATAATCATGAGCTTGTGCCACCCGATAAGGTGCATAGACTACGATCTCATAGACATGTTTCTGGGCCTGATCGAAGTCTCATTGATACTCTTCAAGCAGCGGGTATTGGCCCAAGTGGAGTTATGTCCGTGTTGGCTAAGGAATCAGGTGGAATGAGCAATGTAGGGTTTACTATAGTGGATTGTCGTAATTACATTACCAATAGACAGAGAACACTTGGTAATGGGGTTCAGCATGTATTGGATTATCTCAAACGAATGCAATCGGAAAATCCCACTTTCTTTTATGCAATACAAGGGGAGAGTGAGCACTCCGCAGGGAATACATTTTGGGCTGATGCGAGTTGCAGAATGAATTACAATTATTTTGGAGACACGGTAATATTTGATACTACATATAGAACAAATCGGTACAGGGTCCCGTTTGCTACGTTTACCGGATTGAACCATCATGGCCATCCTGTGTTATTTGGCTGTGCATTACTTCTTAATGAATCCGAGGCGTCGTTCATCTGGTTATTTGAGACTTGGCTTGCGGTAATGACCGGACATCCGCCAATCTCCATCACAACAGATCAGGATAGGGTCATCCAATCAGCTGTTGAACATGTATTTCCTGATACCCGCCACCGCTTTTGTAAGTTGAATATTTTTAGAGAAGCTCAAGATAAGTTGTGCAATATATACCATTTGCATCCGACGTTTGAAGCAGAGTTCCTGAAATGCATCAACACAACGGAGACAATTGAAGAGTTTGAATCTTCTTGGGAGTCACTCCTAGAAAGATACAATATTGTAGATAATGAATGGCTTCAGTCCATGCTCCTTGTACGTCAGCAATGGGTTCCTGTGTACCTGCGGGGTACTTTCTTTGGAGAGATGCCTATCACCCAAGGAAGTGAAAGTTTGAATTCATTCTTTGATGGGTACTTAAATGCATCTACCACCATACATGTGTTGGTTAAGCAGTATGAGAAAGCTGTAGCTAGCAGGCATGATGATAGGCCTCCTATCAGGTTTACCTATACTAGGAGAAAGAGGCTATCAGAAGGTCAGTAAAGTTGTGCTCATGAGATGCTGAAAGCTGTGATAACAGGTTGTTGCTGAAGATGCCAGGCTGTTGCTGAAAGAGATGCCAGACTGTTGTTCAAGTAGCTTGCTGTCTGATGCAAGTTGTTAGTCTGTTAGTTAGGAAGTCTGTTAGGCAATCTGTTAGGTGCTCTGTTAGTGTCTGTGAGGTTAGTTGTATGTGAGTCTCTATGTTATAAATAAGGAATGAGCCATAGCAATAGATTCATGGATTGAGTAATAACATTGTGTACATGAGCTCTGCTCAGTGGGAGATTGGCAATCTCGAAATATGCCTGATACAATTCATTTCTCTTCATTGTAATATCCCAATTCATCCAATACAAATTTCCTTCTTTCTCAAGCAATCTTCTGTGATTATCAGACTCTTGTAGCAGCATTTCATCTTGATTTGTGTCTGCAAGTTCTGTTGCTTCCAGGAATCACAACTCTGACAGAGTCAATCAGCCTTGAATAGCTTGGTATCTTCATTTCCTGCAGAAATATCATCATCAAAAGGTTAGTTCCTATCAAATTGGTATCAGAGCCAAACTCCACATCCAAGGTTCGAATCCCGGCAGGGGCGATCTATAGGCTAGATTAAAATAATTTAGCATTATGTATGAGCATAGTGCTAAGTTATTGAATACTAGTAGCTGAGAGAAGGCTCACTGGGCTAGTGTCGATAGAGTGGGCTGACGAGGACGTCGGCTTTGGAAATGTGGGGCAATGTTACGATCCTTGTTATGGACCTTCCCCTCCTGGACAGCTCGGGCTTTTGGGAGAATTGGTTGGTTCATAACACATGAAAAGGAAGTAAAGGCAGATTATGATACAATAAATACTGCGCCTGTTTTGAAGACCCCTTCTCCTATGGAAAAGCAAGCAGCTGCCATCTATACAAGGAGAATATTCATGAAGTTCCAGGATGAGTTGGTTGAAACTCTTGCTATAACTGCTACCAAAATCGACGACACAGGGACAGTAACCAAGTATAGGGTGGCAAAATTTGGCGAAGATCACAAAGCATACCTCGTGAGTTTCCACGTCTTCGAGATGAAAGCAGATTGTAGTTGCAAGATGTTTGAATTTTCTGGTATCATCTGTAGACACATATTAGCAGTCTTCAGAGTCACAAATGTTCTCACACTTCCTTCACATTACATTTTGAAAAGGTGGACAAGAAATGCCAAGAGCGGAGTTGTGGTGGATGAATGTGCTCTTGAACTGCCAAGTAATCCTCGAGAGTCTGCTACAGACCGCTTTAACAATCTTCGCCAAGAAGCAATCAGATATGTAGATGAGGGGGCAAAATCTTCACATGTTTATAAGGTAGCAATGGATGCCCTAAAAGAGGCCTCAAAGAAAGTTGCAGCTGCAAAGAAACAGGGCCCTGGCATCCCTCAAGTTGCAACTTTGGCAAATGGAACGAATCAAGAAAGGCATGTCAGCGAAGCAAATAGGTTGGGTCCACTTCAGTTAGCATCCACGGTTAGTTCTTTTCTTTTGAAGAATTTACGTCATATTTTCTCGACAATATTTTCTCTTCTTTTATTATATTTCCTTGTCTCTTCTTCCCAATTCTATAAACTATTTTGAAATTTAATATATCTTCTATTCAAATTCTGTTCTGGTGGATGCACAGGAATATTTTAAACCATAATGTCTAAACAATGAAACTTCTTTGAGATGTAAATGTAATATATATATATATATATATATATATATGCCCTTTGAACTGTATTCAACTATTGGTTAGTATAGACTTTTACCTTTATATTCTGTTGCTTCGTCAAAGTTCACCTTGGCACGTGCATTGCATTTGAAAAACATCTTGTAAACAGAAAACGGACTTGTGCTTCTATGAAGAAGAAACTGACTTGTGGTCCTTGACGAGAATAAGAAAACAAATCAACCATAGCTGCTGATGCTTCTATCTGAGAGGCTGACATCCTTCTTCCTTTTGTTAATTCTTACAATATTAATCTAAGGAATGTGGATGTCGTGTTGTTCATATGGTTCAAGTTTGAGGAGTAGAAGGTAGTTTACATTTCTTTGGGAATGGCGGATGTGAGTGTTATAATTTTGGAAACAATTTGTTATTTATTTAAGGTTACTAAAAAACAATTCACACATGAAACCTAGAGAAGAATGGGCAGAATAAAGGTTAAATTTTGAGTTTTTGGAGCTAAAGAAGCTTGCACATTTACATCAGAGAGACAAATGCCTACGGGCATTGGTGAGGAGTTGCATCCCTGATCTGGTCTGGGGTGTAAAGACAGCCATTATTGCTTATCCTTTGGTTGGAAGTTAGATATTATTTTAAAAGAGGATGGGGGACAAAAGGAGATGGCAGAGGTTAGATCAGGTGTATTCAGTGTTTATTTGTAACTCTGAACAATTATGCTAAATCATCCACATTTACATGGTACATCACCAGACCCAGTAACCTGACATTACAAGCACTGCCATCTTCGTCTTCCATGCCCCATGGTACTTTCTTGCAAGGTTATTTCAGAGTTGTAGGTTAATGTTTAAAATGGCTTACATTATAATAGATTCAGTGTTTGAATTTGAAAAATAAAATTATCCCATGGCACTAAAAATTATTTGCTGTAACAAAATCATTCCAAGAGATCATAGGGCTCTGCATTAGGACCTAGATGTTCTTAGTTGAAATCTAGATGATCTCTAGTTTTTTTTATCTGTAGTTCTAGTTGATCTGTTGCTATCAGTGAGAGAAAAAAAGGCTCTATGCAGTTAAATCGGACAGTAGTCGCAACGCGGTCTAGGACCGAATTACGATTAAACGAGATTAATCGAATTTAATCCGTTTAATCGGTCTACTTTAAATATTAATTATATAGTTTAATTTTTACTAATTTACAGCTAAATTTAACTTTGTAGGCACCTAGACTTGTTTAGGAACAACCAACACAAGTAATAGCAAGTTAGCACTTAGCAACATCACTTTACTAGTAAATAACAATATATAAACTCTAAAATTAATATTCAATCATTCATAAATTAAGTTATATCAGTAAAAATAATTTGCATTCAATCATTCATAAATAAACCGATATAAATTTATATCAGTAAAAATAAGTTATAGCGATAAATCGGCGAGTTGGCTGGGCCGATTAATCAGTGACTCGCCGATTTTTCTGAGTCCGCTAAATCCCAACCGATTTCATCCAATTCGGTTCAGTCAAACCCCAAATTACGATCAATCGGCAATTTTTCGCCGCATTAATAACATAGGAAAGGCTATTGTTTCAAAGAGAAAATAGAGAACATTGTTTCAAAGAGAAAATAGAGAACATTGTTTCTGTCGAAGGAAAACTAAGGAACTTGATCTTACAGTGGAACATGGTTTGCCATCAGCAAAGATTTCTATATCTTTCTCTTTCTTCTTACCACTTGTTCCGCTTGTCTTTTCAGGACACCTCCTTTTTCTTTTGGATTAATTTTGTTTGACTAGGTATAAATCAGGATTTTGCAACCGATAACATATCGATATATATTTTGTTTCTTTGATGAACCTAATCATTATTCTTCATAGTGATTACTTTCTGTGACCAAAGGTATGCTGATACACTTTTTCCTTGTTTACAGGATGAGAAAAACCAAAAAATTCTGGAACTAATGAATGAGCTGGATAGTGCAAATGAACGGTGTGAGGTATACCGAGCACATCTACTTGCAGTGTTGAAAGATATGGAGGAGCAGAAACTAAAGCTGTCAGTAAAAGTTAAAAATGTGAGGCTTAGTTTGAGAGATTGAGACACAAACCTGAGGGTGAAGATCTTGGCATTGGGGTTTTCTCTTAATGCTCTTTGGAGCATTTTTAGTTGGTTTCTCTATCCTCTGCGTTTGATGAATTTTTATTGAGTTATTGCAGAAGGTAATGCTATTAATCCAGTTTATGACGCGGGATACATTTGTAATTTGATCAAGTGATGCAGTTTCCTGGTTGGATGTGAACCATGAGGTAGTCAATTTTACACAACTTTTTATTTATTCATGTACTGAGGTAAATGTACAAGCGTTGGGTTTTTACAGTAATCTTTTATCATTCTAGGCAGTTTGACAGGAGAGTTGTGATTTCCTCATGTTAGGATGGTATATCATTTACATGAAGAGATAATGTAAATATGTAAATCATGATTACTTCATTTACATAAAGAATGTGGTATGTGCTGTAGTGACCTTGATCAATATCATTTCAATTCTGAGAAAAGTTTTTTCTTTTGCTTGAGGCTGAGAGAGGAACTTTCCCCTGAAATTTTTGTTATGATACTATTCTTTCAAACGAGTAATGTCAGAACAAATAGGAAGTGTTTTTAATTGTGAGCTTATTATCACTCTTATCAGCTTGATACATCAAATTCTTGTATATTTTTAGTTGATATGGGATGCAGAGAAATGTGTTTGTCAAAGCTCCAATACTTGTTATTCTAAAAAAAACAAAAGACGTTCAGGTCCATGGTTAGGTTAAAAATGTTGGAACTTGGAAGCATAAAATAAGTGATGCAATGTGATGTTCTCTCCTCAGTAGAAGTATTAATACTGGTGACTTATCAGAGATTGGATACTTGTAATGAATTTTGCTACTTATATGGTAGAATTTAATTAATGTATTATATTGGTTAGCGATACTAGTTGGAAAAATGATTAAAGCTGCACATAGAGGGTGATAGATAAAAATGTTGAGAAGATTTGTATGGAATGCAAGCATTATCAAAAGCGTGGCTTGATACAATAGTTTGACACACATTCATACCATTAATCCTAAAATTCCCTCGCTGAGTGGCTGTGGATAAGAGCATGAGACACTAAAAAACACTACTGATACTATAACCTTCTTGCATACATCGTGTGTATGTTGCGCAGAAGTAGCAACTTAGGTAAGATTTGCACTGCAGTTATAACATACGTTGTATGTATTATGTGTGCAAGGTTAGCATCAAACTCTCAGTTTGCATATATTAAGGAATGAGAAAAGCCTAAGAAAGAATTTAGACTAACCTTCTTATCATCATCGATCAGCAGGTGGGTATAGAACCCAAGACGTCATGATTAAACCACCGCAACCTTATTAACCAGGCTACCATTGGCAGAAAGAATGGCACGGTTGGGTTGGGCATGCACAGTGCAAGAAGCAAAGGAATACGAATACAAGTGTACTTTGAGTTCCATTTACATCACGTCTGGTTGAAATAGAATGGCGGGATTGGGATGATAATGTGATACATTACGTTTGGTTGTGGACGATAGTATGTGGGTACACATTTATGCATAGAGAGTTCTTGTAGCAAGTAAGGCATAACAGCCTGCACTGATACTTGTGTTCAATTCCACTGCAAAATTGTGTGGTATGTAGTGTTTTGTTGTCCACGCCTCTGCTGTTGACGGTTAAGTGGGAAAGGAGCGCTGAAGTATCAAGGAAGAGTAGCCTACTTGTTTTTGAATAATTAAAGGTGTGTAAACCTATACCATCAAAATCAACAAGAGCTTAACACTTGGAGACTCTGATGAAGTTTAATGGAAACTGCTCAATCACTCGGCATATACAGTATAGAAAATGACAACTCACGTAAGTAGCGAGGCTTGCGTTCACGACTTAGTGAGCTTGCACGCGTATTCAAACAAGTGTGTACCATACTCTTTAAGTTACTTTTAACTTATTATTTAACAGCCATAGTCTAAGGGAAGGGGTGTATTCAATTAAGGATTTTAGTGGATTCTGAAGGATTTTAAAACCCATGAATTTTAAAAGATTTCAAAGGATTTTACGAAATTCACATGAATTTTGAAATATTGGATTTCAATGAATTTTAAATGATTCTTACGGATTTCTATGAATTCTTATGAATTTGTTATTAGTTATAGAAAGCTATGAAAGAACACACCACTTACTGAAATCATTGATTGGGACATGCCCTGCTGAAATCAGTTCTTCACCAAATTCATCCAATTTTCAATAGATCTCTGCGGCCTTTGGATGAGATCCATCTCTAGACAAAAAAAAAATGGATTTTTGCATCAACCTCTACCCAACTACACCTAAGCCCTTTTATATACTTTTACAACTTCACTAGACATTATTGCCCTGACCTTAGCAACATCTTTCCACATCCCCCTTTGGCAACATAAATATTAGATAGCAATATCTAAGTCGATTCTTTTTGTGGCTCAAGCTCGAAGAAATTTTTTTGCCCTTGTGAAGGTTCTGACAAGTAGAGAACCTCCACTCGCAGGAACCTCCAAAGAAAAAAAAAAAAGATGAAGAGAGGACAAGAAAATAAATGAAGGAAGATAATGAGAAGAAGAAGAAAAATAACAAAGAAGAACAAATGAGAAGAGGAAGTGCGGGTGGTGGTGCAGCTGACGGTGGTAGGGCATGGTGGTGTTTCTCTTGTAAAGATAGAAGAGAAGGTGTCAATGGCATGACAGCTCAACGGTTAGAGCTTGGCGAATGGTACCACTAGGTCATGGGTTCAAACCCAGCTTGCGGCATCTTTATGGATTCTGGGATCCTATAAAAAACCTTGTTTGCCTTTCAAAAAAAAAAAGATAGAAGAGAAAGTGGAGAAGGAAAGGTGATGTCCTTCACATTGGAGGACATTCGCGATTCGATTACAATTCTCTAGCTACCGCCCTACATTGGAGGACATTCGCGATTCGATTCACAGAACTTGGGGAATTATGGGCGATTTTTCGCTTGGATTACTCAATCAACGACATGTCTTAGTTCGTCTTCAATCGGAGGAGGAAGCCAAAAAAGTGTTGTCGCGGGATTCCTTTTTGATTCGTGGCGTTCGTTTTAAAGCTTTCCGTTGGCACGATGGCTTCAGTCTGAAGGAGGACCCGATTTCGGTGCCACTATGGGTAGAGTTGCCTAACTTACCTTTACATCTTTTTCATCCCCCTATCTTAAAAGCTATTGTCAATTCTTTTGGTGATTTTTTGAGAATGGATGACCATACTAGATGTTTATCACGCCCGGGCTTTGCCCGCGTGTGTGTTGAGATGACTTTGGCAGACAAACTACCAAACAGAGTATGGATTGATAGGGCCAATAATAGAGGTTTCTGGCAGAAGATTGAGTACCCAAGTTTCAAATATTGTGACTTTTGTTCCTTGCTAGGGCATCAGGAAAGTGTTTGTCGCAAGAAGCTAGGCATTAAGGGAGGTGGCCGGGTTTCGGAACTAGGTAATGCTGAGAAGGTAGCCAAATTAAAGACCGAAAGTACCAATATCAGGCAACAATATGTTCCAGTGCTCAGGAAAGGAAAATCTTCGAACTCGGAAGTGGGTGTTAGTGGAACAAAAAATAGCAAAGGCGAGGAGATTCCGGAGGGAGTCGGGGAGAGAAAGCAGGTGACCATTGACCCGGTAAAGGTGGGATTGTCCAACACATTTGAGGCCTTGATGGAGAATAATGAGGAAGATGACGGTTCTCCAGCGGAATTGCAAATAGTGGGTGAGCATGCTAAAACCGGGATTCAGCATGAGTCCACGGAGGAATGCCTAATAGAGGCGGGGTATACAACTTTAGAGGTTGCTAATGTTCTTGGAGAACAACAACAATCGCTTCCGAACGAAGATGAGATAAATCCGGAAACAACCACCGCTCTTTTCATTCAAGGTGCAGTGTCGCAAACTGTGACGACTAGTGAAACTCGGGTTGGACAGACTGCTCCAGGGATGAAAAAGGTGGTATTTTCATTGGAGGGACAGCCACGGCACTCGAATTTGGCTCAGCCAATGTTGAAATTGACCAAAACAGCGGAACATCCGTCTCAGCCAGCACAGATGGATTTGTCTCAGCCAGCGAACAGCACCAATGCCGGGGAGCTTCAGGCTCTGCCAGGGCCCTGTTCTGATCCAGCAGAGGTGGCTTGCACCAGGTTAGCGACCGCCGCAGCTGGTGATCCGTCTCCCGCACGAGAAACAGGCCACAGTCCGCTTGCGCCTCACATTGTTTATCATACGAAGTTGTCAGGGACTGCTGCAGTCCAGGATGCCCGTGATGAATTGCAGGAAATACGAGCTGAAACTCAGGAACTCCATGCTGAAACAGAGCAGCAGTACATGCCGAAACAGAGCAGCAGTCCATGCCGAAACAGAGTAGCTCTCCATGCCGAAACAGAGCAGCAGTTCGCCCAAGAAGTCAGTGCCGAAACAGAGCAGCAGTCCAGGATATCCAGGTTGGGATGTCGGATGTTCCAGCGTTGCGAACATCAATGGAGGTCACTGGGAGTTTAGAACCGCGTCTCAAGCAGGAGGTACGGGTTGCTCCGGATGACATTAACAAATTAGTGAAGGTGTCCCGCTCTTTGAGGAAAAAGAAGAAAAAAATGAATGTCAATACACTTGAAAGCGCCACAGATAGTGATGAGGCGGAGTCGGATTCGGACATGGGGCCGGACACACAAGCTATCAAGGACTTGGAATTGGGGGCGATATCGGATGCGGAGCGTAAGAAAAATGTCAAAGCAACGGTGCCTTCGGGCACTCGTCGTAAGACTAAGAAGGGTTTGTCTTCCTCCCGCGTTTAAGATGATGGAAAACTTTATGTTTTGGAATGCTCGTGGTGTTGGTAATAGGGCTACGAGAAGGAGGTTACAAAAGATGGTTGTGGAACATAATATCAGACTTCTCATGATTGCGGAGCCTATGATTGATGCTAGTAGATACATGGAAATTGGAAACAAACTAAAACTTGGCGGTTTTGCTTCTAATGAGGTGGTTGGTGGCAAGATTTGGATTATGTGGGATACTTCTCTTGTTTGCTCGGTGGTGGCCATGTCGGATCAGATCATTCACTGTCAGGTGTGGCGCCATTTTGAGTTGATTTTTGATGTGCATATCAGAAAACCGGCAGAAATATCCACGACCCTTGTCATTTGGTTCAGGAGAGCCAAAATGAGAACACAAACAGGTGTGTTATTCTTTCTCACTCCCATGTTCATTTTATGGGAAATATGGAAACAGTGGTGCAAATGTGTTTATGAAAATGCTATCCCTAATCCTGCTTTTGTGATTTTGAATATTCGGCGTAATTTACATTTAGCAAATAAATTTATAACTCCTAAGCAAGTCAGCTGGCATAAGACTACATTACGGGCTTTGGGGATCCAAGAAATTTCAGTTGTGAGAAAGCAAAGTAGAGTTGTGTTTAGGCATCCCCCTCCGTCAGATTTTGTTGCTCTAAATGTGGATGGGTCCTCCCGTAAGAACATGGCTGCGGGCGGTGTGATCATTAGAGACTCTAGGGGTGTTTGTGTTGGGGGAAAGCAAATATTTTTTGGTGCAGGCTCTAATAATAAAGTGAAAATTTTGGCCCTAGCTGAAGGCCTTCGCCTTTGTCTCTTGTTAAATTTTAAACAGGTGGTTGTTCAGACGGATTCGGCAATTGTTTGTGGATGGTTTAAGGGCAATTTCAAGATACCATGGCATTTGGAGAATATTTTGAAAGAAATTAAATTTTTGGCGGCACAAATGACTTTAGCTTGTTCCCATATTTATAGAGAAGCCAACGCGGTGGCGGACGCTTTAGCAGACAGAGCTCAACGAGATCATAAGACCGTCTCCTTCACGACGAATGATCTTCCAAGGAGAGTGGCAGGATTATCAAGGCTTGACCGTTGGCATACGGCATATATACGTCACGGGAACGAGTAGACGCAACAGGAATGGGCATCGATATGTTCTGGAACCGTGTGCTGGCAGGTTTTTTGCTCTGCTGTCAGGGCAAGAAGGGGTTGCGGAGCTGCGGACTGTGCTGAGGTTAAGATGCTGGTTCGGCTATGGCGCGATGGAGGCTTCTGTTTGCTGCGTTGCAGTGGCCTGGTTTTGCTGTGCACTGCTGTGTTGCGGTCAGCTTTGCGTGATTTTGGAGCTGTTTTTATGTTCTGTTGCTGCGCAGAATATTGGCATTGTGAGTATGGATGCAATTTGGTTTTGCAAACTTTGACAAGATGCAAGTTGCGTTTCCTTTTTGGTTGCCAATTTGGAGTTTTTATTGCTATAATCTGCACAAGGTTAATTTGTATTGGAGCTCTCTGTTAGGCTGCTTTGCTGAGCCTTGGCATGGTGAGTTTGGCTTTTTGGTTTTTGCAATGCAAGATGCAAGTTGCAAGTTTTCTTTGTTAGAGTTTTATAGCCTTTGCAATTTGCTCAATGAAAGTTGGGGGTTTGGCCACGTTTCTAAGAGAAAAATCTCAAGTGTTTTATGTCTCATTGGGTGCTGTTGGACTAAGCTAGTGAGTTATGGACGGATTTTTGGACTTTATAGTTTTTATGATTTTCTTGTCCAATTGGATTTTTTCTTCTCGGGTAAAGTCGTCATGTACCCCCGATAGTTTGTATCAGAATTTTTTCCAAATAATAAAGGTCTGGCATCCCATAGCTGCCCCTCCCCACTGGAGGTTCTAAAAAAATAAAAATAAAAAATTCAGTGAATCAGTAAATCAGCAGGTTGCTATATGAAATTCTTATTTTGTTCAGGTTGCTATATGAAATGCTGATTTTGTTCAGGTTGCTATATGAATTCAGTTTTATATGTTGATTTTGTTCAGTGAATCAGCAGGTTGCTATATGAAATGCTGATTGTGAATCAGTTTTAATTGATGCACCAAATTCATACAGCAAATTCATTGCATTTTGATATAAAATAACATTGCATTTTGGTATGAAATGCTGTAACAGAACAAGAGACTACTGTGTTTCCTTTCAATGCAACAACAAAAAGTTCAATGCAACACCAACAAGATTATCAGTTGCTGTTGAAATTCACAAGCAGTAGTTTGTTTGTGTTGCTTGTTTAGATCTATCTTTTAGTTAGTTTTTCATGTTTAGTACATGTTAGAATCAAATGTTGAATGAAATGGTACTTCTGGATGTAACTTGTTGTTTGAAGAAAGAAGAAATGCAGAGTTGTTTGCCCAAATTTCATAGTTTGATCAAAGAGGTTACCTTAGCGGTTCACTCGCAAGAACAAGATTTCAGTTTTGTTTTCAGGAGTTCCGCAATAGCACATCCAAAAAGTTAGCGGTTCACTCGGCGCCTCCTCCTCTTCAATTACTTAAAAAGTGATTAACTGACTAGTGATTATGTCGGTGCACAGGCTATTCCTATTTGGTGGAGATGATACTACTGGGGCTGCCCTGTTTCATGGACACTCTACGGTCTCATGACTTCCCAGTTCGGGGATATGACAACAAAGATGTTGACATTCACACAAGAGGAAGTCCCTCTCAAGGATTTCCTGAGCACCATGTTTGGTTTTGATCACGACATGCTGCCACTTGTAGCCTGCATAGTAGTTGGCTATGCTTTGCTCTTTGCATTTGTTTTTGCCTACTCTATTCGCGTTCTGAACTTCCAAAGCAGATGATGGCATCTCTCCTACTGATGTACATCCAAACCAGGCTGCCTATTTCCTTCCATCTATATCATTGTTTAGTTCACCAATTGTGTGACATTATATTCAATTGCTCTATTAAGCACTAGAGCGTATATTCAAAATTGTAGACATATGAGCTTTCTTGTTTTGTATTAATACAAACGTGACTTTTACTGAGGCAATGTAGGTTTCTTTCTAACTCCTTATATGCAAAATGAAGGGATCGACTTGTGATCTTCATAGATGACAGCATTGATTAAACTTATCATTGAAGGCTTATATAACTACTATCCAAAGCAAAGGTTTTGTCGGCATATAACAATTTTCATGCCTGTTTTTGGCTTTTGAAAGCATCAACTACGGATGGGACATACATGAGAGAAGAACAAATTTTGAAATGTTCCATGCTTTTATACAATCTGCTGGCTTTGTTCGGATTTGGAGACATAAATGAACTTTGGTTTCGAAAAGAAAAGAAAAACGAACAGACAATTTTTCTAACATACTTCCCATTATAAGTCGTCTCTTTCATTAAAATGTGCTTTTACCCAAACTCTTAATTCGTAACTCTTCTCTCTCTCTCTCAGCTCTAGTTAACATTCAGGCATCTATTAGGGATGACACTAATTCTGGCAAGCATTTTTCAACTAAGGAAGAACTGGATATCATAATATAAGCCAATGGCATGAGAGAATAACATCAATATAATGGCATCTTATTCTCAGGCTGGCAACCTGCTGATTTACTGATTCATACCAACCTGCTTCAAGCCACCTGCATCTTATTTTAGTGTAACAACATGCTGTTATTTGCTGTATGAATTTTAGTGTAACAACCTGTTACAACATTTCATACCAAATGCAATGTTATTTTATACCAAAATGCAATGAATTTGCTGTATGAATTTGGTGCATCAATTAAAACTGATTCACAATCAGCATTTCATATGGCAACCTGCTGATTCACTGAACAAAATCAGCATATAAAACTGAATTCATATAGCAACCTGAACAAAATTAGCATTTCATATCGCAACCTGAACAAAATAAGCATTTCATATAGCAACCTGCTGATTTACTGATTCACTGAATTCATATAAAACTGATTCACATTTACTGAGTTCATATAAACTGATTCACAATTACAACATTTCAATTACAGCAGCAGCAAACTGATTCACAATTACAGCATTTTAATTCACAATTTACTGAACAAAATCAGCTTTTAATTGATTCACTAAACAAAATCAGTTGCATTTCAAACTGATTCACAGTTAAGCCTAAATTCCAGCAGCAGCAGCAGCAAGTCAATACAGCACCACTCCAACCTCTGAACCAACCTGCTCCACCTCATTCCCACCACTCCAATCGACCTTGCCACCACCACCACCCCTAAACCAACCCACCGGCCACCACATCCCCAATCAACGTCACCACCACCACATAATCCAACAAAGTGAAGAAAACTGGAGAGAAGAAGTGAAAAAAAATCAAAAACAGAAAACTTGAAGCAAAAAAAAATCGAATGGAGCAGATCTGGCGTGAGGAGGAGCGAGTGGAGCAGATCTCGCGTGGAGGAGCGAGCGGAGCAGAGGAGCGTGACGAGGAGCAGATCTGGCGTGGAGGAGGAGAGGAGGAGAGGAGGAGACTCTGAGGAGTCGCCTTCGTAGAGGAGGAGGAGGAGGAGGAGAGGAGGTTTGAGCTCTTCAGGGTCGATCCTTGGTAGAGGAGGAACAGGAGGTTTGAGCTCTTCAGGAGGTCGATCCTTGGTAGAGGAGGAGCTGGAGGTTTGAGGAGATCGATTCTTTCTTTCTTCGTGTTAGTGTTGCTTGCAAAACACCATTACAAAGCATAGAGAACGAAAAGAAAAAAAATGGCGGATTGATTTCAACCCTCGCTCCTCACGTGGCAAACACCCTCCCTCCTCCACGTGCGAGACGCCCTCCCAAAGGCACGTGCCTGGGAGGGTCCGTCCCATGGGACGGGCTGTGAGGACGGGCCAGCTAGAATTTCTGCGATTTAATATGCTTCCTGGCAAACTATGACCACAAATTGGTTTTATAAGGTTTTACCCCAACTCCAACTGAAACACCCGGTTTTGATAGGTGAAAAAGCTACCCCATCTTCTAGCTCGTTTGAACTACTTGCGTTCAACACTATATTCAGTGCTCTCAGGGACTTTTGACATTGGACCCAATAGGATGTCTGACAGAATTGTTGAACACTATATTCAGTGCTCTCATTGGACCCAATAGGACGTCACACAGAATTTGTTATTTCAATAGGAAATAAATTTGTGCTTAAGCAAATATAATAAATGAATCGCATGAATTCAGAAATTCAACAACCGGTTTTTGGGTTTAAGATCAGCCTCGCTACTATTGGCTTTGCTCAAGCCAAGGCTAAGCAGCTCCTCCTCTCTGAGTTGTTCAGTTCACCAAATTTCTTCAGAGTTTTGTATACAATCTACAACCTACTGTTTCAGACTCCATGCGAGTTATGCAAATTAGCCACAACCACTGGGAATAACAAAGGTTCTAATTGTAGGAAAGTACCACAAATTAACTAAGTTTGACAAAAACTAAAGACATGCCTTAGAGGAATCGTTTCAGACATAAACGGGTAGAAATCAACCCAAAGATCCAATTTGTATCTCTGGGCCAAACATCCATCAAATCCTGATATGAAGGTACATGTACAGTTTCACTACGAGGATATCAAAAGAAACTATTCCCATGCAATAAAAATGAATTGCATCTAAAATGTTCGAGAGCGACTGAAGGCCCAAAGCAAAACTAATGGCACATCAACTCAAATCACAGAAGATGAGAGGGCATAGGGTAAGGGAATATATGGGATTGAAAAACAGGCAGCGTGAGTAAGCTCGAGAAGTAAACAAGCAAGGATGCTTCTGGGTTTATCCCAATCAAACCTACAAAAGAGTAAAAAAAAAAGTGATTATCAGATTCCACAGTTGGAACCTAGAAGAGTATTCAAAGGATCATGTTTATCCAGTTAATGTATGTAAACTAAAATGATAAGAGGAACAAGGTCCCACCATGACTGCCATATTGCGTAGAGCTTCTTGAGAGCAAAGGTATAGAGATGCACTTGTACAGCAAGCATGAGCTCGAAGAACATCCTCTTGCCAAAAAATGAGAAAATGAAAAAAGAAGGGAAATCAAAAGAAGCGGCGAGAAATAAAACCAAGTCTTGCATCAAACAGAATAAGATAAATTCACACAAAGGCAAAACAGAAAGTAACATGATGGAACCAGCATCAAGCAGAGACAAGGTGCTTTTTAGCCTTCAAATGTTTATCCTTACATAATAGTAAAAATGAAATCTGTTTCTCAGTCAAGATCATAATAAAAGTAGCTATCACATACAAAAGCATTCACAAATGAAATGGACGATGCTACATACATGTTCTGAAAGGAAACCAAAATTGTTGAAATGGTATCAAAACCCAGCAAATAATAAGTTGCGAGTAGCTGAGATTCAACCCTCAATCATGAGAGATGAGAAAGAAATGCAGTTTCCAGTCTAGTAATAATAATCTCACAGCCATGTCTCACAGAACAGAGTACTTGCCTGGTTGGGATGCACCGGGAAGTGATAATGACTGTTTTGTAATATCCTCCAGAACACGTTTCACTTCAGTTTTAGCTTTCTTTACGGATGATTCAGTAGGACCCTCAATGAACAGGTACAGCTTACGTTCCCCAGGCCCTGGGATCTTACCTGGTGGATAATATTGACCTCTGGTAGTAATGGCGGCGCCAGTCCACTCCGAGATTGGACCCAAAGTTTCCTTGTGGGTAACCTTCCAACGAGCATTCTGAGGGAAGTCATTGATTTCAAACTCTGCTTCATAATGTTCGGGCATTGCATCTGCTTGAATCTTTGCTAGGTTGTGCTGCAAATTCATGGCAGCTGCCAATGCTGCTGCTCTTGCTGCCCCATCATTGGGCATAATTGGCAAGCCAGTACCTGGCAAAACTGCAGCTGTTCCAGGTATTTGCAATCCCAGGACAGAAGGCAGTGTCACAGGTATTCCTCCAAGTTGTGCTGCTGTGACTGGGGTTGGCGTTGCAGCCATGCTTACCTTGGAGGCAGCAGCTATAGCGGCAGACTGAGCAAGGGCAGCTTGTTGTGAGAGGTCACCTCCTGCTTTTCTTATTCCTTCATCTTCAGAGTCTGAATCTGACTTATCTTCCTCGAAACCGTATTCTCTTGCCTGAGCCTTCTTTGCAGCTTTTCTCACTTCATCCTCCTCTTCGTTGAATTTGAAGCCACTTCCACCATAACCAGTCCCATGGGCTTGCTCAAGTCCCTGGTTTACCTTTGCCATGAACCCATCAGCGAGAGCTTTCAGATCAGCAGGAACAGCTTGCTCAGATAACTCCAGGGCCTTGACTAGATCTGGAGCATATCTCGCATCTTCCTCCGAGATAAAAGTAATTGCACAACCTTTCCTGCCCGCTCTACCTGTCCGACCCACACGATGGACATAATCCTCATAATGATTTGGGACATCAAAATTGATCACCAGTTCAAGCTCCTTCACATCTAAACCCCTGGCAGCAATGCTAGTTGCAATTAATAGATTGCAGACATTACTCTTGAAATCAGAAATGGTGGACTCCCGGTCTGTCTGATCCTTAGCTCCATGAAGTGAGAGGCAAGGATAACCATGTTTGAGCAAGTCCCTAAATAAAGCATCACATTTTTCCTGAGAGTGAACAAAAATCAAGATCTTTCCCTTTTCATACCATTCTCCAAGCAACTCTAACAGCCTTAAAAATCTCTCATGTTCTGGTCTCATCTCAACCAACTGTTTTATGTCAGAGTTTACAACACTCCTGCCCCCAACTTGTATTTCCACAGGCTTAGTCAACACTTGACGGGCTAGTATCTCAACCTGCCGGGGAAAAGTAGCTGAGAAAAGTACAGTCTGGCGATCTGGACGGGTATTCTGAACAATACGTGTAATTTGAGGTTCAAAGCCCATGTCAAACATTCGATCAGCTTCATCCATAACCAAATAAGTAACTCTACTGAGATTTGTTATCTTCCCACTACTTGTGCAAAGTATGTCTATCATCCTACCAGGAGTACACACGACAACCTCAGTTCCACGCTTTAAATCGCTGATCTGTTGAGCAACCCCAGAGCCTCCATAGACAGGCACACAGTTGATACCCACCACTTTGGCAAACTTTTTAATATCACTGTGAATCTGCTGAACAAGCTCTCTCGTAGGTGCCATTATAAGCGCAATTGGTCCATCTCCAGCCACAACAGGTGGCTGGTCTTTGATATGCCTCAACATTGGCAAAACAAAAGCTAGAGTTTTACCAGAACCTGTCTTTGCAACACCGATGCAGTCTCGGCCACTCATAATAATAGGCAGTGCCTGAGCTTGGATTGACATTGGTTTTTCAAAACCAAGCTTCTTTATCATCTCAAGGACTTTACTTGTCAATCCAGTTTGAGTCCATGTCTTAATAGGTTTCGGCACATCCTTACCATGTAACTTCAATTCAAGTTGCTTTCTATAAGCTATGACCTCCTCAGATGTCATTCTAGATATCTCCTTCACTTCAATATAGAAATTTTTACGGAATGGAGGATACTGTATCTTGGAGTGATCAACCAGGGATAGTTTCTCGACTTTAGTCTTCTTCACCCTTTTCATAAACTCGTCATCATCTTCGTCTTCTGATGGAGCCCCATCATTCTCGAGAGCTCCATAATCTGAATCGGAATCCTCACCTTGAATTATTCTTCCCATAGCTTTATTCCGACCTTTCTTCAGGTCTTTCCCATTATTAACCTGACCTTCTTTTAGATCCTTCTGGGAGTCAAGTTTTTTATCAGCAGCCACAGCAGAGCTATCTAAAGTATTCAGCTTCTCAACTTCAGGTATTACCATAGAATTCATAAAAGCATCCAAAGGGTCAATCTCGTCCTCCCCAGTTGCATTTCCATTTTGTGCATCGGTTACAGAAGTTGAGTTGCTAGAATCTACAGCCATTGCATCTCCATCATCGGGCTTTGCATCTTCATCTGCATCCATCGGTTGGGCAGTTTCATCATCATCAGACTCTCCTTCTAATGTCCATTTCTTACCGGACATGGGCACATCATGGTTAGCTTCGCCATGCTTTTCTTTCTCAGATTCTTCCTTGATCCTTCTCAACTCTTGCCATTCTTGAACTCTTCGCCTTCGCTTCTCCATTTCTTCCTCCAACACCCGATTTTCTTCCTCCAAATCTTGTTCTTTAGTTCTCTTCTCTCTGTTATCCGACTCCTCCTCGGTCTTTTTCTTTCTACCAGAATCACTGTCATCCCTGTGCCTCTCTGACCTGCTGCTCCTTTCTCTATCTCTCTCCCTATAATCATCTTCCCTCCTTCTACGCTTCCTATCATGGTCCCTCCCACCATCACCGTCTCGATCATCATCTCTTTCCAACTCCCGCCGCTTCTCCCTCTCTCTCACTCTTTCCCTTTCCTTCTCCCTTTCTCTATCTTCCCTCTCCCTTGCTCTCTCCTTTTCCCTTTCTCTTTCTCTTTCTACCCTCTCTCGCTCTCTTTCCCTTTCCCTCTCCTTCTCCCTTTCCCTAATCCGTTCCTTCTCCTTCTCCTTCTCCCTCTCCCTCTCCCTCTCCCTCTCCCTCTCCCTCTCCTCTCTCTCCTTTTCTCTAACCCTTTCTTTCTCCTTCTCTTTCTCCCTATCCCTATCTCTGGACTTCTCCTTCACTCTTTCTTTCTCATCCTCTCTACTACTCCTGCTTCTATCCTTATGCCTAGACTCTCTGTCTCGGTGCTTCTCCCTGTGCTTGTCATCAACACTCCTCTCTCGCTCCGAATGCCGAGACTCTCTATCTCTGTCTCGATCTTTAGAATCCCGATCCCTAACCTTCTCCCTATCTTTGTCTTTGTGCCTTTCTCCGTTCCTCTCTCGATCTCTCTTCGATTCCGAATCATCCCTCTTCGATTTGTGTTTCACCTCTTCCATCTCTCAACCCCAAAATTACTCAATCAAAATAATTCGTGCAAAATCAGATCCGTTTATATACCCTAGACAACCTATTTATAAATCGAAAAAGAAAAACAAAAATTAGACCAAGAAGATAACAAACAATTGAGGATGAAGACGGATTGAGAGTCGCGAAAATTTACCCTTTATTGGTGTGTTTTGAGTATTGATTGGATTGAGAGGGTTGTTGAAGAACCCTAATTTTCTCCTCTCGCAGTTCAGTTCAGATCAGACGAAGCAAAGAGAACAAACCATTCATAATCAGACATTCACCATTTGAGATCACAAACCATTTTGCAGTTCACCAGTTTCGTACTTCTATCCTTTGTATCTTTTCATTCTTCTGATATGGAGGGAGAGACGAGATGAGGCTCGTTGTGCGAAAAAGTACAAAGAAGTCTGGGCAGAATATCGCAAGCTTGTTCCTTGGAGGATATTTCCATATCTTTATTAACACCACTCAAAACCAATAAATATCGATATTCAAATACCAATAAATTTTGAATTATTGGTATTTGGCCTCGCACTTTAGAATTATTTTGCATTTTGATCATCTAGAGGTATTCAAATACCAATAAATTTTAATGGATTTGTTGACTTGATAGACTTTGAAGGACTTTGAAGAATTTATATGTGAATGATATAAATATCGAAGTCCTTTTCAAATCCGGCCATTTACAGGGGGTATTCAATCATGGATTTTAATAGAGTGTGAAAGACTTTAAATCTCATGGATTTTAAAATATTTCAAAGGAGTTTACAGAATCCACTGAACTTTGATGTATTTTAAGTGACTGGATTTTGTGGAATTTACAGAATCCACTGAATTTTAATGGATTTTTATTATTGGATTTTCTGAATTTTATAAAGGATTGTTATGGATTTTAATGGATTGTTATTATTGGATTTTCAGTATTGGACTAAAAAGCTCTTTCTCATCTGCTGCTAATTCACTTATGTCATTAGCAAGGATAGCAAGGACGGGAAGAGGATTGTAGTAACTAATGCCATTTATGATGGAAAAATCACGTAATGATACATAATGTTTTGTTCCTGTTTGAAGAGATACATGCTTTACTGCCCTGGCAATGGGGAGGATTGCATTCAGAGCATTGGACATCATGGCCTTGTTTTGGTCACAACAAGCTTGGGAATCCAATGGAAATCAGCTAGCCCAAGTAACCCAGAAGATATGGGTCACTTCATCTAATGCCGATAGCTTTTTATCACATTGTACAGGGTCCAGGAGATTGCATGAAATGGACTGATACTTTGGGTTTTGAATAGGGAGGATGTCAGGGTTTCTGGCAACACCATATAGGCATATACCTTCCACCTCGGTGTTGCTATAAGTTTCTTGGCTAGCTCCTTTCCTACAAGCCCAGTTACTCCAAAGATGAGTGCCACGTTCTCAACGATGGCCTCTGAGGGAGTATCTCCATTGGCTGCCATAACAAGGAAAGGTTAGATGCTTCGAGGCTTGTGAGGCTGAAATGTGATGATCCATGTCTTTGTATAGGGGTGTATTATTGGTATGAGCTGGATCTGTTTGAATAAATTAGGGATGGTTTTTGAGACAGTTGCAAGCTTTGCTCCTACTTCGCTGAATTCCAGCCATATATAGTTGGTCACCTTTCATTTGCAAGTGGGAATGTACTTATTCATTGACTAAGCTTATATATATATATATATATATGTTCAATTTGGTTCCTTAAACAATTATACTCTCATTTATCAACGCCATTTTAGTGGTGTGATCTTTATGCATAGATTCCATATCTCTGCAATTCAATTCAAATAAATTTTTAGAAGACTGAAGAAGGAAAAGTCGCAATTACTTCTATTTACCCAAAAAACAAAGAACTCGTGAAACGTCAATTGCTTGTTGAACCCTGCAAATCGTGTGAGATAGGTTACTTAAATTCGTGCAATATTTGTGATAGCAATACTGCCAATAAAAAACTATAGAAATCCAGCTATTTGGTTGGCAGTTTTGGTTTCTAAGCCAATATTTGTTTGAAATTGCCACTTCCCATGAAGTTTACGGAACTGCAGTTCATCTGAGGACTCCTCATACATTTACAACAAAAAGATTGAAAAACAACTGGAATACTCTGTAAAAGGAAAAATGGATTGAAAACAACAGGGAAGAAACTGGTGTTCAGCATTAGTACAAGGATACTCCATGAATGAGTCGATGATAATGGACAGAATTCAACATTAGAAATACAAATGTTTTAAATTGCACCAACAGACAATCAATTACATTGGAGAGCGAATTTCAAAAACACGCAGAGTTGAATAATACAACGTTGTGCAGAACAAAAATTTTCTCAGCAAAATGGTAAAAACTGCAGCTACACTATTTTTCTCACATACATACAGTGATAACTGTTGGGAAACTAGAACTACAACTGACATGCCCAAATTTGTAACTAAATGATAGTACAAACTGGTAAAGAATGATATGCAATCTTCATGTACGAACCTCTTGGCTTTGTTTCTCCCGGTTTTCCTCCTCAATTCTTTCAAACTCTTTCTGATCGGCTGCGATCATATTTTTCAGTGTCAAAGGTAGTAAGCCTGATACTGAAAAAGAGATGCAAGTGTCATGAATCAACCAGGAATGTGGCAAGATTATTAACTTCTGGCATGGATTCAAATAATTGAGCTATGAAAAATTGGCAAGGGAAATTTAACCGGATATCGATATCACATGAGTAATGGACCTAATGTTTATTGACGTGAAGCACATGCAAAGACCTCAAGGGCCAACCCCTTCTATCATAATTGTATGGCTTAGCTTAACCAAAACTTGTTCTCAAAGTTAATAGCATATTACTACCCAATTTTTCATTATTGCATTCAGAAATGTTTCAATCAGCCTTAAAAAGTGATTAAGAAAAGTGAACAAGGTAATAGCAGTTGAGTTAAGCTTATCCATATTATAAATTCAAGTGACAAACAACTTAAACTATAAGGTAAGACAAACATAACTTAAATTCCACTATCTCCATCGAGAATGCTGCATACATTAGAAAACAGACTCCAAATTCTTACAGTTGTGGTCCTATTAACTGTGAAAAAAAGTACTAAGATTTTTTCTTGATCAGGATTAGTTTAATATCTCCATCGAGAACGCTGCATACATTAGAAAACAAACTCCAAATTCTTTCAGTTGTGATCCTATTAACTGTGAAAAAAAGTACTAAGATTTTTTCTTGATCAGGATTAGTTTAACAGATAAATTATTTATGAAGTGCAATTAACCCCAAATGCCCTTGTTCTAATTCAAAACAGAAGGCATCCAATTTCAAACTAAGCAATCAGAAAGAACACTGAAGACACAAGGCTCAATATTAGAATTGATTGTATATATGATTGAAATGAACCTGCTATTTGGTAGGTTTTTCAATGCATTGGGAACGAAGCCTCTGTACAATCCTATGACACCATCACGAGCCACAATACCTGCATAAAACTCGGTGAACCACCAATGAGAAAATAACAGAATTGAAAATTTTAAATAGAAGCTTGACTTGCACATAGCAAACAATGACATGGGCTATCTAGGGAAGCAAACTTAAGATATGTTTGACAGAATAACTCAATGAAATATATACTAAAACTGATCTGATAGTTAGTATTGGGAAAACCACATAGATTAACGGTCACCACAAGTTGAAGGATCCATGGATAAACCCCAAGGTTAACAATGATCAACAGAATGCCGTAATCACTAGGAGCAACAATAAACAAATATCCATCACACAACACAACAATATACGTTCGAAAACCTCATAACGGATAAAAATCTAGGACCACCAGTCAAACAAATGAAACATCTACTATAACCATAGCCCTGATATTGCACAATAACTAATCAACCATTACCCCATAAAGAGGACTTGCAAGAAAAACTCGACGAACAACCAGAGTACCCAAACAGACATTCTGACATTCTCCAGTAGGAAAACCTATTCTATATAGTATTTTTGGAATGGGCCAACGAGTTCTTTTCTATTTCATTCTTCATCAAATCTACACGCGGTGTGCCTTCAAATCTGCAACTTCTTTCTGTCAATTTTTACACCAGAACACAAAATTTGCACATAAACAAACAATCTTGACACATAATTCACAAAAGGGTGGGTGAGATTTCTACCTTATCCACATCCGAGCCTGCGATAAGAGGAGCTGTCCCTCTAGGTTCCTGAAAAGAAATCAAACACAAATATCATCAAAAAAATTACTTGTTTTTACAAACCCCAACAACAAAATTCGAAGAACCCACGAAATACAAACCTCCACGGAACCTGATTCGGGACCATCTAGAGTTTCAGGGGGTGGTTCGATGGTTTCTACAGCTGCAAGAGCCTCTGGGGCAGCAGAAAGTCTAGTAGAATGGGTTGAACTCAAGGACTGGGGGTTTAATGGGGTTGAGGGTAGAGAGAAAATTAAAAGGGTTTGGGTTTGGACGAAATGGGGTTGGTGAGTTGAAGAAGTGAAAGGGTTGCAGAGATTGATGAAGTAGCCATAAGAACAGAACGAGAGAGAGAGCTCTCTCGAGTGTTTTTGAGAGTTTTTGCAGAGAGAGAGAGAGAGCTACATGTGTTTGATTAAAAGGCTCAAAAGATAAATGATTGTTGCAATCTTGAGATGAATCTAGATATCGAAACTACGGAGTTGAGGTATGGAGAGTGAGGGTAGAGTTGGGTAGCAGAAAAGAGAAGACGAGAGTAGTAGGAGTGCGAAGATAATCATACCTACAAGGAAGAATGGGTTTGGTCCTTGGGGGCGTCAAGGCTGCCTTGCTTGGTTCAGCTCTGATATTGCTTCTACTGTTCTAATGGGGTTGAGGGTAGAGAGAAAATTAAGGGTTTGGGTTTGGACGAAATGGGGTTGGTGAGTTGGAGAAGTGAAAGGGTTGCAGAGATTGATGAAGTAGCCATTAGAACAGAACGAGAGAGAGACCTCTCTCGAGTGTTTTTGAGAGATTTTGCAGAGAGAGAGAGAGAGAGCTGCATTTGAAATTCGAGGGTAACAGGGGGGTATTCAATCATGTAATTTAATAGATTTTGAAAGGTTTTTAAGTACATTCAAATATAGGGGTATTCAATTAAGGATTTAAAACAATACAATGAAATCTAGAGGACCGAGGGGGCTCCTGTGCGGGGTCTGCTGGAGCACGTCCTGTGCACTGTTGTCAACTTTCATACAACGGCTGATATCGACGGAATCAAAATCACAATTAAAGGAAACGTGTTGGCAGATTTTTAATATGTTACAGCCGTCGGTTGCTGAGATTATGGCTTTGAATGAGATTTTGAAAAGAAAGAGAGAGATTTTATCTTTGGAAAGAGAGAGATTTTTGCTTTGAAAAGAGAGTTTTTGCTTCGTCAGATTTACTGTAGCATTGATTAGATTTACTGTAGCAAAAATTAAAGGTAAGATTTCAAGAGAGAGAGTGAGGGTTTGCATACGTTTGAGCCGTTGGATTTCATCCGACGGTTCATATTAAAGAAATTCAAATGAAGTGTTTGGCAGTTTTTAAATCTATTACAGCCGTCGGATCAGAGGATCTGATCCGACGGTTGAGATTTATGAATTGGAAAAGGGAGGGAATTTTGTTTTGCAAACAGAGAGGAAACAAAGAAAACTGGCGGGAAACAGAGCATGAAGAGGAAACGGAGCGTGAAGAGGAAACAGAGCGTGATTTCAAGAGAGAGTCGGAAAACGCCCTCTAGCACACCACGCGCAAGAGCCCCCCGGGTCCAATTTCCATTGGGTCATAAGGTCATCTCTTCACCGAATCTTCCCCTTAAACTCGATTTTAGTTGTTTTGTTAATTTCAGTGTTACCTTTCACGTCAAATTGTGAATATTAAATGGGGTTGATGAAAATTAGTTATGTTAGATTGTGAATATCAAATTGTTAATTTTTGTATGAAAACTTAATAAAAGAGCAATCTGCAAATACTGTTACAAAAGAAAACCAAACTATAAAAAAATGTGTATTTATTCATCCATAATCCCATTACATAATAGAAATTCATTACAACATCTGTTCATGTACATTACAAAATAAAACTACAAAATAGAACCTCACATATCATTCACTCATCAACCATTTCCAGAGCTCTTCCTTCCCTACGAAAGCCCTCACAATTCTCATCAGCTTCATTAATGGTAGCTAGGAATATAAGCAATTCCAGAGATCTTCACAATTCTGTATTTATAATGCAGGCACTCCACCATTGTGGAGAAACAAGTTAATACTTGGAGCCCATGACTGCATGCATACACTTGATTGCTATACAATTCCAGAGATCTTCATGAATGCATGCATACACTTGATTGCTATACAATCTAGAAACAAAGAAAAGTAAACATGAGAAGCAATTTTTACAAGGACATGATAAATACAGTAACAAAGCCAACTATCACAAGAATTTGAAACAAAAAGCCAACTATGTTAAGGAGCCGAGAAAACATTTGAGACCACTGAACATAATAATTCATCAACTGCACACATCAAGCTGCTTCATAAATTTTAAATAGCAATAATCAAGTAAACAAATAAAAGGTATGATAAACAAGTATCTATTTCATTACAAACAATTTTTTTTGTAACTGTTGACAGGTGAAGGCAGTTATTTGACAAGGAGTACTAACAGCATTAAAACTTCAGTAGATTAAGTGACGAAATTACATTCTCTGAGCAAAATAAAACTTCAGTAGATTAAGGAGTACTAACAGCAATAAAACTCTGAGCTTGACTTTTTCTCAAAGCAATGGATAGCAAGGTGAGGGTGGTGAATAAAACTAATCATGAGTCACAGTAAGGCTGACGAATATATAATCAAATACAACACTACAATCAAATGAAGTACCTCCCCCCCACCCAAAAAAAATTACAAAAATATTTTAAATGCTAATTTTATTGTTGTTTGGTTTATTTTCTTAATTGTTTGTCTTTGCTTTTCCATTGTGGGGGATGGAGCTGGGACACACCCCTAGATGAGAAGGGAATCAAAAGCAAGTTTCTCCCTCAACAAGCCTTCAAACCAGAGATTATTATCACATATGAGCACATATGCCAGAATCAAGAGAAACAACAGAATCTTCCATTAAAAGTACTCTTCACAGAAACTAAAATGAAATAGAATTATAAACATTAATATGGCTATCCATAAACATTAAGGAGTCAAAACTCTGTTAATCTTCAGCTAAGTATTAACAAAGGTTACCATGCAAATACACATTAACACAAACTATTATAAATTTATAATAAAGATGTTTAATTGAAAATGGGGGATTTTTCTCCAGAAATGAACCCAAAAAAAAGACCCCAAAACCCATAGAACAAAAAAACAAACAAACAAAGGACACCCATATTCTCCAAAATGAAACTTGAGTAGTCTTTGGCTATAAATTCAGGAGAGAAACAACCAAAGGTCTCCAACAAGAAAACCTTCAATTAGAAAACACTACAATTTGCAGAAAAATTCCGAGGTAAAAGCAAGTCTTTGAATAAAAATGGAAGTTTGGCCATGATACCCTGAGAAAATCATGAAAAGGGGCACCTTTCAAGCTTGAAAACACTCAGCTTTAGAAGAATTAACCCCAAATCAAAACCTCTAAAACACAAATCACTATTAGAACCTCTAATCATTTAAAATTTGGACCTTTTCACCAAAACTACTGGCTTCAATTAGGAAAAAACACTTCCAAACCCTAACAAGAAGAAACCCCCAAATTTTCATCATTCAAAATTTCAAACAACCCCCATAAACAGGAACAACAACAAATTATACCCAAAATAGAGCATAGAAATGAGTGATTAAAATAGAAAGAAAAGGGCAAACCTGTCTCTTGGTTCAATCTCCAAAACATTTTCCCCAAATGAAGCCTCAAAACCCACATATGGTCTTCAAAAAACCATCTTTAACATCATCACATATGGTCTTCAACACAATGGCGAAATTTTTAACTCCATCAGCACACTTTATTAAGATGCAAATATTTAAACAAGTTCATCGAAGCGTACCTCCAATCACCATCTCCCTTCTTCGACGGATCGTAACCAGGCTGAATGACGACCTCCTTCAGCGAATCAAACAGCCTCTGTTTGCAAATCCAGCCTCTGAATGACGACCTCCTCCCTTCTCTTCCTCTTCCTCTTCGTCTCCCTCAGATCTAGATCGAGAATACAAATTTATTTTTTTTTTCAAAACGCAGACCCGACCCTAACCAGGCTAAATGACGACCTCCTCCATCGAATCTCTGTTTGCAAATCCACCCTCTGAAAGTCGACCTCCTCCCTTCTCTTCCTCTTCCTCTCGATCGAGAATACAGTCTTTTTTTTTTTTTTTCAAAACGCAGACAGCGACCCTTTCTCTCTCTCTTTTCAAAATCTCATTCAAAGCCATAATCTCAGCCGCCGGATCTGATCCGACGGCTGTAACATATTAAAAATCTGCCAACACGTTTCATTTAATTGTGATTTTGATTCCGTCGATATCAACAACAGTGCGCAGGACGCGCTCCAGCACACCCCGCGCAGGAGCCCCCTCGGTCCGCGTGCGGCATCCCTAATCGGTGATCCACATTTTTACCAATTTTATATTTCTCCGAAATAAAATTACGGGGTGGTATTTAATTACGAATTTTAATGAATTGTAAAAGACTAGCGTATTACCCGTGCCTACGGCACTCCTATTATTTTTTTCTTATATGACTATTTATGTCTCTAAATTATTCTATCAATTTTATCTAAATCAATTAAATTAGATCTCCATTGAAAGTCATATTTTAGCATGTAAGCTAAAAGGTTTCAAGGCATTAGTACAAACTTTCCACCATTTTAAACTCCATCAAAATGTCCTCAAATCAGCTTGAATTTCCTCAAATTGGACCTTGGCCCAAGTCCCCAATCCCCACCAAATCACTCAATTAACACAAACCATTAGTCTTTCACATCCAAAAGCACTTCCTTTGTCCTTCTAATAATCCTTCAATTCAGTAAGTAAACAAAAACACACACACACACACAAAACACATAAAAATAAACACTTATAAAGCAAAATTTATTTACTTACAAAATCACAACTTTCCCATCCGAGCACTCGATCCCAAGCCACGAACAATGATCCTTCTCACCATCACTATCCTTCCAATTCAACAAAGCCCCAAATGGATCCTCGACTATCATCTCCTTGAACTTCAACAAAGCCAAACCTGCACAAAAAATATGTGGGGAATTACAAAAGATATGTGGAGAATTCAAGAGATTGGAAGTGATTGAGTGAGTGAATTACGGAGGGGTTAGTAGGAAGAGGAGGATCTGCAATGGGTTGTTGATGGATCTTTTCGATTTCCTCTTCGAAATCGATTTCCTGGAACTCTTGCACACCCTGCAAAACCCTAACTTGTTTTGTTTTGCTGAGATGGTTTGGTAGGTTACCTTTGTAGAGGATGGAATTGTCGTGCCTCCATCAAAACTTCTCTGCTTTGCTTGCCTGAAGAGAGTGAAGAAGAAAAAAAGGGATATTCCGTTTATATACCGTTTATATGGCGACTTAGACTCTTTGATTGGGATATTCCATTTATATACCCTCTCCCTCTCCCTTGCTCTCTCCTTTTCCCTTTCTCTTTCTCTTTCTACCCTCTCTCGCTCTCTTTCCCTTTCCCTCTCCTTCTCCCTTTCCCTAATCCGTTCCTTCTCCTTCTCCCTCTCCCTCTCTCTTTCTTTCTCCTCTCCCTCTCCCTCTCGCTCTCCCTCTCCTCTCTCTCCTTTTCTCTACCCTTTATTTCTCCTTCTCTTTCTCCCTATCCTTATCTCTATCCCTATCCCTATCTCTGGACTTCTCCTTCACTCTTTCATTCTCATCCTCTCTACTACTCCTGCTTCTCCCTGTGCTTGTCATCAACACTCCTCTCTCACTCCGAACGCCGAGACTCTCTATCTCTGTCTCGATCTTTAGAACATGTTGTTCGCCTTCCCTTATGCCTAGACTCTCTATAGGGCGTGCTTTTCCTTATGCCTAGACTCTCTGTCTCGGTGCTTCTCCCTGTGCTTGTCATCAACACTCCTCTCTCGCTCCGAACGTCGAGACTCTCTATCTCTGTCTCGATCCCTATCTTTGTCTTTGTGCCTCTCTCGATCTCTCTTCGATTCCGAATAATCCCTCTTCGATTTGTGTTTCACCTCTTCCATCTCTCAACCCCAAAATTACTCAATCAAAATAATTCGTGCAAAATCAGATCCGTTTATATACCCTATACAACCTATTTATAAATCGAAAAAGAAAAACAAAAATTAGACTATGAAGATAACAAACAATTGAGGATGTAGACGGATTGAGAGTCGCGAAAATTTTCCCTTTATTGGTGTGTTTTGAGTATTGATTGGATTGAGAGGGTTGTTGAAGAACCCTAATTTTCTCCTCTCGCAGTTCAGTTCAGACGAAGCAAAGAGAACAAAAGGCACCCCACTCTCTATCTCGCGGCTTTTCAAACCAAAGTTGAAATAACACCGTGCGTGCGGCATCCCTAATCGGTGATCCACATTTTTACCAAATTTATATTTCTCCGAAATGAAATTACGGGGTGGTATTTAATTACGAATTTTAATGAATTGTAAAAGACTAGCATATTACCCGTGCCTACGGCACTCCTATTATTTTTTTCTTATATGACTATTTATAATCGGCACTCCAAGACGTGCGTTAAAATGTGAAAAAATGGACTTTCCATCATAATCACGAACAAGCAAGACCCACCTTGGGGGTGAGTCATGCAACACAAGCTGGCCTGCGACCCATTGTCCAAGACCACCACAAACAACAAAGGCCATTTATTATGATATTTAATGGCGTGAACCTAAATAAGTATTTCGAGAAATGATGTCAAAGCAAGTTGAAATTTTGATACACTGTTTCTAATGTTGGATTTTAATTGGTCCTTGCTAATTTACATGGGATTCCACATGCCCCATGCTACTCGGCTCAGAACATAAGCTATAAATGCTTTTGACTACAAGACTCTCGCCATCCAGGGGGAAATACTCTACTGTTTCGCCAAGTAGCACGATTTTGCCCCGGGATGACCTGGTCCAATTGGGAAATCACAATTCATTGGGCACAAAGAGTTTCATTGGTTCTTGTTTGATGACAAATTTATTATTACGATCATTTTACTCAATAGTTACTAAATATATTTGTTGATTTGAAATCATGGGATCGAAAATTATCATAGATAATAAATTTATTTATTTATTTATGTAAGCTGATCTTTGTTAGTATCGTTTATAACATTTTTTCGGAAAATTACAACTCAAACAGATATCAAACGAATTGAAAATAAGTCTTTAAATTTAATAGTATCTTTAATTTACAATGGAAACTAAATGTGCCTCCGGGATGCATAGAAACCATTTTTTTTATATTATCAATTCCCCAAAAAAGAATTTGAAATTTAATCTAATTAAGGGGCATTGGGAGACTAAGGGGTGCTTCAAGATAAGTTAAAAAACCAAAATTTGCCCTAATGTAGGCCAATACTTAATCTAAACTATATAATAATTGTTCCCCTTAGGAACAATGAATTTGATGTCTTCAACTCTAATTTTTATTAGGGTTATTTGTATTTTGCCCCTCTATTATAAATGCCTTATTGAGTTTTACTCCCAATTATTAATCGTATTGCATTTACCCCCTAAACTAGTAGTAAACATGCATTGATCGTCTGTTTTCAAAGCAGATTAATAAAATACCCTTGAAAAATCAGAGGCTGAGATTGAATCTTTCGTATCTTAAACATCTCATCTCGAGTGAAGCCCAACTGAAATCGTAATCATATCTCGAGGAAAATCCAACAGTTGGTTTTAAAAAATGTGCATCTTAAACAACTTATCTTGAGGATAATCTAACGGTCCAATTTTAATCTTACACACATCTCTATAAAAAATTGAACGGTCCAAATTTAATTGTGTGCGCATCTTGAGGTAAATCTAACGATCCAACACATATCTCAAGGAAATTTGACAATTCAGATTTATGCATACACACAACTCGAGGAAATATGACAGACTGAATTTAATTATGCACAAATCTCGAGAAACTCTGGGGTGAGCTTATATTAGCTATTTATTATAGGGGGCATACTACAGATTACCAAAAAAAGCTTCCGCCTCTTTTTCCTATTTTGTTTCACAGCTCCGCCATCATCGATAGAAGAGGGAAAATATGAGGAACGATGAGGGGGAGGAAGAGAAACGAGGAGATTGGGGAGAATGAGGAAATCGGAAAGGAGATAAGAGGATAAGGGGTTGTGAAACAGAGGAGGAAGGAGGAGGGAGGAGGAAGAAGGAGGAAGGAGGAAGGAGGAAGATGAGGGAGGATGAAGGGAGAAGTGGTTCAATGGAAATCAGTGCTTCAATGAAAACTACAATTGAGTCTTAACACTGCATAATAGTTTTAAAAATAAATGTAAGAGATTATATGGGGCAATTTATTCAGACGTCAGATTTTCTCGAGTTGCGTGCACGAATAAATATGAATCAAAAGATTTTCCCGAGGTGCGTGCTGAATTGTTAGATTAGCTCGAATATGCACACATTTAAATTAGGATCGTTAGATTTACATAGAAATGCGTGTAAGATTAAATTTGGATCGTTAGATTATCTTCGAAACGAGTTGTTTAAGATGCAAAATTTTAAAACAATTATTGAATTTTTTCTCGAGATATGATTACGATTTCAGTTGGGCCTTAGGATTTTCCTTGAGATGAGATGTTCGAGATACAAAATAATCAATCTCAGTGTTTGATTTCTCGGGGGTATTTTGGTAATCTACTTTGAAAATAAATGGTCAAGGCACGTTGTCTGTTATTCGTATGGGGTAAACGCAATACGATTAATAATTGGGGGTAAAGCTCAATAAGACATTTATAATAGTGGATAAAATGCAAATAACCTTTTTTATTTTCAATTTTACCCTTCCCTATTCATAATAATTTCAAATGAAACCAACACATCCATGAATAGTTTCAGGGGTATTTACGTATTTCAATTGAAAGCACTACTACACATTTGTCTTCAACCTAATTTTTTGATTCTGAAAATGCATTCCCAACTTTATAATATTTATAATAAAATCCCTCTAAATATTCATTAATTATACCGAAGACACTAATATAATTTTCTATTTTGTCATTCACATTATATATTTTTACAATAAAAACATGTATATTTGAAATATTGATTAATTATACTTAAGTCTTTAATGTAATAATTTATTTAAATTTTTTTAATTATTTATAAATTATAAATAGACCCTTTAAAATAAAAATAACCGAATATCCGTGCGCGTCCACCCCTAGTAATGGGTAAAAAAAGCAAAAAGAAAAGACTCGGGTAGGATTGGGGGAGCCCAGCCTGCCGAAGTTCTACCCGAGTTTGATTAGCTCAAGAGTATCCATAATCGCGGCGTTGGGAAGACTTGCCAGTACCATGATCGTTCGTTCTCTCTGGGCATCTGAAAATCCAAAATATTGTTTTTGGATTAGAGAATAGTAGTAGTTTATTCCCTGTTTTTGGGAACAATTACCGAATTGGACCGTTTGGTTGGGAGTTGGGATCCGTTTTCAAATTGGGGGGATTAAGGATCTAGGGTTTTGTTGTTTGTGTGTTTGTTCCAATCAATAGGTATTTGTTTTATATTTTCTGGTCAACATTGCTTTTTTTCCTCTCAATCTTGATGATCATTGCTCGTTATGTTTGTTATTGCAGAAGAAGGTATCGGTGTGTAGTGCTGTGAATCTTGTTCAAACCTGATATTCCTGCAAAGAGTGGTGATTATCCGTTCTTTGATACATACATGTACTGGTAAGTTACTACCTACTTGCCTCCACCGTATCTTACTTTGTTTGAGGTGCTTGTCTAAATCCAAATCAATGTCAATAATCAATCAAGAAAATAAAAAGAAATGGTGTCTTGAAAGTAACAACACGTGCCATGTTTGGTTATCTTTCTCAAGGAATCAACAGCATAACAAATCATGTAAAACCCCAAATAGTAATTCCAAATGCTGCAAAGGCATAGGTCCATAACATAAAAACTGCACATTCATTTTCGCCAGACTTAAACAGTTGTGCAATTGTACCTGTTAATGTCACGATGAATTCGTATTAGAAGAATTAATTAAGAGAACAAATTGTTTTCTCGTTCAAAATGATAAAATACATAATTATCCATCAAAGCAAATATGATGGTGAAGATGGATTTGTGTGTGATTGATTAGATAGATTAGAACAACATAAAGCATACCCTATTTTTATTTATAACAGTATGAATTAGTAGAAAGATATGAAGTTAGAGGTATAATCAAACCATACTTATGTTGTTTGCCGGTGGCACCGCATATTGAAGCATAAGAACAAACTGGTACTGTGCTTCTGATTTTACAAAGCCAGCACGGATAGCGGCTTTGACGACACCAATACCAATTACAGGCAGGAAAAGAAAGCGAACAATCAAGACACCAGCAATAATTCTCTTCTTTAGTCCTGACCCTTTGAGACCTGAACTGAAACACTTAGTAGTATCAAACAACTTCGTTTCAAAATCAGATGAACATCCAATTAATTAGGTTCACTAAAGGTGCATAAGAAACAGATGAATATTGAGTTGTATAATACCGCTTAGAAGGTTTCCACCTATTATAAGCGTGATAGTTGGGACCGCTCCTTCCCTGGTGAGTATAAAGAATTGGGTTCAGTTAGTCATTATGCAGTTAAACATGTCTTAGCAAAAAGAGAAAAAATATAAAATTTTGCAGTATCCAGACTCGTGCAATTATTCAAAATGATTCACATTCACAATTTTTTATATCAGAGAAAGGGGATTTGAGGTCGTGTCTCCTACCCCACCAAAGAGGCAGATTTTGTAATCACTTGAAGAGGAGCACTGTCTCCTATCAATAACTTCCTGACTGGAGGAACCAGTCCCACGAAAAATCCAGCAATCTATAAAGAAAACAAAAGTCTTTAGTTCAGAGAACTAGTCAGACACATTATACATGAAAATTCATCCTAAATGTCAAACTTCTATTTTGTGAATATATATATAGTGTTTAGATTACCAGAATTGATAAAGACTTCAAATCCACCTTTAAAAGTAGACACTTCAGAATTTGAACAATGCAAAGAGTAGCTATTGAAAAAAATAATGTTGTTCACAAACGCAGTAAGTAGCTACTAAAGAAAATAAAAAAGCACAATGACTATTACCGCCCCACAGGTTGAAGGTGCGAATATGTTCTTCAAGTTGATCTTTTATGCAAATATCTTCAACCATTCCACACACTTAACGCGGAGTGGAACCTGTTGTAGAATTCAGGAAGACAAGGTCAAAATAGTTATCCAAATTGGCTTGCTCTTTGATATAAGATATTGATTGAATTGCGCCCTCACGTAAAACTTCTTTACATTTAACTTATAGACAAACTGCTCTAATGATGCAGGAATTATGTGGCCAGCATAAGTGAACATTCTCAGACCACGAAGTTCCTCCTTTTTCCACAATTCAAAACATATATGAAAGAGAACTATTGAAAGAGTAGCTGGAGAATATTTTAACACAAACAATTCAAAGAATGCAAGATTTATAGTTTAGGGGTGAAATGACAAGCAAAGAAACAACCTTCACATTTTCGTCCGATCTATAAGGTAAAAGTGCTTCAGTTTGACATTCGTCAAGTACTTCTGGGGGTTCCCCAGCAAAACTTACTCCAGCAAATTCTAAATAAGTTCTGGAACCGTTTATATTAGCTGGTGGAGGAGTGAGTGAAGATACACGCATGATGTTGTAGACATAAGTCCATATGTAAATGGCTCCTATCTGAGAAACAATACACAATTAGTGTGACGTTACATACTCTGGTGTATCTAAATGCAAAGGAAAAAAATGAATACAGATCATACTGCCATAGAAAGTGAAGCGTAGGCTAGGCCATTTGACGAGCATGTTTCTTCATTTCCAAATGGACTACCTGGCTCTCCACAAATTGCCGGGACGACAATAATCATTAAATTCCCCACATTTCCTGTCCAATTATCCCAATAACCAAAGAGATCGATAATACAGATCTAATTTCCAATACATGCAGTGAATTTAGAATTTTCACTTTTGTTTGTGAAAACATAGCCTTGAGAACCACAAACACACACACTTACATGTATCTTTGTATGCTCTTACCTGCCGAACAGATACCCATTATGAGGGCTTTCAGCTGAGAAGGAGCTCGAGTAACTTTGATAAATATCCATCCAAGTGCTGATCCGCAAAGAAATGTGATGAGGATATTGATTGGCATGAACCACCTGAACATGTAACAAAATCATACCAGAAAATAATAGAATAGAGGAAAACAGCTCTATTTTTCGGCTAACTTTTATAAACTGTAACAGAAGTTGAAAGAACTTACATCTCAACAAGACTTTGCGCTGTTACCGTATCAGCCAAATTAGAACCCACGAGTGATGGATTGAATACGTAAAATACAATCTATCCAAAGGAAACTTTGTTCTTAAATTTAACAAGTTTGAAGACAGTTCAAAACAAGGATACATACAGAACAGCCTTATACAATAACAGCATATAATTACTTTGACAACAATGTAGATTGTTTTTGTAATTTTTGATTTAATGTGATCTATTTTTGTTAAATTTTGCAGCTCATTGGTCGAAATAACTCACCCGAATCATAAAACTTCTGGCCTCCTCACTCAAAATACCAACAAAATCTGATGCGATAAATGTTCCAAGACCAGTCACTATAAGTACTTCCAGAGAAGGAACCGATGCAGTAAACAAAAGATCCCAAAAGCTCATTGTGATGTATTTGGGCAAGTACTCTCGCTTCTGTGAACAACAGAAGTAAGCTTTTTCTTGTGTTCTATCAGATAGAAAGTTATACCAATGTAACCATTCTAACAGGGATAAAATGTCATTTTCTCGCCATATTTCAAAATTTTATTCCACTTATCCAACATTTGAAAAATTTGTAAAGCTCTCAGCAAGACGCTTAAAATGACCCCTTACTGAGTATTCCAAAATGTAAATAATTCAGTGTAGTCCATATATATATATATATATATATATATATATATTACTAAATTAAACTAATGCACTTTCTGTCTCTAGGGGAATGCGAATTGATTGCATACTCTTCTTTTCCTGCCTCAATTGAAGGCTTGGTGATGTGGAATAACATACATATAATTTCACGTCAAAATATAAGCGGTTTGAACTCTATGTTTAGCATCAATGGAGCTTGGGATCTGATAATCATCAAAAGAGCTTGGGAGGCCTATTTGAGTTGATGAAAGAACGAAGAAGTCAAGAGGCAGAGTTGCACATTTTTTCGTATTGAGTAATCTGCAGGTTTGGAACTTACCCCACATCATTCTAACTCCAAAATCTATTTATTGCCCTTTTATTCAAAATATTTGGAATGCACGAAATGCATGCTCTTAACTTATTTAGTTTATCATGTTAAAATTGAAGTGTAACTAAATACAATACTTGTTTGAGAGTTCAATGTTATTGCCTCTTATTTTGCTATGTTGTTTCTGCATCTGCATATGTTGTTCTGAAACTTTATACATCTTTCAATGCTTTCACCCGACTAGTTTTGACGGATGGATTAATGTTTGGGACCTTTTTCAATCTCTTTCTATTCTTTAATACTATAAGAGCCATTGCCATTAGTGGTTGCTAGATCAGACATTTGAGGCTACACTTTACATGCGTGCCATTGGTGGTTGCTCATTTAGGTCACTCTAGTCATGGGCGGACCTATTCAGGGACCAGGGGGGCAGCTGCCCCCCTGAACTTTAAAAATAAAAAAATAAAAAAAATTGGTTCATATTTAAAAAAAAAAAGTTGCTATTAGGATTTAGGGCTAAGGCTATCAACAGTTCCCCTTCTCTGTTCTCTCACATACAGCCGCACAAGTGCACAACACAGGAAGTTCCCTTCTCCGTTCTCTCACACACAGCCGCACAACACAGGGAACTGAGGAAAGTTCCCCTTCTCTCACGCAGTCACGCACATGCTCCTCTTCTCTCAGGCAGTGACGCGCAAGGCGCAAGGACTTCTCTCACGCGGCACAAAGGAGGTGGATGACCGAGTGAAGGGGCCGTGGTCGCTGGAGGAGGATTCGGTTATGAGTCGACTCGTGTCCAAGTTCGGAGCGAGGAATTGGAGTCTGATTGCTCGGGGGATCCCTGGGCGGTCAGGGAAGTCGTGTCGACTTCGGTGGTGTAATCAACTTGATCCTTGTGTCAAGCGGAAGCCCTTCACTGGTAAATCCTCTGTTCTGTTATTCAACGAACCCCTTTGTTCGAGTTTTGGTTTGGATTTGATTTGATGGTTTGGGTTGTTTGTGTTTTGAATTTAGGGTTTTTCAAGTCTGGGTTTTGCTTATAATGTTGCTTTTGGTTAAGGTTTTTTTTTTTTTTTTGAGTTCTTGTTAGATTGTTTGCCTTTGTTTGATTTGTTTGGGGTTAAGTGGGTTTTGAATGATGAATTATGATTAAAGAGTATGATTTTATGTTGATTGGGATTTTTAAATGTACTCTTCTTATGGGGGATTCGTTGGTTTTCTTTATAATGCGTTTCAGGAAATTGTTTTTACGGTGTTTTTTTGTGTTTGTTGGATGATTGTCGCCCTGTTCTTCATTTTTCTAGAGTGTCTGTGGAGTTAAAAGGGTGTCGCACAGCCTGTTCGACTGTTCCTCTTCTCTCACGCACAGCAGCACAACCGCACAGCTGAGCTATGTTTCTTTTCTCTCACCACGTGCAAGGTCTGTTCGATTGTTCCTCTTCAGATGATCAGATTCTCGACTCTGCTGCTGCGTACCAGCGTAGGCGGAGAAGTTCTATTTTCTGTCAGGGCTCTTGTTTGGTGAGAAAATTTTCTGTCTTGTTAGTTAATTTGGTGTTTAGATCTGAAGCAATTATTCCCTCATTCCTTTGGATTCCTTTGGTTGGTTAATTTAACATGTTAGTCCAATCTGAATGAAGAACAAGAAAGTGCAAGCCCTTTCATCAGTTTCTTTGCATAAAGATAGATAAAGAAAATGACTTAGTTGTTTGTTTAACAAATAGTGGCTAATGGGATTTTGACAAAATATGTGGTTCGTGCCCAGCCCATATGAAGATTTGCAAAGCAAAAGTGGCTTAAAGCCTTAAAGTATATATGTTTTATGTTAATTAAATTATTGTGAAGATTGTATAAAGAAAATTTAATTGGATATGCTTGTCTTTCGTCACAATTAAACTATTAAAGCATGGTAGAGTGCCAAACAACATTGGTTGTTCTTCCAAAAGTATGTTTAATTGGATATGTTTTTGAAGGGATTAATGTATAACCCAGTTTTCTTCGTTATTTTATATACAGATTGCAAATCACGTGACTAAAGAAGAGCTAGGAAGGACAAAGACTACTTGGATTTTACTTTACACTCTTGCAGCTCAGGTACATTAACATTTTGTTCATGAAAATTAATCTTAAATCTTGTGAATTGGATGTTTTCATAAATATTGTTAGAGTTTGTATGTTTTTCCATGATAACAATGCTTGAAAGTAAATATTATATTTTTATTTACTTAATTAATATTGAAAGGGATGTTTTGGACACCATTGAAAATGAAGCCATCATGCAACAATTCCAGAACATGAGATCGCGTCGTGAATATTTGTAAAAATGTGGTTAAATGATATGGTTAGAAAGAAATAGTAGGTGTTTTGAAGGGTCCTTATAAGGACATTCCTTTATAGATAATACTTTTTGTACGTATGAGTTGCATAGTTGCAATTTATAAATAATACTTTTTGTAAATTGGCGAGGTGAATTCCTTTCACCTCTCCCATCTTTTGTGAGTAATACAATATCTTATTTTATAGATTAACAAAAGAAAGTAAATAGTAGTATTTAAATTTGTCACAATTTTTTTTTTTTTGGAAAATGGTTATTTTAGTAAATTATTATTATCGACAAATATTATTGTCATTTCGCCCCCCCTGGAGTGAAATCCTGGGTCCGCCCCTGACTCTAGTAAACCTGCCATCACTTATGACTCCTACTCTTTAAGTGATTCAATATTGTTTATAAATGAAATGACTTGACGTGTAGATGCTATGACGATGATAAGTCACCCATAAATAAGTTAGGATGGTCTGCAGGATCTCATAATTTTTAACCCAGGGCATATGTTATGCCATTGCCTTTGTCCTCCCAACTTCACTTTTAAAGCTTGAGCCTATGCCCAAAGAAGCATTAACACTGAAGACTTGAACCTACAACTTTTTGGGACATATTGCTGGAGTTTCATGTATATTTTACTCAAAAGTACTTTTTCGTGTTTGCTGGAGGCACAAAAGAATCAAAAGCTGCCTCATAAAGTAGGCATTTGTCCATTCTAAACGTGAGATCTAAGAAAGAATTATGAATTGATTAAGTTGAACTACTGAACAGTGTAATAAATATGAGACAAACTACTAATTGATAAAATATAACAAAGTGAAAGCGTATATGACATCCATTGAGAGGTTGGCCATCTCTTACCTGACTATTTCAACTCAATGATATAACTCTTGATGCATCAGACTGTAGAAGCCAACAGATTTGACAGAATTGCAGAGGCATCGAGATCACAAGAGGAAGAGAGTGAAAAGAGGGAAGGGGCAGATTGATAAGTGAGGCAGAGAGTATGAAGTAGTATGGGTGAGTGGGTGTGCAGGAGTCTTCAAGAGACTTGACTCACTGTTTGGAATGATAGATAGGCTTATATTCTGTATGTGTAAAGTTAGTTCGGATTAGGAAGCCAATGATGTTTGTCCTTTTCCTACGAGACTATGTACTTTGGGTTACAAAAAGGAGTAGAAGAAAAGAAGAGATTCACTCAATGAGTTAATGATTTCTTCATCTTCAAATGATGGACATAGTAAGTGTTCCCCCACATTTACAAGTCTCAAAATCTCTCTTTTCCCACATTTTTAGTGTAATAATGTCACAAGTCCAGCAAGTTATGTGCATGTATTGCCTGAGCGGCAACTGTTGCATCAAACCTAACAATTAAATTTACATTATAAGTAAAGAGATATCCTCTACCTTTTTGTTTTATTCTTCTAATTATAATGATAATTTCTTCTTTGATATCCTATGAGACTATGTACTTTTTTATACTCAAATTCTTCAGACTACTAAATTTCTTTCCTCAGTACTCACATACAACTGCCTGGTATATCATACCCCTTTCCATGAAAGGTGGTATTTTTGGTATTTAGGGTCTCCCATTGTAGATGTTCTTAGACATCCACCCCCACCTCTACCTGTCTGCAGATTGTCTACTATGTGATTAGGGAAGGTATTGTAAAAGTAATTCAAACTTCATTCTAAGGAAGGATTGTCCTAGGAATAAATTCAAAGAATGTTGAAGTAAACAAAGTTTGACCCAATGAAATGAAATTCAAAGTAACCAAGTTGTCCTGAAATTGATGAGATGTTATTAACAACTTGGAAGCAAGATATAATGTTCTTCTTTAGTTACCACTTACAGAACTTCAAAAATCTAGTGTGATAACACGATCAAGTACTTGCTTGGGAAGAAAAAATTGAAAGCAAAGTAGTTTAGTGCTAGCTCTCTTGCATGTGTCACTGAGATCAGGGTTCATATATCAAGAGCTGGTCAACCTAAGGGCTAAGATTTTGAATGACCAACCTAAGGGTTGATCTTCTGTTTCACCTCAGGCAGGGCTGTTTTTCTTGCACTGCATGCAAAGTCGTTCTTTACCAATTCTTAGTAATTGAAAAAGCCCTCATATCATGTAGGACTGAAGTTTCTCAAAATTTCACTCAGGACCGACTTTTAGTCCCTTAAATTGGGAAGATAAATCTTATTTGAAATCACTTCTAAAAGCATAACCAGAGTCTTGCAAAATTATCGTTTTTTGATTTATGAAAAAAATGCTTTGAAAAATTGAAGCATAAATATCGCAAGGGTTGTTTATACTTTATAGTTTATACTGATTGGTCTCTATATTATGTTCTGTGATACCTAGAACACTGGAGGCCTTGAAATCTTCTGAAACTTGACAGTCAATAATATGTTCATCCTTTGATCGTTTGTGTGCTAAAGAATAGTCCGCAAACCTGGCAATCTAATGTGAGATATTGCATTCTTAATCAAATCTCTCTTGATATTTGTTCATTCTAGATAAACTGATTAGGCACTAGCAGGAGTTTGAACACTGCTTTCGAGAATTTGAGACTTTAGAGCTTAATTATTATAGTGCTGGCAAGGAAGTTTAATGCTGAAATCTTTTCTTAGGTCTCCAATTATCAATTGTTTTACTTGTGCACCCATTGTAACTTGTAGAGAGTGCATTTACTAATAATATACTTGTGAGGTCCAGCACAACATTTATTTTCTTAGTTGAATATGAATGACATCAATATCTAATATTTTCCTTCTGTTCCTTGTTAAGGATCCATATTGAAGAATGCAGGATTTGACCTTAGTCGTTTTATTATAATTCTTTCATTTCTGGCCTATAATTTTCCTGCTTTCAGGTCTCGTGCAATCTTTAGCTTGGGCCTCACCAGAAAGTCTTACCAAGCGAAAACTCTTGGAGCATGCGATGCAATTTGCAGCGACCAATGGGTTTATCCGTCAATGGACGCAGGGTCAATCACATCAGCTTTTAGTCTGAAGAAAAGGCAGAAGAAGAGTTGGTTTCTGATCCAGTACAAGACCAATAACAGAAAGTCAATTAGGCAGATGCCCCTCATCGGAATCAGCAAGTCAATGAGACATTTAACCCAACACGCTAGCATATTGTTTTATACTAGACTGTAGGTTAGGATCTTTCTCCCTTGTAAAATGAGAGAATTTGGTTTTGGTCCAGCTAGTTCCTTTAGAAACTGCTAAGCGGCATGATGTATCTCTTTGCATTTTGGTAATATAGTTGTGATCTCTCACACAATTATTGAAGGAAGCTAGCATTGTTAATTTTGGTCTTACTGACCAAGTAGCCTGGTAGCAATATCCATGGCAGAATATGTTGCTTCAGTAAACTCTTCAAATTGTTGCATAGTAACTGCTATAAACTTATGATCTGCCTCAGCTCTTGTGCAACTTCCTTCATTGTTGGATTCTCCTCAGACATATCTTTTTGCGCAAGCCTTCAACTGATCCGTCTGTAGTAGTTGCAGAACATTCTCATTTAGGTACAGCTCAGTAACCATGTCATTTCTTTTAACATTCTGACATGCGAGTCTACTCAGAATCTCCCGAAATATGTTGCAAGCTCTTTTTCCTGTTAGAAGTTGAAACAACACATAGCCATAGCGGAAACATCACTATTCTCCGGTGTGTCGCCCTGTAGTAACAGATTCTGGAGCAACAAATCCCCTAGTGCCCATGAAAACGCGAGTCGGATACGGATACGCGTGCGATTCGCGTCGGATACGTATCCGACACGCGGTCAACGTATCGGTCAACTTGACCTGGTCAGGATACGGTTCGGACACGGTCAGGATTCGTTTGCTAAATTTTTTTTTCCAGATCTTGATAAGATCGGACGGTTAAGATCACAAGCTCTAATATTAAAACCTAAATCTCATTTTTTTGGTTTTGTTATTGGCTTATTGCTCAAACAGACAGAGAGGCGAGGAACTGAGGAGGCGAGGAACCAGAGGAGGCGAGGAACCAGAGAGAAAGGAGGAACCGAGGAGGCGAGGAACTGAGGAAGAAAAGAAAACAAAGAAGGAAGAGGAAGAACCGAATAAGAGAAAGAAGGAAGGGAAGAAGAAGAAAGAGCTTACCTTGCTTAGAGGAGTCTGTCGGAGTCGGAAGCTCTGTCACTCTCACTGTTGCTTAGAAAGAGCTTACCAGGTTCGTCTCTCTCGCTCGACTCTCACTCAGTCACTCACTGTTGGTGTTTATTCTTCATTTCTTCTTGCTTTTTTTTTTTTTTTTTTTTTTTTTTTTTTGTGTTTTGTGTGTGATTCACTGATTATTAGGCTATTAGCTTATTTTTTGTGTGGGAAGAAGAAAGAACTGTTTATTTTTTCCATCTGTTTTCCCTCTTCATTGGTACACCCTACACCTTCACAACATGATTTCGGTTTTCAAATAAACATGATTGCCCCTTGATTGAGTGAAACATTTTCAGTCTCCATCAACTCACACTGTATCTACTTTCTCTGTTTGGTTTCAAATGGCATAGGAATTCGCATATAGATATTAGATATTGATATGATGTGCAGTGATGGAGTTTGGCCTTAAACTCACGATGAATGGGGTACCTTTACTATATTGTTTTATCAGGTGTTCCAAATCACTCTCTATTAGTTATTTTTGGTTTGCAGAACACCCAGGCACATTCATCGGATGCATCACAGTTGATTCCACAACATAACTACAAGCTTGATGTTCATGCTATGAACACTCGGCATCCTGGAGAGGTATGCATCTGACTAGATGGCTTTGAAATTTGAATTGTATTTTAGTATTGTGGTTACAAACTGCTAATCAATCCTTAATGCATCTTGATGTTTTATATGTTTAGATTATTAATTATTGTTTTTGAGTTATCTTATGACATTATGTTAATAATTTTTTAATAAAATATAAAAATAAAATAATATTTGATTGACGTGTCGCTGAGTCCCCGAATCCTAGTTTTTTGAAAATTGCCGAGTCGCCGTGTCGTATCCGTATCCGATACGACACACGTATCCGAGTCCGTGCATCCTAGACTAACAGCTCCCCAGCTCTCTCTCTCTGCAACTCTGAAACGATTCCGGTCCCTCTCTCAATCTCTTTCCTTTCTCCTCCCAAGCCCTAAAAAACAAAGCTTTCCTTCTCTCACCTCATCATCCATCTTCATTTCTAAACAAAAACCCTAGAACTACATATACTGGAGATTGGGATTGGGGTTGGGTGGGATTCTTCTTCACTGACCGACGAGACCAAATGAGACGAGACAACGCGACAGAGCTTCTCGTGACTTTGATCGTCCCAAACTTACGGTCAGTTCTTTCCTTGTTTCCTGTATTCACCAATATGTACAAAAAAAAGCTTCAAACTTTTATAATGCTTAGCTTCCCTAGAAAATCAAAATCAGACTATTTAATTCGAAATCAATCCCCATGGAGTTTGAACCTCTTAACATTGAGAATGACATGGAGTTCGATGTCGGCTCTGGTGAAGAGGACGACGATCTCCAACACCCTGATGAGGATGCTGAGTATGATGAAGATGGTTTCGAAGCAGCAGCAGGTAGAGATTTTTTCTCAGCAGAACCAATTCTTGAACCCTATGAAGGCATGGAATTTGAATCAGAAGAGGCTGCCAGAATTTTCTACAATTCTTATGCTCGCCGAGTTGGATTCAGTATCCGTGCCAGTACATACCATCGTTCCCGTCGCGATGGTTCTATTATTTGCCGCCAAATCGTCTGTTCCCGGCAAGGTTTCCACCACAGTAGAGACCGAGGAAGCAAGAACAAACAGAAACGACCTAGGGCGGTTGAGAGAGTTGGTTGTAAAGCAATGATTGTGGTTAAGAAACAAGATTCTGGGAAATGGTTAGTTTCTAGGCTTTTGAAAGAGCATAATCATGAGCTTGTGCCACCCGATAAGGTGCATAGACTACGATCTCATAGACATGTTTCTGGGCCTGATCGAAGTCTCATTGATACTCTTCAAGCAGCGGGTATTGGCCCAAGTGGAGTTATGTCCGTGTTGGCTAAGGAATCAGGTGGAATGAGCAATGTAGGGTTTACTATAGTGGATTGTCGTAATTACATTACCAATAGACAGAGAACACTTGGTAATGGGGTTCAGCATGTATTGGATTATCTCAAACGAATGCAATCGGAAAATCCCACTTTCTTTTATGCAATACAAGGGGAGAGTGAGCACTCCGCAGGGAATACATTTTGGGCTGATGCGAGTTGCAGAATGAATTACAATTATTTTGGAGACACGGTAATATTTGATACTACATACAGAACAAATCGGTACAGGGTCCCGTTTGCTACGTTTACCGGATTGAACCATCATGGCCATCCTGTGTTATTTGGCTGTGCATTACTTCTTAATGAATCCGAGGCGTCGTTCATCTGGTTATTTGAGACTTGGCTTGCGGTAATGACCGGACATCCGCCAATCTCCATCACAACAGACAGGATAGGGTCATCCAATCAGCTGTTGAACATGTATTTCCTGATACCCGCCACCGCTTTTGTAAGTTGAATATTTTTAGAGAAGCTCAAGATAAGTTGTGCAATATATACCATTTGCATCCGACGTTTGAAGCAGAGTTCCTGAAATGCATCAACACAACGGAGACAATTGAAGAGTTTGAATCTTCTTGGGAGTCACTCCTAGAAAGATACAATATTGTAGATAATGAATGGCTTCAGTCCATGCTCCTTGTACGTCAGCAATGGGTTCCTGTGTACCTGCGGGATACTTTCTTTGGAGAGATGCTTATCACCCAAGGAAGTGAAAGTTTGAATTCATTCTTTGATGGGTACTTAAATGCATCTACCACCATACATGTGTTGGTTAAGCAGTATGAGAAAGCTGTAGCTAGCAGGCATGATGATAGGCCTCCTATCAGGTTTACCTATACTAGGAGAAAGAGGCTATCAGAAGGTCAGTAAAGTTGTGCTCATGAGATGCTGAAAGCTGTGATAACAGGTTGTTGCTGAAGATGCCAGGCTAAAGATGCCAGGCTGTTGCTGAAAGAGATGCCGGACTGTTGTTCAAGTAGCTTGCTGTCTGATGCAAGTTGTTAGTCTGTTAGTTAGGAAGTCTGTTAGGCAATCTGTTAGGTGCTCTGTTAGTGTCTGTGAGGTTAGTTGTATGTGAGTCTCTATGTTATAAATAAGGAATGAGCCATAGCAATAGATTCATGGATTGAGTAATAACATTGTGTACATGAGCTCTGCTCAGTGGGAGATTGGCAATCTCGAAATATGCCTGATACAATTCATTTCTCTTCATTGTAATATCCCAATTCATCCAATACAAATTTCCTTCTTTCTCAAGCAATCTTCTGTGATTATCAGACTCTTGTAGCAGCATTTCATCTTGATTTGTGTCTGCAAGTTCTGTTGCTTCCAGGAATCACAACTCTGACAGAGTCAATCAGCCTTGAATAGCTTGGTATCTTCATTTCCTGCAGAAATATCATCATCAAAAGGTTAGTTCCTATCAAATTGGTATCAGAGCCAAACTCCACATCCAAGGTTCGAATCCCGGCAGGGGCGATCTATAGGCTAGATTAAAATAATTTAGCATTATGTATGAGCATAGTGCTAAGTTATTGAATACTAGTAGCTGAGAGAAGGCTCACTGGGCTAGTGTCGATAGAGTGGGCCGACGAGGACGTCGGCTTTGGAAACGTGGGGCAATGTTACGATCCTTGTTATGGACCTTCCCCTCCTGGACAGCTCGGGCTTTTGGGAGAATTGGTTGGTTCATAACACATGAAAAGGAAGTAAAGGCAGATTATGATACAATAAATACTGCGCCTGTTTTGAAGACCCCTTCTCCTATGGAAAAGCAAGCAGCTGCCATCTATACAAGGAGAATATTCATGAAGTTCCAGGATGAGTTGGTTGAAACTCTTGCTATAACTGCTACCAAAATCGACGACACAGGGACAGTAACCAAGTATAGGGTGGCAAAATTTGGCGAAGATCACAAAGCATACCTCGTGAGTTTCCACGTCTTCGAGATGAAAGCAGATTGTAGTTGCAAGATGTTTGAATTTTCTGGTATCATCTGTAGACACATATTAGCAGTCTTCAGAGTCACAAATGTTCTCACACTTCCTTCACATTACATTTTGAAAAGGTGGACAAGAAATGCCAAGAGCGGAGTTGTGGTGGATGAATGTGCTCTTGAACTGCCAAGTAATCCTCGAGAGTCTGCTACAGACCGCTTTAACAATCTTCGCCAAGAAGCAATCAGATATGTAGATGAGGGGGCAAAATCTTCACATGTTTATAAGGTAGCAATGGATGCCCTAAAAGAGGCCTCAAAGAAAGTTGCAGCTGCAAAGAAACTGGGCCCTGGCATCCCTCAAGTTGCAACTTTGGCAAATGGAACGAATCAAGAAAGGCATGTCAGCGAAGCAAATAGGTTGGGTCCACTTCAGTTAGCATCCACGGTTAGTTCTTTTCTTTTGAAGAATTTACGTCATATTTTCTCGACAATATTTTCTCTTCTTTTATTATATTTCCTTGTCTCTTCTTCCCAATTCTATAAACTATTTTGAAATTTAATATATCTTCTATTCAAATTCTGTTCTGGTGGATGCACAGGAATATTTTAAACCATAATGTCTAAACAATGAAACTTCTTTGAGATGTAAATGTAATATATATATATATATATATATATATATATATATATATATATATATATGCCCTTTGAACTGTATTCAACTATTGGTTAGTATAGACTTTTACCTTTATATTCTGTTGCTTCGTCAAAGTTCACCTTGGCACGTGCATTGCATTTGAAAAACATCTTGTAAACAGAAAACGGACTTGTGCTTCTATGAAGAAGAAACTGACTTGTGGTCCTTGACGAGAATAAGAAAACAAATCAACCATAGCTGCTGATGCTTCTATCTGAGAGGCTGACATCCTTCTTCCTTTTGTTAATTCTTACAATATTAATCTAAGGAATGTGGATGTCGTGTTGTTCATATGGTTCAAGTTTGAGGAGTAGAAGGTAGTTTACATTTCTTTGGGAATGGCGGATGTGAGTGTTATAATTTTGGAAACAATTTGTTATTTATTTAAGGTTACTAAAAAACAATTCACACATGAAACCTAGAGAAGAATGGGCAGAATAAAGGTTAAATTTTGAGTTTTTGGAGCTAAAGAAGCTTGCACATTTACATCAGAGAGACAAATGCCTACGGGCATTGGTGAGGAGTTGCATCCCTGATCTGGTCTGGGGTGTAAAGACAGCCATTATTGCTTATCCTTTGGTTGGAAGTTAGATATTATTTTAAAAGAGGATGGGGGACAAAAGGAGATGGCAGAGGTTAGATCAGGTGTATTCAGTGTTTATTTGTAACTCTGAACAATTATGCTAAATCATCCACATTTACATGGTACATCACCAGACCCAGTAACCTGACATTACAAGCACTGCCATCTTCGTCTTCCATGCCCCATGGTACTTTCTTGCAAGGTTATTTCAGAGTTGTAGGTTAATGTTTAAAATGGCTTACATTATAATAGATTCAGTGTTTGAATTTGAAAAATAAAATTATCCCATGGCACTAAAAATTGTTTGCTGTAACAAAATCATTCCAAGAGATCATAGGGCTCTGCATTAGGACCTAGATGTTCTTAGTTGAAATCTAGATGATCTCTAGTTTTTTTTATCTGTAGTTCTAGTTGATCTGTTGCTATCAGTGAGAGAAAAAAAGGCTCTATGCAGTTAAATCGGACAGTAGTCGCAACGCGGTCTAGGACCGAATTACGATTAAACGAGATTAATCGAATTTAATCCGTTTAATCGGTCTACTTTAAATATTAATTATATAGTTTAATTTTTACTAATTTACAGCTAAATTTAACTTTGTAGGCACCTAGACTTGTTTAGGAACAACCAACACAAGTAATAGCAAGTTAGCACTTAGCAACATCACTTTACTAGTAAATAACAATATATAAACTCTAAAATTAATATTCAATCATTCATAAATTAAGTTATATCAGTAAAAATAATTTGCATTCAATCATTCATAAATAAACCGATATAAATTTATATCAGTAAAAATAAGTTATAGCGATAAATCGGCGAGTTGGCTGGGCCGATTAATCAGTGACTCGCCGATTTTTCTGAGTCCGCTAAATCCCAACCGATTTCATCCAATTCGGTTCAGTCAAACCCCAAATTACGATCAATCGGCAATTTTTCGCCGCATTAATAACATAGGAAAGGCTATTGTTTCAAAGAGAAAATAGAGAACATTGTTTCAAAGAGAAAATAGAGAACATTGTTTCTGTCGAAGGAAAACTAAGGAACTTGATCTTACAGTGGAACATGGTTTGCCATCAGCAAAGATTTCTATATCTTTCTCTTTCTTCTTACCACTTGTTCCGCTTGTCTTTTCAGGACACCTCCTTTTTCTTTTGGATTAATTTTGTTTGACTAGGTATAAATCAGGATTTTGCAACCGATAACATATCGATATATATTTTGTTTCTTTGATGAACCTAATCATTATTCTTCATAGTGATTACTTTCTGTGACCAAAGGTATGCTGATACACTTTTTCCTTGTTTACAGGATGAGAAAAACCAAAAAATTCTGGAACTAATGAATGAGCTGGATAGTGCAAATGAACGGTGTGAGGTATACCGAGCACATCTACTTGCAGTGTTGAAAGATATGGAGGAGCAGAAACTAAAGCTGTCAGTAAAAGTTAAAAATGTGAGGCTTAGTTTGAGAGATTGAGACACAAACCTGAGGGTGAAGATCTTGGCATTGGGGTTTTCTCTTAATGCTCTTTGGAGCATTTTTAGTTGGTTTCTCTATCCTCTGCGTTTGATGAATTTTTATTGAGTTATTGCAGAAGGTAATGCTATTAATCCAGTTTATGACGCGGGATACATTTGTAATTTGATCAAGTGATGCAGTTTCCTGGTTGGATGTGAACCATGAGGTAGTCAATTTTACACAACTTTTTATTTATTCATGTACTGAGGTAAATGTACAAGCGTTGGGTTTTTACAGTAATCTTTTATCATTCTAGGCAGTTTGACAGGAGAGTTGTGATTTCCTCATGTTAGGATGGTATATCATTTACATGAAGAGATAATGTAAATATGTAAATCATGATTACTTCATTTACATAAAGAATGTGGTATGTGCTGTAGTGACCTTGATCAATATCATTTCAATTCTGAGAAAAGTTTTTTCTTTTGCTTGAGGCTGAGAGAGGAACTTTCCCCTGAAATTTTTGTTATGATACTATTCTTTCAAACGAGTAATGTCAGAACAAATAGGAAGTGTTTTTAATTGTGAGCTTATTATCACTCTTATCAGCTTGATACATCAAATTCTTGTATATTTTTAGTTGATATGGGATGCAGAGAAATGTGTTTGTCAAAGCTCCAATACTTGTTATTCTAAAAAAAACAAAAGACGTTCAGGTCCATGGTTAGGTTAAAAATGTTGGAACTTGGAAGCATAAAATAAGTGATGCAATGTGATGTTCTCTCCTCAGTAGAAGTATTAATACTGGTGACTTATCAGAGATTGGATACTTGTAATGAATTTTGCTACTTATATGGTAGAATTTAATTAATGTATTATATTGGTTAGCGATACTAGTTGGAAAAATGATTAAAGCTGCACATAGAGGGTGATAGATAAAAATGTTGAGAAGATTTGTATGGAATGCAAGCATTATCAAAAGCGTGGCTTGATACAATAGTTTGACACACATTCATACCATTAATCCTAAAATTCCCTCGCTGAGTGGCTGTGGATAAGAGCATGAGACACTAAAAAACACTACTGATACTATAACCTTCTTGCATACATCGTGTGTATGTTGCGCAGAAGTAGCAACTTAGGTAAGATTTGCACTGCAGTTATAACATACGTTGTATGTATTATGTGTGCAAGGTTAGCATCAAACTCTCAGTTTGCATATATTAAGGAATGAGAAAAGCCTAAGAAAGAATTTAGACTAACCTTCTTATCATCATCGATCAGCAGGTGGGTATAGAACCCAAGACGTCATGATTAAACCACCGCAACCTTATTAACCAGGCTACCATTGGCAGAAAGAATGGCACGGTTGGGTTGGGCATGCACAGTGCAAGAAGCAAAGGAATACGAATACAAGTGTACTTTGAGTTCCATTTACATCACGTCTGGTTGAAATAGAATGGCGGGATTGGGATGATAATGTGATACATTACGTTTGGTTGTGGACGATAGTATGTGGGTACACATTTATGCATAGAGAGTTCTTGTAGCAAGTAAGGCATAACAGCCTGCACTGATACTTGTGTTCAATTCCACTGCAAAATTGTGTGGTATGTAGTGTTTTGTTGTCCACGCCTCTGCTGTTGACGGTTAAGTGGGAAAGGAGCGCTGAAGTATCAAGGAAGAGTAGCCTACTTGTTTTTGAATAATTAAAGGTGTGTAAACCTATACCATCAAAATCAACAAGAGCTTAACACTTGGAGACTCTGATGAAGTTTAATGGAAACTGCTCAATCACTCGGCATATACAGTATAGAAAATGACAACTCACGTAAGTAGCGAGGCTTGCGTTCACGACTTAGTGAGCTTGCACGCGTATTCAAACAAGTGTGTACCATACTCTTTAAGTTACTTTTAACTTATTATTTAACAGCCATAGTCTAAGGGAAGGGGTGTATTCAATTAAGGATTTTAGTGGATTCTGAAGGATTTTAAAACCCATGAATTTTAAAAGATTTCAAAGGATTTTACGAAATTCACATGAATTTTGAAATATTGGATTTCAATGAATTTTAAATGATTCTTACGGATTTCTATGAATTCTTATGAATTTGTTATTAGTTATAGAAAGCTATGAAAGAACACACCACTTACTGAAATCATTGATTGGGACATGCCCTGCTGAAATCAGTTCTTCACCAAATTCATCCAATTTTCAATAGATCTCTGCGGCCTTTGGATGAGATCCATCTCTAGACAAAAAAAAAATGGATTTTTGCATCAACCTCTACCCAACTACACCTAAGCCCTTTTATATACTTTTACAACTTCACTAGACATTATTGCCCTGACCTTAGCAACATCTTTCCACATCCCCCTTTGGCAACATAAATATTAGATAGCAATATCTAAGTCGATTCTTTTTGTGGCTCAAGCTCGAAGAAATTTTTTTGCCCTTGTGAAGGTTCTGACAAGTAGAGAACCTCCACTCGCAGGAACCTCCAAAGAAAAAAAAAAAGATGAAGAGAGGACAAGAAAATAAATGAAGGAAGATAATGAGAAGAAGAAGAAAAATAACAAAGAAGAACAAATGAGAAGAGGAAGTGCGGGTGGTGGTGCAGCTGACGGTGGTAGGGCATGGTGGTGTTTCTCTTGTAAAGATAGAAGAGAAGGTGTCAATGGCATGACAGCTCAACGGTTAGAGCTTGGCGAATGGTACCACTAGGTCATGGGTTCAAACCCAGCTTGCGGCATCTTTATGGATTCTGGGATCCTATAAAAAACCTTGTTTGCCTTTCAAAAAAAAAAAGATAGAAGAGAAAGTGGAGAAGGAAAGGTGATGTCCTTCACATTGGAGGACATTCGCGATTCGATTACAATTCTCTAGCTACCGCCCTACATTGGAGGACATTCGCGATTCGATTCACAGAACTTGGGGAATTATGGGCGATTTTTCGCTTGGATTACTCAATCAACGACATGTCTTAGTTCGTCTTCAATCGGAGGAGGAAGCCAAAAAAGTGTTGTCGCGGGATTCCTTTTTGATTCGTGGCGTTCGTTTTAAAGCTTTCCGTTGGCACGATGGCTTCAGTCTGAAGGAGGACCCGATTTCGGTGCCACTATGGGTAGAGTTGCCTAACTTACCTTTACATCTTTTTCATCCCCCTATCTTAAAAGCTATTGTCAATTCTTTTGGTGATTTTTTGAGAATGGATGACCATACTAGATGTTTATCACGCCCGGGCTTTGCCCGCGTGTGTGTTGAGATGACTTTGGCAGACAAACTACCAAACAGAGTATGGATTGATAGGGCCAATAATAGAAGTTTCTGGCAGAAGATTGAGTACCCAAGTTTCAAATATTGTGACTTTTGTTCCTTGCTAGGGCATCAGGAAAGTGTTTGTCGCAAGAAGCTAGGCATTAAGGGAGGTGGCCGGGTTTCGGAACTAGGTAATGCTGAGAAGGTAGCCAAATTAAAGACCGAAAGTACCAATATCAGGCAACAATATGTTCCAGTGCTCAGGAAAGGAAAATCTTCGAACTCGGAAGTGGGTGTCAGTGGAACAAAAAATAGCAAAGGCGAGGAGATTCCGGAGGGAGTCGGGGAGAGAAAGCAGGTGACCATTGACCCAGTAAAGGTGGGATTGTCCAACACATTTGAGGCCTTGATGGAGAATAATGAGGAAGATGACGGTTCTCCAGCGGAATTGCAAATAGTGGGTGAGCATGCTAAAACCGGGATTCAGCATGAGTCCACGGAGGAATGCCTAATAGAGGCGGGGTATACAACTTTAGAGGTTGCTAATGTTCTTGGAGAACAACAACAATCGCTTCCGAACGAAGATGAGATAAATCCGGAAACAACCACCGCTCTTTTCATTCAAGGTGCAGTGTCGCAAACTGTGACGACTAGTGAAACTCGGGTTGGACAGACTGCTCCAGAGATGAAAAAGGTGGTATTTTCATTGGAGGGACAGCCACGGCACCCGAATTTGGCTCAGCCAATGTTGCAATTAACCAAAACAGTGGAACATCCGTCTCAGCCAGCACAGATGGATTTGTCTCAGCCAGCGAACAGCACCAATGCCGGGGAGCTTCAGGCTCTGCCAGGGCCCTGTTCTGATCCAGCAGAGGTGGCTTGCACCAGGTTAGCGTCCGCCGCAGCTGGTGATCCGTCTCCCGCACGAGAAACAGGCCACAGTCCGCTTGCGCCTCACATTGTTTATCATACGAAGTTGTCAGGGACTGCTGCAGTCCAGGATGCCCGTGATGAATTGCAGGAAATACGAGCTGAAACTCAGGAACTCCATGCTGAAACAGAGCAGCAGTACATGCCGAAACAGAGCAGCAGTCCATGCCGAAACAGAGTAGCTCTCCATGCCAAAACAGAGCAGCAGTTCGCCCAAGAAGTCCGTGCCGAAACAGAGCAGCAGTGCCGAAACAGAGCAGCAGTCCAGGATATCCAGGTTGGGATGTCGGATGTTCCAGCGTTGCGAACATCAATGGAGGTCACTGGGAGTTTAGAACCGCGTCTCAAGCAGGAGGTACGGGTTGCTCCGGATGACATTAACAAATTATTGAAGGTGTCCCGCTCTTTGAGGAAAAAGAAGAAAAAAATGAATGTCAATACACTTGAAAGCGCCACAGATAGTGATGAGGCGGAGTCGGATTCGGACATGGGGCCGGACACACAAGCTATCAAGGACTTGGAATTGGGGGCGATATCGAATGAGAAGAGGAAGTGCGGGTGGTGGTGCAGCTGACGGTGGTAGGGCATGGTGGTGTTTCTCTTGTAAAGATAGAAGAGAAGGTGTCAATGGCATGACAGCTCAACGGTTAGAGCTTGGGGAATGGTACTACTAGGTCATGGGTTCAAACCCAGCTTGCGGCATCTTTATGGATTCTGGGATCCTATAAAAAACCTTGTTTGCCTTTCAAAAAAAAAAAAGATAAAAGAGAAAGTGGAGAAGGAAAGGTGATGTCCTTCAGCAGATCCAAAAAATGGAGGTGATGATGTCCTTCAGCAGAAATGATGGTATTGTTTAACAATTGCCAATATAAATCCGTTGAACCATGAGGGAGAAAGGTTGAATTTGAAATGACTATCGTTATTTATACTTTCCACTCATAAATCCTTCAAAATTCACAACTTTAACAAATTCATTAAAATCTACCATTTTTTTAATATCTCTGATTTTGATAGACTTTTGAAACTCATGAATTGAATACCCTAATTTTGATAGATTTTAAAAGAATCCTTTTAAATTCATATTGAATACCCCTGAATTTAGATGAATTCTTTCAAATACTTAATTAAATATCCCTGAATTTTAAAATCTTTCACAATCATTAATTGAATACACCCCTAAACTTGAAAAGTGAGGAAAACAAAATGCTAACAAGTAGCACCTATAGTCACAACTCACAACAATGTAACCAGTTACAAACAACTAATGCCAAAGAAATGTCATTCATCATAGTCAACATAAATCGACTGGTTTATTGTTGGTGACCCTTTTTCTATCCTGACAACTTTTTATTACTGCCCCATGCTCTGTAACGATTTAATGAGAAATTCTAACTGGCCCGTCCTCACAGCCCGTCCCATGGGACGGACCCTCCCAGGCACGTGCCTTTGGGAGGGCGTCTCGCACGTGGAGGAGGGAGGGTGTTTGCCACGTGAGGAGCGAGGGTTGAAATCAATCCGCCATTTTTTTTTCTTTTCGTTCTCTATGCTTTGTAATGGTGTTTTGCAAGCAACACTAACACGAAGAAAGAAAGAATCGATCTCCTCAAACCTCCAGCTCCTCCTCTACCAAGGATCGACCTCCTGAAGAGCTCAAACCTCCTGTTCCTCCTCTACCAAGGATCGACCCTGAAGAGCTCAAACCTCAGAGCCTCCTCCTCCTCCTCCTCTGCGAAGGCGACTCCTCAGAGCCTCCTCCTCTCCTCCTCCACGCCAGATCTGCTCCTCGTCACGCTCCTCTGCTCCGCTCGCTCCTCCACGCCAGATCTGCTCCACTCGCTCCTCCTCACGCCAGATCTGCTCCATTCGATTTTTTTTGCTTCAAGTTTTCTGTTTTTGATTTTTTTTCACTTCTTCTCTCCAATTTTCTTCACTTTGTTGGATTATGTGGTGGTGGTGGTGGTGACGTTGATTGGGGATGTGGTGGCCGGTGGGTTGGTTTAGGGGTGGTGGTGGTGGCAAGGTCGATTGGAGTGGTGGGAATGAGGTGGAGCAGGTTGGTTCAGAGGTTGGAGTGGTGCTGTATTGACTTGCTGCTGCTGCTGCTGGAATTTAGGCTTAACTGTGAATCAGTTTGAAATGCAACTGATTTTGTTTAGTGAATCAATTAAAAGCTGATTTTGTTCAGTAAATTGTGAATTGAAATGCTGTAATTGTGAATCAGTTTGCTGCTGCTGTAATTGAAATGTTGTAATTGTGAATCAGTTTATATGAACTCAGTAAATGTGAATCAGTTTTATATGAATTCAGTGAATCAGTAAATCAGCAGGTTGCTATATGAAATGCTTATTTTGTTCAGGTTGCGATATGAAATGCTAATTTTGTTCAGGTTGCTATATGAATTCAGTTTTATATGCTGATTTTGTTCAGTGAATCAGCAGGTTGCCATATGAAATGCTGATTGTGAATCAGTTTTAATTGATGCACCAAATTCATACAGCAAATTCATTGCATTTTGGTATAAAATAACATTGCATTTGGTATGAAATGTTGTAACAGGTTGTTACACTAAAATTCATACAGCAAATAACAGCATGTTGTTACACTAAAATAAGATGCAGGTGGCTTGAAGCAGGTTGGTATGAATCAGTAAATCAGCAGGTTGCCAGCCTGAGAATAAGATGCCATTATATTGATGTTATTCTCTCATGCCATTGGCTCCTCCTCCACGAGGAGCAGATCTGGCGTGGAGGAGGAGAGGAGGAGGCTCTGAGGAGTCACCTTCGTAGAGGAGGAGGAGGAGGCTCTGAGGTTTGAGCTCTTCAGGGTCGATCCTTGGTAGAGGGGGAACAGGAGGTTTGAGCTCTTCAGGAGGTCGATCCTTGGTAGAGGAGGAGCTGGAGGTTTGAGGAGATCGATTCTTTCTTTCTTCGTGTTAGTGTTGCTTGCAAAACACCATTACAAAGCATAGAGAACGAAAAGAAAAAAAAAATGGCGGATTGATTTCAACCCTCGCTCCTCACGTGGCAAACACCCTCCCTCCTCCACGTGCGATACGCCCTCCCAAAGGCACGTGCCTGGGAGGGTCCGTCCCATGGGACGGGCTGTGAGGACGGGCCAGCTAGAATTTCTCAAAAAAAAATTGTAGATGATGTATGAAAAATGGAAGTAATATCTACCAGGAAAACATCAATCACCCTTTTTTATGCTAGTAAGAATTGTGCACCACAGCAACTGCGGAGTGACACATTACAGCCCACTTCAACACAAACAAATCAATAAATATAAATGAAATACTAATTTATGGCAAAAAATGAGAAGTAGGAAAACACAGAATACAGAAACATACACACTTAACAAGCAAATAATCAAACTTACGAGTCTTACCAGACACAAGAAAGATGGCTTGTGCCTGCCTGCCTGCCTGGGATATAATATAAGTAGTGATGTGGCTGGTTGTGACGCCTGCTCTATTGGCATGGGGAAGAGATGCGTGATGGAGATCAATATTCTCAAACGCCAATGCTCAACGTCTAAAACTCAGACAGCAGAGACACTCTTAAAGTCAAGGGGAGGGTAGCGCTGCTTCACTATACATAAAAACACACAGCTACTCTATAAAACTATTTTCTATTTCCCATCAGAAAAGAAAACATAATACTGCATGAATCCAATCACCATAAGAAATTATGTAAAGTCTAAAGGAATCCCAATATAAGTTTATAAATATTTAAAATGCATCCAAACATAAACCAAACAGGAGTTTAAACTAATTATTGTAATAGTGGATAGAAGTCACCAGAACAAACAGTCTGTAAAAGAAAGTTATTGAGTAAATATTCTCAACTGCAACTGCATTCAACTCCTTACTCTCTCAGACGAGAAGTCCATGTCACTGTCACAATCACTTTGGCTTGGAGATGATAGGGAATTGTTCTGAAGTTGTCATAACAGGTTGGAAGGCGGACCTTACATGCTGATGAGGACCCAACTCTGGGGTGGTGCCACCCGAACCACCATGGAGGAGTTGATCAATCGCCATCTTACGCTCATTGATTTCGGTTCGCAACGAATCATTCAGCACTATAAACAATTCAGAGACAGTGTATGGTTCATAGCAAATAGAAGAAAAATATGAGAATGCTTGAATGTACATATATGAATTTCGAAAAGGGTGAAGTTGGTCCTACATGCAATCATCCCAAATGCAAGGGTTAACATAACATGTGATGGATTTGGTTTCTTACAGAGTGGTAATCATAATTGTACTATTGCCACTTTAGTCTTGCATTTATGAACACTTGCATTCACAGCAGTGTTCTCAAGGAGAACAAGAACAGTACAAGATAATGGAACATGGGGAGATTTCTTCACCTGGATTCACTGCATCAACGTGAAACTTAATCAAACGTGTTTAAAAATCAAAGAACTGTATGCCACAAAATGGGGTGGAAAAAAAAAAAAAAGTCAGCCTCGGAGACTATCCTCACACGAAGGCATTCTGAAATCTACATGGCTGCATTGTTGTGTCAAAGTTCGTTCAGTGACTTCGGTCCATCAATCTCAATGTCATCATTGTTGGATTTGGTCAACTCCACCAGACCAAAAATGTTAACAATGCGGCATTCATTCTAGGGGGTCTATGAAAGGAAGTGATGTTTATAGAGGGGCTTAATACTAGTTACCCATATTGAATACGCCTGGGAATTCTGCTGCACTCTTTTGCTACCATTAATCTTGCATCTTCTTTCCATCTCTCCGCCCTCTGTGTCCATTCCTAATTTTCTTTGATGAATGTGAGTTAACATGGTAACAGTGAATAGTTGCAAAGGCTTCTACAGGATGTACATTATATCTCGAAGATGAAAATATGTGATAATAAGAAGACTATGAAGCTTCTATCAACCTGAAAATAATATTGCAAAATTATTTATTCTATCTTTCTAATATTCAGAGTTTTGAGTAGTGGTGAAACTCGCGTTTGGGTCCAACCTGACCCACTCCAGCACAACACTGTATTGGGTAGGGTAAGGGTAAAATTTTAGCTAATATAGGCAGGGGAAGATTGACGAAGGATCTGCAATTTTCCACCAGTATCGCACTTAGCTTTAATAACTCTCCTCTAATTACCCAACTCCTTATCATACCTCCATAACCATTTCCCAAAAGAGCCACATTCATTCTTGTAAAGGTTATAATCCACAATCCTCCTCCAACTACCACCTAAAGGGGTGGAAATATTTGCATGACTCATTGTTATAACCACCGCACAAGAAACTTTGCACAATTTGTTCAATTTTATTAGTCACTGAAGCCCTAAAAAATTGGTATAAAAGATAGAGAAGAACATTTGCCAATGCACTTCACACGAACATGAATCCACCTCCTTTGAGAACAACTAATTTTCCATGAGGCAGGCCCTTCTTCCCAAAGTTTCCACTACCGGAATCCACAATTCCTTGCTATTGCATTTGGTCCCTAGCGGTAGCCCAAGATACGGACGACAAGGTAGAGAATCAACATGACATCCCAATATCAACAACATGGGTGCTTGAGGGACAAGAGCACCATCACCCACACTCTTGGAGAAATTAATCTTGAGGCCCGATACCTCTACAAATAAGGATAAACATGTTTCAGCTTACAAACACGATCCAAAGTTATTATCCACAAAGAATATAGTTTCGACCACGCGTCGGAGGTGTTTGATGAAAGGAGCCCCCACTCGAAAGGAAAACCCACTAATGACACCCACCTCTCAGGCCTTAGATATCTCTTAAAGCCTCGGCAACTGCTGTAAAGAGTGTTTTGAAGTTATTAATAACACAATTAAGTTTCACAAAACTATTGTATTTCCATGATTCTTTAGCTTGTAATATTCTTCAATTTTGGCAAATAGTAAAATACACAAGTATTGCAATAGATTATCAAAATCTCAATCAAAAATCATGAAATGAAACATGACCCGAACTTAAAGCCGAACACTTCGACTTTCCTTCAATACTATTCTTCTTGGTTGCTTATCATCTTATTTATTAATAGATGAATAAAATTTCATATAATATTTCAATTATTGATGATATGTTGAGCTTTTGCATTAAATCTTTTACATGATGGTTAGTTATTATGTTAAAACAAAGACATTGTGTATGAACATATCAACATTAAACCAATAAACCCAACCGATCCGGTCAAACATCCCAAGCCATGGACAGAATTTGATTCCCTGAATTGGATGGGCTAGGTTACGGTTTAGGTTTACATTGGGTCGGGCTAGGGTCGAGTAACAATCCACCCAACCCCACCAAGTTTCACCCCTACTTACTTTAGAGTCTTAGACCCATATAGAAAGTGCCCCAATTCTTATCTATTCAACTGTGAGGCAGAACCACAATGCAATGTGTTGATGTTTATGTCAGGCCAAAATGTACAAGACAGATTGTTCTTAGAAAATGCAGTATTAAATTGCTTGATACCCCAAAGATGTCGGAATGCAATGAGATCAGGGAAAGCCTTACCATCTCGCAAATGAGACTCTCTCCATGGTCTGCAACTGCACTGTTAGTTCATTGTGTTCAGCATCCAGAACACTTCTCACTGCCATGAGAAACCAATATAAAAATTTAGAGGCAAGCATAGTCAAATAAGTCAAACGATCAATCAAAACAGGTACCAGTCACAATCTATGTGATAAATAGGAATCAACAGCTATGCTGAAATTAATTCATGGACGGAAATTACCTTTAACATGGCCAACTGAACAAATGATGTAACCGCTTCCATTTCCAAGTTTTGAAGGTTTGCTTCAAGCTCAGCAATATATTGATTCTTCCTTTTCCGTGATCTTGCAGCTGATTGTCTATTAGCCCGAATTTTGTTAAAAGAGAGGAAAAGATAAACAAAGATAGCTTTCTGTGCTATTCAATGACACAACTAAGTGGCTCAATTGACAACCAGGTGGAGCAGCATTACCGCCAGATCAAAATTCCTCAGAGAGCTTACAACCGAAAAAAATAAAATAAAGACCAAATCATAGCCAAATGAAAGTAACATCAGTGAATTAAAGCTCCACCAACCTTAGGTGATGAGGTCTACTCGAGTTAGGACAACAAGTTGGATAGGAAAATCCGATTCCGACCAATTCCAAAATAATCCGATTCTGAAACTATCCGAACCCGAAATACCAATAATTCCAACAAAAATTGGAAGGAATTGGAATGTCTCTAAAATATCTTATTCCGATCCAAATAATTCTGAAACTTGCCGAAATACCTATCCAAAAATTTTCGAGATTTACTTAAATAAATAACAAAATATATTATAATATAAGTTATAACTATATGTTTTCATTCATTCTCATATTAATAAAGTAAGATTATATATTATAATTTACAAATTATAATTATATATTTCATTTATCATCATACCAATAAATAAAATCACACATAAAACCGCTTTTAAGTTTTAAGTAGTAGTAGTTAAGCGTTTTTTCTACTTTGGTCCCCATTAGTTAATGCCCAATAGAGTTTGACACTTTGACCCTAGCTATTTTAAAATTTTAATTGAGTCTAACCCCAAATTTTTGAAAATTTAATTCCAATTTTTTTTAAAAAAAACCTCAAATTTCCAAAAGTGAAAATCTAAAATTTCCTAAAATTTTGACTGAAAATTTCCAATTCCAATTCAAAATTTTGGAATGGAACTTGAAAACAAATTTCAATTCCAAAATTAAATTGGAACACCTGTTTCCGATCCGTCTGAAAAACAGCCCTAACTCGAGTACCTAACCTTTGAACCATACATAAAAAGTCCAAAATCATGACGTTCGCTAAAACCTAGGCCAATACTTTCCAAAGGAGTCTCACTAAAAAATACAAAAGCAAAAGAATCTAACAATTGATTTTAAACATAATGACCTTCAGTCATTAAAAAAGGCCCACACGAGTGGGAAGTTCAGCCCCTTGTCTTCCTAATTGACTAACTGCAAGAAAGCATTTATCCTCTGTCGCTGACTTGTGGGTTTGGGCGAATTCAAGTGATTCTAGGAAAATGTGTTATGAGTCCTATGACTTTTTCACCGCTCAATCAATCTAACCGTCACGCAACAGTGGGTTCACCTTCTCGCCTTCAGTGGAAAAAAACAGAGTCTCCAAAACTTTTGTTGTTATCTAGATGTAGAAGAACTTTGATCATTGATCCAACATGTGTAGTCAATGTGAGGCAAGCCTGGACAGTATAAACCTTTTCGCCTTCAGTGGAAAAAAACAGAGTCCTCCAAAACTTTTGTTGTTATCTACATGTAGAAGAACTTTGATCATTGATCCAACATGTGTAGTCAATGTGAGGCAAGCCTGGACAGTATAAAGTATATTTTGAGTCCTCTATCTCTAAATTTTTGGAAGAGAAGTCTTTGTGACATAAGATTGTTCACCGTTCGGTTTTTGGTTCATTTTTTAAGAGAATCAACAATTGAATTTTTACCAACCAAAACCGAACTGCAATTTTCTACCAACCGAAATGGAACCGTCGCCCTTACCGACCAATATTCACGGTTATCATTAGGTTTGTTTCAGGTTACGTTTGCTTTTCCTGATTTACAAGTGTGATAACTTGAACTGCACATATAATCAGGCAAAATTAGAGAAATATGAGGCAAGGTTGATTGAAAGTGAATGACAATCACTCCTTTGTTAACATTTACCAACTACTTTGACAATCAAGCTGAGGAACATTTAAACTGCAAGAGTCTGGAACCTCACCAATATTTATGGACCAGTTGACTGCACTTAATCAACCAATTCTGGGAGGAGCGTTAGAGCATCGCAGCATCCAAGTGATGACTTTAATGTCATCACGGCCAGTGATCAATGACGAGGACCGACTCACAGGACTCATAGAAGAGGACAATTTTATGACTTTGTCAATGATTAGAGTCTCAAAAAATTGTTTCAAAAAGTGGGGCAATCACATGGCCCAACCAACAAAGACCTCCAATGCTCTTCAGGTTAGATTGATTCTTATCTCAAATGATTGGGGGACTAATTTGGTGAGATGGGAGCGAAATAGAGACTATTGCTCCAAATTTTTTCATAAACTCGTGAATAACAAAATAATGTCTAATTCAGTTCATCATTTATTGGTACAGGAGACGGTTATTGATAATCCAAGCAGATCTCAACTCACATTCAAGAATTATTCAAGAATTTCTACACAGGAAAAAGAAAGCTGGAGACAAACCTTACAAGGCCTCCAGTTCAATCAAATCTCCACCTAGTCAACTGCATGGATGCTAGTAGACATAACTGAAGTTGATCTCATAATCGCCATGAATTCTCTCCAAAGTACGTGTCCAGGATTGGATGGTTGTCTAGTAGATCTGTTCTAGAAGAGTTCTGAGTCTTTGATTCTTTGCCTATCTTTTTCACTTTCTCAAACTCACCTCACATCCTCTTCTTGCAAACAGATCTAGCACTCTCCTTTCATTCTTCTCTACTTTTCTTTCTCAACCCTCAATATCAAATTACTTCGACCCAAGATTTAATCCAATGTTTTAGATCTACAAGGTTGGAGTCAAATCTCTCATTCAGATATATATATTTGGTCTGATCTCTGAAATCAACAATAGGGAGCAAGGAAAAATCACTAATGAAAGGGCACACCAAGAAGAGAACTAACGATCTCAAAAATCAGCATTAGGGAGCAAGGAAAAATCACTAATGAAAGGGCACCAAAAAGAGAACTACCGATCTCAAAAATCAACAATAGGGAGCAAGGAAAAAGCACTAGTGAAGGGGCACCAAGAAGAGAACTACTGGTGTAGAAATTTTCTTTTCTTTTTTTCTTTTCGAAATCAAATAGTAGTTGCTCCTTTATGAATGAGAAGAAAGTTAAGAAAGTTTGTTGAAATCAGGCCTAGGGTTGGGAAAAGTATTTAGTTTCCGGGTGCTGCCCCGCCCCTAATGAGGCAGATTTAGTGGTGGCATAACAGAGATGGGGGATAATTTGGGGGAGTGTAAAAACCCTTACGGAATTGGCCACATCGGCCCTTCCCCGAACCGATTACGTATATAACCTATATTTTTAACCAGTGTTGTTAAGGCGGACGCCTAGGCGCGCCTCGAGGCGTTTTGGCAAAGAGACGCCTCAAAATGATGCAAGGCGGAGCGGTGAAGTGAGACGTCTGCCTCGGACCGCCTCACGCCTCACCGCCTCAGCCCATTTACAGCTTAAAAACCAAAAGTCTATTGCAACCCACTTGTCTTTTAAGGTTAAGAGGGGGGTATTTAGAATTTTAGACAAGATAACGACTCCTTGGGCGCTATTGTTGTTGTTGTGTGTTCTATTCCTTCTAATCAGGTTCCTCTCCTTCAAATTAGGTATTGCCTCTTTCATATCAGGATGTTTCCTCTCTTCTTCTTCCTCTTTCCTCTTCTTCTTCACTCTTCTTCCTGTGTTTTTTTAATACGATCTGTTCTGCAGCTTCTGCTGTGTTTTTTTATATGATCTGTTCTACTACCTTTTTTTATATGATCTGTTCACCTCCTTTTTTTTAATGATCTGTTCTATTTTTTTTATATGATCCGTTCTGCTCCTTTTTTTAAATGATCTGTTCTGCTGCGTTTTTTTTCTTCACAATAAACAATAATAAGTAATATTTCAGTGTATGGATCGTAATATTTTAGCATATGGATCAAAATTTGGTGCAAATTTCCAAAGTTAAACCAATGAGACTTGCTGGGCGATGCCTCACCAAATTGCAATTTTCCAAACACTGTTTGTTTAAAATTCAACCATTAATTTTTCAAATACTGTTTCAAATTTCCAAAGTTAAACCAATGAGAAGTTGATGAACTAGTTTACATTATGCTTTGATGTTTTTCTTGTTTGTTTCTTTTTTAGTGATTTAGTGGATAGGCAAGTTAAGTACACTTATGTAGTGCATCTTTTTGCTATGCTATGCAACTTTATTATGTTTCCATTTCAATTCTAAATAGTTGTATGACTTTTTGTACAACAAAATCTAATCTAAACTGACTAATCTTAATACATCAAAAATCTAAACTAAATTAAATTGACAATCCGGTTCGACTCAAGATATTTCCAAATTCGCTTTCGATTGTAAAAGATAAAATAAATAAAAAATAAAAAAATAAAAAAAAACCGTAACTCGTTCAGTTTTTGTTATGGTCAAAATCCATCTGAATCGAATCGTATTCAACCAAAGATACGAGGATCAAACTATGAGCATTGGGGGTAATCATTTAAGTGAATAGGATACATAGAAAGCATTTGATTCAATTTCTTGGAACTTTCGTAAGTTTACGATGTCGAAATATGGTTTTGGGTGGATCCGTATGGCCCTATCAACAACCTCTTTTTTATTAGTCTCTATCAGTGGGTCTCCAACAGGACACTTAAAGGCCTCGAGAGGGATCTGCGAAGGGGATCAACTCTCACCCTTACTCTTCTTTCTAGTGGCCTAAGCTATAGATTATGTTGTCAAGGTTGAGGTGGGGTATGAGGCGCCAAGGTCCTCCTCTAGAGCCTTGGTGAGGGGTAGTCATCTCTACCTTGACTATTGTAAGATTTGCGGTGCTCTAAGACTAGGATGACAAATAGGCTATAGAATGAAATATAGGGTCTAATTCAAAGATTCAAAGCCAACGAGCAACATCCTTCAACTCCTACATTATGTTGTCCCTGGGGATAGGCTTGGCATGGGCGCCTAGCTTGCCTAAGTGTCACCTAGCACTATTTTTAAAGAATTTTCAATGGTTATTGTAAGCCTATACATATACCTCATTTTCACAAGTACATTTGACACAAATTAAACTAAATCCGTGAAATTCAAAGCATTCATAGTCATAATCCAAAACCAAAAACAACAAACCAACAACAACATGAATAGTCTAACTTTAAACAAGCAAAACTAGAAGAGTGATGACGGATTATTTAGGGCTTCATCATCGCTTAAATCGTAGGAGGAGAGTGGTTGGCGGTCGGAGAAAAGGAGGATGAGAGGTAGTCAGTTGATCGCTCGGAAGAGGAGAGACATCTTTGTTGTTGTGTATCTGACTTCTATTGTTGTTGCACTCTCACAACCGAGCAGAGGGGGATTTAGCCTTTTAGGTTTTGATTTAACCAAAAAAAATAAATTCCATTGACGACTTAAAAAAATTTGCAATCTCAACCGAAACCACACCTGAAAGATGGCTCACCTCGGCTAGGCGAGGCAGTGAAGTTCCCTGTCGCCTAAGACTAAATAGCCCCTATGTTGATGACATTATACTTTCCATAGAAGCCCAACATGATCAATCTAGCTATAAACACATTTTATCATGTTCGAAGCCTTCAAGATAAAAATCTAACTATAAGCATTCTTACGAGCATTATAGTACGATTCCCATCTCTATGTTGGTATAACTGAAGAATAAAGGCAGAACTTTTTATGGGGAACTTTGCCGCTCAAACCAAGTTAATCGATTTTTGGTTCGATTATGTTGATTTGATCGATTTTTTGTACAGTGTTTGGCAAGAACTTGGGAAATCAGTATAGTTGCATGATTTTTGCACGAGTGTCTCACTCGCACTTTTAAGTTAATGAAATACGTTATCTCTTTTGCTGATTAAAATAAAAAAATTCACCATCACTCCACCAAGCTGTCATCAATTATTAATAGTGTAGCACATGAATCTTCGGATCGTCATTACTTAACTATATTCAAAAGTTGGGGATCTAAAGTCTTTGGGAATTGCATAATTTAAGACATCCAAATTAAATGGAGAATATTTGTCATCGCGAACACTTAACTTTCTCCTTTGTCAACACTTTTTCAACCTTTCTGATATTATTTCAATAGCATTTGATTCAAAATTGGACCAAAACCGAACCAAACTAGGGATTCAGTTTTAGTTCGATTTCCTTATTTTTCAAACAAAAAACCGAAACCGAACTGATCGGTTCGGTTTCAGTTTCAGTTTCAGTTTTTTTTTCCTTTTTTAATTCATTTTCAATGGAAACAGAAATTAAGGACGAATTGACGAAGATCCAGATTTGTAGAAGAATGAACAAGATCTGTGGGAAAAATGAACAAGAAACTCTTTTTCCATGTGTCTTCACCTCAAACAACTCTCCTAAACAAACCCCAAACTTTCTCTTCTTCTTTTCTTCTTCAAGATCTATCTTTCTGAGAATCAGCAATCTGGGAATCAAAAGCCTTAATAGTCGCTTCTTTCTGATTCTCCAAAGCAAGCAAAGCCTCTACAAGCTCTCCCTCAGCCAATTTCACCTCCGTTTCATCAGTAATCCCCTTCATCTTGTTCGAGGCAGCAGCAATTTCAGCCCTAGCAGCCTTCATTATGGTTGCAGCTTGGTCCTTCAATTGCTTCACTTTAATGATTCCAGGTTGTTGAATTGGTAAGGCTAGGGTCAGGATGCGTTGGGGATGTGTTGCAGCCACCGTGATTGGTTGTGCAGCCAGGGATAAGTGGTTGTCTGGATGTGGTAAGGCATGGATCTCCTCTTAGTCATCCATCTTGAGGGGGAGGGCCTCATGCTATCTTGCACTGAAGGTGTGAAGAAAGAGAAGAATTGGATATCTGAAGAGAGAAGACACATGAAGAATTGGAGGAATATATTAACAAGGAAGAGAGGAATTGGAGAAATATATTAATAAGAGTAGTTGAGGGGTGGTTTGGTAAATATGGATGTTCTCGAATCTAATGTTTTTAACTTTTTTAGGACAGTTCGGTTCTGTTATTTCGGTTGTGGGAATAAAAAAACCGAAACCGAATCAAACTGCATTCGGTTCTTCGTCGGTTTTCGGAAACGGCCCTATCATCAAATCCTCCATGTCTCCATGCCTAGTATCCCCTCTGATAGCTCTTCCTACACCCCAGTCCATTGAGAATGCATCTTAAACTTTCTCCTGTTTCCATCTGATTCTAGTCACAACATTCTCTTTCTTTCCCTGCTACTATTGTTTTTTTAACAACAAGCGGACCCCTTCAAGCCTTTCCCACCCATGAATATTACAATCCTACTTGGGTCAATGCTTGAGATCATTAACATGAAAGCACGCCGCAAAAATTTCAGATATGATTAGTCGACCCTTTTGCCCTTTCATACCTTATCTACAGCACCTGAATTGTGGTTGTATTTATACCATAGGTGATCTGTTTTCCAACACTATTTTGCTGCTCCTCTTCCAAAAAAATATTGAGTGTAAAGGAAGCTAATTATATAAGCATCCATAACTATCACCGATTCCCATGACTTTATAGCAAAACAGCATATGACTTCATGCTCATTGCTATCCATAAAAATTATCTATGAGCTATTCAGCAGCTACCATATGTTGTTGGATCTTCAGAACCTGGAAATGTCTGAGTGAGATGTATGATTTTGTCCTTAAGTTGTTTCATCTATTTTAGTGTATTCCTTAACTTCAGATATCTACACTGTGAGTTCACTAAATATTCAAAGTTCTTTGATGAAGGAAACTAAAATTGATGTGAAGAATCACTAATAAAGCAAGGTAGCAATGTACGATATTAGAGACAAAATGCACCCTGCATCCAAGCCTCATCAACAGTACATAAATTTATTGTCTTTGTACAGGTGACGTGAATGAATGGACGTGAATGAATGGATGGATGATAAGGAATAGCTTGCTTATGTATTACACAAGCCATATATCAATGGAAGTGTTTTTTCGGACCTACCTCTTTGCTTGAATAAGTCTTATTGATGTATTTTATATGCTTAAATATATTACATTTTTATTTGATATAGTTATTTTTACAGCGTATCTTATGATACACGTATCTAAATTAGGTTTCCTATATACAACACGATACACGTTTTGATGACTATGACATGTTTCATTTTAAATAAAATAGAACATTTTAAATAAAATAGAACATTGTAATGTAATGTAATGTAATGACCACGAACCATATGAAAATAAATAAATAAAATTTATGGGGCTCACGCACAAGACAACCTATTTCCTTACTTCGCTCATTTCATTTGTTTTCAACTATCTTGCTTTGCAATAAGGCAACTACAATTATACAAGGAAAACTAAAAAGTCGAAACCCACAATAGAGAGAGACCAAAACTAGAATACCTATTGTGACAATCTCACAAAGCATCAAAACATATTAGGTTTTTATGTCGGATGCCTGGGACAGCTTAAAAAGATCAGCTACGAAGATTTGTTTCTTCTTTTCTTTTAATCTGGTAATAATTTGTATATATGCAATATTAGAAATTAAATAATAAAATATCAAAATAAAATGATAGAAAAAAAAAAAAAAAAAAAAAAAAAACCACTACAATAATGATTGGAGAGGAAAAGCAATGCAATTAACAGAACAAGCATTGGTTGTGCTGCAAAGTTCTATAGTAGGGCTGTGAATGGATCAAATTTGGGTAAAAATAAACATTGCTTAAATTAGGCTTGATCGGATCAGATTTCTTTGCAACTCTAGGATCCAAATCCAATCCATTAACAGCCATCTTCTATACGTCTTATACCTCTTAGCGCGCTTAGGATCGACGAGAGCAAGCTCTGCGAGCTCAGCTTCTAATAAGGGTTTTTGGTCTTATCTGAAACACAAACTCCCTCCAAAATGGAAAGCGGTTCAATCTTAATCAAAGAGGATCCACTCTTGGCTTCTAGTTCTTTTTTTACTACTAGTTGTGGTAGTGGAATCAGAGGTGAGGAAGATGTGTTGAATTTACCCATGCGATGGTACATGGAAAGACCTTCACTGGTGAATGAAGGACCTGAGAAATTAGTATTGAAACTGCTTTCATCAGGTTTTGGGACTTTTATAGGCAGAGAATTGGAGCGATGGTGTCCAATGTTCTCGTTTGGATAAGCACACACTCCACTAATCTGTAAAGTTGATTATGGTTTTGACTTGACGTTGATCTTCTCGACTCCACAAGAGGGAAGAGCCCATGATGGCAAAGGTGACGAAAATGGAAGTAATTTTGGTTGTGGTTAAAGAGGTATACCCCCATCAGCACCATCTTGATGAAGATTATGTCGATTGAAATTGTCCTTCTCCATTGTGAATCAAATGCAAGGAAATTAAGCCCTTCTCTTCTTCTTCTTTAGTAGTGATTGTGGATGAAAATTAAGAAGAAGAATCGAGAAGCAGAGAAGGAAAGGATAATAATGGCACATGGTGGACTATTCATATGGAAAGCAGGGAAATGCATCTATTTTAGAAATTTAATGGTTAACATGCTCCCGTGCTTCACGACTACACTTAACAAAAATGATCCGCTTAAAATTACCTCATATGCCGCATATAATGATTCACTAACCCATTAGAATAATAGTTTCAAGAGACCCACACAAACGAAGTCCATCCACTTTTGATGAAGATGGATGTTACTCTAGTCCATCCACACAAACAAAGTCCATCCACAGTCCATGTATTGGCTTGGCTAGAGATGTGAAAGACAAATGGACTAAAAGTTCATTGCTCTCCTTAAAGACAAGTCTTTGGGTGCAAAGCGATCGGACATGCCATGAGATACACAATCTAGATTAGATATGACGGCTCTGGCTGATCCAAGAAAGAGAACATCTCTCGAAGAGAGAAATGTTTTTCCTTAAATACATGGATGGCGGATGCATGCAAGTGATATTCAACCTCATTAAAAGTGATCTTTCATTTTGCTATTTGTTGGAAGAAACAGAATGCGAGGATTTCTAACAAGGTCGTGGACTTGAAAGGTGTTGACATGGAGGTGTGGTTACTTGAGCATTGAGCTTCCTGCACCTTAGCATTGATGGGACACCCTCGCATTGATGGGATCTTTTTGAGACTTTGCCAATTGGGAGCTTATCATTGTAATGGCACCTCAATTATTTATGCTTGCCTCTAATTATTCTTTTTTTGTAATTCATCATAACCTTGAAATAAATAAATTTATATTCGCCACAAAATTTAACAACCAGCAAGAATATGGGTAACCAAACTCCACACATAACATGAATCTTGAGAACATTGGACAGCAAACACATGAATTTGATTCATCATCATCATCAAAGCCCATTCTCGAGATTTTTGGGGTCGGCTACATGGATTTTGATTCTCCAAGCAATGCGATCTTCCCACATTTCCTCGCCTAATCCAAGCTCAATGATATCTTCATTCACCGTCTTCATCCAAGTTTTCAACGGTCGTCCCCTCCGTCTACACCCTCCACTAACTTGCCAATCTAAACATTTTCTAATTGGCGCCGTGCTTGGTCTCCCCCGCACATGACCAAACCAAGTTAAACGTCTTTCTCTAATTTTTTCCTCTATGGGCGCTATACCTAAATATCTCCTAATTCTTTCATTTCTAATTTTATCCTTACGCGTTTTACCACACATCCACCTTAACATACGCATTTCTGCTATTGCCATCCTATGCGTATGTTGTCCCGTAGTAGCCCAACATTCTGAACCGTATAGCATGGCTGGTCGAACAATTGTCTTATAGCATTTCCCTTTTAGCCTTGCAGGCATCCTTCTATCGCATAATACTCCTGACGCCATTCTCCATTTCAACCAACCAGCTTTAATCCTATGGTCTACATCTTCTCCAATAGCCTCATTCTTTTGAATTATAGATCCTAGATATCGAAAAGCCTCGCACTCTGGGACCTCGACACCTTCGATCTCAATTGCATTACTTCTCCCTCTTGGTTCACACTCAAAGTTGCACACTAGATACTCCGTCTTCGAACGGCTAATTCTAAAACTTTTACTCTCTAAAGTCTCCCGCCACTTAACTAATTTCTGACCTAAACCTGCACTAGTCTCATCCATTAAGACAATATCATATGCAAATAACATGCACCAAGATACATCTTCTTGCAAATGTCTCGTCAACTCATCCATGACCAAAGCAAAGAGATATGGACTTAACGCCGACCCTTGATGTAGTTCTACTGACACTGAAAATTCACTAGACATCCCACCTACTGAGCGAACACTTGTTACAACCCCTTCATACATATCCTTAATGATATCGACATAACATTGAGACACTTTCTTCCTTTCAAGCACCCACCAAATTAACTCCCTGGGGACCCTATCATATGCTTTCTCCAGATCAATAAAAACCATATGCAAACTCTTACGTGTCTCTCGATATTTTTCTATAGTTTGCCTAAGCAGGAAGATGGCCTCCGTAGTAGACCTACCCGGCATAAATCCAAATTGATTCTCCGAAACCGTGTTTAAACTCCTAAGTCTTTACATACATTTACATATATTTTTTGGTATTTACATATATTTTTTGTACATGATTTATACTACTCTTAGATAGACACATAATCTATACTTTAATTTGTTAATAGATTGGGTGCATGAAAGCACCAACACTTAGAATAAGTCGCCATGTGAGAACGCGTTGACAAGTTGGATTCATCCTTCATGATTAACAAGTCAGGGAGCTTTGACTGAGAATCAGAGTGTTGGACACATGGTCAATTAGATGGGGAAGAGAATTAGACGGGGAAGAGCTAGGTTTTTCAAATTCGGGTATGCGTGTCAGACTCGGACACCAATGTGGAGTGTCAGAAACGGCAATTTTAAAAAATATAGATTCGGGGACACGAGGTTATGTAAGCGAATTATATATTTTTAACACATAATTATATAAAACTTGTGTATAAGGAATCAATTCTCACAATGTATTACATTTCAAAAAGAAATGGTTTGCAAACCATGACTAATGACATAAAGTAGTAAGTAACTATAAACATTTAGTTTTGTTGTGTAAATAGGTTATTTTTTTTCAATTGCATAATACAAAGTGGCGCACAAGAACCATTGTCGTGTCGGACACGGATACGTGTCCGACACAAGTACATGTCTGACATGGGTACGCCACACTTTTCTAAGTGCAAACACGGTCCAAACACGAATGTACAAGTTTTCAAAAAATAATAATTAATAAAGTAGTGAAAATAAGCAAGAAGGGTGGTGTTTACAGTCCATTAAGATAATGTAGGATGAGATATATGATTGACTAAAGAAGTTATGAGTTTGTTGATTTTGCCCATGAATTAAATTGAAAATTTTGAGCTATGTGTTAAGTGTTAACATACTATGTATTATCTAACTTGTAATGTGCAAGACTTGTAAGCCACTTTTGAGTTAAGAGTTACGACTTATGAGCTTCGTGAATGTTTAATGAATTACGCATCATTACGTATTTGGATGTCTATTATGTTTAATGAGCACTTCATATAAATTTAATAAAATAACTATATATTCTACTTTATAACATTGACGCGTCAATTTGTCTTAGGATTTCGGAGTTTTGTGTATCGCCATGTCTGTGAATCCTCCATTAGGTGTATCTAAAATAAATGTCAAAATCACAAATATTTTGTTGTTTGTGCTAAACATTGTCCCTACTGTTGTATTTATTGAAGGCATAAAAAAAAACCTTGTCTTTTTAGATACAAAACCCAAATATCATATTTTTCCACTTGAACAAGAAATATTCACTGAAATCACAAATTTCAGGAGAACCAAGTGTTTTGGTTTGTCTTTGCAATTTGGTTTCCCTTTATATGGCTGACGAAAACTCTATGACCTGTAAGACTAAATGCCATCACCTTCCCCATCCGTTCTCCTAAATTTCCCATATCTTTCTTTAATTACTTTCTCATGGTTTTAATCATGTTAATTACAGTTTTTAAATGTAGGGGATTACCATGCGATACTCAATTCAGGATAAACTCATGACGAAGAAAAGGAAAACCAACGATTTGATTTAACATAATGGACTATTTTTTTTTTCCTAATTCTCAAATTGAATGGGGTCGAATGCCTTTTCGATGCGGATATCATGAGAAAAGTAAAACAAAGTACAAACCCACTCTAATACATCACATTTGATGGCAATTTGAACCAAACCAACAAGAAAATAAATAAATTTACCTGCAAATACATAGAAACCTCCTGGGTATTCTCTATGCAAGTGATATACAAACGTGATATACAATCTCATTGTGTCTGCCGGAAGAAACCCAGAAACAAATTCGATCCAATTCAGCGACAAAGTTGCCTAATTTAGCACAAACAAACACCAAGATATGGCAACTTTAGTTCTAATCACAGATGGGATTTGGATGATTGAATTCAACAAGAAATTGGAATCTAATGAACCAGATAGAAGTGTGACTTACAATTCGGAGAATCAAATACGCCCTTTTCGATTCGATTTGAGAAGAGATTAGACAACAAGGGGTTGTTGCTTTCATGCGCATAGAGAAATGGTTAGAAGAAGGAGGGTTTAATGCACCAGAGCTTCCATAGTCGTTTGGGTATATTGAATAGATAATTTACACTTCCGATTAGTAGAAAATATTGTTCGGGTACATTATTTTGGGCATATTTTATATATATATATATATATATATATTGGGTGGGATCCACAGACAACACGCGATGTTTATTGTTGGATAATATTTTATCAAACGATTTAGATTTAGCCCTAATAACTAACTAATTGTAGATAGTTAAAGTCTTATTTTATTCTTTCTCCCCCTATTTTCTCTCTTCCCATGTTTTCTAAAAAATTCAACATAGAAATGCACCATAGATTTTCTAAAAAAAATCAACGTTTAATTACATAGAAATTCAACACAAATTTTCTAAAAAAAATAACGTTGAATTAACACAGATTTCTCATTAAAAATCAACATTGAAATTCAACACAAACCGTGCATCGTGTATGTAATTAACACAGATTTTTTGAAAATTCAACACAAACTTGAATCAACACAGATTTTCTTTGTAATAACGTTGAATTTAGCTTTTTGCAATTGTATCAGTTTTTTGTGTTGGCTATTTAGTAAGATGTATGATGAAAATACCATAATAAAATAAATACAGTTTGGTATAATTTTTCATGGCTTTCCAACGTGGAGAGACAACCTCCATAATCATAATTTTCTTTGTTTCACACATTGAAGAATAATTTATTGACAATAAATTCAGGGGGGCATCATTTTTTTTTTTATATATGTTAGCTATTCAGCATATGACCATCTATAAGTGGATGGTTTACGAAAACTTGAGGAGCCCTTTTGCACGGCAATTAGTATCGCAAAGGATGTGTGCTTGCATTGTCCAAGTACATTTCCATAAGTCTAAATGACAATGATAGTACCATTAATTACTAGGAAAAAAAATTGGGCCGGTTTGAACTGAAGTTTGAGCTGCAAACATAAGTATTCTTGTAGTCCACTAACATATAAATGATTAACATGTTTGACACCCTTCGGAGTTCATGATACTTTTTTCTTCACTCCAGTATGATTTTCTTTTAAAGTGTGAACATCATATTGTTGAGCTTTAGTTCAAAAGTAAACTGGATTTCTATTTGTTGTGAACACTTTGGCACCTTAACAGAAAAGAAATTAAAATGAATATTAAAATCGATAAAAAAAATATTCCAATATTTAAGTGAGCATAACAGTATGTATCATTGCTTACTATAATTTAATCAATTAATATTTGAAGTTGTTATGTAACATAGAAGTCGCTATTACAAACAAATTCAATTTTACTTTAAATGTGCTTAAGCCATTATGAATCTGTGATCACTTTCAATATCTTCATCCAAATCTTCCATTTTTTCATCCTCTAAACTTGGACCAAAAAAAGACAAAATTAATACATACATATATATATATATATATAAAGATAAGTAAAGATATATTGCATACAAGTGATAATTTCCTCACCAAGTTCATTCCTTTTTTTATTTGGATTTAGTGGACAAATGCGTTTGTCATTTTCCAATTTTTGGCATAAAGGGCACTTCCTTTTTTTATTCTTTTGAGACTTCTCCATGCAACTTTGTATCCTTTGAGAAGCATGAATGTTTTCTTTTCCCTTGTCATCCTCCTTCCTCCCTTTTGTTTGAGATAAATTTAGATCTAAAAGCAGTTTTCAAAGTTATTAATCACACAAATTTTCTCTTCAGCAAGTCTATTGGATAGTTCTCTCATTGTTTCCATGTAAATTTGATAGGCCTCATATGAAGGTGCAGCATAGCAAGCCAACTTAGTAGCTTGCCTACTCATATGACTCAGTCTCAATGTTTCTGATTGTTGTTTACTGTCATTAATTACTAATGAACTTGAGTCCACGTACCTGAATTTGTTAGCTTCTTGCCTCCATCTATCAAGGATAAAGTGGGTTGGTATCTCATCAATATCTAAACGGAGAAACACTTTCAAAATATGAGTACATAATATTCCAGCAAACTCAAACTTTTGACATTCACAACTTCCTTTACGACTTTCGAAATGCATCTTTACCATAAACTCTTATTGCTCACCAAGTTTAGTTTTCACCAAGTACGTGTCATATCCACCTACACTTTCCTCCTTTTCTATCTTGTATCTATTCACTTGACTCCATTCATGCTTGAACTTACCAAACACATTTCTTGTATACAATTTTGCAGCATGATTCAAAAGGAAATCATGATCATCAACGATTCGATATTTATGTTATGTTTCAAAAGGAAATCCCTGTGAGTGTTTGTTCATATTTGACCACAAATTCTCTTAAATTTGTGGTTGATGTGACATAGCTATCAAAAAAGGAGTTAGTGCCTTCACTACGCCCTGTCGTACTCATTGCAACAAATAAAATACCACGGTTATAAACAGGAACCCACGAAGCTCGTATATCATAAAGTTGTCAAAGCCAATCATTTTTTTTTTCAATTTATACTTTAAAATCAAGGCATGTCACTTGGCTTCAAAATCTCCAGCCTTATAAGTTGACGAAAAGCACTTATTAATGTCACTTTTGAATTTTGATTCATTGAAATACACATGTGACAACTTTTTAGCAAAAAAAATTGTAATATTCTAAAGGCATATACGATGTTTAGTATTAGGAAAAACTTTGGCAACAACTCCCCTCATCGCCAAATTTTGATCAATAATGATGGCATCAGGATGACGTCCTTCCATATAGCTTCAAGCCATGTCTCAAATAAACCACACAAATGTAACCTCTGTTTCATCTTGTGAAAACACGCAACCAAATTGTATAGCTCGTAAGTGACGGTTTATCCCTGTAAATGGAGCAAAAGGCATTTCATATTTGTTCGTTTTATATGTTGTGTCAAAGGTGACCACATCCCAAAAATACTGGTATGCCGTGCGGGACCTTGAGTCCACCCAAAAAAAATTAACAACCTCCCATCTGCATCAAATTGTATTGCATAAAAAAATTGTAGATTTTCTACATGCCTTTTTTGAAAGTAATTCAATACTAATTGTGGGTCCCCACATTTCAACTCCTTATGTCTAAGGTTTCTCAAGTGGTTCCAACAATCCTTTGCATCAAGCCCAATTTGAGCTCCACCAAGAATAGAGGCAACTTTTGTAACTTTCAAGTTTTCTTTGGCAAATGCTTTTGTCAGGTTTCTTACTGCTTTGAGCAAGTTCCTATTTGACTTCATCTTCATTCTTTTAGCCAGAGAAACTAACTTGTGGTTGTGTTCATCACTAAAAGTTATTACTTTCCATTTGTCTTCAAAATTTGTAATGTGGCCTTGCAACCACCTTTCACGGTTGAACAACTTCTCCCCATTTTCCTAGAATTACTTTTTTTGTTATCGTCTTTTTCAATACAGTTTTGTTCATCCTTCTCTTTCATATTGCATACCTTGAAATTTTCTTGATTTGAGCAGACAAACTGTGTGGTAGTCACCTCATCACAACATGCTCGTGATTTGGATGAAGTTCAATTACGAATCCAAAAACCTTTTTCTCGACCATATTGTTTGTAGTAATCTTTTGCTTCATTAATCGTCTCAAAACTCATGTCCTTGTTTGGTGCTTGTAGTTCTTCAACTCCTTTATTAGAATGAGGGTTATGGGTTGTGTCAGCCTCATCCGCTTGAACGTTTGTTGCTCGATTTTCTAAATTGTTGATACACAAAGTTTCCATGAATTGTATTAGAAAATAGAATCAATTTGTGTTAAGGAAAAGTAAATAGCCAATAAGTTCATCATAGTAAATACTCAATAAGTTCATCATAACCTTTAGAGTACTAGCATAGAATTGCATTTTAATCAATAATCACCAAATAAAAACAATAAAGATTCAAGCTTTTCATGGTAATTCAGACATATAGGGTAATCAATACTTTAAGCCAACAAAGTAGAAACTCTTAAACCACGTAATAACTCATACCCATTAATCCAAACTTACGTGAATTATTGGGAATTCCATCAGCCATGGCATCTGCACAAGCAAAAACAAATTACCCAAAATTATTTGGACACCAAACAAGAACAAAACTACAAAAGGGAGAAATGGGGTGAGTGAAGATGCTAACATACACTCTGGGGATGTTTCAAATCTCGATGAAACAGTAAACGGTGAATGAATGAAGGTCCGGGGTTGCGAGGCTAGTTTAGGTAATGAAAGCCCCAACTACATGCACGAAGCACGGTCTGTGTTGAATTTTAAATTGATTTTTACAGAGAAAACATGTGTTAATTCAACGTTGATTTTTTGGAAAAATCTGTGTTGAATTTATGTGTTAATTCAATGATTTTTTTTTTTGAAAATCTGTGTTGAATTTCTGTGTAATTAAACGTTGATTTTTTTTTAGAAAATTTGTGTTGCATTTCTACATTGATTTTTTTTTTTAAATATGGGGAGAGGGAATCTATTAATTTTCTTATAAAATAAGACTTTAAATCTCTATAATTAGTTAGTTATTAGGACTAAATCTAAACCGTTTCATAAAATGTCATCAACAATAAATATCGCATGTAAAATTATTTGTCATAAATGTTTGTCCTCGGATCCCACCCGATATATATAGTACCAGCTCAACGATAGACTTGTGGCTGATGGAATCACAGTTCCAAGGTTTAAACACTGCCAATGGCATTTAAGGTGGGAAAGGTTAACAGATTAAAAAAGTAAACGAGATAAGCTTTTGAATGAACTATGAAATGTCTTTGACACTAACTTTTGATTTCAGTTTTGCCCTCCCAATTTCTTAATATTTACAAGAAAAAACATGTACAATGGGCGTTCATGTCTTTTAAATGAAAAACACCATTATTTACCATTTTGCCCTCCACATTTCATTTTTAATTATCAAAATCAGTTCCTTTCAAGCATTGATTAATTATACCTAAGTGACCAACATAATTTATTTAAAGCCCTCAATTATCTATAAACTATAAATAGGCTCTTACAATAATGAAATTATAATCTTTTATTACTTTGGTTTTCCTATTTTACCTTCGAAACTTTAGACTTTATAACCAAAAGCCCTATCAAACACTACTATATTAGCCCAATAAAAAAATCATCGTAACATGAATCAATGGCATGTGACACGTGCATCACTTGCTTATTGAGTAAAAAAAAGAACATGGCAAATATAAATTTTGAATACTTATTATGATGTCTACATTAAGATAGTAATAATTTTATGATATTTAAAAAATAAATATTAGCATTATTACTTATGGTATGTCTATGTTCTACATTAAGTTTGTTTAAAACTTATATTTTACTCCATAATATTCTTTAACATTTTTAATTAATTAAATTGAAAGTATAAATAGTTTTTTATGATCATTTTGCTTAGAAATCTTTAGTCAAATTCCCTAAATTTTTTATTCTTACTTATTATTGAATTTTTAGAATAAGATAAAAAATATTGAACATACGCTCATGTAGAGCGCATCGACGCCCTAGTCTCTATTATTATAAATGCAGAGTCATGGAGGAATAGTGAAAGGTGTCTTCAACACCAATTTAGAACTTTCCAAAATGTCTTTATAAAGAAGAGTCGGTCTAGGCAGCCAAGCTTTAAAGTGATTTTTTTGTCAGGCTTGGTTTTTTTTTTACACTTTTACTCATTCTCTTTAAAACACAACCACAAACATTATCTATAAAAATGGTAAAAATGTAAAAAACCCAAAATCTGGAAAAAAAAAAAAAAAAATGGCTATAAAGCCTGATTGTCTAGAATTGAGGCATACAGAATAGAAAGTTACAATGAATTTGGTGCAGTAGACAAAAAGAACAGATGGGTACTTAAGGTATTTGCAATGTAAACACAACTTTAACAATCATATTATTTACAAGAAACCCCTTCAACAATGATAAATAACTAAAAATACCTCATTCACATTATTTGATAATTCTTTTTTAAATTTTTGTTTAAGTAATTAGTTGTGAACTTGTGATACCGAAAATGTTGTAAATAAAAGGATGAATTCATAGGCTTGTGTTTATTTACTTTTATTTTATTTATTTATTTATTTAAATTTTTTTTTTTTTTTTTTTTTTTGTGATGCACTTTACTTTTACTTTCCTGTATATCATAATAATCATTTGACTTGATTTTCATTATTAAAAAAAAAAAAAAACGAACTGACATAGAGGCACATTACAAGAAAGTGTTGTGGTTAGGTACTAACCGAAGTGAAAAGTAAAAAAAAATTAGAAGTCAAAACTTTTGCTTCTAATAGTATGTTTTTAAAATACTCATTGTATCAGAGCTTAGGATCTCTTATTAGAGCTTTGGGAGGGACACGGTGCCTATCAATAGACTTGAAAACAAGGACTTCGTAGCGAATTTTAGGACATAATTAGAGATGTGCTATAGCTAGAAACAAAAATATTTATCACAGCAAACACTAATATGATTAGTGATTTCTACCAAAATGCAATCATACTTCTATGCAAGATTGTACAGAGAAATACTATAGTTGCAACATGTAGCGTGATCGTTTGGTAGCATTGTTCCTTGCTTAATACTAACGGTTGTAATTTAATTATTCAAAACCATCGAGTATCCAGCAACATTTGGCAAGACCTCGTAAGGTTGTCACGAAATCCTGTCTGGGGCAACACAATCAGATAGGGTAAGGACCTCTTCGGAGGTGTTTGTATGCTAAGAGGTCAGACGCTCTAATTGAGGTTTAACGATGCATGTTTAACAGTTAGTTAGAGCCTCTAAAGAAAAATAAATAATTATTTTGATCATAATGGACAGTTTACTCATAATAGCAGTCCCTAGTGTAATCAAATTATACAACAAAGTGCTGTCTAAGCGAAATACTTGGTTTAGGTATAGAGGAATATCTAACCAAAAGGAGACGTTAAAAGGGAGCCACCTGGTCAAAACAAACACCAGATGGAAGACCACCTCTTCTTCAGACGTGGCCCTCTTACTAAGGCTAAACAAATACCCTGTTACTATCCTTCCCAATGTTTAGGGGAAAAAATTGTCACAATATTTTCAATTTAGTTCAATTCCATAGTTACAATGATACTATCAAATAGGATTGAACTAGCCATACCTCAAGATCGAAGAAGCCAATGATCGTATATGCAGTTTGTCATTATCAAAGGTAGCTATCCTGGAGATTCCTTGGAAGATTTCTTGCATGATAAACTGAACTCTAAAAGGAAGATGAGTTTATATTAAAAATAAAGTTGAGTCTAAAAGGAAGACGAGTTTATAGCAAAAATTCTAACTTCTCATCCAAAATCACCAAACAACCTTCTCATATAGATGTATGAGCTGAGTGTCCCTTAGCAACAGAACCAAATCTAATTACACTGGACAAATTTTCCTGAACCAGAAGAGGAGCCCATATCATTGTTACCATCTCCTGGACAAGTTTTGACTCTTCAACTCCTCACTCGTCAGATGAGGAGCCCATATCATTGTTACCATCTTTTTTGCTTGGAGAAAATCTGGAGCCCTTGATTTCCTTATCATCAGTTTGTTCCTTTGGGGGAGGCTGCGGTGGTTCAGTCTGAATCTGCAGCTGTTGCAATTGGTTGGAAGCTAAGAGAGCAGACATGAGATGGTTCTGAGGATATAATTGTGGAGCGCTGATGAGAAGTTGATTTATCTCCTGCTTCAGACGAGCAATCTCCATTTGCAGTGCTTCATTCAAAGCTGAAAAGCAAACCAAAAAACAAGTGTATGGTTGGTAGATGATAGAAGAAAAATAAGAATGTTGGATGTACAACTACGTGTATCATCATCTATTAAAAACAACATCTCTCATCCTGATGGTAGAAATAAATACGCGCATTATAAACTGCATTTCGGTTTTACATTTTGTAAATTCTCTTATCTTTTACGAGATAAAGTATATCGATCTTTGATCTTAAATTTATAACACTTGCATTCTTGAGATTCATCTCTAGAAGAACAAGAACAGCAACAACAGTCATACTTGGAGCATAGTGATTACCCAAAACCGATCCCGATTTGCTGTAAAACAAAAAAGAATAAGGTACAATTCAGCAATATGTAAATATTGGCAGCATCGTCAACTTAACACAGACTGATAATAATAGTTTTGAAGGTTGCACTCCTTGATCAATGGAGCGAATCTTCCTTGAGATTCAGAGAATGGAGAAATCTTCAATTTCTGTACTGATGGAGTGATGGGTGCCAAGTGTGGTATCTAATTAGAGGTTGTTTGGGACCTATACCTATTTTGAAAAGCATCTTAACCATTTTTCTTCCATCAGAGAGTTTTGGTTAGCAATAAAAAGATCATAGAGTTTCAAGAGTTACTCAATTATGGTAGATTAATATCTAGGGTACATTAAGTGGTAAAATGTCTAACATGTGCTTCTGACGAAGTGCCAAGAATGACCCAGAATTGTCATGAACAATTCAATGAAGATCAAGCTACATTGAAGATCTAATCTCAAATTCATCAGAGGTATGTGCATTGCTGAAAGAATTTTAATATATGGAGAGTCTTTGATACATGTTGAATTCTATGACACCAAAGGTTGAAGCAATGCAATGAAGTCAAGGGATCAGAAATCCATACCATCCTGCAAACGAACCCGTGTCTCCATGATCTGCAAACGCAGTGTTAGTTCATTGTTTTCAGCAATCATAGTGTTATTATCTCTCTGCCATAAAAAGGAGAAAAAAATTAAGAAGCATGCATTCTGAAACAAATCATTGTGCAAAAAATACAAGACAGCTCAGCATATAATGGAAAGACCCAACCATCAATCACAAGTGGTACTAGTTACACTTTATTGATAGATGGAGTCTCAACAGCTAGAATTCTTCAGTTGTAATATATGATGTGGTTATTGGGGAGACCTGTAATGTGGACAGTTGAGCAGATAACGAGGTTGTTTCCGTTTCCAGGGTATGGAACTTTTGTTCAAGCTCAGCAATGTGACGAATCTTCTTTTCCTTTGACTTTGCAGCTGATTGCCTATTAGCCCAAATCCTGTTAAAGAGAAAGAATAATAGTGATTACCTCCCATGCTATTGAATAACAAAACCAAGTTTTTATGAGGAGATTCCAATCAGATGGAGCAGCATTACTGGCATACCAATACCCCGCACAAAACTGGGGAAAAAAATCTTGCTACTTATGCCGAAATGAAACTAAGACAGTGACTTAAAACTCCGCCAAGATTGGTGTCGAGATGTAATTGAGTGAATAAAGTTTGAACAAAAAAAAAAAAGAATTTTAAAATCAGAGCCATGATCTTTTTGCTAGACAATGATTCCTCACTAAATATTACAGAAGCGCGTAAAATATTTGAACAGATATGAATCATTAACAGTTATTATAACTTCAGCAAGATAACAAATTTAGATCTAGTTCCATGCCAAATTTCACTTTGTTACTATACTAATCTACAGCAGAGTCAATTGACTGGGTAGTGCTCATTATTTGTTTTTTTATCAAGGTTGAGAACCCAAATTCAGGAATGCAAAGAACATTCTCACTTTACAGCCATTCTTGACATAACTATGATTTTCATGGCTTCAATCACTTCAGTTTCTTCCCCTGGGTAAGGTTTTCTGCCATTATGTTTATTCTGTGTAGCGATCCACTCTGATATTACCGATATTGTCCCCACTTCACCACCCCTGGGGTGTGTAGGGTTTTAGCTCAAACCAATTAAAAAGTTAATTGGTCCCAGCGAAATCAAACCCTGGCCTGTGATACTATCCATCATAGTATTGAGCTAAAAAGTCCTCAAGTGTCGTAAAAGTGCAAGGCCACACTTAATGATCTTGTTGCCTAACTAACTTAACTGCTTGGACAGAAACCGACCACTTCGGTTTGCTATTGTTTCAGTTTCAGATGGGTTTGCAACTTTGAAACCAAATGTTTGGTTTGGTTTACAATTTATAAGAAAAATAATCATGGAAACTGAATAGAACCAATACATAGTTAGGTATTCTAAAAAATAATAAATTTTGTTTACTTTTATATAAAAAGATTAATAGATTATATAAAATAAGTGCTCGCAAACTTGACAGTTTTCCCCTTTTGATGCCATTTCATAATAACCGATCATGGTAAGGGCTGTAACAATAATAACTTTAAACCTTGGAGATTGGTAACTTAAGTATCAGAAAGTTGGTTCAGAGGCCAGAGATCCAGGTGACACTTTTATGAAGCAGGAAGATATGGCCTACCTGGTTTGCAGTAACCAGAATGCCCTCTTCTTAAGTTGCAAAAAATGCCATGCTAGATTTGCTGACAAGGACAAGACTTGGCAAAACATTTCATTTAGTTTTGTTGAAACATTAGAATTGCAAGAAATATTTTTTGCAGGTTTCACACTAAGTATTCAGTATCCAGTATTCATCATTTTATCATGCATAATAAGGATGCCATGAGATAAGTACTGAAAATTGCAAAGACACAGAGATTGAAACTTTTTTGAAAGGAACTAACTAAAAGTATTTGACTTAAAATGATTACACTCAGACTGTAACCTAGATAGTTACTTGAATACTTTCATTTTTCCCTTTGTCTCTTCCAAGTGGTGTGAATAACAGGTGACGATAAACATTCAACTGTCTCTGTTGCATACTATTCTGTGTGCGACAATTTCTTTATCTTTTACATCAACCAACATAGATCTTGAAGGATGCATTGACTAAGAGTAAGATGATTATTTTAGTTGGATGCAGTTATATGGGAAAAATCAACTCACAACGATCCTACTTGCAACAGTAGTTGTTGCAGGGACGGACAAATTATCTCCCATAATGAAGGATCCGTGGAGAATCTTGATGTGAAACAACCACACATAAAGTGCAATAATAAAAGAATAAACAGTAAATAAGATCAATCACACGAGACACAACATACACAAATTACAAATAAATGAAAATAAAATAAATAATGAACGAGGCAGGGAAACAACCACATGCCAGAGAAATCATCCACTATAATGATGAAGAGTTACACATCAATGGCACCAATCAACGTCCAAGTAATGCACAACAACCCCTCAACCATCTACCAACAAGAGAACCCACAGGAAACCTGAAGATTGCAGGGAGAACCCGCTCAAACATGAACTCCACCATCTGACAAGCTTCATGACCATCTCTACAAAAATTTCCAAATGTATATATTTATTTGTTGCCTGGAGACTACATCGCAATCATCAAAAAAGCCACATCACCATCCTCGTAGATACCATCTAGCTTCCCCATGACATGAAGAACTACTGTCAAAACCCACTCTTATTAACAATTGGAGTTAGTCTAAATGAAGTTTCAGAATGGGAGCTAAGTTCGAATCGACATAATCTAATGGGTGCAGAATCAAGATAACCCAAGATAATACCAGAACCAAGAAGGTTCCTCAGCTTAGAAGTGTACCCAATTTGATATCATGTTAAAACTAAAAACTTAATAGGAAATATTAAGGCATAGTTCTAACCTCTATTTATGATGAGAAGTCTTGAGACACCTGAAACACAACAAATGGGATCTGAAACTAATGCTCTGATAATAATAGTTGCTCTGTGGTTTAAGTATTAGTATTAGAGAATTAGTTTAGTCCAACATCAGTTGTGCCTAAGGTGTGTAAAATCCTCTAATTAAACATGATAGATCTATGTATCATCTCTGTCAATAAATCAAGTATGGATCCTTACTAGTATCAAATTAACTGTTAAATATCAATATTAGCCCATAGCCCAAGTGATTTTGAAGCTTAGCCCAAGTGATTTTGAAGCCCAAAATCCAAACCCAAAATAAGCCCACACCAAATTAATGTGATGTCATTAGTTACATCATTTTAGTTAGGTGAGAATTAGGTAAGCATTATTTAATTTCAATGGTCTAGATTAATTTGTGTTTATTTTAATGAGTGGTTTAGATTGGTTCTTGTAACCTATAAAACCCCCCCATTGTATTTGAGTTTCATCATCCAAAAATGTAAGCTTAAGAAGAAAGCATTAGAAAGCCTTCTTAAGAGTTTCTCTTCTTTGCAATTTTGTGAGATTGTTCTAAAGAGTGTTTTTCTTCTTCTTGATAAATTAGAGTTTTATACTCAACATTTGGTATCAAAGCCTGGGTTGTAAGGTCTCTTGAAATTCCGAGTATGCTCTGTGGTTGCAGTTTTAACTGATCTTCCACATCAGAAAAGATTTCTTGAGATTATTGTCGGGGTTCTTACAAATCTTATGGAGCGTCTTTGTGTGTAGAGTAGTTTAGTACTTTGCACGTTTGTCACTCAAGCTTGTTCGGTATAGTTAAAGTCTTGCCGCTACGATGGGTGATCTTCAAGTCGTTGGAGGAATCAAGAAGCTCAACAACCAAAACTACAACACGTGGGCAACATGTATGGAGTCTTACCTACAAGGTCAAGACTTGTGGGAGGTTGTCGGTGGTGATGAAGTTACACAACCGGCGGTAGAAGATGCCAATGGCGTCTTGCGAAAGTGGAAAATTAAAACAGGCAAAGCGATGTTTGCTTTAAAGACCACTATTGAAGAAGAAATGTTAGAGCATATCCGGGATGCCAAAACACCGAAGGGAGCATGGGACACCTTTGTTACACTTTTTTCAAAGAAGAACGATACAAAATTGCAACTTCTCGAGAATGAGCTGCTATCGATGGCGCAACGTGACAGGACGGTTGCCCAGTATTTTCACAAGGTGAAATCGATATGCCGCGAAATTTCAGAACTAGATCCGACAGCTGCTATTGGGGAAGCTAGGATAAAGAGAATAATTATCCATGGCTTGAGACCCGAATACCGAGGCTTTGTTGCTGCAGTACAAGGATGGCCGACACAACCATCTCTTGTTGAGTTTGAAAATTTGCTGGCTGGTCAAGAAGCTATGGCTAAGCAAATGGGAGGAGTCTCGCTAAAAGGTGAAGAGGAAGCGCTCTACACCAACCAAAGCAGAGGCGGTTCAACTCAGTACAACAAAGGTGGATCTAGAAAGACTGGTGACAAGACAAAAAGTCATCAGGGAGGGAACAGCTTTCGTCCAGGGGGAGCTTCCAAGAATCATGACAACAATAGAAGGTTCGATGGTGAATGTTACAATTGCGGGAAGAAGGGCCACATGAAGAAATATTGTTGGTTCAAGAAGAAGTCTTCTGAAAGCAATATTGCTACTTCTTGTTCTAAAGATAATAGCGAAGACAGTTGGGATGCCGAAGCATTTCTCGCTATGGAGGAAGAGGAATTAGCTCTCACGGTAACAACACCAGAAAAGATTGACTACGTGAATGATTGGATCGTAGACTCAGGCTGCTCCTCATGGTGTTACACATCACGAGATGTGGTGTTCGATGAAGCATCCTCATGGTGGACCTCAGAAAAGGAAGTGCTGCCAGACTCAGAAGAATTCCAAGACAAGCTGCAACAAAAGATGGGGGAGCATACTATTCAAATTCAACCAAGTCTAGACAAAGTTGAAGATCCATGTGAGAATGATGGCGAACAAAGAGTAACCCAGAGTCCTTGGCAAACTGGGGTGTATCAACAACCAGACGAAGAAGGCATACCTAGTGAAACAGAAGAACCAACTCCACTACGAAGGTCAACAAGAATTAGAAGGCCAACTCCCAAATACGCCAATGCAGCCATAGTTGAAGAAGAAGCTATAATAGAACCTGAGACGTTTGAAGAAGCATCACAGAGTTCAGAATGGATGACAGCTATGAAAGAAGAGATCGCTGCACTTGAGCAAAATCAGACTTGGGAGCTCATGCCAAAGCCAAAGCCAACTGATGTGAAACCCATATCCTGCAAATGGGTTTACAAAATAAAGCACCGTCCAGATGGGTCAATCGAGAGGTACAAGACACGATTGGTAGCTCGTGGTTTCTCTCAACAGTACGGACTAGACTATGATGAAACATTTAGTCCAGTCGCAAAACTTACAACCGTACGAGTCTTACTTGCACTTGCGGCCAACAAAATTTGGATCTTGTGGCAGATGGACGTGAAGAATTCATTTCTCCATGGAGAGCTGGATCGGGAGATCTACATGATCCAACCAATGGGTTTTCAGAGCCAAGATCATCCTGAATATGTGTGTAAGCTGCGGAAAGCACTCTACGGATTGAAACAAGCACCCAGGGCGTGGTATGGTAAGATTGCTGAATTTCTAACACAAAGTGGCTATTCAGTAACACCTGCAGATTCCAGCTTGTTTGTCAAAGCCAATGAAGGAAAACTAGCTATCGTGCTAGTGTATGTGGATGACTTAATCATAACCGGTGATGCTGAGGCAGAAATTCTTCGGACAAAGGAGAATTTATCAGTCCGTTTCCAGATGAAGGAACTTGGTCAGCTCAAGCACTTCCTTGGTCTAGAGGTTGATCGCACACAAGAAGGAATATTTCTCTGTCAACAGAAATATGCCAAAGATTTGTTGAAGAGGTTCGGAATGCTCGAATGCAAGCTGATTTCGACGCCGATGGAGCCAAATGCCAAAATGAGTGCACATGAAGGAAAAGATTTGGAAGATGCGACGATGTATCGACAATTGGTAGGTAGTCTGATCTACTTAACCTTGACTCGACCTGACATCTCTTATGTAGTTGGTGTGATGAGTCGGTACATGCAAAATCCAAAGAAGCCTCATTTGGAAGCAGTTCGGCGAATACTGAGATATGTGAAAAGTACAATAGCCTATGGTCTTCTATACAAGAAAGGTGAAAGTTGCAAGCTAGTTGGTTATTGTGATGCTGACTATGCAGGAGATCATGATACTCGCAGATCCACTACTGGGTATATGTTTACCCTTGGATCCGGAACGATTTCTTGGTGTAGCAAGAGACAACCGACTGTGTCCTTGTCAACTACAGAAGCAGAGTACCGAGCAGCAGCAGTGGCAGCTCAAGAAAGCACGTGGCTAATACAACTGATGAATGATCTACATCAACCAGTAGATTATGCGGTTCCGTTGTACTGTGACAACCAATCGGCAATTCGTTTGGCGGAGAATCCAGTTTTTCATGCTAGAACTAAACATGTGGAAGTACATTATCACTTTGTTAGAGAGAAAGTTCTGCAAGAAGAAATTGAGATGAGGCAAGTCAAGACAGATGAGCAAATTGCGGATTTGTTTACTAAAAGCTTGAGTATTGGAAAGTTTGAACAATTCCGCCGTCAACTTGGCATGATTCAAAGAATGTGGGCTAACATTGAGGGGGAGTGTTAAATATCAATATTAGCCCATAGCCCAAGTGATTTTGAAGCTTAGCCCAAGTGATTTTGAAGCCCAAAATCCAAACCCAAAATAAGCCCACACCAAATTAATGTGATGTCATTAGTTACATCATTTTAGTTAGGTGAGAATTAGGTAAGCATTATTTAATTTCAATGGTCTAGATTAATTTGTGTTTATTTTAATGAGTGGTTTAGATTGGTTCTTGTAACCTATAAAACCCCCCCATTGTATTTGAGTTTCATCATCCAAAAATGTAAGCTTAAGAAGAAAGCATTAGAAAGCCTTCTTAAGAGTTTCTCTTCTTTGCAATTTTGTGAGATTGTTCTAAAGAGTGTTTTTCTTCTTCTTGATAAATTAGAGTTTTATACTCAACATTAACTATGCTTCGAAATGCGCTAGTTTATGGAGCCTTTTCTCCTTGGAGTTTTCAGTTCACTGATTCTAAGCAGTGTCAGTACCGCTTGATAAAGAAAGTATCTCCATACTTTGCTAAGAGTCTATCAACCTAATTATGAGAAACCTTTCCTGCTTCTACTTATTGGAAAGAATTAGTAAAACGTTCCAATTTGGTAAAGATCTTAACAAAAAAAAAAAATTAAATAAAGCTATGCTTTTCAAAACACCAATTTCATGAACTTGTTTTCACTTTACTCCACAATCGTATCTTACCAAAAACAATAAATGGGAAAGTTGATTCTAGACCGAAGAAGGTTGATCAGTAACCAACTTGATATCATTTCATAACTAATAATTGATTGAAAAATACTAAAAATATCGACCTAATCTAGCTTTATGATGGAAATTCTTGAAATGCCTAACACAAAACTGATGCTGGAATATAATACTCTCACACTAATACTTAAACCATAGCCCAACATGTGTTAGGTTGGGGTTCAAGTATTAGGATTAGAGTATGAATTTAAACCCCACATCAGTTATGTTAGAGTGAAATCTGAAGTCAAGGTTCCGAAAGTTGATGAGTTTATATTAAAAATAAAGTTGAGTCTAAAAGGAAGACGAGTTTATAGCAAAAATTCTAACTTCTCATCCAAAATCACCAAACAACCTTCTCATATAGATGTATGAGCTGAGTGTCCCTTAGCAACAGGACCAAATCTAATTACACTGGACAAATTTTTATTGAGAATATTCAATAGCATAATCATGAGAATATTCTCAATAATTTTCCTGAACCAGAATCCTGCCAAATAAAGTTTTGACTCTTCAACTCCTCACTCGTCAGATGAGGAGCCCATATCATTGTTACCATCTTTTTTGCTAGGAGAAAATCTGGAGCCCTTGATTTCCTTATCATCAATTTGTTCCTTTGGGGGAGGCTGCGGTGGTTCAGTCTGAATCTGCAGCTGTTGCAATTGGTTGGAAGCTAAGAGAGCAGACATGAGATGGTTCTGAGGATATAATTGTGGAGCGCTGATGAGAAGTTGATTTATCTCCTGCTTCAGACGAGCAATCTCCATTTGCAGTGATTCATTCAAAGCTGAAAAGCAAACCAAAAAACAAGTGTATGGTTGGTAGATGATAGAAGAAAAATAAGAATGTTGGATGTACAACTACGTGTATCATCATCTATTAAAAACAACATCTCTCATCCTGATTGTAGAAATAAATACGCGCATTATAAACTGCATTTCGGTTTTACATTTTGTAAATTCTCTTATCTTTTACTAGATAAAGTATATCGATCTTTGATCTTAAATTTATAACACTTGCATTCTTGAGATTCATCTCTAGAAGAACAAGAACAGCAACAACAGTCATACTTGGAGCATAGTGATTACACAAAACCGATCCCCATTTGCTGTAAAACAAAAAAGAATAAGGTACAATTCAGCAATATGTAAATATTGGCAGCGTCGCCAACTTAACACAGACTAATAATAATAGTTTTGAAGGTCTCCTTGGTCAATGGAGCTAATCTTCCTTGAGATTCAGAGAATGGAGAAATCTTCAATTTCTGTACTGATGGAGTGATGGGTGCCAAGTGTGGTATCTAATTAGAGGTTGTTTGGGACCTATACCTATTTTGAAAAGCATCTTAACCATTTTTCTTCCATCAGAGAGTTTTGGTTAGCAATAAAAAGATCATAGAGTTTCAAGAGTTACTCATTTATGGTAGATTAATATCTAGGGTACATTAAGTGGTAAAATGTCTAACATGTGCTTCTGACGAAGTGCCAAGAATGACCCAGAATTGTCATGAACAATTCAATGAAGATCAAGCTACATTGAAGATCTAATCTCAAATTCATCAGAGGTATGTGCATTGCTGAAAGAATTTTAATATATGGAGAGTCTTTGATACATGTTGAATTCTATGACACCAAAGGTTGAAGCAATGCAATGAAGTCAAGGGATCAGAAATCCATACCATCCTGCAAACGAACCCGTGTCTCCATGATCTGCAAACGCAGTGTTAGTTCATTGTTTTCAGCAATCATAGTGTTTGTATCTCTCTGCCATAAAAAGAAGAAGAAAAAAATTAAGAAGCATGCATTCTTAAACAAATCATTGTGCAAAAAATACAAGACAGCTCAGCATATAATGGAAAGACCCAACCATCAATCACAAGTGGTACTAGTTACACTTTATTGATAGATGGAGTCACAACAGCTAGAATTCTTCAGTTGTAATATATGATGTGGTTACTGGGGAGACCTGTAATATGGACAGTTGAGCAGATAACGAGGTTGCTTCCGTTTGCAGGGTATGGAACTTTTGTTCAAGCTCAGCAATGTGACGAATCTTCTTTTCCTTTGACTTTGCAGCTGATTGCCTATTAGCCCAAATCCTGTTAAAGAGAAAGAATAATAGTGATTACCTCCCATGCTATTGAATAACAAAACCAAGTTTTTATGAGGAGATTCCAATCAGATGGAGCAGCATTACTGGCATACCAATACCCCGCACAAAACTGGGGAAAAAAATCTTGCTACTTATGCCGAAATGAAACTAAGACAGTGACTTAAAACTCCGCCAAGATTGGTGTCGAGATGTAATTGAGTGAATAAAGTTTGAACAAAAAAAAAAGAATTTTAAAATCAGAGCCATGATCTTTTTGCTAGACAATGATTCCTCACTAAATATTACAGAAGCGCGTAAAATATTTGAACAGATATGAATCATTAACAGTTATTATAACTTCAGCAAGATAACAAATTTAGATCTAGTTCCATGCCAAATTTCACTTTGTTACTATACTAATCTACAGCAGAGTCAATTGACTGGGTAGTGCTCATTATTTGTTTTTTTATCAAGGTTGAGAACCCAAATTCAGGAATGCAAAGAACATTCTCACTTTACAGCCATTCTTGACATAACTATGATTTTCATGGCTTCAATCACTTCAGTTTCTTCCCCTGGGTAAGGTTTTCTGCCATTATGTTTATTCTGTGTAGCGATCCACTCTGATATTACCGATATTGTCCCCACTTCACCACCCCTGGGGTGTGTAGGGTTTTAGCTCAAACCAATTAAAAAGTTAATTGGTCCCAGCGAAATCAAACCCTGGCCTGTGATACTATCCATCATAGTATTGAGCTAAAAAGTCCTCAAGTGTCGTAAAAGTGCAAGGCCACACTTAATGATCTTGTTGCCTAACTAACTTAACTGCTTGGACAGAAACCGACCACTTCGGTTTGCTATTGTTTCAGTTTCAGATGGGTTTGCAACTTTGAAACCAAATGTTTGGTTTGGTTTACAATTTATAAGAAAAATAATCATGGAAACTGAATAGAACCAATACATAGTTAGGTATTCTAAAAAATAATAAATTTTGTTTACTTTTATATAAAAAGATTAATAGATTATATAAAATAAGTGCTCACAAACTTGACAGGTGACACTTTTATGAAGCAGGAAGATATGGCCTACCTGGTTTGCAGTAACCAGAATGCCCTCTTCTTAAGTTGCAAAAAATACCATGCTAGATTTGCTGACAAGGACAAGACTTGGCAAAACATTTCATTTAGTTTTGTTGAAACATTAGAATTGCAAGAAATATTTTTTGCAGGTTTCACACTAAGTATTCAGTATCCAGTATTCATCATTTTATCATGCATAATAAGGATGCCATGAGATAAGTACTGAAAATTGCAAAGACACAGAGATTGAAACTTTTTTGAAAGGAACTAACTAAAAGTATTGACTTAAAATGATTACACTCAGACTGTAACCTAGATAGTTACTTGAATACTTTCATTTTTCCCTTTGTCTCTTCCAAGTGGTGTGAATAACAGGTGACGATAAACATTCAACTGTCTCTGTTGCAGACTATTCTGTGTGCGACAATTTCTTTATCTTTTACATCAACCAACATAGATCTTGAAGGATGCATTCACTAAGAGTAAGATGATTATTTTAGTTGGACGCAGTTATATGGGAAAAATCAACTCACAACGATCCTACTTGCAACAGTAGTTGTTGCAGGGACGGACAAACTATCTCCCATAATGAAGGATCCGTGGAGAAATCTTGATGTGAAACAACCACACATAAAGTGCAATAATAAAAGAATAAACAGTAAATAAGATCAATCACACGAGACACACATACACAAATAAATGAAAATAAAATAAATAATGAACGAGGCAGGGAAACAACCACATGCCAGAAAAATCATCCACTATAATGATGAAGAGTTACACATCAATGGCACCAATCAACGTCCAAGTAATGCACAACAACCCCTCAACCATCTACCAACAAGAGAACCCACAGGAAACCTGAAGATTGCAGGGAGAACCCGCTCAAATATGAACTCCACCATCTGACAAGCTTCATGATAACATCTCTACAAAAATTTCCAAATGTATATATTTATTTGTTGCCTGGAGACTACATCGCAATCATCAAAAAAGCCACATCACCATCCTCGTAGATACCATCTAGCTTCCCCATGACATGAAGAACTACTGTCAAAACCCACTCTTATTAACAATTGGAGTTAGTCTAAATGAAGTTTCAGAATGGGAGCTAAGTTCGAATCGACATAATCTAATGGGTGCAGAATCAAGATAACCCAAGATAATACCAGAACTAAGAAGGTTCCTCAGCTTAGAAGTGTACCCAATTTGATATCATGTTAAAACTAAAAACTTAATAGGAAATATTTAAGCATAGTTCTAACCTCTATTTATGATGAGAAGTCTTGAGACACCTGAAACACAACAAATGGGACATGAAACTAATGCTCTGATAATAATAGTTGCTCTGTGGTTTAAGTATTAGTATTAGAGAATTAGTTTAGTCCAACATCAGTTGTGCCTAAGGTGTGTAAAATCCTCTAATTAAACATGATAGATCTATGTATCATCTCTGTCAATAAATCAAGTATGGATCTTTACTAGTATCAAATTAACTATGCTTCGAAATTCGCTAGTTTATGGAGCCTTTTCTCCTTGGAGTTTTCAGTTCACTGATTCTAAGCAGTGTCAGTACCGCTTGATAAAGAAAGTATCTCCATACTTTGCTAAGAGTCTATCAACCTAATTAAGAGAAACCTTTCCTGCTTCTACTTATTGGAAAAAATTAGTAAAACGTTCCAATTTGGTAAAGATCTTAACAAAAAATAAAATTAAATAAAGCTATGCTTTTCAAAACACCAATTTCATGAACTTGTTTTCACTTTACTCCACAATCGTATCTTACCAAAAACAATAAATGGGAAAGTTGATTCTAGACCGAAGAAGGTTGATCAGTAACCAACTTGATATCATTTCAAAACTAATAATTGATTGAAAAATACTAAAAACATCGACCTAATCTAGCTTTATGATGGAAATTCTTGAAATGCCTAACACAAAACTGATGCTGGAATATAATACTCTCACACTAATACTTAAACCATAGCCCAACATGTGTTAGGTTGGGGTTCAAGTATTAGGATTAGAGTATGAATTTAAACCCCACATCAGTTTTGTTAGAGTGAAATCTGAAGTCAAGGTTCCGAAAGTTGATGAGTTTGGGAACCCTAATGTCATTTTTGTTAGAAAACCATGTTCAAATCAGAGGGAGTTGCTATTCTGGTAGACATATTAGTAAATGGAAATTGCAAGCAAACATCTTTTTGCAGGTTTCAACACTTAAATAAACAATATCCACCGTTTAAAGAGATACTGCATAGAGAACCTTGCAGAAGCATCTTTTAAAGGTAAAATTGTAAAGTGTAACAATGATCCCTATTACAAAGAAGAAGAAGCTTCAATAGCATTAAGGACTCAAAACGAGACTTTCCTAATTAGCAAACAGAGACTCAAAGACTACTCCCTTAAAAGCAGGTTGGTGAGAAACACATCCCCAAAGAATTAATAAAACCTCTATCAAGATTGATCTCGTATCAACGTCATCTTACAGTAAAAGTATCTTACCATTCCGTTCCCTCCAAACTGCCCAACATAATGCAAAAGATAGAAATTGAGGTTTTCCAACAAAATCACAACAAGTCCTCCATAGAAGCCAGAGCCACCCAATTCAGACCAAATCACTCAGTGAAGTGCATCCGAAGTCAATTAACCCCCTCACAATGAATAAGGAGGTAAATAGTAGTTTCAATAATGAATCACACAATGAACATGCCATATCAATATCCATGACTCTACGTGCCAACCCTTTGAAGGAATCTTATTCCACTGCTGAAAAGGATACCCTTTTCAAACCAACCTAACGGAGAGTTGTTGAAGGATCAGGGGCAATTGATCCAAAGCCAAATTCCAAAGCACAATAACTCTGAAAAACATTTCTACAAACTTGTTCAATTCCCCCCACTGGAAGAGATGCCCTCCTAAGATGAAGATCCCACTCCATAATCCATTCACCTATCCACGAAACTCGACAACTACCCATGCTCTCATTTGCAAAGGGCATAAAACCTAGGAACCTATATTTGCAAAGGGCATACAACTTGCAAAAAGCATATTGCTTGCAATTGTTTTAAAACGGAACTAACTAAAATAAACATAGTAGAAACTTTGATTTCTTCCTTTTGATTCCTCAAAATATTGTTAATATATAACAAGTGGGTGATTTATAATCAACTTTTCTACTGTTAAGGAGAGTTTTTCAGAGAGTACATAGCCAGTGTGATATCATGTTAAAACTAAGAATGGCATTCATATTTGATCCCTTTTCTAAATCCTGTCTGCTCACTGGTAATGTCTGCTGCCAAATATATACAAGACCTGCCTCCATCATTGACTCTATCACAACTATTTGATAATGATCATTACCACAGTACATTCACCCAATGGTTGGGGAATCATATCAAGTCTTCAAAATGGTTCATTCAGATGTCAAGAGTCCTGATTAACATTAAAAAAATTTAAGCTGCGTAAAACAAAGAATCGGAGGTGTGATGGAAGTTAGAATGGGGTTTGAGGATCAAACTAGGCGAAATTAAGTGGGTTAGCTGCGCTACCTTCTGGTGCCTTTGCATTCTGTTAGAACTTATTGACAAATGATTTCTCAGTTGATGTGTAAAATGGGCTCGTATGATGCCAAACAAATGTACAATTTTCAATTGGGCGGCATGTGTAGCCTTGTTATTATTTGCTTCTTCTACTCCAAATTATCCTAGAGATTGATAAACATCTCAACCCCGGTCACGATCTTCAACCTCAAATCCTCCTCTTCTTCGCTCTTTTTCGGAGGGATTTCCCGAAAGTTTTTCTTTAGAAACCAAATAAATTCTAAGGTTGAAATCACTCCCATTAGCCCATTTTGTAGATTATCTCGCCTTGCAATACCCCAATTTCTATAATACAAAACCAACTAGAAACCCTTGAAAAAAAAAAAAAAAAAAACTGAAATAATCTCAAGGACATCGAAATTGGGACAATTCAAAGAACACAGGTTTATTTCTTGCGTCTTTCGCTAAAATTGTGATCCACATGCCTAAAATGATCAAACAACAAAAAGTAATAGAAAGCAAGGACTAAAAAAAGATTGGAGACTAACAATCAATTATACCTCTTAGCCCGCTTTGGATCAGTGAGAGCAAGCTCGGCGAGTTTGGCTGCTGAGATGGCTTTCTTGGACTCAGCTGACCCAGAAACTCCCTCCGAAAAATGAAGGGCCTGAATCTTCTTCACCAAAGAGGATTCATTATTGGCTTCTACATGTTCTTCTTTTACTGATTGTGGTGGTAGAAGCCGAGTTTCAATTATAGAAGATAAAGAAGAAGGGGTGGGTTCAAATTTGTCCATGTGATGATACAGTGACTGCAGGTCTTCATCAGTGAACAAAGGACCGGAGAGATCAGCAGCTAAACTGCTTTCCGAATGGAAGCGGCGGTGGTGTCCGATGTTCTTCCTCAGAGGGTAATCAGACATTTTGCTAATCTCTTGAGCTTTTTGTTGTTCTGGATCCATGTGTATGTTCTTGGCTGAAGCAAAAGACTCCAAATTTCGCGATGATTGCAAAGACGACGAAGATAGTTGTTGTGGTGGTGGTGGTGGTGGAGGAGGCATACTACCACCATGGGGATCAAATCTGTATTTCTCCATTTCTGATTCGAAATGGAGAGAAAATTTTAGGGTTCTTTCTTGATTGATTGGGGTTTTTCGTTTGATGAAAACTAAGAAGAAGAATTGAGAGAAGAAGATAAGAACAGAGAGCAACGAAGGAAGGAAAATATTTAAAGGCGCGAGAGGACACTTCAAATGGAAAGCGGGTAAATGCATCCGACTCAGAAATTGAATGACAAACTTGAATTGCCTAAAATACCCTCGAATTCCAATGTCCGATCCTTATTTCTTTATGCTTTGAGATATGATTTTCCGTAAGTAGGATGTTAAAAAAAAGGGACTCTGAAAGTCATTTCAATTCACTAGATTGAGCCTATACATGTTTGCGGATCTACCTAGATGATGAAAATCACTCTAGTCGTCATTATTCATAAGTCACGTGTCATTATTCATAAGTCGACGAAAATGAAAATTTACCCAGAGTGTCCAAACAAGTTATAATGCTATGACTGATCATGAGATGCGCCTATACTTGGTCAGAATATTGCGATACTTGAAGTTCATAATCAACTATGGATTACATTATACAAAATATTCTCTAATTTTGAAAGGATATACGAATGCTAATTGGATATCCGATAAAACGGCAAAATCCACAAGTGGATATGTATTTACACTTGGTGGGGCATCAGTGTCGTGGAAATCACAAAAACAAACGTGTATAGCACGTTCCACAATGCAATATGAATTTATAGCCTTAGATGAAACTGCTAAAGAAGCATATTGGTTGAGAAATTTTTTAGAAGATATTTTATTATGGCCTCAACCTGTGACTGCTATATGTATTCACTGTGACTGCATGGCAACCATTGCGCGAGCAAAAAATAACATTTACAATGACAATTCTAAGCACATAAAACGACGGCATAACACAATAAAACAATTGCTCAAAACTGGGATCATTTCAATTGACTATATGAAGTCAAAGGAGAATATTGCGGATCAACTTACAAAGGATATACCAAAAGAGCAAGTGTTAAAATTATTGAGGGGAATGAGCTTAAAGCCAATCCAATGAGGAGTATACCTAGCGGAAACCTAACCAAGCCAAATGAAATTTCAAGGCCTAGGTTCAAAAAGGCAAACTAGTTAAGTGAAACTCAAATAATAGTGTACACACTCATTCTTATGATAAAAAATGTATACTACCTGTGATGGTCAAGGTGAATATTTATTTATTCTTAATGACACTAATCTCTTGAGAAATAAGATGAATACAACAGGGTATTAATAATATAAGTGTCACCTATATGGGAGTAGATGTGAGGTTGCATTTATGAGAATGATATGGCTGAGTTATCTAAAGCTCTCATGAATTCGAGATTTGTTCAAGACCAAAATGAACACAACCGTATGAATTGAAAAATGTGAAGTTATAATATGTGTGATCTTCATTGTCTTGATTTACTAAACATGGTGAACAGTTCAATGTCTCATATACACACTGCATCACCGGTAAATCCGATAAATATTCACTAAGGAATGTTCAAATCTAAAAGACACCTCTCCCAATGTATATTATGTCTAAGTTTCTCTCCAGAAGACAACTTTGTATAATTATTTTACCAATGTAGGATATTGTTGGAGTTTGTATAGCAAATAACCAACATTGAAGAGAAAAGATGTGTCTTTTGCACTTGAAGAGAAAAGATGTGTCTGATCAACACATCTTTTTGTTCTCTATTTATTGAAGAGAAAAACAAGTTCTTCAAAACATTAATTTTTATAGAGTTATTCATTCTTCTTCACTTCTGAGAGAGATCACATTCGGTAAATTCGCCAGATCCAACACCCTTATGCTATGGTGTTGGTATTAGATAGTTGAATCCTAGTAGTTAGACGTCTAAAGAACTACAACACCGAGTAGGGGCGAATATTGTCTATAAAACATAGTGAATCCACTAGCCTCTATCCATAAATTAAGACGTACCAATTCCGCCAATTCAAAATAGTGATTTTGCAAGCCTCAATCTGCAGTACAAGTTAGTAGATTTATTTATTTTATTTTATTTCGTTATAATCAATTTATCATACAAATAGTTACATTATTTATTTCAAACAAATTTATACATTGTTCTAATTGTTCACCAACAAGGTTGATCAGGAAAATAAAACAATGAAATTTAAAAACCGTGACGAAACGTGCCCCAACGACTATTTCAAATTTGACCATTAGTCATCACTTATAATGCATTCAGTTACCCCATATATTTAAACCCTTTTTAGCTTCCCGTTGTCATTCACATTGTTTCACTCTCTACAGTTAAAACCCTAAATTGTTTAAAGATAGGAGGAGGTGAGAATTCAAGTACTTGTGCAAGTTTTATTATACTTTCATAGATGACACTGTAGCATATCAAAAAACGACCTTATTTGTTATTCTGAAATTTAGTTTCCATTGTTTAGAGATCATAATAATATGTGAATCATATGCAACATCATCATTATTGGTTCATTCCCCTCATACTTATTCAAAGGCAAAATATATTTCCAATTTATTGATATTATACTAGTTTGGCTAGCTATCGCACTTGTTAGATACTAGTATATTGCTCGCATTTTTGGCACTGTTGTACCATTTTTTTGATGTGTTGTTATGTTATCAAGGGCTCTGCTAAGGCTTTAAAGGCTCTATTTTTACTTTAAAGTGCATTGGCTTGGCCTTGGAGTGCCCCTGAAAGGGAAAGATCTGTCATTGATTCTCTTCTCATGAGTAATACATTTGTATACATACAATGGTTGTAGAGTTTGTTACAACTACTTGATAACTACATATCTGATTTAGTATACTACAACTCATAGTTCACAACAACTAGATAGAGTTCAATTTCAATATGGTCTCCTAACACCCTCCCGCAAGCTGAACGGGTTGAGCAACCACGGAAAGCTTGGATCGCAAATGAGTGAATCACAGGGAGGTAAGCCCCTTGGTAAAGATATCAGCAACTTGGTCAACACTATTGAGAAACAACACACGAAGTTGACCCTGAAGAACTCGTTCACAAACAAAATGATAATCCACATCAATATGGCGAGTGCATGCATGAAACACAGGATTTGAAGCGGGATAAATGGCAGAGATGTTGTCATAGAATAAAATGGGGGGACGCCGAGCTAGTAAACCCAAATCTTTGAGAATATATTGAATCCATGCGAGCTCCGCAGCTGTGGTGGCTAATGTTCGATACTCAGATTCAGTGCTTGAGCGAGAGACATTGGGTTGTTTATTTGAGGTCCAAGATATTAAATTATTTCCCAAGAAAATACAAGAACCAGACGTTGAACGTCTATCATCAGGAAATCCTACCCAGTCAGCATCACTATATGCTCTAAGAGTAAAGTCCATAAATGGGCGAATTTGAACGTCATAAGCCAGGGATCCTTTCAAGTATCGAAGAATATGTTTTACCAATGAAAGATGCACATTTGTTGGTTGGTGCATATATTGACATGCTTGATTAATGGCATAAGAGATGTTTGGTTGCGTCATCGTAGCATATTGAAGAGCACCAAAATGCTCCGATAAAATGAGGAATCCATAAGGATATCACCGTCATTAATTGACAGTTTCGAACCTGGAGGAACAGGACTACTCATGGGCTTGGCATCAAGCATATTGGCACATTTTAAAATATCTAGAATATAACGAGCTTGTGTGAGTAACAAAGTGCCATTAGTCCGAGTCATTTCGATTCCAAGAAAAAAAAATGTAAGTCGCCAAGGTCCTTCATTGCAAATTGAGATTTAAGCGAATGAACCATCGAGTTAATCAATGAAGAGGAAGATCCGGTTAAAATAATGTCATCAACATATAATAATAATACCAAGATCCTGCGAGCATCGCGACGAACGAACATGGAGGAGTCAGACCACTACACACAAAACCCAATCCAATAAGAAAAGAACTTAATCTTGTAAACCAAGCTCTAGGGGCTTGCTTGAGACCATAAATAGCTCGGTTTAATTTGCAAACAAAGTTTGGCCGTGTGGGATCCTTGAAGCCTGGTGGTTGTCGCATATATACATCTTTGTCAAGAAACTCATGTAAAAATGCGTTTTTGACATCTAATTGGCGAATTTGCCATGAAAAACTATGAGCAATAGACAACACAACCCGAATGGTGCATGGTTTCACAACTGGGGTAAACATTTCATCAAAATCGACTCCGTATGATTGAGAACACCCTTGAGCCACCAAACGGGCTTTGTATCGTTCAATTAAACCATCAGCATGGCGCTTTAATTTATAAACCCATTTGCAACCAACTACGTTAGAAGCAGGTGGAGGCGATGGTTGAGGTGATGATGGTGGTATTGAATGTGATGTTGGAGGTTCATCAGATGATGGTAAATTGGAGGTTGGTTGTTGAATATGATCATTAGGAGAAGAATTTGGGATTGAGGATGTTTCTAATATAGGGAAGGATGGATCACCTGAGAGATGTGGCACCACCACTACATCTCCAAATTGGGTAGTTTCAGTAATGTGGTAGGAGTTTAGAGCCGATGTATTCGTTGATAAGGATGGTATATGTGTTGGATTAGAAAGCTTGGTTGGTAAAGAAAGCACAGGAGGTGAACTAATAGATCCATATGAAGAGATGATATCATCTCGATTGTGTACTCCTGCCAATGGAAATTTTTGTTCATAAAAAATAACGTGGTGAGATGTATACACACGTCCAGTTTTGTAATCAAGACATAAGTAGCCTTTATAATTTGGTGGATAACCAATAAAAATACACTCCAATGTATGTGGATCTAACTTGTCTTTTGCATAGGCACCCAAAAATGGATAACAAACACAACCAAAGACTCACAAGACACTATAGTCCGGATTTCTAGAAAATAAAACTTGATAAGGCAATCTTTTGTTAACTGTTATGGATGGAAGACGATTGATCAAGAAAGTAGCAGTCCAAAATGCATCAAACCAAAATGGTTTAGAAAGCCCTGCTTAAAACATAAGTGTTAAGCCTGTTTCCTTGATATGACAAATCTTTGTCTCAACTCTTCCATTTTGTTGTTGAGTACGAGGACACGAAATACGTTGAAATATTCCATGAGTGCACAGAAATGAAGAGAATGGACCACCTGTAAATTTTGTCCCACCATCACACTGAAAGCTTTTGATTTTAAGACCAAACAAGTTTTCCACCAATGACTTGAAATTAATAAAACAAGCAAGTGCCTCACACTTTCGAACTAAAGGAAAAATCCAACTAAATCTTGAATAATCATCAACTAGCAATAGATAATATCGATAACCACTTCTACTAACAATAGGAGATGGACCCCATATATAAGCATGAACCAATTCAAGAGGGGACGAAGAAAAATAACTTGAATCAACAAACGGAAGCCTATGAGCTTTCCCAGCAAGACAATTTGAACATAATTTATAAAAACTCCTATTGCCTGAATATTTCAGGACTTTATTCATTTGCAAAATCTTGGGATTAGGATACCCCAATCTTCAGTCCAAAGAACCATTGAAGTGCGTTCACCATAGCAAGCCCTTGCCAATAAACATGAAACAAAATGTGGAGAAATGAGGAAAATGTCACCTTTACTCGGTCCGCTTAGAAGCACCTTATTTGTCATTAAATCCTTGATAGGAAAACCAGTAGATGTGAATTCAATAATGCATTTGTTGTCCTTAACAAACTTTTCCACTGATATAAGATTTTTAGCAATGGCAGACACATGAAGGACATTCCATAAATGAAATTGTGTAGATGGAGTAGAAATAGAAATGTTACCAGAGTCATGAACCGGAAGTCCAGTGCCATTTCCAATAATAATTTGATCAGCCCCACGATAACCAGATTTATTTGACATATGAAAAGCATCTGCAGTAAGATGGTCTGCGGCTCCCATGTCAAGATACCTTGGATCCGAAAGAGACATATTTGCAAATGATTGAGGAATATTATCAGCTTAGTAATCAGGATCATAATGGTTAAAGCACTTTCCTGCCTTGTGACCTAGTTTCTCACATATATGGCAAACAACATAGTTAGATAGATCATGATGAGAAAAAGAGTTAGATGTACCTCTTTTGTCATTATAATATCCTCGACCCCGTCCACGTTCTTGAATGTTACGGCCTGTACCCCGATAAGTTTAACGACTTGTGCCTCGATAGTTTGGATGGCCTATGCCCCGAGCATCACATTTCTTTGTATAGAAAGCAACAAGTTCATTGGGTTGTTTCTTCTTTAGAGACTCCGGTAAACGATCTTGACTGATTAACATTTTAGTCAAAGAATAGAAATCAGGAAATCCACCAAAGCGAGTCGTCATCAAGGTGATGAAACTCTCATGCTCAGCAGGGAGGCCATTAAAAGTATACAAAACTAGATCATTGTCCTTGATTGGCTCACTAGCAGCAGCTAAAGCATCACTGATACTTTTAACTTTATCAAGATATTCTGCCATTGAAGTTGTTCCCTTATCAAAGGAATGGAGTTGTTGCTTTAGTAGTAAAAACCTTGATTCAGAACGAGACGAATACAATTGTTCGAGAGCATCCCATGCTTCCTTTGATGTGTTAACACCAATAACTTGTGCCATTGATCCAACTCGAAGTACGTCACCATAAGAGATAGGCAAGATTCATCTCAGGTAAACCACTTTCAGTATTCTGTGACAAAAACTCATGTGGAGCAGGATAAGAGCCATCAACAAACTTAAACAAATCTTGGCTTTGCAAAGCCGGTATCATTTGTTGTTTCCACATAAGGTAATTCCCATGGTCTCGATCTAACTTATTCGTCACTAGACTAGTAAGGGTGTTAAACGAGATAACCATAGCATTAGCATTGGTTGGAGATAATGTAGTCATAGAAACTGAAGATGAAGATGTGGGACTCATGATGGCAACCAAACACACAAAAAAATCGAGATGAAGACTACTCAAGTAGAGAGTCCAAAGAATTTGAGAAAGGGAAAAGACTACTCAAAAAAGAGAGTCCACACAAATCAGATCTCCAAGAACATATTATTGACCGTGAAAGGGAATATACAATGGTTGTAGAGTTTGTTACAACTATTTGATAATTACATATCTGATTTAGTATACTACAACTCATAGTTCACAACAAATAGATAGAGTTCAATTTTGATATGGTCTCCTAACAGCCCCAAAGCCATACATTAGTCAATATACTTTCCAATCTGCAAATAGCTTTTATGGTGCGTGGGTGTTTGTAAGTATGGCCAAGGACCTCGGAGTTCATAATTCACTAATATTGTTTTTATTATATTGATATACATTGGATACATATGGTATCTAGTTTTGACTAGCTGAAGCACAGCCAATGTGGTTGCTTTAATTTTCCATGAGGTCAGTTAAATAGACATGAGGTAGGTTATTAGAATGAAAACTATAGGAAAAGCTGAATTGAGAATATTAGAGAAGTTTTATGCTTTAGAAATTTAAACTTATCTTGGTTCAGTTTGTTTGGTATCTCAATGCTAGAAATATGGTCAGATGATGTGGGATTAGTTCATGCTTTCATATCACTAGTGTTTTGCTTGGTTTTTAAAACAAATATGCAATAAAAACATGTTCGACATTGTGTGCAACAACTACCAATCCTGCCTTGTTCAACTAAATAAGTGAATCAATACTACTTCACTTAATTGTGTTTCTAGCCTCGACTATCTTTCCTAATAAGCTCAGCTGAGCTTTTTCGCAAAGTGATCCTTCTTCTCTGCTTTGTTTTCTCCGCAAATGATATGTTGTCTAAGCATAACCTTAAAAAGGCCGAAACTTTACCCTGTAAGAGCTATATATTTTTGTGCTGGCATACCCAATAAATTTGCCACCTACAATGACTCAATTTTGGTCGCACTAAGTCACTATCCAATTTCTCCTCCTCTCATAAAATCTATTTTCTATAATTTGGTTGCCATTTTAAAATTAAAACAAAATTACATTTGCGTGCACCTAGTGAGTAGTCGATAATATATTTCCTTTCCATACAATCATGCAAGGATGTATGATAACTTTATGATGGAAAATACAAATCGATCACTGTGAAAAATACGATGTTTTTGTTAGGTTAAAACATCTTTCCTATTATTCATATCTCAAATTGTTTTAGCGTCCTTAATGTACACCATGCCGATCACAGAGCTTCTATTTGAGACTTTAAATTCTCAAAATGATCCAATCTCATTGTGTCAGCTCTAATTATAAACAAAAGCTCTTAAACCAACTCTGACTTCTAACTTTTGACTCCAACATGGAGTTACACTTCTAACAACAGTATATGAAACAAACACCCATAATGATAGGTTTGGCCCAACAGGCAACAAGGTCCTTTGCTTAGGGCCCACATAAATAAGGGCCCATAATCTAATGATGAGCTATATTGTTACTAGGGTAATCTCATGTCTTCGACATTCAAATTTAATGTGAGCCTTTAGATGTGTGATGGTTAGAGTTGATTGTAGCATAAAAATAAAAAAAAAAATAAAAAAAAAACTTCTTTTTTCAACCTCCTTCTTTGTGATCTGTTAGATTCTTATGTTTTGGTAAATCTAAGTCATCTTTTATCTCTAACTTCTAACACCATTCTGATTTGTAAGATAGACTAGTGTATTAACCGTGTCGTTGACACGACGGAAAATATATCGTGACATTAGGGTCAAAATTGGATAAAGATTTTAACAGATAAAAAAAATGTTTCAAATAGTGAAAGTGGATTCCGGGTTCTTTGTTTGAATATGCCTTGAAATTTGATAAGTTTTCTCATTCCTTTGAAAAATATTGAAAATACCCATGGGTGAAATGCATTAGATTTTTTTTAAATGCGTATTTTTAAACTTTAAGTGTTTGTATTGATCATTGGTTGCATTTGAAAGATTTTTAAAAATGCATTCCAACGTTACCAAGTTTATAAAAATGCGACAATTAAGTAGATAGTTATAACAATTTTAATTTTGAGAAAAAATAACATACAAATTTTGCTCTCTCCGCCACATGTACAGTCCACACCCCATTTTAAATTTATGTTTCTTTTCTTTTGCCCTTCTACATGTTTCCATACCATTACATAAAATGATTCTCAACCCTTAACATCTTCCTCAACTATCAATTTTATTTCTATTTTATCTCAAAATCCTTATGAATTGTAAAACACATAGCTGATTTGTAGGATAGACTAGTGTATTTTTCGTGTCGTTGGCACGATAGAAGGTGGGTCGTGCCAGTAGGTCAAACTCGGTTTAAATTTTAAACATTTAGGAAAAAAACGTATTTTAAAACCGCTACAATTAATCCTCCCCAAACTTTGATTTTTCAAAATATGAAGTTCATGATTTTTGCTTGAACGTGTCTTAATATTGAAAACACTTACAAGTGAAATGCATTAGATTATAATTGTTTTTTTTAAATGCATATTTAAAACTTTAAGGTTTGTATTAGTGAGATTTCATTGAAAAATCTTCAAAAATGTATTTCAATCATGCCAAGTTTACTAAAATCCGACAACTAAGCAGATAATTATGACGATTTTCATTTAAAAACACAAATTTTATTTATCCACCACGTATGCATTCCACTGACTTTTTCACCTTTTTGTTCCTTTTACTTACAACTTATTTGCAAACACGTCATTATTGATAATGAATTTCCACCATCAACATTTTCCACAACTTTCAATTCAAACTATCTTTTATATCTAACTCTAAACACTATTCTGATTTGTAAGATAGCCTAGAAGAAGTCATACTCCTGCCAGGTGAGAGCAATACTCTAGCAAACTAAGGATAATAGATTATTGAATGGCTATTAAAGATATCTTCACATGCAAGGACTAGGCCTAGTTGTCCATTTTACTTTTGTATATGACTAGGGTATTCTATGTGTCTTCAACACTCAAATTTAATCTGAGTCTTTAGATGTGTGATGGTTAGAGTTGGTTGGGACACAAAAGTAAAAAAAAAAAAAAATTATTTCTCTAGCATCCCTCTTTGTGATTTGTTAGATTTTTATCTTAAGGAAAATCTCAACCATCTTTTATCTTCAACTTCAAACACCATTCTGATTTGTTATATAGAAGATTAGGGTATTTCTCATGCCTTCGACACTCAAATTTTTTGATAGAATGAGAATTTTCAACTTTGGCTAGGGGTATTTCAATTATATGCTAACATAAATTTTAGCCAAACACCCTCCTCTTCCCCTCGCCCTTGAGTTAGATGTATGATGATTAGAGTTTGTTGGGGCATTTCAATATGAGTCTTTAGATGTGTGATGGTTAGAGTTTGTTGGAAAATAAAAGTTAAATTTTTTTTTTCTAACCTCCATCTTTGTGATCTGTTAGATTCATAATCATCTTTTATCTCAAACCATTCTGATTTGTTATATAGATAATGAATTTTCACCATCAACATCTTTCGCAATCTCAAACCCCAAACATCATTCTGATTTGTAAGATAGACAAGGGTATTCCCCGTACCGATAGCATGATAAAAGTTCAAAACTTGTCAAGATATGATCACCCTTAAGTTTTCATCTTTCGTACTTACATGCCTTATCACCACCATCAACAATTAAAAAAATATATCAAGATGTTAGGTATGATAATCAAACCCATGCACTCTTGGTGTTTTAAGTTCTATATGATCCATTAGATTCTTATATTTGGTTAAATCTCAACCGTCTTTTATCTCCAACCCCAAACTCCATCCTGATTTGTGATATAGATTAGGGTATTTCTCGTGTCATTAGCACGATAAAAGTTTAACATGATAAATAAAATTTATTCTACTTTAAATATCAAGAGAAATAAATATCAAAATGTTGGAATGATAATCGAACCCATGCACTCTTGGTGCTTTAAGTTTTATGTGATTTGTTAGATTCTTATATTTGAGTAAATCTCAATCATATTTTATCTCCAACCTCAAACACCATCCTGATTTGTAATATAAACTAAAGTATGCCTCATGCCGTTGGCACTCCACATATTTTTTTTTGCTAAATATTTTGTACTGAACACCTCCGTCACTATCCTCATTTTCGCTCTCAATCAGTATTGAAGTATAAGCATATTATAAGGTAAAAATATATATTATAAATTTTAGGGTTAGAATCAGTCAAATTTGACTCAGTTGGGGGGAATTTTTAAACACTGATAATGAGTTCTCTCTCAATCTTTGAATTCGCCAAAACATGAAGTTTAGAGTTTTTGTTTAAATGTGCATTAAGATGTCCAACTCGTTTTTTTGGTATGATCATCCCGTCTCATTGTTTTAAAAAATATTGAAGACGTTAAATGTATTATATGTTTTTTAATTATAAAATATATATTTTTAAATTTTAAGCGTTTGTATTGATCATTGATTTTGTTAGAAAGATCTTCAAAAATGTATTTCAACGATACTAAGTTTACCAAAATCCGACAATGATTTAGATAGTTATGATAATTTCATTTTGTTAAAAGAAAAACATAATATTTTCTCTATCTGTCACATGTACAATCTACCAACTTTTTTCAAAAGTTTTTTTATTATTTTTGCCCTTCTACATGTTTTATATTTACAAATATGTCATCATAGGAAATAAATCTCAACCCTCAAATTCAATACATTTACCAACTTTTTAATCATAACCATTTTTTATCTCTAATTCTTTCGATTTTACTTTGTCCCATGGGAATGGAACCCATGCACTCTTAGTGCTTTAAGTTCTATGTGATCCGTTAGATTTTTATATTTGGGTAAATCTCAGCTATCTTTTATCTCCAACCCCAAACATCATCCTGATTTGTAATGTAGATAATATTATTCAAGTAAATAAATTATCTTACACTACAATGGTTAAGTTGAATTATGTTCGAATCCTTACACCTACTTAATTTTACTTTATTTTATATTTATGAAAAAATAAAATTTTGAGCCCCTGTATAAGATTCTAAAGGCCCAAGTTTAATTTGCGCCGACCCTGCTAATGTTGCAGACACTGCTAATGTCCTCCAATGTTTTATCAAAAACCCAAAAATTACAGGCCTTTGTGCTTTGTTCGTTGAATTTTGTAGTCTCAAACTAAACTCTGAGATTTTGACTCTCGTTGATGGTAGTAGCTCTTCTACATTGACCGTACACTCTTGGCGCACTGACAAATTTAAAAGAAAGATTATAGGTGAAAAAAATTAGGGCATGATTGAAAATCATCAAAGTTAGTCAAGATTATAAGTTTAGTTTGATACAACAAGATTATGGGGAATAAACCACTAGGGGTGTGCACAAGATGTGACGGGATGGACTCCATCCTGATCCCATCATGTTGTTTTATCTTTAGGACTAGATCAAGAGGGATAGACCTCATCTCATCCCTAACGGATTCAGAATGGGACTATATGGTACTAAAAAAATTTCCCTCAGCAACAAATTTATTAAAGTCTAAAATTCACACCAAGCATGTTTCAACAACATAATGTTACATGATTCAAGTCATACACATGAACTACACCAATAATAAAGTATATAGTTAATACTACAAGTACATTATCGTCAAGAATCAAGTCTGACTTAAAATATTAAAATTAATAATAATATTAAATATTAAATAAATAAGTTCGAGGCGAGACGGTATGAGCGTAATTGAAAATCTCTATCTCAATCCGATCCCATCTAAATCAGGACAAAACAACATCAGAATGGGTGATAAAAAAAAAGGACCTCTTGAGACGGGATCAGGATTGCCGGATGAGATTTTTACATCAGAATAATATTTGATTTATATGATGGTTAATTAGCAAATGAATGCCCAAATTTTACCAATTTTGAGTTTGGGTCCAAAACTTGTCTACACAGAGTCTAAGTAATATCACTCTAAGATGAGTTACTAACTATAATGCACGTAGCAAATCCCTAAGACCTTGATTTAGGTGCCTTTATTACATTTTGGTGTTTGACTATCCATAATTAAGATAACCCACCCCATGGAATCAGGTGCATGAAATCTAGAGAATGACCAGCACCACCATCCTCCTCAAAATGTGTAGTAGCTCCATTGGGTTTCCTAATCCCCCAACCCCCAGCCCCAGCCCCAGCCCCAGCTCCAGCTCTCTCTAAAGCTGGATTCCTTAAGTTGACAGAAAACGAAATCACTTATTGAATAATCAACAAGTTGTATACAAGATCATCACTATCACTATAACCAAATATCAAAGCAAACTCTTTGAGGCGTTTAGGTAATAACACATCATTTTCTTTGCATCTGTTCTGTTATCTCTGTTTCTTCCCATCCCTCTCTCACAATTTGGATCTGCTGATAACATTAATCCCTTTGGAAAAAACCACCCAAGCAACTAGCTTCCAATGTCAGTATTCCCCAAACCTTTTTACTTTTAGCAAAAACCAGAGCTCCCCAAACCTCTTCAATTTCAATTCAGTGGCTGCCCTGCTCTGCCTCCCCACTCCTTTGTTTGCTTCCATCTAAGGTGAGATTCAATGTATCCACACAAAGATTTGGGTTGGTTATTTATGGTGAATTTTGTTCTTATTTATATTTGGTTTTGTCTTTTGTAGTTAGTTTGGGTATTTGTGTTATGTCTTTCAAGTTGAAGAGTCTGTTCGTTGTGAGTTTAGCATGGAGCATGAGTTATTCAATTGGACAAACTGGGGGTGTTGATAATGTGTAAATGGAGGGAGATAGGTGGAAATTAAGTCGGTATTGAGTTGAACGAGAAGTGGGTTGTTTTGCTTTACTCTGCTTTGGTGATTGAATGAAAGGATAGTTGGAGTAGTAGTTGTTTGTACTTGTAAGAGAAGATGGATAAATACCCATTTTCAACAAAACAAAGGGTATTTAGTTGTTGGGATTCTTCTTCTTTTTCTTTTCCACCCCAAATGGATGGTTGGTCTCCAGTTCAATTGGAGGGAGTTGGGGAGGGAGATGGAAGTGGAGGAGTAGCTACTGTGAATCCTATTCTTGATGATCCATTTGGTAATCTGTCGGAGCTTGTTAATTTCGATACTTTTATGCAACTATGTAACAGCAGTGGCAATAGCCAAGATGACCAACTTCTACCTTATCGCGCGGCTTCCTTCCAACGAACAACTCCATCGAATTTCACAGTTCAAGGTACCCTTGTCTTGTCTTACTATTGGAATGCTTCTTGCAAAAGATTTTAAATTTATATTTCTATTATTATGCATGCATATATTTGATAGTGTTTCTTATATACAATAAGATGAGGTGGCATTCCAAGAAAGTAAAGGACAGATGGGTTTTTCATCAAATGTTGGTGCAATGGATGAAGTAGGAAGTACTGTGTCTGTTTCGGTTGCAAGTGTTTCAAACAACGGTGGATTAGGGTCTGTTCCAAGGCCACTGGGGTGCTCGCTTGCTGACAAAATGCTTAGAGCGTTGTCCTTGTTCAGAGAATCGACGGGAGGAGGAATCCTGGCACAAGTTTGGGTGCCTATTAAGCATGGGAATGATTTTATTTTAACCACTTACGAGCAACCTTATCTTCTAGATCAAATGCTTGCTGGTTATCGTGAAATATCAAGGGCATATACCTTCTCTGCAATAGAAGCTCCTGGTTCAATACTCGGGCTTCCTGGAAGAGTTTTTATCTCAAGAATGCCAGAGTGGATTTCAAATGTGGTCTACTACAGTAAGGCAGAGTACTTGCGTGTACAACATGCAGTTGACCATCAAGTCCGTGGTTCACTTGCCTTGCCAATTTTCGACCCTGTTGATCGGTCATGTTGTGCAGTTTTGGAACTGGTCACTATGAAGGAGAAGCCTAATTTCGATCAAGAGATGGAAAATGTTTGTCGTGCCCTTCAGGTTAGTTTACTTCATATACTAACGAAAGTTGCTCTTAATGGTTTAACTGCATGTTTACAACCAGAAAACAAATATTATTCTGAAAATTCATTAATTCTATCTTTATTATTTCTAACTATAGGCTGTGAACTTAAGGACCACTGCTCCCCCATGGGTTCGTCCAAAGGTATTTCCTCTAAGTCTGTTCTTTTAATTCATTAACATCCAACAAAATACACACAATAAAATAGTAACTAATCATTGTGGTCGTCTTGTATTTTGTAGTGCATCTCAAAGAATCAGAAAGCTGTCCTAGCTGAGATTGTTGACATTCTAAGGATTGTTTGTCATTCACATTGTCTACCACTAGCCTTGACATGGATTCCAGTAAGCTATTCCGAAAATCTAAATGATGACTTCGCAAGAGTTTGGAATGGAGAAGTTAATAGAAGCATCAAAGAAAACAGTATATTATGTATTGAGGAAACAGCTTCTTATGTAAGTAATGCCGGCATGCAAGCATTTGTACATGCATGTGCTGAACATTACCTCAAGAAAGGGCAAGTTATGGCTGGAAAAGCACTTCAATCCAACCAACCTTTTTTTTCTCCTGACGTAAAAGTATATGATATAAGAGAATATCCTCTTGTACATCATGCCCGCAGATTCAATCTGAATGCTGCTGTTGCGATCAGGCTAAGGAGCACGTACACGGGAAATGATGATTACATATTAGAATTCTTTCTCCCAATCAATTGCAAAGGAAGTTCAGAGCAGCAACTTCTATTAAACAGCCTTTCAGGTACCATGCAAAAGATATGCAAGAGTTTGAGAACTGTTTCAGAGGCTGAATTAGTTGCAAAGGAATGCATTAAATGGGTCTCGGAGGGAAGAGAAACATTCCCGTCAACAGCTATGCCTGGGAAGAGCTCACTGCTACCACTGTCTGAGAGAGAACAGGGTTCAAGAGAAAACCTGCATATTCCTGACCCTTCAACTGAAACAATGGAGCCAGATGCCTCTGCTACTCATGAGCAGGTATTTATATAATATAAACTATCATTTAAATGAATCTGTTGGATTTATTATTTTGAATAACTCTTTTGGTTCGAGCACAGCCACTTTGTACATATTGTGAATTTTAGTTACATGGTCATGCACCCGTCATTGTTATATATCTTAACGAGGACGGCTTATACTCTAAACTTTTCTTCTTTGTGATGCCTATTTTATGCCTGCAGTGCACCATTATTTTTCTCATGATTACTCGTGAGAAAACTCAGAAAGAGGTCTTAAATAAATCAATCCCATTGCTTCCTTCTTTTTCTTATGTTGGTTTCGAATGTGGTACTTCTCTTTGATGCTTATTAATATAGCTTCTCTCTACGAACCAAAAAGATACAGTCAAGCCAAAGAGGTGTTTCCTATAGCTGATCTAAACAAGAGAAGGGGCAATTTCTACATAAACTATAGTCTTCCAAAGCTTGTGTAAAACATGTTTGTTCCCGGCCCTAGCTATATATAGATCGATTTTAGACCTTTGTTTAAAAATTAACTCCGCTTCTGTCAAGGCATTATAGTTGCAAGGGCTTCTCTTTTTTCAAGTATCAAGGAGGTATCCAAGGCAAGGATTTGTAGTTCAGTCTGAATATCAAGTAGATACAACTCGGGCTTGCTTTGAGTCTCTCCAGCATAGAGTGCAATATTAATATAGAATTCCTATGATACTGTCATCAGATCCAAAATTCTGTAGTGAGATCTCGAAACTCATAACCATCTGCGTAGTGGTTGAAGAACCTGAATGACTAGTGACACTTGGGTTTAGGTGTTGATTAGCTTAACTTCAGATGGGAGCTGCCCTGGTTTCCCCAAAGACCAGAATTCTTTCTTTCCATATTGCGTCCGCATGTACCACAACTGTTGTGGTTTTTTATTAGAAGCAAAAACTTGGGACCATTCAGATTAAGGTATATTCTTGAGCTCATGTGGTGTTTAAGTGGTACATGATCAATTATTTCAGAGGGATCTTGGGGCATTTGTAGATTGTTGGTGGGAGCTAACAATAAATCTAATCAAAGAACCAATCACAAAAACATAAAATGAAATACATTTTATTGGCTTTCATGAGACATATTTCTTGGACTTTCAGATACTGGTATAGAATTTACAACCTGTCATTTGGCCCATGGTAAAGTTCTAACTGTTGATGGTCTTCATAGAAACAGTATATGCCTCTGTGAGTAAGAAGAGTCTATCAATCACACATTCTTCACTTGTCAGTTCACTGGACAAGTTGGAACGTCATTGTTAGTGAGTCCAATGCTATAATTCCCACTGGTATATAATGTTTTCTTCACTGGATTCCTGAGAGGAAGAAACGCGGTTCTATTAGGAGAAGATGACTCTGGATTAGAGTGTATAGGTATGAGTGTGACTCATTTGGAAGGAGAGAAACAACGGGATCTTTACAGAACAAAAAAGGGTCAAGATGCCCGTAGCAAAGAAATCGAGGCATTAGTTTGGCATGGGGGAGATCTTGTTCAGTTGTTTGGATTGCGGATCATGTTTCTCAGTTTTGTCGCTCCCTTGATGCATTATGAGTTTAGTTTGGAAAGGAGTGTTCAAGATATGAAATCATGGATTTATGTTAGCAATTAGCAAGGTGCTATGTCGTATTAGTATGGTGCCGACATGGTTGGTTTTCTAGTTTAACTATTATTTAGTTTCCTATTTTAGTTACATTTGGTTTCTTTATAGCTTTGTTAGGAAGTTGGATTCTTTTCAAGTTTTCCTTATTTGTTATTTTTCTCTTGGGAGTTGGAATTAGGATGTTAGTTTCTTTGCTAGTGTTCAAGTGTTCTAGCCTATATAAATTATAAAGGCCTATTGCTTATTATGGCATATATAGATAACACAAATTCAGATTGGTTTTCTGTTTATGTTTGTGTAACTGTGTTGTTATCATTTTCAGCTGCATGAGAAATGTTTTTCTTATGGGGGTTTGGTAAATGAGTTTCTCATGGAAATAAACAGAAACAGGGTATTCTCATGAGTCATTTCTATAAATGTCAATCTGCAAATTGAAAAAGAAGAGATCCTATCAACTCGTTCCAACAACATAGGATAATAAGCTCATGAGTTTAGTCTTATTTCACCATCGCGAAATGAAAAAAGACTCACTTCTCTGAGCCTAGCTTGGACGTTTTATCTCTTGGGGTGTGGAGTCGTGTCAAACTAAAATGCCCAACAAGAATTAGCGCTCCCTGAACAACCACACCTCCTTGAACAGTCTCCTCTGTTACGACCTCAGTCCAGTCACCGGCAGGAATTTGCCTCTCATCATCATCATTGTAGCACGTTTGCATCCAGGACATTAGGGGCTTGATGGCTTGATGTCATCCTCTATTTTCTCAGGTAGTCTGTCTAAGGTTCCAAACTCAGCGGTGGCAAATAGCGTTTATTGTGGACTAGGGCTTGGCAAGTCCGGGTAACCGGCCCGAAAACCTAAAATCGACGCCCGGACCGAATTTTTTAAAACTGAAATTTGAAAACCGAGACCGGACCGAATAAGGCCGGTTAACCGGATCTCGGTTCAAGTCGGGCCGGTCTCGGTCCAATATCTTTCAACCAGATATTTTTTTTTCTCTCCCTTCTCCCTTCTCCTCCCTCTCAATTAGAGAAGAGCAAAGATAAAATTTTTTGAGAAGAAAACAAAGATCGGAAATGTCAAAATGTCATTGTTTTGAAGGGGAGTGGATTTCAAGACATGAATTTCTCATAGAGATGAGAAATGTCAAAATGAACAAACCAACTCAACACACTTGAACTTCACATTTTTTTAGCACCCTTAACCAGTGTATGGAACACATCGGTTGTGTGTGTACCCCAGTGTAAAACACATTGAAACAAAATTACAGAACACAACTTCACTGCTTACAAAGTTCCCTTTAACAATGATTAAATAAAAAGAATTTGTAAGAGCCTTTGGCCACTGTGGTTCAGCAAGAACAGAACTGCTTACAATAGGGAAAATGAAGGATTTTCCAAACAACAAATTTTTAAATATCACCTAAATATCATCAACTTTACCTCTTGCCTTCTTGCCAATATCGGTGTAAAGCCCTGAAATTGCAAAGGAGTAGGAGGAGTAGCAGAAGAGGAGGACAAGTCATAGGGGAGGCAGAAAAAGAGTAGACTTCGGAGGAGGAGGAGCAGGAGCAGAGGAGAAGAGAAGAATAGTCGAATTTGGGAATGGGAGAAAGTGATAAAACCCTAATTTTTTTTAGGTTTTATCTTATCCGGGCCGGGCCGGTTTTTTGGACTGAACATAGAATATCAGAGAAAAAACCAATCCGCACCGACCCGACCGGTCCGGTTTTCGGTTTGGTTCGGGCTTTCGTTCTAAAATGCCCACCTCTATTGTGGACTTAGCCTTACTTCTTATGTCAAGAGCTAACTACAGTCCCTTTGAATGTTTATGTGCGTTCGAAGTCATTATTGAAGAGTTTTCCCATGAAAGTTTTCCATTGTGGTTACACACAGCCTAAGGGTAACATCACAATTTAGGTTAGACAAGTGGGTAAAATGTCTCCCTCGGAAGTGCAGCTTTTAAAAGTTTATGGGGACACTTTGTTAAAAAAAAATCCAATTACAAACATACCCTCAAGATAAAGTCATTCAAAAAGGGTAATCTCTTGATAATGATGAGCAAGGCTTCATCTTGTACTCCGGGTATTTGCATTATAACACTATAGATATTGTAACTGTCTTATGTTTATGTTTTAATCAATATTTAATTTGTGTATAAGCATACATATTCAATAACCAGTTAACCACCAAGACCTTTATGCTATTTGAATGGAGTTCATATCTGCTTTGCTCTCATTTCTCATCAGTTGTCTATTCCATAACTGCTTCGCTCTCATTGTTTATTAGTTGTCTATTAACTCCACCATTGAGTACTCTCTAGCCATTTTGGTTTCTGATCTTAGTCCAGAAGGTAGCTGAATTTGCACGCATGCTGCTACTTTTGATTTCTTCGTGTTAAATTAGATACTTCATAGGGGATGACTGCATAAGATTTGTTATTTATCTTTCGTATGAACCATCTAATCTTGGCTTTTGACGTTGACATTTTAAATGGTTACCGAGCAATTTAAATTGTTAATTATTTTGTAGAAGCGACAATTGGAGAAAAAGCAAAGCACAGTAGAGAAGAATATTAGCTTAAGCATACTTCAGCAATATTTCTCTGGGAGCCTTAAGGATGCTGCTAAAAGCATTGGCGGTAAGTTCACCATATATATCTGTACTTGCATACAATTTTCAAGTGAATTAACACCTTGGGCATATTTTAGGGCTAGTTTTTTAAAACCAATTGGATGTATGTATGTCCTTGGAGTAGTGAGTGTAGGATTGTACAAGAGCTAGCCAGTAGCTTACCGAATTGTTGCTCAAATATCTATTGGATCAAGAAGAATGCATGATTAATTAGAATGAGAATCAGAATTGATTCATATTGTGTCTTATGTTTCCAGTTTGCCCTACTACTCTGAAAAGGATATGCAGACAGCATGGAATATCAAGATGGCCATCTCGCAAGATAAATAAAGTGAACAGATCGTTGAAGAAGATACAGACTGTGATTAATTCTGTGCAAGGAGTTGAGGGAGGATTGAAGTTCGACCCTGTCACTGGAGGGCTTGTGGCTGCCGCCTCCATGGTCCAAGATACCGAGGCATGCAACAATTTTCCACATCACAAAACTTCAGTTGCTGGAGGCCCAGAAGTCACAAACCAAGATTCGATTTCATTATCTCCATTTCATCGCATAAAGAGTGAAATGTGTGATGGATACCAACTGGGAACTGCAGAGCAACATATGCTTCTCTGTACATCTAAAGAAAAGGAGGAAGGAAGTCAGAATGACAATTCAAAGTTTGCTGCTTCAGACTCTGAGTTATTGCAGTCTTTCAAACTTGAAAATACGCCAAATACTAGTTCAAATGATGCCTGCAAAGACTCTTGTTTTGTAAAAGAGAAATACGGCAAGCAGGGTTTCAGTTTTGAGAGTTCTGACTACCATGTCACTTCTGTAAGCTCAAGTTCTATAGCTGCAGCCCATGAAATGGATACTGGAAGGGATGGTAATGTTGGGGTAGTAGAGCACAACCAGCCAACTTCTTCTGGTATGACAGATTCATCAAATGGCTCAGGTTCAACAATGCATGTTAGTGCATCAAGCTCACCCAACTATATGGAGCACCATATGAGAACCAAAACAGACGCTCGAAATGGATCCACAGTCACTGTAAAGGCTAGTTATAAAGAAGACACAGTGAGGTTCAAGTTTGAGCGTTGTAGCAGATGTGTCCAATTGTTTGAAGAGGTTGGGAAAAGGTTCAAAATGCCAATTGGGACATTCCAGTTGAAATATCTTGATGATGAAATGGAATGGGTAATGTTGGCAAACAATGCTGACTTGCAGGAGTGTATGGATATTCTGGAGTCTGTTGGGTCCCGTAGTGTTAAGCTGCTAGTTCGTGATGTACCTTGTGCTATTGCCAGTTCCAACAGTAACAATTGCTTTTGACATGAAGCTAATTTTAATCTTGAGATGCTGGAGTCATTTTGCAGGTGGGTAGATTAAATAGTGAAAGTTTCTTCGACAGTTCAGTCTGCTCTGATACTTCAGCACAATGTGGTTGTTATATCTGTTTCATTGGTTAATGGAATTGTGGTAGTTTCTTCAAGGGTTCTCCCCTGCAATTCGAGTTACAGGGGCGGGTAAGAGATTACTGGGGAGGATTTGAAGCAAAAGAGGAGAGTTCGTATAGACCTGTACATTCTACTGCTAGGTACTTGTAAGATATACGAATAGTTCATTGCATTTGCATGGTCCACAAGTGTATACAGATTATAGAACAGTCTATATGGTTCTAGCAAATAGAACTCCTAGGCAGAAAAGTTGTAAATTTTATATTTGTAGTGAAATTTGCTTTTGAGAAGTAAAAAACTATTCTGCAATTGTGATTATTACTAGGGTTGATTTTGTTGAGGATGCTCTCATTGTCATAGATACTACTTAAACCAAAAAATCATCAAATTTTTTTATTCGTTTTCTTGTAGACACTTATTAGCTCGCTCAGGCCAACGTGTTGCAAGATAGTACTTATTTTAGTCCATTCTTCGCGTAATATGTATGTGTCTGTACCAAAAATCATGTGGCGTTCGCATAACCTATTAGCCTATATGATGTTGTACATTATGGCAGATGATGCTGCATAACGAGGATTTTGTCCAGGATGATTTTACACGGTGTCTTGTAAAAAAAAAACAAAAATTTAGGCATTTTAAGATTTACCATATAAGTTGGGCATTTTAAGATTTGCCATATAAGTGCAAACATGCACTGTGTAAGGTCTTTCGTTTTTTCTTTTTACAAAGGGTAATTTGCAATTTGCTCCCTATAATAAATAGTTAATAAGAGGTCACTACCTGAATAAATTGGTTTGCCCCAACATTAGCAGTCAACATATTAAAATGTTATTAAAATGATTAATTTACCCCACCGACAATCACTAAAACCACTTCAAACTGGACAAGAGAATTAGTGGGGACAAATAACGGAGGGAAAATTATTAATTTGAGTCAAGAAATTAAGATGAAATGAAGCCTCGGTGATCCTCAAAGATTTGGCTCGATATTGAGCGAGTTTCACTTGAAATCGAGCATAAATGACTGCTTTCGGCTAATTATATGGTGGTGGCACATATGTCAAACTATGTGTAGTTCTGCTGAGCGGACCGGTAGATGTGCAACTAGGAGTGTGCACGGGACGGGATGGGATGGGATGGGATGGACCTCATCCCTATCCCATCCATTTTGTTTGGGATCGGAACGGGACGGGATAGACCTCATCCCAACTTCGTCCTATCCCAAACAGGTTTGAGACGGGACGAGCGGGTACTAAATAGTCTTCTAATGAATAATATAAAAGAATTTCATCTCACATTACTCACACATCAATAATGTCAAATTTATGTATATATAACTATCATTGGAACAATATTAAATGTCATGTAAAATTTATGGTCCAATGAACTTACAATTTAATTTTATTTATTTATTTTTTATGTTTAGCATCTTTTGTGTGATACACTAACCAATAGTTGTACATATAACTCATAGTGCAAAACTAAAACAAACCATCATTTGGCTTAAATCTCTTAAAATATAATTATCCTATAACCAATCTAAAATGTGAAAAAAATATAAATTTTCATGGGTTCTATTTGATCTAAAATATCCAAACGTGAGTTTTTATCTAAACAAATAGTACAAAACTAAGCAAGTTTTCAAATGGTAGATTTTTTATTTTATTTAAACACATCCTCAACTTTCCTTTAAAATAATAGTTTTATTAAAATTAATAATAATATATATTAAATAAATAAGTTCGGGACGGGACGGGACGGGATGGGCGGGATTGTTAATCTCCATCACACTCTAGATCGGGACCGAACGAGATCATGATGAGTTTGATCAGTCCCAAAAGGACCCAAAAAATTCGGGACGAAACGAGATCAGGATCGCGGGATGGGATGCCCACCCCCTATGTGCAACTACTTTTGTGTATTTTGAACAATGTTTATAATTCCGATTAAATTGTGCTTGAATAATTTTTTTTGGAAGAAATTGTTTTGTGAAAATAGAAAATTTCTTCAAGTGAATCTGTGAAGCAAAGTTTATCATTTTGGTCAAAATCCAAGTTTTTTTCCAAAAAGTACCAAGCCTTTTCAATTTTTTCGCTACAAAAAAAAGTGAATAGATATGACTAGAGTGATTTCATTTTGATAAGCTGCGAAAATAAACTATTTTAATTTTTTTTCAAAAACACGTATCTTGTATGGATATAAGTTATGGATGCGTGTTTCATGCTTTAAGTTATTAAAGATAAATGTTTTCATTCAAACGCGCATCCCGGAGGGAGTGGACGGCTCCCCCTCCCCCTGTGGGGTCCCTCGCTGTTTTCCTCGCTGCATCCCTCGCCAATTAGACGGACTCCTAATTAAACGAGGATCAATGCCTCTGTGTTTGCCTTTCCTGGTGTCTCCATTGCGACCTTGGTCCATTTTGGACAACATCTCCAGGCATCACACGCCAGGATGATAAAGAACTAATGAACGCCAATATTTTCACCCGCTCAACACACATCCTCATTGAGTCTGAGCAAACAAATGCAAACTCTTAGGCCTTTTACCACAAATTTATTGAATTGACGTATTAATTTATAGTGTGATAATATGAAATGACATTTCACTATTAATTTATTTATAAATTACATTTATTCGGCCTTATTAAACCTCAATATTTGCGGTGGAAGACGATTATAGATGAAGCAGACATATAGGAGGTTTGGAAGCAGCGCCGCCGTGTGTGCGTGCTTGTCCTCCACTCATAAAGACTGCTGACGACCAAAGCTTAGAACAACACTGTGTGTGTGTGTGAATAGAACAATGTCGAAGTTGATGTCAACCTGTTTCAAACAACAGCTCGCCATTATGATCGATGATCTCATCTTGTTATTTATCTTCTCTTATATTCTTCGAGCAAGAGGAGCATAAGAAGCAGTAAGAAGAGTATGAAGAGGGAGAGATGAGGAAAAAATGAAAATGAAGAGAAACTGTGAGAGTTAATATGATTTTTTTTTTCCCTTTTTAAGATGAAGCTTCTAATGAGTCGAGTCATCCATGTTGGCAGACCAAACATATTGAAGCTCACGCATAGACCTACTAGCCCATGACCCATTTATGAACCCGTCTAACTGGCGAGGAAACCAGCGAGGTTGAGGTTATCATAGAACTTTGTCCCTCCACCTATCTTTCCTCGCTGGTTTCCTCGCTCATTTCCTCGACATTTAGAATTTTGCTACCTAAAATACAAGGAAAACACAATTAAATTGACAAGAAAAAAAATGAAAGGAATCTTTTATTCTTTATGCTTTTAAGATATCATGTCTGATGTCACACATAGACGAAATCTTTATTTTCTTTTATATATTTAACATCTATTTTTATACCATTTGTGTTATTTATAACTAGGGTGTTTACGTGCGAATATTTAATATTTTTTTTATTTTATTATAATATTTTAATAATAAGTAAAAAATATTATTGAATTTTTAAATAAAATAATTATTTATAATTTTAAGGGCCTATGTATAGTTTATGAATAATTAGATGGCTTCAAATAAATTATTATATTAGGAACTTAATTATAATTAATTAATTTTTGAAATGGGTTGATTTTGATTGTAACAACAAGAAATGTGGATGGTAAACTGGGAAATCAAAAAGTTAGTTTTAAGAGGCTTTTTATAAATTTTAAATAATTATTTTAGGGGCTTAGGTATAATTTATCAATGTTTAAGAATTGCTGGTTTGGATTGTAAAAATTATGAAATGTGGAGGGCAAAATGAAAAATACAAATGTTAGATATAAGAGCATATTTATAATTTATAAATATTTGAAGAGCTTCAAATAAATTATGTTAGAGGCTTAGATATAATTAATGAATATTTGGAGGGTTGAGTTTGATTGTAAATAGTTTGATTTTGGGAAGGCAAAATTGTAAAAAAATGTAATAATTTTTTTTAGTTTAAAGACATAAACACCCTTTGTTACTTTTACCCACATTTTGATTTTTAGTTGTAAAATATTATAAATTTGGAGGGCATTTTAGGCAACCTAAAAATCAGGTTGAAGACAAAACACTATTCATTTGGGTGAATTGTGGTTATACTGTATAGATGATACTTTATAGGGGTGGGCAATGTCGGTAACTCGATTTTGAGACCCGAACCGATTTCATTCGGTTTGCCCAAAACCCAAACCGAAACTGAATTTTTAATTTGTATACCGATGAAATCGGTTGGATCGAATTTCGGATCGGTTGAGCCAAAAGATATCGAAGCAACAAACAAAAGATCGAAATAGAGAAATTGAACCACAAACAAACAAATCGAACTACAACACGATAAATCCAACAACAAACAAGATAGATGAAATTGAAAATAGATAAGAAGAAAAAGAAATCAAACCTGTAATTACCCTTGATGATGATCGTTGAGAGAGTGAGAGAAATCGAAAAATGGTGTAGATGTTTAGTGCAACAAGGTGTTGGAGTCTCGGATGATCAGATCGAAAAAATAAGATTTAGGTTTAGGGTTTGGCGGGCGTTTGGATTTGAGAGTAAAAGAGAGAAACTGAAAAAGATAAAGGGTTGTGTGGGTTTTGGGTTTTTGTTTTTCAGCGTGATTCAGTGCAACAGGGTGCACCGCAGGGCATTTGTTGCACCAATCATGTACCGACACGTACCTATTTTTGTATTTATTTATATATATCTAATTAATCGATCGGTATGGTTTTTAATCGGTCAGTTCAGAACCGTAAACCGACTCCGAACAGTTTATAACCAGTTTCGATTTGGTTTAAATGATTTTATTTTCACTCATATTTCGGTTCGATTACCAAACTGAAATTGAAAATCGATTCGGTCGATTAATCGAATTTAAATCGATTTTTGCCCACTCTTAATACTTTGTTTTACTTAAATAATCGTTATGTACTCGTTCAACTAAATGATATGAAAATTTTCTGAAAACCTTACATCATCATGGTATAATATAAAAAAGGGGTTATTCACATTTTTGGCTTTGGACTTCCCCGCAGGTGGATGCTCTTATGGAAGTAGCGGGTGCTAACAACAGTAGCATAAGTACAAAATGAGTGGGTGTTGGAACCGGGCGAGAGTAGTAGAAGTAGTAGAGTTCCGTTTCGTGCCCTAAACAAAGCAAAACCCTAGTGAGAGAGAGAGAGAGAGAGAGAGAGAGAGTTTTGTTCTGCAATTCGGTCTTCTCTCCACTATCCAAGTAGAGTAGAGAAGAAGATTGATCATGGATGCGTTGAGAAAGCAATTGGATGTTCTGATGGGAGCGAACAGGAACGGAGACGTGACTGAGGTGAATCGCAAGTACTACGATCGCGATGTCTGTCGTCTCTTCTTGGTCGGTCTCTGCCCTCACGACCTCTTTCAGCTCACGGTACTCTCTCTCTCTCTCTCTCTCACTTTCTTCTCTTCGATTTAACATTAATTTCTCTTCTAGATACATACAAATTCCTTTTCTAGACCTCCACAAACTTGAATGGGGTCGTGAATTTACTGGGTAAATAGAATAGGGTTCTGGAAAGGGAGTTTTGAAATGGGACAGACAGGCGACAACGAGGTGTCATGTTGGGATGACATCCTTTACTTCGCTTGGGCTTGATAATTAAACTTCAAGATAGAATGTAAATTCAAATACTGAAAAAACCAAGCAACAAAGAAATTGCAAATTGCTTAAAGCAATTTTAATTGGATGACGTTGAACGAAACACACAAATTACTTCTCACAGCTTCATTAACTGATTAAAGAAGATTTGTTAGGATTTAGGAGCACAAAGGTCAAGTTGAAACATAATTCTGGAAGTTGGAGCGAACAACTGAAGAGAGGATCAATTGACGAATTAAGATATGTGAGTTCCTTGGAATATCGGAGGCGACTGAGGCATACGACTTTGTATGTCTCACAGAGTATGGATTTCTTGCTGATGAATCAGTCCCTCTTACTGCCTATGCTCTAACAGAAGCCATTTACCAGGCATGCTTACTTGCATCTTTAAGTCTCGTAAATAGAAGATTATATTTTCCATTGAAGATTTTATTCACATCCATTGAGATATGAATTGTACAGATGCACACATTATGAGATTTTGTGGTTCTGAGCCCGGATTGGTTATACAAGTCCAATGACATTAAATAACTTTTTCTTTAACCCAAAAAAGTGGTTAAAAAAACTGCTGTCAGATGTGGATAGGATAGGTTCAGCTAGTAGAAAATAAGAGAATTGGATGCAAGCATTCTCTTGACGCCTGGTTGATTTAATTTTGTTGTTCCTTTGGATTCTGCTCTAATTAATTAGCTAAGCTTAATTTTTCTTTATGACTTATGGCTCTTGTACTGATTTGCATTATTTTCTCCCCTTATTACAGAAAATGGATATGGGGCCGTGTCCGAAGGTGCACTCATTGCAACTGAGGAAAGAGTATCCTCTGGCCATTATTAAATGCTGTTTGGCTATTTTCTTTACTAGCTACAATGTTTAAATACTTCCTATTTAACAAATCCGAATTCTCAATTCCTTATGAATTTTAGATAAAATATTATCAAGAACAAGCACTCATAACGAGAGCGTATGTTTATCATAAAATTTCCTTGTGTTTGTTTCCTATTTTTCGAATTGGTTTGGGTGAAGATCTGTCATGAAACTGTGAAAAGTTCTCAGTTTTTGTAATTGGTTCTTTATATACATGTTCCTACCTTAACCTTGTACAGATATGAAGAAGGAAAAGCAAAAGGTGCTCATAACTATGACAGGGACTTAGAGGATGTCATAGATCGCCTTATTGTTGAATGTGATCGAAAAATTACCAGAGCTCTTAAGCGCTTGGAAGATGAAGATGCCAAAGCCGCTATTGCCATATCAGTAACTGAAGTTACTCAGGTAATTAATATTTCTGGATTCTGGTCAGGTTATTTGAATCATTTGGATGGAAATATTTAATGCAGCCTTTGATGAAAATGCAGACACCTGAGGTCCTTGAGTTATCAAAGCAAATAAAGGAAAAGTTGAAAGAAGTCGATCAACTTGGTAATTGTTTCTTATAAGTCCACACAGTTTTTATGGAATATGCACATACTTGCTTATATTTTTGGTATGTATTTCTAGTTGGATTTTAGTTACTGGATCATGGTCTCATTGTGGAATGATGAACCCCTGTTTGTTCTGCTAAGTACTAACCTGGTTAAGTGTCAATTAAATTGGGTATAAACTGCAGAATGAAAATTAACTATTAAGAGATAAGAAAGAACAAGGGGAAAACCAAGTAACAAGCAATGACCATTCGGAGGTCTTGGGGCCTGTACACGATATTAAAGAAGTCTACCACTGAGTTTACAAATTGAACTCCTTTGATACAAGGTAAATTGACCCCCAATGCCAACCAAGAGTCCAAGAGTAATAATTTCCTATACCAACTCCTCACCTCATCTGTTGAAGATCGTCTTGTTTGTTTCCAACCAGAACCCAACAAATAGCATAGGGGGAATCAATAACCGAATGGATTATGGAGACGCACTATCTCAGCCTTTTATAGTTGAATGTTTCAACTTTCAATATATTATATATTTACCCCCAAAAAATAATAGAAATAAATGAAAATAGTAATACATAAAGAAAAGGAGAAAAAGAAAAGAAAAAAGAACAATCTATTGGGTTTCTTAAGTAAGCAACGGAGGCTATGGTTTCAGTAATGGTAGTCTCAGGGTGAATTTGGTTATATATTTTTTGGCTGGCATCATACATATATTAACTGTCACTATGCAGATCTTGAAGGAGAAACTGATAATAAGATTCGGGCTATGGAAGTGGTGGAACAACTCCGAGGACAAAGGGCAGACAAACAGGTTTGTTTCTTAATTAATTTGATCAACTTTGTATTATTTTTAACTTCTGGTAGAAGCTATATCAAATTTTGCTTTCTTGGTTCATACTTGGTTCATACTTGTTCTTACTCTCTATGACAGTCCGTACTTCTTCTTGAGGCCTTCAACAAAGATAGAGCTTCCTTACCCCAACAACTTCCAAACCCTCCATCATTGGCCCCATTGCCTGTACTTACTCCTCCAGATCTGCGCACCCAAGAAATGATTAATGAGAAGCTGAAAAAGGCAGAGGATCTTGGTAAGTCCATTATATGATAAATTTATGAGATTGCAATGTGCTTGTATGCATTTCAGTTGCTATTATTTTCATTATCTTTCTGCTAGTATTTACATAAAATTATTTTTCTAATTTTTTGGTTCCGATGAATATATGAATTAAGGCTTTTAGATGTTCTTTTTAGTAATTATGTTTAGCCTTATATGCATTTGACTAGTATGATGTGTTATAAAAAGGTGATTAATCGCTGTCTAATCGTGTAATAGGGGGTAACCGATACTATATGGGTATTTATCGTTTAACGGGCTTAGATAAATCGGCGAGTCAAAAAAATCGGACCCATCCAACTTTCCGATAAATCACTATACGACCCAAAATTGATATCACAATCCAATCGATCGCAGTCTCTGGCGAGAAGGAGAATAGAGAGGAAGAAGAAAGGAGGAGAATATCGATCACAACACAACAACAATCGATACCTATGCGAGAAGCAGATCAGAGAAGAAGAGAGAAACAAAATAGAGAAGAGGGGGAAGAGATCAATCGCAATACAGCTGCAGCGATTGATCGATGTGCGTGCCATGCTGGTGCGATTTGTGAGAAGGGAATGGAGAAAAGAAGAGAAGAAAAGAGAAGGGAAAAGAGAAGAAGACATACCTGTGCGGTTGTGCGTATTGTGCTATTTGTTGTTGTTTCTGGTTGTGTTGGTTTTGTTGTTGCTTGGTGTTGCCTGTTGGTGTCTGGTTCGTGTTGCTATTATACTTGTTGGTGTTGCCTATTGATGTTACTTATGTACTATTGTGGTTGGCTCTTGCTAAACAATAAATTCCAGTAAATAGTTGCAAATTAACTTCTTTTGATTAATTAGTAATTAGTAAAATTAATATAATTACAAATTAATCAATTGTAACTTAGTAAAAATAATTACAAGTAATATTATTTTTACTAAAAAATTAATCAATGAAAAAATAGACTGATTACATTTAATCTTAAATCAGTCTTGGACTGCGAAGGGGCTGATTAACAATTTAACTACGTAGCTAGTATGTATACTTGATGCTTTCATGAAGTTGCTTTATTATTGAAATAAAATTTCCTAGCGCGTTGAAAAGATGTCCACAAAATTAATTTTTTTTTACTGGAACATGGGTTTGTTTCTACTTTAGACAACCTTGTTGATGGTCTCTATAATGTCATGTTTAATTTATATATGTTATTGAGAATGTGCTTGAAGTTTCATGGACGACTAATGGTGGATCATGCATGCCTTATGAAAAGTGTCTATACCATCATTCAGTATCTAGTTTAAGCTTTTTTAGATGAATTCTGTAATCTATATGCACATTGCCACTCAATCTAATCTTGTCGGCACAAATTTTTTTCCATTTTGGTAATGTAGAAACTTCTAATTGTCATCTGTTCGTGAAATGGAAAAGTGTGAGTTCTGGCCTCTGCTGACCCAAATCATCTTGTGTTAGATGCAATGCATACGCTTTTAAGCCTTGGAATGAATTTGAAATAATTAATCAATCACTTCATAAGCCGTTTAGCTAGGCGTGTTTAGGGGTCTGCTTTAGATTGAGAGGTGGATTACTGCCTTGCCCCTTCCCTCGCAAATTCTTTTTGATTTCGCTGGAATCAGCCACACATCACCAAGAAAAAAAGTCCAAATCAAGAAAGAAAATGGACGATGAAGTAAAATATGGTTCACGGATTTCCAAATTGAGAGACATTAGCACACTTCTTGAGTAAGAAACCATCTACGAATCACAGTCCAGAAACTCTAGGAGGAGCATGATCCCCTTACATATTTAGAATCATATGAAGTGCTAGAGTAAGGACAAGAGGCATGTTTCTGTACAGATACCAGATCCAATCATGATTATAAGACTTTACAAAGAATTTACCTTAGTTGCTGCCAATCCAAAAAAACGAAAATCCTCATTTGAAGGCCATTAGAGGCCTAATACCTCCTCCTTAATTACTCGTCTGTCATTGCTATATTTGATTTTTAAAAACACTATTTGTTTCTTTCCGTCCATATTTCTCATTTTATTAATTATGGAATAAAATATCAAATCACAAGTCTACCTAAAAATTACTAAATTATTATCAAAATATTTGCTTAGATGACCATTTTTATGTTAAATGAATATACGTATTTTATTTGTAGCTTCAATACATTTTTAGTAACTTGTATCCCTATGAAAAAATTTAAGCAATTCTTATTGAGTGTAGATTGAACAATTATTTGGATCTTGACCATATCCGAAACTTAAAAAACTTGAGTCCTAAAAAGCTGATCTTGACCTGACTTGACCTATTAGGTTGGGTTCGGACCTACTATCCAAAATCCTAGGGTATGTTTGGTTGCATGGAATCCTATGCCATGAGAATCCATGAGGGGACCCCTACATTTTAGGCTAAATTGATATATTACTCCACATCCACCATTTGATTTTGTGAGCAATGGTGGGAATGGAAGTCCCATGAACATGAGAATCCAACTCCTTGGTCCCTCAAGGCATGTGATTTTCATGTTCATGAGACTTCCATTCCCACCATTGATAACAAAATCAAATAGTGCATGTGGAGTTATACCTCAAATTAGCCTAAAATATAGGGGTCACTTCATGGATTCCCATGGCATAGGATTCCATGCAACCAAACACACCCCTAGAGTCAAGATACACTCAGGAAACCACATACTAGTTTTTGTGTTAGCCTCATAGGTACCCACTTGGCTGTTACGATCATTAATTTCATACTTTCATGTGCATATGAAGCTGAGTTTTGGAAGTAGTTTGTGGCTTTGTGCCCTTGTGATTGTTACATGCAGTATTGCAGTCTCATGTTAAACCTACTGCTGTTATGTCTAAATTTTGTATTATTTGTGGACTTCTTGTTCCTCTTCATGTTATGCTAATTCTATTAACTTCGTGAGTTACATAGCATTCATGTACTTCTTTTTCTCAAATGTCTTGGTAATGCATACTTACCAGGTGAGCAGGGAATGGTCGATGAGGCACAAAAAGCACTAGAAGAGGCTGAAGCACTAAAGAAGGTTTTCCTTTTATTTATATCCCGTGTTATACTCTATAATAAGAGCAATAAACAAGCATGATGCAGTCCAATCAAGAAACCCCAGCCTAGATGCCCTCGAGGTTAAAAAGTGAGAAAGATATGTAGCATAGCTCATTACTATTCCTTGAAGAAAGTGTCCAATTTAAACAAGTTATTGTCTAATTTACTCAAACCAACGAATAAGATGGTTTGTTGTTCAATTACTTTCTTATATTCCCCCCACCCAATATATATATATAAATAAAAAAAATCATTTATGATGGAAATCTTTCATTCAAGGTCTGTTTGGTTGCACGGAAATCAGACATGGAAATTATTATTGTTTCCATGAATTCCGATTCTGAGGCTCCCCTCGGACTTGGATTCCCATGAGTAATGGGAAAATCGGTATAATGAAGAATTAATTTCTTGTCAGGAAATAGACAACAGAAATCTGGATTCCATTTCCCATGAAAAATGGCTTATCAAACAGACTTCTAGTGGAAAAAGACTGAAATACACCTATTTACAACATGTTCACGCGTTTTGCACCTCCTCGTAGTGCTACAAAATGAGCCTTGCACACTTCGTAATACATCTATTTGAGTAGAATCCTCACTTATAATGATTTTCGATATTCGTACATAGGTTGGTAGGTAATCTGAATAATAATTTACATGATTGCAAGAAGCTTAGTACCCTCTTACAATTGAAACTTAAAAGCATGGGAAAGAGCTCATCTCTAGCTGACTAGGAAGCTGTTTAATGAAGATAAAACCAAAGATTTGTTGAAAACTACTTTATAGATGCTAGCTTTCATCAAAATATTTATGTAGACCTTCTTTGGGGCCCAAATGACAGTGTTTGGGATTTGTGATGGTGATATTGTCACCATGAAAGACTGCTCTCACAAATTACAAATATACTTTGTGACTAAAATTTTTGAATGAGCTGTCTTTTGAACACACACAGGTGCACAGTTAGGCGTTTGTGAATTGGTTGATGTCTATTTTTCTTCATCGGTCATGCTGATACATTTGACTTTGTGCTCATAAGTGTTTTCTTCTTTTCAGCTGGCTGCGAGACAGGAGCCAGGAGTCGACTCTTCAAAATATAGTGCTGTTGATGTGCGCATTGTGAGTCCAATTGCTCACTTTCTGTTTATGAAATACTGCAGTTTGGACCTTAGACTTACCATGCTTATCTATTGTTGATTATTTCTTGTTGTACTAATAGTTTTGCAATTTAATGTCACTCAAGTATATCTGTATAAGATTCATTTACCCTAAATCCCAAACCGGCATTGCTCCTTCACATTATGATAGTTACATTTACTCCTTCGCCTTTTCAACTTGGTTACAGTTACTTACTACCTTGAATATTTGAAATACCAGTGAACTTGTGATAGTTAGATTTCTCTTTATTTATTTTTATTGAATTTCTGTCTATCTAGTCTATCAATCTAACATACAAAGAGAGGAAAGACCAAATGGGGTTGGGAATGGGAATAAGGAAACTGAGGTTTGTATTTTAACCAAGTTGGAAAGGTGGGGTACTAGATGTAAATGGCATAAAGTCGATAGGAGAAATGTAGTATTAATGCATTTTTGGGGTTTGTTGGTTATCAACAATGTATTAAATTTATTTTAGTTGGAATGAGTTCATCCATACGTTTTTGGATACCAAGACAAAATGTGAAGGCTATTAGTAATTTAGTAGTCTAACTAACATATAGTTCTGTCCTACTCGTATTCAGTATCTTTTGGATTATAACTTTGGTATCATTTACAGACTGATCAGAAGCTACGCGTCTGTGACATTTGTGGAGCATTTCTGAGCGTGTATGACAGGTAATTTATGGTCTTTTGCCTTTGCTGATCATAGTCATGATCATTTTCTTCTCTAGACAGCATAAGACTAGTAATAGGGTTTCTAGTACTTCAGCTTTTGACCAGGCATATTATACCTACTTGTCACCAGCAGGCTTTTGGGCCCAGTTTTACGAGGATAACTTATGCAGCTAAAGAATGTGCGTGCTATTTCTGTTTTTTGTTTGTAGATTGTACAATTGTTAGACACTCATTGGGCCTAGATATTTACGAAAAATTAGTCTGAATGGCTGTTATTCTTAATGAGGACATAGTTTGATGTATTTTGTAATCTCTAGTGACCGCCGCTTGGCTGATCATTTTGGTGGGAAGCTTCACTTGGGCTACATGCAAATTCGTGAGAAGTTAGCAGAGCTTCAGGTAAGATAATGCCTTACATATATCATTTCTCTATTATTTTGATACATCTAATTTAAGGAATAACCCTCAACAGGAAGTACAGCAGCATATGCATGAATAACTATTTTTGATTACATAGGCTATTTAATTTGTTTGATTTGACAGCTTATCTGTCAAGGAATTTTCCAATTAGATATTTTAATACATGAGCGATGTGCTGGCTGGATATTTGTTATTTCCACTTGCGATTTTGGTGGCTCTGAATAAGTTGGATCTCTGAATATGTTCAGGTGCCAGTTTATTGTTTCAATTCTCCCATAGAGATAGAGATTGTCAATTAGTTTTCGATCTGTGAGTTTTCCCTTACCTCATATGCATGTGTGCTGTGTTTTACATTTTTTTCATTTCCTTCTTTTGTAGTGTTCTTCAGTTCTGTTCTATTGTTCAAATAATCAGTTTTTTCGATTTCGCAAGTCAATTAAGATAATTTGACATTTTTTTAAACAAATATTCACGGTAACGCAAACTAAAAGGTGGGTTCTCTGAGGTTGACTATAGCAGTGTCAGTTACATCATGTGCACTCTAATGCTTGTATGTTAAAATGTAAGACATGGTATCCTTTCATGTAATAACAATGTACAACTATTTATGAATGGTCATTAGAGTCAGCAGGAACTCTGAACGGTTTCATATATGAAAAGAGGAAAAAAAAAAAGGAAAATTTTAGATATGAGTCAGTTATATATATTATGATTTAAGAGTTTTAGTAGTTGTTGACGCTATGAAACCTCTGCTTTCACTGCTTGTTATTAATTCTGAAAGACGAGTTCTCACATGACCTTTTTGTCCAAGTATTATTAATTGAGAATCACAGTCTGTTACCCTTTCCCATTTCTTGGCTTCGGATTTTGCGGGAGTGATGGAAAAGGATCTATTTGGCCCAACCACACATAGAGGTGGAATTCGTCATTTATCCTCTCATCTATCCTCATCATTGTGGACTTATGGTATGATCTTTGAATGCTTCAAATGTAAAATTTTAATTTATCACATTTCAGTAATTGTCCTAAGCAAAGTGTGTGTATATGAACCATATTTCATTCTGGTTGTTACTTGAGCCAAGTGCCTTATGGAGCATATGGTGTCGCTTTTGGTAAGTAAGTATGAATGCAATACGCATTGAGCAGGTACGAGAGAATTTTTGGTAATAATCTTGTATCTGCTGTTGGTAATTTGTTTAAAGCTGACTGGAATGTCTAGTTTACTATTCTAAGAATATTCAATTGTCTGGACAGGCGCATTCATGTACTCCTTGTTATCATTTGTCTTTCACATGTCCACTCTTGGAGTGGCAATATGAACTTCATTGGTTTTCATTACATTATAACTCTGCTTGCCTAGATTTGTCCTATCCAAGTCGGACGTGTTTTTGCTAAATTCTCCTGCAAGACTGCTAGTGAAGATATCCATCCATGTCCTTCTTGATATACCCTCGATTTCACAGCTATTCATAAAGGTCAGAATACTATTTGCAACTTTGGATGTATGAAGCTGTGAGCCAATCACTTGGCACTACCTCATGCTAAGCTGTTTTTGTATCTCAACTCTTCCAGTTTGTTTTGTTAAATAAGAATTTCATTGAGTGTATAGTTTCATAACCTTTAACCTATTTATTTGTACCACTTTTCTTGCTTCTCGAAGTCGAATTAGGTATAATACCTATACAGAGTGGATGGAATGACGCTGAGAGAGTTTAGTTGCTTCTCAAATTCCAATTTTATGTGTTGTGTAATGGTGCATGAGCTGTTTCAGTCTGTAGGATAAGTTTCTTTTTCCATCTTATTTTGCTAGTGGGTTCCCTTTGTAAATAACATTTATGGCTTGATATCCCAAATGGTTGTATATTTGATAATTTATTTTTCCAGGAGGAGAGAAATAAGGTCCGGAAGGTAGATCGATCTGAAGACAGAAGGTATTTGTATTCCTAATTTATATTTGTATTCATATACATTTCACTCAGTAAACATCAGTGAGAATCATTTAGTCACCTATTCCCTCCATAATTCATACCCCTTGTACTCAGATCGAAAGAGAGAAGTCGGGACCGTGATAGGGCATCCAGCAGAGATCGTGAGAAGGAGGATCAAGTTGATACTCGGGAGCGAGGCAGAGATCATGATCGTAGGAGTAGAGATCGTGATAGGCACCATGACAGAGGACGTGGTTATGACCGTGAAAGAGAAAGGGAGAGAGATTCAGACCGCTCTCGAAATTATAATTCAAGAAGTCGTCGAAGGTCTCGTTCACGTTCGATAGAACGCCCCCGAGATTATGACCGTCGCCGGTATGCCATCTATATATTTTGATAATTAAGTTATATATGGAATTATAGAATATGGATCTGCTCATCTCATATTTACCTTTTCCCTGGTCTTGTGCAGGCGTCATGATCGGTACTAAGTTCTGGTTATTGTTGCATTTCAAATGCGGTTTTGAAGTGATCAGAACCTGGAGTAGTGTTTTATTTTGTGTGTAAAGTCAGAAAGCAAACCTATAGGAGTGTGATGTCATTTTTTTTGTCTGGAAATTGGGCTAGGATTGCCCTAGGATATTTGTACCGCTACCTGTCATGTGTCCACTGTACTCTTGTTAATTGTACTTTGGATTGCTTTCAATACATGAGATACAAGTTAAAGTGTTAATTTTTTGGTGGTCTTTTATGTGATTTCGTGCAATGCTTGAGCTTCCAAAGGCGTTCAGGATGATATTAATGGCAGAATGCCCAAATAGGCAAATATTGGGTGTGCGCATTCGTCATGGGAAGAATATTTGGCCAACTGGAGTTGATTTGAAAAACACTTTGGTGCCGAATTACTAGCATAAACTCTGTCAATATCACGAGCTAGATTGCTCTGAACACATGTTTGGTGGTGCTGATTTGACCTTTAGAGAAGATTTTCTTTAGAAAAACTGTACTTTGTGGGGGTAAGCTTGTTGGGGTTTTCTTTATGAGTAGAAAACTTACTGCGAGCATGCATACATCGTTGGTTACCTGCGTATGAAACCAGTTTCTCTTGCAAGCTACAAGGTCATGCGTTGCTTACTGAATCAAATTAAAGACGGAAATAACTGTACATCACGTTTGACTTGGTGAAACAAAGAAATATTTGTGGTACTTAAATTGAAGGTCGACTAATTGACTGTTTGGAGGGAGTGGATGGAATATGACCGTTAGGTGAAACCTACAATTCAAAATCACCCGGGCAAAGTGTCTATCTACTCCACTCTTTAAGGCAAATTTGGAGAAGAAATATAGATTGTGATTGGTCTTTGGTGCTCTCTTCTTCAATTCCAGACTAGTACCTCTAACTCACACAATGGACAGACTGAACATCTACTATGCTCACACTACTGGGGAATTTTTTGAAGCATCAATGAAAATGGAGTTTGCATCTCCATCTTCATCTCCTCCAACCCCTCCTTCTCCCCTTCCAGTAAGTGTAGGCCCAGGTTCCCAGCACTACTTGTTTTCGTCGTCTCCGTCTCCATCACCGCCTTTCTCCCCTCCCTCCAGTGCTGGTCGCGCTTCACCAAAAGATACTAATCTCTTGTTATACGACAAGCCCTTATCGCTAGGGAAAGTCCCTTCTGCTTTTTCGCTCGATCGTGGCCCTAGGGATGATGAATTGGATTCGGAAGGTTCTTCATGTCTCAAGGACTTGTGAGTCTCCTATTGTCCGATTTTTTTTTTTTTTTTTTTTGAATAGCAATTTAGAAGTACAAATAATTCATATAGAAACATTTGTTGAAAAAAGTAATTATTATTAGGACCCCTTTTGCTTGATTAAACATTTGAATCAAAATTTTCATTTTTGATTGAAGTTCTTATGGTGTGTGGCATTCTGCTAGCCTGAAATGAATGATCAGAAGAGTGCCATTCATGGAAGGCTCCCAGAAATTCTACACCCACATTACATTGTATGGGTTAGTTAGTCTCAAATGGCACCAACATTGTTAGCAGTGTTCTAAAAAAAGGGCCTAGGCGCTAGGCATTAGAGAAACGCCTAGATTAATGGTTGGGGGTCTGGGTAGTTTAGGCGGGGTTTGGGCGGGTTATTTTTTTAATAAGGCTGATTGTGTTCTTATTTTATTTTTCTTTCCCCTTTTTAGAAATAAACAATTTAATTATTTTTTTTCAGTATATGTCTGAATGTAGCAAATGATGATTACTTAATGAAATTCTCAAAGGATCTGCCGGTACCAATTTTAGTAATGTAGATTTTATCAAACATGACTGAGGTTATTCATGCAATTGAAAGAAAAATAAAGAGTAGGTTTGGATATTTGTCCACAAATTCAACTTTGTATAAAGTAGATGACCAATTTCAATCATTTGAGTTTTAATAAATTTTGTTCATGATTATAAATTTTTCATGTTTTTAAATTTTGCATATGTATCTTGGCATTAAATTGAATGTAATTGATAAGGTATTATGCTTAACTTTTATAATTTATTAAAGTTATAATACAAAACCTAAAACCGCCTAGGCCCTTGGGCGCTAGACACCTGCTCGCAGCCCGCCCATCACCTAACGCTTTTTAGAACACTGATTTTTAGGAAAAAAAAAAAAAGGGAAAAAGTGCCAATATCACATGCATGAGTGAGATATAGCCGACTTGCAAGTAAAGCACTTGATCAAAGTTCAAATTCCCTTTTGTTCACATGCAAAACTATGTTTGGTTGATGATGATAATAATAACAATAAACATGTTAAAATAGGAAGAGAAAATTTATGAGCATTTGAGGTTCAGGGTTATGTGCTCATATTTCTGCCTTTCTTCTTTTTGTTTTTCTCTACCAAAACTCAACCTTTATAATTACTCCAACTTCTCATCTGTATCAGTAATAGTTATAATCAAGCAGTATTGTAGCAGGAGTGGTTTTATTGTAAGGTTTGTAGTATTCAGTCAAAGGGTCTCTTGGTAGTTCTTCACTTCTATCTTAGAGACGCTTTTGTGGTTTTGGATCATAGTGATGAATCAAGTCTTTTGGTCTGTAATAAACTTAGTATCCACACTTCAGATATATTTTGTGCAGCTATATCAGAATGCCCATTTTACATATTATGGCATGTTTGCTTGCTAAAATTCAGGTTTGAGTGGCTATTGCTGAGATGCTGTCCTCGTCGTAGATCTCCACCTCCCTAACTTTCCACATTTGACAAACATAAGTGAAGCAAGGATGGCTTTAAGAAGCATTCAGGCTCGTATTTCTAAATTATCTTCAACAATCACAAGGGTTGAATGAAAGAAACAGAGATTTGATGTTGAGATCGATGCTAATGTTGCATTCAAGACATATTGAATCGAAAAATCTGTACTGGACACAGTACTTATAGCACGCGCCATTTTTTATGTTCATTGATTCTTACTGACTCAGAATGGGAGGTCTGTACTTAACAGTGGGATTAATACACCCAATTATGTTGATTCATTCTCTTTGATAAACATATATGTATTATGAGACCAACCAATATCAAATTTGTTGACAAGCACTCTTTACATTTGTCTAATTGTAAAGCAATTAAGCATAGACTTCATAGTACACAAATTACTTGTCTGTATAAAAGTGAAATGCGTTCATGATATTTTCAAATGTTACATTGGAAGGGGGAGTCTTTGCAGAGTTTAAACTGAGGATATGTATGATCAGACAAAAAGATAAAAGCATTTACATCAAAGATTCCAGCAATCTGGAGAAGCTTAGGCACTCCTTGTGCACACGAACTCGCTCCAACTCCAGTATTACAGAACTTCAGGACTTTTCTACAAGGGGCTAACCCAGGATCTTAAGGGCGTCAATGATGTTGAACATAGAACTCTGTCTACTCTAGCTTAACTCAGACAAAGATGGAAGTCGAACATGAGTGAATCAATGTTACAGACTCGTCGCCTACGTGCAATGTGTTTTCTGGGCATTGGCGGCAATGGATATGTATTACTGGATGCATAATGGAAGGAGAAAATGTTATAATCATCTTGTATTACATAGTCACCATTACAATAGTATAAGTACAAGACCAGAAAAAGAAACAAGGATAGTAAAAACTATAGATATTATGCTATAACTACTGGGACACCAGTCACCAAAGTGCCAAAAGCTTTTCTCCTTTTTTCATCACAGTGAAAGGTGTTGAAGAGGATGGAGTAAACAAGCATGGAAATGTAGGGGGACAAGTGTTTCCAGGGTTGGGTGACTATACTTGAGGAGTTTTCCTAATGAAAGTTGTAACACCAACCAGATATGAACTCTTTCTAGGTTCCACGGTGGCAATGAACTCTGGTCACTTTTTCTCTTCTCAGTTGCCTACCATACACCAATATGTCAGATTAGCATCCATATTTCGAGCTTCCCTTTCTCACTACCCAAGTCTCAAGTACAAAACCCAATTCAGGATAGCCCATTGATTATGAACATATAGCACTATACATGAGAATGAATAATCAAATATACATGTGAATTGGCCTGCTGAGTAGTCTCCCACACCTTTATGCCACCCAACGCGAGCTTTGCTCATCTCACAAGAATAAACCGAAAACAAAAATTGAAACCAAGGATAAAAGTTGTATGGCTCCACTGCGATGATAACCTACAAAGTCATATACCATGGAAAATATTAGCTCATGCCTTGATAAAGATTCCCAGCAAAACAAGAATAGAAAATCTGTGAACAATGCATCATTGATTCTCCATTCAGGGATCACAGGACACACACACAACTAGAAAGTCAAAACAGGTTGATACTAGAGACTGAAAATGCACCTCGGTTTCCTGAGTCCTTAGTTGGTAAGGCTGGCAATGACATCTCTGGATTCAATAAACCTCCATTAGCACTCTTTACAAAATAACTCGACAACTAGTCAAAATGCTTTAAGTCCTCTAACATAGACTTCAAAGTTTAAAAAAGAAATACTAATGTGATAGCCATTTCACTTACCAGGAGCACAAAGGGTCAGGGATTGACCTGTAGGTATTGACGAAGGCCAGGGTGCAGGAATATTGTCATTCAAATCACATGTAATACCAAATCCCGTAACATTATCAACGACCATATCCGATGGAAAGCTTCGAAGCAAACACCCTACATTTTGAATAAAACTCAAATACTGTACCAATAGAAAATAAACATCTGGAACTAAAGAAAGATATAATAGCATACCTTCACGCCCATATGCTGCAGGTCCAATAGATCAACAGAACAGACAAAATGTAGCTGATCAGATAATGATCTACAACCAAAGAAGCACTCAAACACTGAGAAAGCAAAATGTGAAGGAAACCCGTACCTTGAAGACTGAAATCCTTTATGTCCACTTGACAAAGTTCATATAAGTCTGTCTTGATACCTTGTTTCTTTAACATGGAACCAAACAATGTTGCACAATTTATGGCTTGCTTATTTGTGATTAACATCTGCTTTTGTATCACATCAGCTATGTAAGAATTCAATGTACTGCAGCAGGAAAGGCTTGGAGAATCATCTCCACCACAGTCTTTGATCACCTCTAAGGGCTTACTGAATGTTAAAGGACAGACTGCATGTGTTCAGTTAACATGATAATTAGAATAATTATATCACGATCAACATGTCAAGCAACTCAAAATTGCAGGAAGGTACACCATGCATTCAGGATACTATAGTATGGTACTTGAAACTTTTTTCAAGCACTGAGGTCAATGTATTAGAGCTACAAAACAAAACCCACTCAAATGCTCAGGTAACACAAACCCATTCGATGGGTGAAGCGCTGTAGTCTTTGCTTGACCACCATATAAGTGTATTAGAGCTGAAAGAACTTCCAAAAATGGCAGATGCAGACAACTGAGAAGATGGGCACCATAATGCAAGTACAATTGGAGGGCATCGTTGGTTCAAGCAAATTAAAACTTTCCATCTAGAATCTCACCATTTCCAGAAATGGCCAGGTGAAGTAGGCAATCCTGCCAAATGCAAGGGTGCTTGAGAAAGCACCCTGTCAGTTTTCTCCTTAAGTTCGGCCATCATTTACTTAACTAGATATCATGGGTCAATAATGGAAAACTAGCAAATCAGGGTAGCATATATGATTTCAAATAACTGATTCATTGAATTACATGTGTACCATAAATCATTACAAATCACCGTATAATAAATGCGTTAACTTATCAACCAGATAAATATTTTAATTACAAGAATGTTAGTTTTGTAAGATTTGATTAATGGATCCAACATAAATATGGGCATAGTCCACTAAGATACTAATCCATTACTAAGATTGATGCAGGGAGTAATAAGGGATAATGCCAAGTTAACATGTTAAATGAGCAGGGTATTTTTAGTTTGACGTTCACAGAAAAGATAGTAGTTAGCTACAGCCTACAAGTAAGAGCATAATAATCTTGGTAACTCATTCATGGATTATTAAATCTAAATTGCCTCACCTTTGTTAACCTTGCAGGCAGATAACATTCGAAATGCATTGTTTGCAGCCATTGGTGAGAGCTTCCTGGAAAGCCATGAATATACCACCCCCCTACACATATTGAGGACATCCATCCCAGTACCCTCCCCAACTACATTCCTCTTCTTATCAGAATTGGATTCTCCGTCAGATATGCGAAGTGCAGCATCCACAATGGCAGGTTGGCAAACTGGCCTGCAGCACTCTTTAAGAGGGTCAACAGAGCTGCAGGCATCTAACAATTTTTTTGTATCTACCATTTTTTCAAAGGTAGTTACATCCTTCACTGGACAAGATCCTCCAGTAAGATTCTCATGTTTTGTGTGGCAAAGATCAGGTATATATTGGTTTCCGCCTCTGCTAGCTATTATACTAAGAATATCTGAGAAACAATCAGTAGCAACTGCTTTTTGCAGAACTAGCTGATTGGAATTGCTGCTGTACTGACCTTGAAAAATGTGGAGTAAACTCTTAAACTGTGGGCAGCATATTACATCTGCGACTAGTGAAGCTAGGGGAGCAGAACAATCAGATGCTGTTTTGTCTATGATTTTTGAAATTGACGAGAAGTTTACAGGACATTTCCCAGTCAAGACTGGTTCATATTGGGTGGGAAAGGAAGGATACATTGGCGACATTGCTTCCCCAGGATTTGGATTATCTGGAAATACAGCAGGTGATATTGATATGGGATCAAAAAAAGCACTTTCTGGTGGATCTGCAAGACCAATAAATCCCCTTTCCGGTGGATTGGCAAGATCAATAAACTTACTTTCCGGTGGATCGGCAAGATCAGTAAACCCACTTTTCGGTGGATCCGGTGGATCAGCACAATCAAGAAACCCAAACCCACTTTCTGGTGGATCAGCAAGACCAATAAACCCACTTTTTGGTGGATTAGCAAGGCCAGTAGTGGAGTAAAGCGGGGAACTAGCTTTGGGAGGATACATTGGTGACATCAGTTGCCCTATCGGGCTACTATACGGATTATTGGTTGGGGTTGTGCCCATGTCACTCCCTTTCGGACCGCGGCGCCCTTTCCCTTTCGGACCACGGCGCCCTTTCCCTTTCGGACCACGGCGCCCTTTCCCTTTCGGACTGCGACGCCCTTTCCCTCGTTGATGCTTCCTAAGTCTTGGTCCATCCTTAGGTTTCACCTTTTGGGTGCCACCAGTCGCCAGTGGTGTAGAGTTGTCCTGAGGGGGATTAAAAACCCCACTTTCTGGTGGAGCAGCAATGGTTGAGTAAAGCGGGGAGCTAGATGGATACATTCGCGACATCGGTTGCCCCACCTGGTTGCTATACTGATGGTTGGTTTGGGCTGTGCCTATGCCACTCTCTTTTGGACCAGGGCCTACTCCTCCTTGTTGAGTCTCTGTAAGCACTGGTCCCTGCATTAGTTTCAACCTTTGCCCGCCACCAGTCTCCAGTGGATTAGATTTGTCATCGTGGGGATAAAAAATACCACTTTCCGGTGGATCAGTAACATTGGAGTTAAGCGGGGAGTCAAGGTGGGGGCTAGCTTCAAGTGATGTCTTTATTGCTGCCACATCTTGCAAGTTGTACACCCAAATTGTGAATAACAAAATACAACTGCAGAAATACCCTGCAATTACATAATATTAGTTAGAATTTCAGTGACAATTAGTTATCTATCAAATAAAAATAAAATTATTTCAGATAACCTCGCCTAGCAAAATACTTTACATTTTAGCATTTGAAATATTGTCTAAATGATGCAGATTCCGTAAGTTAACTTGGAAACTGGATCCTTTTAAATTTGACTTGAATCCACATAATTTATTTAACCTATAAATATGAGCATGGTGCACGCGCATTGTCCTAGTCAAGATGAGACCCATACCCCCCCCTCCTCCTCCTCCTTTTTTTCCTTTTCCAAATCTATACTTAGGTGCCAGGGTGTCAACAGTAAGTTGCTAGTATTAGGAAAATGCATACACAAGATCATTCACTAATCCTTATTTATTCATTTTTCATCAAGACTCAAGATAGTAATTAATTAATCAAAGAGAAAGAGCCATACTGAGGGAAAGACTGATGTGAAGCAGCGTCTCGAGATACCTAGAGTCTGTTTATTTATTCACATGTATTTACGAATCTGCATAATCCCCATCACCTCTTCTAGATTTTAATATATTTACTAATTTAACATAGATTTACTAATATTGGGTTTTATGATAATGAAAGGTTGTTTTGTTATCTGGAACTACTGCAACATGGAGATATTAAGCTGGACATTCTAACTTATGGTGATAAAGGAGGGTTGCTTTTGTTGATTGGGACAATGAGATTGATAAGGTTGTGGAGTGCAAAAAATTTATGGGTGTTTAAAGTTGTCAAATTAGTGGCCACGAAATCAAAGGGTAATGCTAGTACTCGGTGAACTCATTTGAGTATGGAGCATGAATTATCAATTTGGGACAGGCTTGTACTAGACCAATAATCCTAATGATTATAAGAACACTTTTCAACAGGTTACACCGATTGCAGCAGGGATCTACAGTAGCTGAGCACATAGTATGTCGTAATAGATTCAAGCCCCTTGAGACAAGAAAAAAATGAAAGCTTATAGGTATCTGAATGGGAAAATTCATCGGAATGCTTTAAAGGGAGGTCCCCCAGAGAATGAACTCCGGGAAGGGAGAGTAAAAAGAAATAGAATTATTATAAAGGGAACTCACTTTAGTAGATTTGAAGACCATGTCAGAAGCTGAGAGGTTCAGAGGGACGAAAAGAAGGTTCAAAAGTTTGTTTCCAAAAATCTTGTTGTTGCATGTAGCCCTAAATTTGTTCCTAAACCTGGCCAAACTGTTGTGAGGCATGCACCACTTAGCTTTAATTTTTATGTCACGGATGTAATCAAATTGGTCATATACTTTGTGACTGCTCAAAGAACAAAATGACACTGCTTACAAAAGGAGTTGTACAAGAGGGCTCGCCACATGCACCTGATGAAGACTGAGAGGAACCAATTGTGGAAAAACTTTCTTTGGTGCCTATGGGATCATATCTACTCTCTAAGCTCATGAATGAGTATTTTTGGTCTGGGTGAATGATGGAATTTTGGTAAAATTAGGATATTATTTTCATTGCAATTTTCTTCAATAAGCGGGCTTGGACCCTACACATTGTTAAATTAGGGTTATTTCATTTCAGTTAGAGTTTGGTTTAGTTTGTTTGGGGATCGTCTTATTTTGTTCATAAATAATCTCAATATAAACCATATTAATTAGAATTAATAAAGTTGAAGCTTTCTCAATTTCTCGAAGCTTTGCCAAGTCAAGCTTCTTTATTCTTGATTGATTATTTCAGCTTCAAACCCCATAAAAAAATCCACCAACTTCATTCATTCTAAAAACTCATAAGACTGCACGAGGAACTCTGGCCCACAAGGATGCATGGACACGGACACGCGCGTCGTGTCGGACACGGGCACGACACGCCAACTCGACAATTTCCTAAAAGCTAGGATTTGGGGACACGTTGACACGTCATTTTAGTAAGTCATATAAACATAAATAATAATCTAATAAAGTGTCTTCCTAGATTGTGTTCTTCACACTCTGTTGCAAGAAAAGATAAAGTAGAGAAACAATTTAGTAGAAAGGAAGTGGAGGAGAGAAGAAGCAAATTAGAGAAGAAGAAGAAGCAAAAAATTAAGAAAAACATAAACTACCTCTATGCTTTAGTGTCTTTTTGCCGTATTTGTCTGAATACTTTAGATTGATCAACAACCATTAAATTAGGTGGTCATTTGTAAACATCTAAAAGTAAAAAATAAAACAAAGTTGATTTTCGAGTCTTGATTATGTCTTGACCATGTTTTGAGTGTATCAAAGACGTGTCCGACACGTTGACCACATTGACCATGTGTCTGACACCTACCGACACGTTGACCAAGTGTTTGACGCATATCAGAAGCGTGTCGAGTGAGTGTCGGTGTCGGATACGCGTCGGACACGAATATGGCAAGTTTTCGAAGAGTTCGTGCTTCATTGCTTTGAAACTGCCAAGAAAACTTCAGCACCTGGATTTGGTATGGAAGACACCACCACCCCCACCCCCCCCCAAAAAAAAAAATCTGCTTCGCTGGAAAAAAAGGACTCGTCAAGCCATAGTTAGGCTGAAGTTAACCACTTCAGCCATCCATTTGACAGCTCAAACCCACATGGTTAACATCTTTCCATCCACAGATACAACTTGAATGGAGAAAATAGTTATTTTTGTTGGAATTAATGACATGAGTTGCAATAATTTTCATGCGTATTGTATTACGAGTAAATGATAGCATACAAAGATTTCTATCTAATTCTATCTAAAGACAAGTATCTCCCAATACATCAGTATGTATTGCATCTTCCTGTATGCTTGCAGTGTCACAATCCAAGTTCATTTTGGTTTTGATGCTACTACTCTCTTCTGCAGGGGATGCATTTTAGGTCCTGCTTGGTTCACCAAAAATCTGCTGCAGTTGCTAATCTAAACTATATAACTACAGAAGGGTTGAATGAACAGTAATCATGTCTTCAACCTGATTCTTGGATTCCACATTTTTCCTCCATATTTGATATTTTACAATTAAAACCAAGCCCTCTCAAACATTAATAAATTAGACTCAAGCCCCCAACATAATTTATTTAAGACCTTCCAATTATCTATAAACTAAAAAAGAACCTTATGCATAATTAAATTCAAAATAACTTTGTTAGACCAATATTTAATTGAACAATCTAATTTTTACAATATTATAACTAATCCGTAATTAAGTATCGTATCAATACCAAATTTATCCACAATTAAGTATTGTATATCGATAAAAAAATATAATCCACAATTAAGCATCATATAGAGGGTAAAAAAAATTGTGTATGTGTGCATGCGTAGCGTGCGTCGAGTACTAGTAGTTTTTTAAAAATCCTAATTTTGAATGCTTGTAGTCCTCAGCAAGTTAGTCCCTTAAAACTGTTTTTTTCCCAAATCTATTGTTTTAGTAAGATTTTCAGAGCAAATGAAATTCAAAGTGCTGAAAACATATTTTCCAAATAGTTGTGCTTATAGTGATGGTGGGTAAGGAATTGGAATTGTTTTCTTTAGTTGAAGAAGATAAAACTAAAAGTTGTAATAGATGAGGTACACAGTAAGGTTTACGCAATTCTTAGCTAATGAGAAGACAAAAAGGTAAAGCCACAATAATCATGTAAAATCATGCATAAACTAACTTGCCTTTTGCACTTGTAATGGTTCTTAAACGCTCCATAGCTCCACTAGCCCCTTAAAAACATTGAGATCCACCAAAAAATGTGTCTATAGAATCAAGTATCCAACAGACGAATAGCAAACTACACCATATAACATCTGCACCAGAGTCACACACTGGGAATTAAAACATAAAGAGGGAAGAGAGAACCAGTAGCAACTAGCAATAACTTGGATAGTAATTAAGAGGGAAATTTTTTTTAACAGAGGATCATCTGAAGACAGTTGTTTTCCTAGAAGACAAATACTAGCAACCACTATCTCTGCTTCTAGAGTAAAGATCTTCATAACTCCATTTGATTTTAAGATGACACAATTTATTAACGGTATCTTCACTCTAAGTGGCTTGTTATGACACAGAGTGTCATGCCAATAACTGTATTGCTTGATTGATTGAGTCTTGACAAAGATTTGTTTTATAATGAAAACCTTAAAATTCATTAATTCATCAATACTTATACGCTGTATCCATAGGGAGTGGTATTCCGTGGCACATCAGACATTCAATCCTCGCAATACATGGCGCTTTTTTTTTTATCAATAAAAAATAACAAATGAAAATGTGATACGTTCAACAAAAAAAAAAAAAATGCAATACATGGCACTTATTAACTCCTTCCATAAGTGTTTCTTTATTGCGAAATCAATGAAACCATTTCCAAAATCCCAACCATGCTTATTTAACATCTCTAATTCATCCAAGTGTCTAGTCCCTCCCTTCTCAATACAAACACCGTATCCCAATGAAAAAATCTACTTTGACATTCAAATTTTACATTGGAAATACCATTATGACATGGTGCTCACTCTTTGGTTTGTTTTTCATAAGGCATGTGCTTCTTTTGAAAAAACACCTAGTGTAAACCAATTAGGACTCTATCCCAAATATTGTTTACCTCTTTTGTGCAACCCAATAAAATCCTCTCATACTTAATCTGATTCACCCACATTCTGCAATCAAGGCTGCATAGTAATAATAGATATCAGGTAAACAGGGAAATCTGCAGGGGTTTCTTAATAAAAATAATCCAAACGAGCAAATACCCTTGATAAATACTTATCCTAATAGCTAGTCTAAAACTAAATATCTTAACAACCAAATCCCAAGTGCATTTTTGTATGTATCTAGAGGACAAAGGGGGACCCATCTAAGGAAGATGACCAACACGAAATCATTGATTTCTGCTAAAGTTCGTTGCCACCTTTCAGAATTGGAAAGATAGCACTGTGCAAATTAATTCCAAACCCTGAAATCACCTCAAACCAACGGAAAAACCCTTAATAACCACTTGTTCATTTCCTCATCCGTAAAACTAATTATCCCCTGTGGAAATAAGGGGATAGTGGGCCTCTGTTTCTGGCTCTAAAAATTATTAGAGTCATGCATTCAATCGCCCTGATAATAATATAGTTTCTTTTTCATGAAGTACCTATTGTCCCTACAAAAATTATTCTTCATATGGGAAATGTCTTGGAACTGTCACCATTAGGGCATGTTCTTTTCGGGGAGCTATGGATGTTGACAAAATCTGTGGGGTGTAACTATTCTTAGTAGCTTTGTGACAATCCATTCTTGGAATGCAAATGGGGCCCAAGATATTTGGAATCACTTTCAGCTTAGATTTGAAGTTCAATAGTCCATTGTTGATATCTTGAGGGGATGGCAGTGCGAGGCTTTTTACAAGTGGAGAAAACATGTTTTGTGGAGTTGATTCCTAATCCCATCTTACTGGATATATGAATTTAAAAATACAATTGAATTTTCAAAGGGTTGAAAGCGAGTTCGGATCGAATGATAGGCACTGTATGGAGATGTGAGACTTCAACAATAAAAGCTCGGTGCCTTGATTTTAGAAGTGATGACCATCGAATGGCATTGGCTTCATCTAGCCCAAACATGAGAGGGTTTTGTTTTGATGCACTGCACATAATTGGACTTCTATTGTAAGGCAGCCTTAGTTTGATTTTTTTTTTCCTTGTATCAATAACTTTGAACCCCTTTGAAAAAAAAAGTTCATGACGGATGATTGTTGATATTATCACCATTTGGCTACTGCAGATTTTACCATTTAAGGGATTTGTTTCCAAAAAATATTATTCGCCTCAAATTGGAGGTCTATGTATTAGAGCAGAAAGTCAATAAATTTTGTCGTTATTTGTATAAATTTTGTACGAGTCTCTTCTAAACAAATCTTCAACATATAAAGTTTCTCAATTTTTCCCAAATGTAAATTTGCTCACATTCCGTAGTAAAAAATATCATCTGAAAACTAATCGTACTCAGAATCTTGTCCATAACATCCTCCCTATTATCATTATAGGGTGAATGCAACAATAATTACTTGGTTTGGAAAGGTTGTGTTCCCACTTGATAGATCATTCACTATAGTTGTCTCTATGATGAAGAAAAAGATGACTTGCATAGTAGATAGAACCTCACTTCCTTATCTCCTCTGCGATCCATACCCTTTCACTTACTTTGGGAATAGATGTCCTCCCTTATGCCACTGTATACTTCCACGTCATCAATCTATTGGCAATATGGGTTGGGCATAACCACTAATCACAAAGAGATTACCATGTCGTGAAGTCCTTACTCCCGTAGTATTTTCTCGTCGTGAAGTCCTTACTCCCCCCTGGTATTTTGTCCCTGCCATATCACCATGCTCTCCAAGTCCAAGACACCTTGGTGCACTTGGAATTAAGTTTCGCCTCCAGGCAGACTTCAACACTGGTCCTGAGAAGATATTCCCCACCATCCTCCCCACATCACCTTCTCCAAAACAACATTGCTTCCCTGTCAGAACAAAAACCACCACGATTTTCCTTCCCTGACAGTGGAATGACACGCTTGTGAAAGTTTAAAGTTCACCTGCACTTTGGCTTTCATTTCATTGGCCTAAAATCCGTACACTCTTGCCTTCCACCTTGAAATATGTCAAATTAGGGTTTTCATAGCCACTTCCTTTCCTGATTTTGTGCCAGCCCCATCAAGGGTCATCAAGCCCTCCTTTCATCACCTTCATAATTGCCTTGCTCAAGTGTTTTCGCTCTTAAACGAACCAAAATGGGTTTATGAACACCTTCATGAACAACCATAACTAACATAAACACGCCCAAAAATCCAAACCATTGTCTTTAAATATTTAGTTCAATATCTCTACAATTCAAGTTACATCTGAAAATTGGCATTAGAGATAACAATTTCATGCAAAGGAGGTAAGAAAATGGTAAAGAAAACAAATCAAAACATCTCGAATGATTCCTTCCAATCACTCCAATGAGAAAATGCGAAAAATGAATAAAGGAGTTCAAGCTTCTATGTACCAATAAACCCAAGCCTTCAGAGTAGATATGCAATCCTTGAAAGCAACGATTGAGGCATTGTTAAATAATCTTGGGGTATGACCAAAAGGGAAATTTCTAGTCTTGGATTGGCTCTCCATGGACCTATTTTCCCGATTGCAAAAGGAGAGACAACCTTTGGAGGGCCTTGTGCGCCCTGACTTGGCCGGTAATAACATTTCTAGTTCCTTTTGGCCCTTGGATAGAGTAAACAAGAGTTTTACGCTTAAATTGTTAAGAAATTGGTTTTGAACAATCAGGATAAGCTTTGAGATGACCCTGCGCGGTTAGAGGGGTCTGGACAACAAACCATTGCCTCAAAGGAGGGATATAGGTAAATTTTCATTATCAAAAGGTCACCACAGATATCGTCGACGGTATCACCAATGGGGCGAACCTCCTTTCAATCAAGGAGCAACCTCTGTCCCACCTCACCATTGCCAATAACCTGATTTGGGACAGGTAGGGATAGGGATGGCAATGGAGCAGATTGGGGTGGATTTGGACAAATCCGTCCCCCTCCCATCGGGGATCTCGAACCCCCGAATCTGTCCCGAAAATCTATTTATATAAAATTTCTAAAATCATCCCCGCTCCGGACGGATTGACGGATATCTGCCTCGTCTAGAATATCCGTGCAATTTTTCTGGTGGATAATGGTTGGACCCCTTCCTGCCCGCCCCACCTCTTCTACCTCCTCTGTCTTCACTGCTTGCCAACATAACTCCCTGCAACATCGTAGATGTTCAAATACACAGGTACATTTCCTGCCTTTCTTCCTTGATCCAAACTATCTTGTCATAAATTGGCTTCATCTCCTCTTCTTTTTTTCAAGAAACCAGATAAAAATGAATTTCTTCTACTAAGAATTAATTATTTTAGTAGTTGTTTGAAACCAAAACCAAATCCAAATCAATCCGAGGGAACCACAAAAAGGGGAGAAGAGTAGAGAAGGGGAGTCTTCATTTTCATCTAGTAACCATATCCAATTTACACGCTTCAGACTCTGCACAAGGTGGGTGTTTTGTGATGCACTCAAGAAGTACCCCAAAGAGATTTTACGACTTGAATTGTTGCCAATCTTTTTGCTCTTAAAGTTGTTTAAAGTTGCAACCTTGAAGAAGAAAAAACAAAGGAGGAAGAGGAGAAGAAGAACCTGGCGGGTGGTTGACGGTGGCTGGCAGCGGGGGCTGGTATGTTGTCGTGATCCTGTGGTGTGTATGGTCTGTGAGGAGAGGAGAGGGAGAGGCGATAGAAAGGAAAGGTTAGGGACTTGAGGTTTTTAGTTTTTATTCTAAGGGTATATTCTTAATAACCCATGTATAAACGATACCCGGCGGGTGGATATGACTAAATCTGTATCCGCCCCGAAATCCGTAAAGGTAAATCCAAATTCGTCCCATTCGGGACGGGGTGGATATCCGTGTAAATCCGCCCTATTGCCATCCCTAGGTGGGTGCAACAAACATCCTCCACCTACTATGATTGAAACTCGATAGTGACGATGACGATAATGATAATCTTTTTTAATAGTCAACGTGGAAAGCATAAAATTTGGATTAAGTCGACATGTTTAATAGGATGTCGAGAATGTGAGAAGCCTCGAATATAATTAGTATGGAGACCTCAAACTCGACATTCCCGAGTTTGATGGGTCCATGATTAATACAGTTTTCGCAATTGGTTCATAAAATCAATTAGATATTGCAGTGTAAGAATATTTTTGATTATCACCAAATTGTTGGGATTAGTTATTTATTGCTGAGGTGGCGACAAATCGATTGGTCAAATGAATAAAGCATTAATGGAGATTTGCTCCTAAGATATATGATAAAAATTTATTTCATTGTTTGCACAATCCTAACAGCCAATGAATATCCATTTTTATTATCATGTTCCAAATTTGACTGAAAGTGAAAAGCACAAAATGCAGAGGTACATTAACGGGTTATGAAAATGAATCCAGTCAGACCAACCTTCTTGGATGTTTCGACAATGGTCGATGCTAATAGTTGTGCCCAACAAAGCAAGAAGCTCATGCTGACTATAGTTTTGCTACTTTTGTGCCTCCGCCAGCTGCTCATCTCTTCGAGCCAACAACCTCATAAACCAACTTCAAGTGCTTCACTTGGTCACATATCTCCGAAAAGTAGAAAAATGTTCTTCTTGTGGATCGTGTGAAATACTCCAATGATTGTGATTTTCACAATGGTGTTGCTTTCAAGCGAAACATTGGGGTGGCGAATCTCAAGCTCAAGGACAAACTTCTTTGAAGCTGGAGTATATGGGGCATTACACCCAATACATATTAGGCGGGCAATTAACAATTAGGATTTTATTAAATATAATATTATTTGGGATTTACAAAAGGTTGTTCATTATTTTTCTAATTGGAATTTAACAAAAGTGAGTCTAGTTTATCAAATTGTTGTCTTTGAATGTTGTGTTCAATATTTCTAATGTTCGCTTTGCTTCAGTAGTTCCTATACTTTCTAAAAAAAATCTTAATAAAGTGGATCATGATCATGAACACACTCTTTGCAAAAGCCTTAAGATGGGTTACTTTCCATGAAATTGGACGCTACATGAATAAGCAAATAATAAATAAATAAAAACAAATAAGTGTTGCATGTAATCGATTTACACAATGGGTAGAGGGATCGCATCGAAAAAAGTATTTCCACCGAATCATTTACCATTTTTGTTAAGTGGATCACTTTGGGAACCTAGATGTTTCCAAACAAGGGGACCTATTATTCCATTTCTCTTCCTGGTTATGGGAAGGATGACATTTGAGACCAAAGGGGGGCCTTTTTTTTCCTCTAATCAAATCAAAGATACAATTTTTGCAAAACACATCACCTTTTACCAGAAACCCATACCTCAAACTAGATTAACTGACAAAACACACACACCCCATTTCTCCATTCTCTTCAACAATGCCTCAAGATACACAAAATTAAACAGAAAACATCACATTGTCTCTACCCAGAAATTCAATCAAACTACACTACTGCGCAAATGATGAGAGGAGAACATAACAACAAATCAATCATAGTGGGAAATGTGACATACCCAGAGTGAAATAGCATGAAATCTATCACCCCTTTCAAAGAAAACGAATACTAATAGAAGAAGAAGTACCTGGTTTTTTTTCTCGTCCAGATCAAACAGGCGAAGTTTGCTGTTGTTGTTGGTTCTTGAATTTCTTCGATCACTTTTTGTGAAAAACTATTTTTTTCACCCCCTTGGCCTCGGCTTTTTAGCGGAGCTGATTTGCCTTGTGTTTTATACCTCTGGATCCCAACCAGAAATTCGTTTGGGTTTTGGAATGATTGTCTGAATCATCCGCGTATTCCTAAATAAATGTTGGTTCCTCTCTCTCTCTCTCTCTCTCTCTCATATAGAGTTTTACTATTAAAACCCTCTCCTTTATTGGATTCCATATGACATTATCTATAGTATAGTATTTACTTCTTTTCACTATCTTTAGCGTATCCGGAAACTTTTATTGCTTCTCTTTTCTTATAGGGGTAATATTACACACTCATGTTTTTTTGTTTTTCTAGAGAAGTTATAAGCTAAAAATGGAAGAAAAAAACCCTGAATATCAAACCACAACTAATTTCAACAAACTTGACAAAAATAGACCAAGACAACCCAGCCCAATTTCAAGTTGTAATCATCTTGTTCCAAATTTTGGCTCAATTAGATGCGTTTTAACTAACAAGGTGGAACCGATGAAAATTGATGACCAATAATCATTATCACGACCATTAATAGAATGAATTGTTGTTGTTGCTGTCAAGAAGGGAGCGGGGGTTGATCATCTCACTTATATCTAAAAGAAATAAAATTGGCCCTTATCTCATTAGTTATAACAGTTTGTTTATGTCAATAAGTTAGTTTATTATTTATGTGGATCTTATAATATTAAACATGGAACACGTCATAAATCATAATAAAACATGAAAAACAAAAGTCTTGTATTCGCAGATTTTATAATTTGCTAGACAACTTCTAATTTATTAGGGCGAAACAATTTCTGAGTTATACCTCCTAACTATTGAAGGTTGTAATTACAATTTATGGTTCCGAAGTTATCTTATTCACCAAAACTATGGTTCAATATATATATATACCGAAAATAGAGATGTGAAATAATAAAATTTGGTGAATGTGGGAGGAATCGATGTGGATAACTCTCTTGCTACCCATGTTTTCCTCACCAATGCAACTCAAATGTAAAAATTATCGAATCAACTTCCACACAACTTGTGGAAATCAGAATTTGGTGTAGGTGGAAGGAATCGGTGTGGGAAAAAAAATTTAATCCTAAAACTCATAAGAAAGAACATCAATAACCTTTTATTGAGAGCCAGGCAGCCCAATACCATCCATCATCCTAAAGATTGGGCCATTTCCAAAATATGGTATTGAGCTGACCTGGCCTGACTCTCTAAAATTTTTGCCTTTTACATGTGGTGGTATTACAATAATTTTCTTTCTGGGGTGAGAGGAGGGATCCCGTGGGGTGAAGATAGCAACAGTCCTTCGCAATACTGTACTCTTTCCTGTCTCCAGATTTTCATTCCTTCCTTCCTTCTAGTCACATTTCCAAAGACGCTTCGTTTTATCTTCACTACAAATGGCTTCAGCAGCAACGGTGACAAGTTGTTCACTACTTCTCCAGTTTCGAAATCCCAAAGTAAGTATAACTTAACCCACTTTTTCCACTTCGAAGAAGATTCATCTTGTTGTTGTTGGGTTTATGTTTCATTTTTGGAGTTGCTCGCATCATCTTGAAACTTTTTTCAATGCATTAGTAGTAATAAGGGGTTTCCTCGCTTGAAACATGTATTTTAGAACAAACAGTTTGATGGGCTACTTTGAAACTGAAGAGAATCACAGTAACGAAGACCCCATTTTGAAGTTTTGAGTTTCATATTGCAAACACTGAATTCAATTTGAATTTTCAGAATGAACTTTCCAATGGGTATTTAGTATCTCCTAACTATGTAGCATTTATAGTGAAATTTCACCCCTATACAAGCCCTCAAACCCGAGATGGTTTAGAGGGGTAACCCGAAATTTCATTCCTGATTGTGGGTGGGTTCTCATACGTGGGTTTGAGTGCTAACGCTACTACTATAGTTGCTGGGTTTAACTTATAACATGCTTTCCTGTGTCACTGTTAGTTGCGCTAGTTATTTTAGTCAGGCTAGCTTATTTGGCACGGATGGTTCTATTTTAAGGGCTAAGTGGAATGGAGATGGAGAAGTTTCTCTTTAAGTTCTCAAATGGGTCCACTTGACCCATGCTCAAAATCTGTAATTGAGGGCGCAAATGAGATATGTGGGTAGGGGAATCGGCAGCCAGTAGACATGAAGCATTCAGGGTGAGCATTAAAGAGGATTCAATGGTTCAACCTTTCAATGGAAAATGGTATGACCTTCCCGTTAAACATTGTTTTAGAACTACCCTGTTAGCTTATCAAGAGTATTTGGGAATTTTGCTACTTTCACATCATAGTTTATCTATTTAGAATCAAGGCAATTGCATTCCATGTGTGACCACGGTGATCACCAGGCACTGGGAGTTGTAGTAGTTGTTTTATTTAGATAATAATAAAAGCATTAAATAGTCATTGCTAGATCAGGTCGACTTTGTAATGCCAAAACTTACTTGTACTAACAGACCAATTACCTAGCTCCATCATTACCATTTGGATTAACCAATGGCAAGTGATTTGGTTATTTCTTGTGTTCATTTCCCCTGTGAATCACAGAATCAGGGACTTTTATCTTTTCCTTTTCGTTAACTGGTACTCTCAACCAAGATATTGAATTGAAGAGTGCCCCTAGGACATAAACTCTTGAAGTTTTGTTATCAGATTTGACTTACAACAAATTCCTGATGAATTTTGAGCAACAATGCCCGAATAGTTTATATTTGGTGCAATTCCTGACATTACCGGTCCGTAATTGTTTGATATAACATTATAAATGATATTCATGAACAATGAAACAATGACTATGCAGAGAGACTGTTAACAATAGATAGAATTCACTCTTTTAGACTTCACATTGTTCATGAAACAATGACTATCCAGAGAGACTGTTAACAATTGATAGAATTAATTCTTTTAGATCTCACATTCTTGGCTAGTATGTTGGGGTTGACTTATCTTATTTCCTTAATTCAACTTTCAACATTCAATCATATATCATTTTACTTTTTAGCTTTAGACTAATGGTTTTTTGCCGCTAACATAATTTGTGACATTTGTTGCCCTCTTCACAGCCAATAAGTCAAAAGCACTTAACCAGGAGTTCTTATTCAAATAGATTTTCTCAAAGACTGAGTTTCTATCCTCGGAGGGTAGATGCTGTTCAAGAATTCACAGTGAGGTAGAGCTCTCTTACGACTTCCTAGATGAAACTTCTGAAAAGGAAAATTAATGGTACAGGATGAGTTAGCCCAAACACTGACTGAGTCTGATCCTGTGCCGTGCCAGTTTCCAATGCAAAAGTCACACTAATTGATTATAAAACTATGCATACAGACATAGACACAATGACGTTACAAATTAGTTGATGGTGCAAATTGATCCTGCACCTGATAGAGCTAGTGAGTGTGCACGGCTTCTCATCTCACTTTAGTCAAGAAACTAGCTTTTCCAATTTTTGCTGCCCCCTTCTTTTTTTGTGTGTGTGGGTGGAGAGCCCAAGATGGGAAAAAACTTAGGCAAGAAAGCACATTTTAATAATAATAATCTTCTAATATGTTGCATAGAAACAAGTTGACTTAACTTTCAGCTGAAACTTGGATAGTGAATGGGCATTTTAAAGAAACAGTTTGATGGTGAAGGGGGACCTTTGGTTAATGAGATTGTGAGCTTATACCATACATATCAATTGATTTGCGGGGATGATTCTTAAATAGGGTTGAGTATCTCAGTAGCATGTCAGCTCTCAAAGTTGGGCTTAAGGTGGATACAAGTGGTGGTTGCGATATGTGCCCGACATCTAGGCAACAAAAGTAACGAAAGAATAGTGTCACTCACCTTTTTTCATCTTGAGCACCATTGGGAGCAGGAACACTGCGTCTGTTGCCTATTGCATTTGGGTGATGAGATTAACCAGACACATTTGTTGACTTTTATAGCTTTATGTGTAGTTTTCTTCCGAACATGTTCAGACATAATATATTCCTTTATATGAACCTACTAGAGAATGTGTTGTTTTAGGTTTCAGATATACTGATACTGTTTTCGATATTCCTTGCTTGGTTTTATATGTTCTCCGATTTCCTTGTACAGGGATATTCACCTACCCTTTGTTACCGCTTGTGCTATATCTCCAGGTATAATAGCACGTTCTTAACTCCAAGTTACATGATGCTCTGTAAATGTTTACTAGTTTTTTTTTTTTTTTTTTTTTTTTTAAAGATGTAGGTGTTGCTTTTGCCCCTACAGAAGGGGATAATTCAGTTACTTCTTTCACTAGCAAGGATGGAAAGATAAAGGTAACACGTGATCTCCTTTATCTTTTTATTTTTCATTCGTTGAACTTTATGGACTATTATATAGTAAAAAATATTATCAATTTCAAATAAATTTTGGTCTCTTACAATTAGGGTTGTTCTTTGAGGAAAGGTCTGGTTGTTCGTGGGAAAAAAGAAAGGAAAAAGAAAGTGAAATTAGGTACCAAATGGGAAGTATACATATCCTTCCAACAAAGAACTTATTTTGGTTAACCTGATTTTGTGGCAATAAAGCATCTCCTTCACGCACATAGGATAATGAGGCATAGCTACCCCCATCCAGCCATAGGATAACCGTAGATTTCCTCACTGCCCGTTAGATACTAAACCATATTCCAAATTTTGATGTCCATGCCATCAATGGTGAATTTTATGCGTAACCATGTAGAGATTTATCAAGAAAGACGTTCATATACATCCAAAAACAAATGAAGACAATGAACTTTTTCAGCAGTAAAAGTCTCGTAAATTGAGGAAAAATGTCTTAGATGTTGTTTTAACCTACTCAAACAAGATAAGGTAGTTATTACAGTACAAAATGCCACACTTGACATGTAAAGGCTACCTCCCCATGGCTATAATCCCAATCTTGAAGCTTATTCACTCTAGCACCTATTCCCTTAGATCACCTCTGGAAGTGATGGTCTAATTATTGTCATTTTCAGGAAAAATGACAAATCATCGTCAACTTGAATCTACAATCTTCATTCAACAACTATTCTTGAATCTTCATCCAGAACACATTTCGTCTTACTTATTCTCTCCCAAAAATTCTCACGTTGTCTCTTTTTCAAGATTTCAGAACATCTCACTTCACAAGCGATTCTCCACACTTTGCACTTAAAAAAAACACGTAAGAATACCTAGTTCCAAGTACCAAACTGTCCAGTTCCTGAAAAATCAACCAGAACCAATCCAGGCTCTAGCTGGGATCAATCCAGCTATCCTGCTCTTCATTTTTCCTCATTCCAAATATATGTAGTCCATGTTTCAGCTTTTGAAAGCTCATATTCACTTCCACATCTTCAAACTTTGTCCTCTTGATAACTTAAAAACTTTGCATCTTTAAGTATTCAATATGCTCAATCCAACTTATTTTGCTCGTTGAACTTGACAAATACGCTTAAGACTACCAACTTACAGGGAACGCCATATACTAGTAATTGGGATGTAAAGTTTTACAAAAAAAGTTGATGAACATATGATAATTTAGTTTAACCATCTTTTTCTCTGAACTATGATAAGCAGTCAAGGATAGATATATCTGGGGCCAAATCAGAAGAAATTTTTGAGAATACTTTTTCTAAAATGCTTGCTGCTGCCCAGCCTATCCCAGACTTTCGAAGGGTGAAAGGAGGTAATATTTCCAAACTTGGTGGATTATTTGTCTATCTGCTAATTTTTAAGTAATACATTAGCATTTTAGCCGTACAATATTCATGACTTTTACCTTCTCCACTGCTTTAGTCATGTCAATCTCGCCTCACTCTTGGCCTTAAAAAAAAATCATTGTTTTTCAATAGAAGTTCTTTACCAGTCAGTTTGCCTGTTTATGCACCACCATTCTTAAAATAGAAGTATTACTGCCACTGGAAAACTATTTCATTAAGGAGGACATATTTTAAGCATTTTTTTCAAGTAAATTTTTTTGGGGGTCTGTTATCCATGAATAGTAAACAAATAGAACTTTACTCAAGCCTATCTTATCACTCTAATGATCATCAGTTACTGTCAAGATCCGAAAAGAGAATGTAAAACAAACTTTCTAGCATTTTGACCACTCAACAAGCATCCTAGAGAAATTCCGAAGTGTTATTTGAAAGTTATTATGCATCTTAAAGAAATTAAGTAGTGTTATTTGAAAGTTACTATGCGATAATAAAACTTACTTAACCATGTGATGGTTGCATATCCTCTTCCCTGTTAAAGTACCTCAAATCTATGTAGTAGCCAGCAAGGACTTATACAAGTGTTTGGTGTTGAAGGACACATACATCAGTACATGTTAACGTCTTCAAAACTGAATTATTAGGAAATGAAGTGTTGTTCTTATTTGGAACCTAGATTTGTGACGCGATAGTTTGTAGGAAAGCTAGTGGTAAAACCAATAGAGTAATGAAGAAATTGTGAGAAGAAAGAAGAGAGGCGCATGAAATGCTGTGTGATAATCATTTAATAAGTAGTTTAAATTTTAACTAGTAATCCCAACTACATACATCTGTATCTTTCAAAAGGAAACAAAAGAAAACTTAAAATAACAATGCTACTTTTTTGCAATTTCCCTATAACCCTACAAAAGTAACAAAACTGTACCAAGACGAACCTTTTCATAATCTTGGGGTGTGGATCTCTTACAAGAAATTCAAGTCCACATAATTCTATTTGTGGAGCCCATATTTCGATGTTTAGTAGCGAGAACACAAAAAATGGTTTATACATCAAATTTCAGCCCTTGATTTCTCACCATATCGGTGTATTTGCAATCCTCTTACCAAAAATGCAATGCCCGCAAATTCTTTTACAAATTGCTATGTTTTATGTGATTTTTGTTTCATTTGATGCACTCCCATCATAGGAAACTGAGGTGTGATGTATTGAGCATCAATAATTGCCCATTTGAGAGAGAGAATTTGCATTTATGTTGAAATACATGTTCACGATGCTTTCTTTAATAGTACTTACTTGAATCTTTCTTTATGCATGCCATACCTTGTCAATTTTATCTTATGATTGAGTTGTCTTAATAAATTCAAATTTGGTTAAAAGTTTCAAGATAGTGTTCATCCAATACCAAGAGTAAACTTTGTTGTGACTAAATTGAAGATCTCTCTTTGGTAATTTCTAGTAGCTTTCGACTGTTAGAAACCATCAAGAAGTACTGAAATACGCTAAATAGGTGACTCAGATTACTTTGAACTTATCCATTTTCCATATTTGACAACGTTGTTATCTTACCTCATTGCTATGCTGAAAACTTTTGCAATCCGTATTTGCTAAGGAGACGCTTTTGCATTCCTCAGTTTCATGCAGTAAAGGTGTCTTATTCATTTATTTGTTGTTGTTATTATTATTATTATTATTATTAAATATCGAGAGGCACGTAAGAGTTTACATATGGTTTTTATTGATCTGGAGAAAGTATATGATAGGGTCCCCAGGGAGTTAATTTGGTGGGTACTTGAAAGGAAGAAAGTGTCTCAATGTTATGTCGATATCATTAAGAATATGTATGAAGGGGTTGTGACAAGTGTTCGCTCAGTAGGTGGGATATCTAGTGAATTTCCAGTGTCAGTAGGACTACATCAAGGGTCGGCGTTAAGTCCATATCTCTTTGCTTTGGTCATGGATGAGTTGACGAGACATCTGCAAGAAGATGTACCTTGGTGCATGTTATTTGCAGATGATATTGTTTTAATGGATGAGACTAATGCAGGTTTAGGTCAGAAATTAGTTAAGTGGCGGGAGGCTTAGAGAGTAAAGGTTTTAGAATTAGCCGTTCGAAGATGGAGTATCTAGTGTGCAATTTTGGGTGTGAACCAAGAGGGAGAAGTAATGCAATTGAGATCGAAGGTGTCGAGGTCCCAGAGTGTGAGGCTTTTCGATATCTAGGATCCATAATTCAAAAGAATGGGGCTATTGGAGAAGATGTAGACCATAAGATTAAAGCTGGTTGGTTGAAATGGAGAATGACATCAGGAGTATTATGCGATAGAAGGATGCCTGCAATGCTAAAAGGGAAATGCTATAAGACAATTGTTCGACCAGCCATGCTATACGGTTCAAAATGTTGGGCTACTACGGGACAACATACGCATAGGATGGCAGTAGCAGAAATGCGTATGTTAAGGTGGATGTGCGGAGGAGACCAAGCACGGCGCCAATTAGAAAATGTATAGATTGACAAGTTAATGGAGAGTGTAGACGGAGGGGACGACCGTTGAAAACTTGGATGAAGACAGTGAATGAAGATATCATTGAGCTTGGATTAGGCGAGGAAATGTGGGAAGATCGCATTGCTTGGAGAACCAAAATCCATATAGCCGACCCCGAAAATCTCGGGAATGGGCTTTGATGATGATGATTATTATTATTATTATTATTATTATTATTATTATTATTATTATTATTATTATTATTATTATTTATCATTTTCTATATCTGATTGATTTATGCTTTGATGCCCGACGGACATGTTGTTGATACCAGGAAAAACTCCCAATGTAAGCTTTACTCTTGAAGTTGTTATCAACCAGTTTATCAATTCTCTTTTAAATCATAGGAAATTTGGTTACTTAAGAAACCATACGATTTATTGGTCAGATCATCTCTTGTCAAGTATGTGAATGAGACATGGAAATGTCCATATTAAGCCTATACCAGTCGGTAACAACATTGACATACGAGGAAATCAGCAAGGATGGTGGTCTCTCAAAACTTGCATTTTTATTGATATAGCAGCCTGGAAAATTTCATTGGAAGTAACTTAATGTTATATTAAATCAAAAGCGTTGGATTAACTCTTGATCAGATCAGATTTTTTTTTTTTTTATTTTTATTTTTATAATATGTATCCTGAATTTAATTTGTCGAAAAAATGGCAATAGCTCTTCTTTTAAAACTTAACCATGACTCCCTTAGCATCACCACCGATCAACATCGTTTGACTAACACTGGAGGTGTTTATCATCCTTGAAAATTTTCACGATGATAGTCTATGTGAAAATCGAGATTCATATGACCCCTCTGCTGTAGCAAATGTTATAAGTTCTTACATATTTGATATTTCTTATATAAATATTGATTGTCAGTCACAACCTAGGTTGTCATCTGTTTTCTCAATGTTGGTTGAGTCCATCATCTCTGCCAAGATTATGGAATCAAATATTAAATTTCCAGACATGGAAAACATGTTTAAACAACACTCGTTACCTGTCTAGAGATGCATGATAACAAAACACTCCTTAAGTTGGGAAAAACATTTTGAAATGGATTGGATTCAAGCATTCAACTGCAGTAGCTTCTTCTTCCCTTTTCATAAACACATTTCAGAGTATTTCTTTGATCAGAACATGTCATGCAATCAATAAATATACGGAAAAAGATATGCAACGATACAAGAAAAGATGGAAAAAAGGTCATGTGTCTCCGTTCCTGGTCTTGTCGAATGGAATGATGATAGCATTTGTAATTTTTCTCTCTCACATTTTGCAGATTCCCAGGGATATACTCATAGAAATACTTGGCCCATCAAAAGTTTATAAGCAGGTTATCAAGAAGATAATAAATTCCACTCTTGCCGAGTATGTGAAAAAGGTAAAGTTGTTTTCTTTTTGTATTACTACGAGGTAAAATACTGAACATGGATGAAAACCGATAATGGAAGCTAAACTACCCAGATCATGAGTGAAATATAAAGTATAATACTCATCTGTGGTCAATTGTAGAAGAAAATAATAGGAGAACTATGTAACGTAGGATTTAGTTTATTTATTTAATTTAGTTTAGTTGTTGAGTTGGGCCTATGTAAGCCCATTAGAATAAGTAGAGATTAGGGCACTAATAGCATTTAGGGTTACATTGCTTGATTTGTAAGCTAGGTTTAGTACAACTAAGGCCTATAGGCCATTGCTTGTAGTTGGTTTTTTGATGAATGAAAAACTCCAATGGAGATTGTTTAGGTTTATTTAGTTTTATTTATCTTTTGGATATATCTGTTTAATTCGTAGATTAGGTTTCATTATTTGGTATTAGAGCTAATGCTCTTGGATTTGTGAGTTTGATTGGAAGAAGAAGATTGAAGGAGAAAAGAGAAGAAACAAAGTTTGATTGAAGGTTGTGAAAAAACGAGATGTGGCTTGTGATGTACACCCTGCTACTATCCCACTATGCCACTAGTTGAGCTGGACTGGGAGGAGTTTTGGAAAGATTTTAAAGAAATGAAAAAACGAGAACAAGTAAAGGCAGAGGAAGGTATTAACGGATGATCAAGATATTTGATAATGCGATGCATGCACATCAGGAAATATTGGAAGAAAATGAGCTTGAACAGATGCGCAAAGAGGAGGACGAGCTATATTGTTTGTCAGAGTCCCTTCATCTTTTTGAGGAAGTTAAAGGCACAATCACACATTCTCGATTTTCGAAATGTGGGTCATTTGACTTGTACACTTTTCCATTTTTAAGCAAACGGAGAATGTTTCTACAATGACAGACACAGTGAGTGAGGACAATTATCTTGACCTATAGCTATATTGGGAATTTTTTGTGGCACAAGCTTATGCATACGAGTCTATTCAACAAGTCTTTTCCAGATTACTGTTTTTGAGTCACCTTGCAATTTTTCTGAATTGGTGTTATCTATGGAAAATGTGTATTGTGGCAAGGATTGAGGTCGACTACTTCGCGCGCACTTCGCATTGTGTTCTGTCATTAGTTGTCTTGTTCGTTTGACTTATTCGACTCCAAGCTCGAGGATGAGCTTCTTCAATCCGGATAGGGTGATGTGTGGACGATACTTGGGAGGCCCTTCCAATTTGATTCAGGGTAAGTACCTTAATGAGACAATCAGATGAATATGCTACACTGTGCCTCCTTTACATAGGATTTAGTTTATTTATTTAATTAAAATTTCCAACTTTATCTCTTTTCATCCAAAAATAGCCTATGAACAATATCATGTCAGTATCACCCCCTCCCTATTTTTCAGTAACGTTTCTTCTTGTATCTTGACAGGAAAATTTGAAGGTCACCAAGAATGTAAAAGTCGAGCAGAGCTTTGAAGAGCTTGAAGCAACCTTTGAACTTGGTAAGGAATTCAACTTTGATGCAGTCCTTGGGCTACGGGAAACTGATACAAGGAGTTGATAAGCTGCTAGTCCATTCAAATTAGATGTTCATCAATTTTTTGCAAATCACTCATGTATTCAAGTTTGCTCTCACTAAAATGGGTTGCTTGTGTGTATGCAACCTTAACCATGCCAGCATTCAGTGCCTTGTCACTAGTATGTTTTGCTACCAGACACCGTTGATCTCCATAGGAAGTGATATGTAGAACTAACTAGGTTTGTCGATATATTGGGTATTCGATAGCCGATTTATATACTTTGACTAGGCTAAATGATAGTTTTTTGTAAAAAAACAACTTTGTCGTTGGATCATGCACCTTGATATTAATTTCATCCGCCACAGGCCTATCACTGAGCTGGTACCCCATTGGTATTTCATGTTCTATTCACTGGCAAACAAAGCATGAAAAATATTATGTGTATTTTTGTTGCATATATATGACGTAGAAGAGTGATTGACCAAGGGTGTAACTAAGCTTTGTTATTGATAAAATATGAATTGCTATAAACTTATCATAATTCATTGTCGAACTCCATGTGATTTTTCACTAAATGAGGTGTTGAGATCATAGAACCTGATTTGTGTTCCAGAAAAGAGAGTGCAACAAAGTGAAATGAGTCGTGTGGCAGACCTGCAGAGTGCGAGAATGCATTAGTGAACTCCCTCGTTGGAGGTAGGAAAGACTTGTTGAATTGTGCTGATTTTTTTTATTTATTTTTGCTATTGGTCCATTCAAAGGTGAACTCACAAGCATAGTGCAATTGGTTCTAATGAAGTCATTGTAATTAAAATTTGAAAATACTAGAAAACCAGGTTTTGCAACCAGAGTGATGTAGCGTGATTTTGAAAGAATGATAAAATTCTCAAAGTGTTCATGTGTATCTCGCGGTTATAAAAAATCTCCTCTGATGATGTCACATCATCCTAATTGCAAAATCAAGTTCCCTAACCTCACTCTTAAAAATAAGTTTGGTGATAATTACTATTACAACTTGAGTTTTGGTACACCAAATGAATAAAAAAGGTGCAATATATGGTTGTAATCTCCTCACAAACAAAGCTGAGCCCACAAAAAATCACATTTATTTTGATGATCGAGTCTTTATCTTATATATCGTTTGCTATATGTTTTTAATCAATTTTCACCATTACTTTCCAAAATGCATTAGAAGTATCAAAATGATGCGATTTTTTGGTCTTACTTATATGACAAGTTGATAAGTAACAAAACTTAAGTTGTAATTGTTGTAATGTAGTTGTCATTTCCCAGCCTAATATGTACATGCATGTATAGGGTTGGGATTGGAGACAATTAGTTTGGTCACAATTACAACCCTAGTTTTTTGGTTCCTACCAAATGAGTTGAGGGTTGCTTCTAACTCCATTATTTTATTATATATATGTTTAAAAAAGAATTTTATAAAAATTGAGGGAAAGCAATAGTTGAAAATTATTAGCTTATAATTCACTTGACCATCATTTGAATCAATAATCATTCCTCAAATCATGTGTTAGGTGGATAAAACTAGCTATAATCATAGTTTGTCACCAAACTTTCAAATGAGAAATGAGAAGTCTTTTAGAAATGTTCATCATTGGATATCTAGTAGGTTGTACAAGGAGTCTCTTATAAATATTATAACACAATATCGTGCCCGAACCTCAACTATGGTCTCCATTAGCATCACATTTATGTAAATACTACCTCTTCATGTTACAGAAGTGTGAGTACGAATCATTATTTGTTTGTTTTGGTACGATCACCCTATTAACAATTTCCTACTACTTCAAGAGAGTGGCTCTAGGTATTCATGTATCAAGCATAAGAACCCGTCTAATTGGCGAGGGAAGCAGCGAGGAAAACAGCGAGGGACCCCACAGGGGGAGGGGGAGCCATCCATTTCCCTCGGGATGCGTGGGTTGAAAATTCAAACGCGCATCCCGAAGGAAATGGACGGCTCCCCCTCCCCCTGTGGGGTCCCTCGCTGTTTTCCTCGATGCTTCCCTCGACAATTAGAATTTTACCAAACATAAACCTTTGTCCTCATAAAAATGTTCGTGTATTTAATTCGTCATACTTAACATAAATCTCTCTTATGCTTCAAAACACATCGTGGATATTCTTTTTATTTTCAATCTTAATTTTTTTTTTTTTTTCAAAACCTGAAATTTTATTTTCTTATCCCTATTTCTCAGGCCAGCCAAAGCCAAAAGATCCCTATAAATTCACACAAACACAGAGGACCTTACTGTACATAACATACATTGCCACTCTCTCTCAAGAAAAAAAGTCCTCATCAAAATTCAAAACCCTAGAGACCTCCTTCTTCATCTTCTTCTCCAACACTTGTACTCATTCAGATCCACCAATACTCACTCTCTGCAAATATGGCTCTGGATGGCTCGGTGGATCAGAGAGAAGAACTGCCGGTGGCCAATGCGAACGGCGGCAACAGCAACGGCAACGGAGTGATTACGCCGAGCCGGTCGCCGTACCAGAACCAGAACCAGAGGTTGAAGTTGAATCCGAACACGGAACACAAGCCGGAGAGTTACAAAGGCATGGAATTGGAGTTCAATCATTCACTCTACAGCTCACTTGAGCGCTATCTTCCTACTGTCAAGTTGAATGCCTCTCGTGAGGAGAAGGCTCAGTTCATGAAGGGCATTCTATCGCGATACTTGACGCAGACAGAGCGAGCAAGAGTGAGTTCTTTGGTGTTTGATTTCTACTGTAATCTGCATTTTCTGTTTTTCATTTGTTTTGTAATTTTTTTGATACAAGAGAATTGTGGATTTGCATTGATTAGCCAATTCGCCGGTTTTGTGGGTGTGAATTGGTTATCAAGAAATGCTATATACTTGATCGAAAGTGTGTGTCTGTCTGTCAGTAGTGTGTGATTATGCCATCAATTTTATGGTTCTACATCATGCATTTGAAAATAGTGGAAAGGTACAGATTTGCTCGGTTTTGATGAACTGATTCGTTGATTTTGTGAATATGAATTGGTGCAAAGTTTAACTTAATCAGTAAATGATATAGTTTTCCATACTCTGTGATTGGGATTCATTTTTTGTATTGGTTCTACGTCATGCATTTGGGAATTGAAGAAAGTTACGGATTTGCACGGTTTTGATTGGCCGATCAGCTGACTTTTGTGGCAATGGATTGGTACAAAGTTTAACTTAATCAGTTCTTAAATGTGGATGTTATAATTTTCTGGAATATGTGTGTAATGGGACTCATGAATCATATTGGTTCTACATCATGCATCTGGAGTAGTAGAGTATTCCAGATTTGCTCGATTTTGATGGGACTATGAATCATTACAACGTTTAACTCAATATAACTTCCAAGACTATGTGTGTGATTAGGACTCGTGAATTTGGTTCTACGTCATGTGTTTGGGAATGGAAGAAAGTTACTCATGTGCACGGTTTTGATTGGCTGATTTGCTACAAATGTTACTATTTTTTATGTCCAGAACTGTAAACATTATAAAAATTTTGGACTATGTATGTGATTGGGACTCATGAATCATATGGTTCTACATCATGCATTCCAAGTAGTCTGACATTCATGGAAATTATGTTTTTTTCAAATTGATTACATGTTATGAATCGTGTCATTTACAGTAACACATGTAGGTTAATCTTCATGTTTTAAATGCAAGAACTATATGCCCAAGAAACGATTTATGAATATCTTTTGCATTTTGTTGTCAGGTTCAGAGGCATAAGGAGTACAGGCAGAAAATATTGTCAAGTTATATGGTATGTCTAGTCACTTGATAATATTCTGTACCAATATATGATGGATGCAATGGGGTTTACCCTTGACCTACCCCTTTTTTACTTACAGTCCTGGTTCATGATTAAGTAGCTGTGTTCTCTTCTTTTTAGAACCTAATAACTATTTGTAAGTGGGTGGGTACACATTGCTAATAACACAATTCATGGGTTCTCTATAAATTTTCTATAAGTGGTTAGTCTGTTGGGGATAGGGATACAACGGGCAATTGAGTTACATACATACCCTTCTATGTTACAAGGATAGTCCCTATTTAGTTACTCTCACTTCCTCAAAGAAAAAGCAAACATTACCATTTCACTCCTATCTCGATATGATAATCTTAAGGTATCATCATTTTCAAAGTCTACTACTCTTTTGAAAGTTCTCTATTATATTCACTATAGTCTGTAGTTGTTACAATCCTCTGTATAAGATGTCAGCAAGTGATTTTTTCTTAATTTTCTGTGTGTATTTTATATCCTAAGAATCCCTGTCTGTCAAGATGGCCTGTCACTGTTAGTTGAATGAGATCAAGGCTTTGATGTCTTGTGTTTAGAAACTGCTTATTAGAGCTCATGTACACATATCGCTACCCATATACTTTGGTTTCTGGTTCTTTTCTTTGTTTTTCTTCCATATTTGCATCCAATGGGCTTTCATAGACGTTTAGGACCTTTTGTTGAACTCCTACTCGTGCCATGTGCACTCTACAAGCCTTTACTTACAAAACTTTGTAGTCCTCTGTAAATATGTGTCCAAACAAACTCCTTAAATCACTTGGCACACTCCTATAAAAAATCCATCTACAACACTACTGTAGTTGAATTGTTAATCAAAATCTAGGAGAGATATGAGAAATAAGGAAATGACATTGATACTTTTTGTGTAGTCTCCATGCAAGCTCTTTTGAGTTAATTTTATGGAGTTTCGATTTATGCATAAGAAGATAAAATTTGCAAGGTAGAAATGCAAAAGCAAGAAAAAAAAATAGCTACTTTTTCCTCGATGCATGCATAATCTCTCTCTCTCTCTCTTTCTCTCTCTCTTTGCGGATGCATTTATATCAATGAAAACAAGGAACTGCAGATAGAACCCCCATAAACTCATCAATTTATATTCACGTTGATTGGAGGAATAAATTTACTTCATAAGATAAACAAATGAAGTTAGAGGTTTGGCCCATACAATAATCTTAAACTAGCAATTTTAACAATGTTAAGCAAAAAGGAAATTTTACAAAATAGCATCAAATAAAAGAAACCAAAAACCAAATCCCATGCTGATACAGGTCTAGAATCAGAGTAAGCCTTAAATCACAATGTTCTGTTCAGAATCACAATGTTACATTCTTTGAAATATATCATGTATTATTAATATTAGCACCAAATTAATCTTTTCAGTATTTTCTTCTCTTTGCAGCCATTACATAGAGAATTACATACTGTGCAACCTGATACTTTCTTCGTTTCATCGTTTATCAATGCTATCTCGGAGAATACAAAGGAGAGTCTTCGAAGTATTGTATCTGAACCCTTACCAGGAGTTTACACATTTCAAATGCTTCAGCCAGGTTTCTGTGAGTTGTTGTTGGCTGAGGTGATAATTATGTTGTCTGACATCAGTTTTCCTTGCGTTGCTTTCTTGTCCACTAGTCCATCTTTCAGTGGAATCTTCTGCATGAATTTCTTCATGACACATGCTCTGATTTCTTAGGTGGAAAATTTTGAAAAGTGGGTTCAAGAAGTAAAGTTCAGAATTATGCGTCCGAATACAATGAATAAATATGGCGCTGTTCTCGATGATTTCGGCCTGGAAACCATGCTTGACAAACTGATGGATGATTTTATACGGCCTATCTCTAAAGGTGACATGTTTCTGCTAAGAGTTGTGAAAGATAGGACCACTTGTTGATGGCACATAGTAGTCTGATGTGAATTTATTATGTTATGCAGTGTTCTTTAATGAAGTTGGTGGATCCACATTGGACTCTCATCATGGTTTTGTTGTTGAATATGGACAAGAATGGGATTCAGCATTGGGTAAGCTTTTTTACTTTATGCTATCATTTTCTCTTGTGTCTGCTTATTCATGCATTCAACCAAAATCTAGATTGCATTCAAGTCTCCAAATTCTCCTTGCAATCAAATTTAGTTACTATGTCCTTTGAAGGGGATTCCACAATTTTCACGTACTGTTAAATTCGGAAAATAATTCTTCCGTCCCCTTTCTTTGCTTAGATGCTGGAAACCTCCCTTCGAAATGAGTAATTATGCTTATTCAATCTTGATATTGGAATCTTTCAATACCTAGGCAGGGAGCTCCCGAACCCTTTTCCGCATTTAAATTTGATGTCAAAGTTGTTAAAATGGGATGTCAATCTTGATATTGGAATCTCCATTCAATGCCTAGGCAGGGAGCTCCCGAACCCTGTCCAGTCACTAAAATTTGATGTCAAAGTTTTTAAAATGGGTGCACCTGTGTGACTGGCACGTGCCAGAGTGGTAAAACAGAGAAAGTCGTTTGTTTTGTTGGGTCATTGTGTTTGCCTTGTTCAAAAACCTTGGGTGGGAAGAAAAAGGATGAGACACCTGTTTGTGATGGGAGTAAAAAATGTGTGTGATGCATATATCCGGTATGGTAGAAAACATTAAGGTAGCATGCAGGTTTCTAAGGCTTTTTGCAATGATCCAGCTAAATGAAAGAATTTTTTTTTATCAATAAAACAAGACAATTTATTTATTTAAAAAGAAAAGAAATACAAAAGACAACTAGTGACTGAGAACGTCAGCTTGCAATGTCTACAAGCCTAACTTACAAATAGAAGTTTCTAACCCAATTAAAGATACACAATTGGAAAGGTTGATCAGTGAAAACTCCCCAAGTGATACCCCATTGCCAGATCAAAGATTTAATCTGATTGGTGAGGTGAGTGATGTATGTAGTTTTGCCTTTGAAGATCCTAACATTCCTTTCCTTCCAAATGACCCAGAATGTCGCAAGAAGAACTCTATCCCATAACTAGTGACCTTTTGAAGACTAGTATCTCCTTTTCCAAGCAGCAACCAACTGGAGGAGAGAATGAGCAATGGGAGGATGGTGGTTAGCTTCATTGCAAATGGTGACCCACAAACTTCTATAGGATACAATACCTAGGAATTGTGTCCATATCTCGAGGCTGATGATAATCTGAGGTTGAAAGCGAGAAGTGTTTAAAGAGGATATTTATGGGTTCACGAGGAGGTCCCCTCCCAGACCAGGTAGAAGGGTAAGGACACGAGAACCTAATTTTGTTATGCCCATGGTGGGTTTATTCGTTGTCCATGGGATAATGGGCTCTGATTTAGTATAACTCAATTCTAGCTGACCAAAGCTGGGAATCAAAGGAGGCGCCTAGTGGTTTGCCTTAGGGCTCTAACTAAAATGGTGTAGGCCTATTGGAATGCCCAAATCACAACTCCTCATGGACTGAATGGGTTGTATATGTTGGGAAGTTCTTGGTTGTCCCATTCCCTAATGGTATAGGGTATAGTGCATACGAGAAAAAGTCCAAGTTATGAAATAATAGGCTGGAATAAGAATATAAAAGTGTTAAAGGGGCTTTGTTAGTGGTGATGGGAACAGAGAAATATTGGGGAGATGTTTGTAATTTTGCTAAAGGAATCATGCAAACATTAATACAAACAAACAGTAAGGAACAAACAAAAAAATGAAGCTAAGGGCTAAGGGTTGAAAAGAAACCAGAGAAAGTTAATAGTTAATTAGTGTACTATAACTCGAAATGAAAACACTAACTCCGCCCTTATTTATAGTAGTTTATTGAAATTGCTTGGGTTTTTTTGAGAAACTAAATAATTGATTTACTGAACAGGTCTAGCAACACACCATTTTAGTTAAGCTGTGGAGGCGGAGACGAGGTGCACATGCTTGAAAATGCCTGAGGCATGAGGCGCAAAGCAATGCGCGTGCTCAGTGACCCGAGGCGGTCGTAACATTTTTTAGATTTTTCAAAAATAAATTTAAGCATATCAGTATAGTAGGATACATTATCATTTTGAAAAATATATATAAACGGTCGCGCAACAACCTAGAATCGGAAATAGAAACATAATAAAGTTCCATAGCATAATGAAAAGATGCACTACATAAGTGTCAAGTAACTTGTGAACATCCAGTGAATCATTAAAAAAAAGAGAAATCAACAACAAAAACATCAAAGCATAATGTAAATTACTTCTCGAACTTCTCATTTCTCATATTTCACTCATCGTCCTCTTCATAACCTAATTCTTGATCTACTTCAAAATTTGCATCATCTTCAAAACCAACCATATCTTCCTCTAAATCCAACAATCGAATGGCATAGATGTAGGTGTAGCAAAGCCTTTTCTTGAGTAAGTTGCTAGAATTGTATTGTTTCGAGAACTTCTACATGGTTGTGACGATCCATCACCAACTTCAACAACTTGTGCATATTGACCCAGTAAAGGTATCATTAGGAAATACCAATTCATCATTTGCATTTTATTTCCTCCTGCATTTTTCCAATTAACCACTCATTGCTTTCATCAATGTCAGACAAGGAAATAGGATTAATCGTATCACGATGGTCATAACGGTTCTTAAACTTTTGATTGTACTTGATGAAAACTAAATCATTAAGGCCCTTTTGCTCCAGCCTATTCATCTTTTTTGTATGGATATGAATGTCATGCAAAATAATGGAAATGTAAGTATACTATATAAGAAAATAACCAATTAATAATCCTCTTTTTTCTTGTAAACATGCCCAAGGCGGACGCCTCATTTCACTGCACCACATTGCCTCACTTTGAGGAGGATTCTTGTAAAAACGCCTAGGCGGTCGCCTTGATTACACTACATCACACAACCCACACATTATTCTATTACAATATCAAGTACAACTTTTTTTTTTTGGAGAGAATACCATGGCAAGTGACAAGTCAAACTTCATATAGAGGAACATATAACTATGTAGTATGAACGCTATTAAGCATGCGTAGCTTGTTTTTGTTTTTTTGCTCAGTAGTATGTATCAAGAATTGACTTGTGGTTCAATTGATTTGAATTGTTACCTCTATTTTCGTTGGTGGGGCATGAAATCATGTTTAGTTTTTTTGGATATTGTGACATATGACACATGTCAGATGTTTTTTGTACATTTCAGTAAAGTTTTGGTTGTGTATATGGTCTTCGCTGTTCAGTATATATTTAGTCGCATGTCAACAGTTGTACATGTTTTGTTTATGCAAGTGTAGGCATACTTCTGTGAAATGTTTGTGTCATCCCGCCGCGTTCTTAAGAAAAATACTAATTCTGTTTAACAGATTTGTCAGCATCAAAACTTATTAACCATTTGATAGGTTATAAATTCCAACAACTTCAACTTTACTTTTGTAATATTTCATTACTGTTTCCCACAAAAACAATCTGTTTCGGTTCCCCACACATTCCTCTTTTGAAATTTACTCGTAGTGTTTCGGCACTGTTTCGTCAAATAAAGACAAAGTCTGTCTGAATTCTTCACTCTCACTCATTTGTTTCTGCCGTCCTCTCATTTTCTCCTAACAGCAAAATGTGATACAATTTTATGGCACTTTCCATTAATCTGAAGTTTTGTGTTTGTAGGTTTTCATGTGGATGACTCCGAAGTTACTTTGAATGTTTGCTTGGGAAAGCAATTTTCTGGTGGAGAATTGTTCTTCCGCGGCATCCGCTGTGACAATCACGTTAACACAGAAACTCAGCCAGAGGTATGTTGGTGTAGAAGATTTAGCCATATCTTGATGAAATATTTTGGGTAATTTACACGTTCTACTCACTATTGTTACTCAAGCAATCCATAAATCCTGAAAATTATAACTCAAATCAAGCATAGTTCAAATTCTATTGTATTTATCATTATTTTTGTAAGTTGAAACTCGATTCATTAATACAGTGCATCCTCCATTTTATTTGAATTTTGTTATGTTTATATCTGGAATTACATGCCAGTCAGCACTAATATAATTGCATTTATAACAATATTGTTATAATATGCAAACTCTATTGTCTTCTTTGGCTATATGGGGGCTTTGCTGCGGTCCTGGACTTTTAAAGGCTCAATTTTTTTTCTTCAAAGCGCCTCGCCCCGCCTTAGAGTACCACAGGCCATACATTAGTTAAGGTGAGGCTAGCACACTAGCAATGTCTCGCCTCACCAAGGCTCTAGTGTTGGACCTGGCACCTCAGCCCTGAAAATATTGTTCTTAGGCGTGACAATCCCCTCCCATATTGAAATAATCCTCCCATATTGAATCGATGTTTTAATGTCATCCTTAAATTGGTTATGGTAGTGGAGATCTAGATTGCTCTGTTCAACAGTAATGAGGCTATGGATAATGCTTTCTTTGTCCATGTACGAGGTTGTGGGTTATGCCCAGGCAAAGTGGTTTTTGATAATTGTGTCTGATATCATGCATGGCATAACTTGTGCCATGAAAACTGGTCAACCATCACAACTGACTTGTAGATGTTAACTAGATGTTTGTTGGACCGTAATCTTTTTAAGGTGTGGTTCCCCATGTTTGCTTATCACCGTTGTAATTCAGTTTTATTGGTTTCTTCAATTAAAAAGTTGTAAAGATCCTTCGACTGATTAACATGTTTTCTGTCTTGAGAATAAAAAGCGAGAATTCTATTTTAGGATTTCTTACTTGTACACGCCTATTTGAAATGAGACTATCATCATAGAATAGTTGAATCATCTTCAATATATGTTGTCTAAAACAACTTAGTTTTGTTTCACTCACTCGAAAGGTCCTCAAATGGTTGCATGTTAGTTTGCACCAAATTCAAATACTGGACCTTAACTGTTACAGAGAGCAGGTTGTTGTTCTCTACAAAATTGTTTCTATAACTGGTTGAACACTATTTTAACGAAATTTTCTGTATATTTATAGGAAGTCTTAGATTATTCACACGTTCCTGGACAAGCTGTGCTTCATCGTGGTCGCCACAGGCATGGTGTCAAGCCCACAACATCTGGACATAGAATCAACTTGCTCCTCTGGTGCAGAAGGTACTGCTGTGCCATACGTCTTTTCACTGTTGCTGTTATACGGATCACTATACCAGCCTTTTGTTTTAGTACCCATTTTACCCCATCTTTAGCTCACTTCTATGGGAGATGCATCTCAATACTGAACATCTGCAAGTCAACTTTATTGATGGCCAGCTGTCATGAATCCATTGAACCGATTTTGTTTGTTTACTTGTTTCGTGTTCAAGTTGTTGACACCTATCTTGGTCCAAAATCAAATATTTAAACAGCACATTCTGACAATGCAATGATCAGGGCCAGTTCCAGAACATTGATTCTATGCTCCATGTTTGCATCAGGCTTGACATTGCTTTTTTCTCAATATGCAGTCTGGCTGATGCGTCACTATTATGTATTAACTATTAATGATAAATTTTCTGAAAAATTCTAGAGAGAAATAGATTCATCTTCATTTGAGCTTGAAGGTCTAGATGTAGAATGCTCTAGAACTCAATAACACTGAGGTAGTATTTGTAGGGGCATTTTAGTTCCATTGACCCACCTGAACTTTCTATCACTTTGTTCTTGTTCTCCTAGTGATACAGTTCGTATTGTAACAACCATTTTGTTACATTGATCTATGTGGATTTTCATGGAGTTGTATGAATTTGCATCTTGTTTGTGCTGATGTTGCATGATTTTATGTTACAGTTCTATTTTTAGAGAACTGAAGAAATATCAAAGGGAATATCCAGATTGGTGTGGGGAGTGTGCACGCGAGAAGAGAGAGAGACAACGTTTGACTGTTGCTGCCTCCAAAGCGGTAAATACATTTAACACTTACTGATTTTGAGTACATGCAACGTTCCTGGTGAATAATGATAATGTTTGATGTCTTTTTGGGCGTTGGCCTTCTTGCAGGAATTACTTAAGAAGAATGAGAATGCATGATTTGAGCAATTGACCACCCTGTTTTGATTGTAAAATAACCGTGACATCCTTGCAAAAGACACTGAATGCCCCTTATTCTTGGTAATGGCTGGAAATTGTTCTTGCTTGTATGCTTCATCCATTTCGCAAAGTGGTTTGTGACTTGCAATGTCCCAAGTAATTGTGATGTTCTGTTTGTCATCTTGGGCTACAAGTTTGTATGTTCTATATCATAATCCATTCAATCATGCTTCTCATTGATATATCAGTACCATGTCCAACTCGTACCCAACTCCAGTTTGGGGGATTAGGTTATTGTGATGACAAAACCCTTTCAACTGTGAACATAATTCTCTTTTACTGTGAAATCGAGGACACCATATCCTTTTGATGCACAAAGTTCAGAAAGAACATTTGATTTTGTACGAAATCAAAGAAAACAAGTTGGCAATGCTAACATTTTGTTGATACTTGCAATATCAGAAGTTGATCCCTGATTGTTATTTGGTATTGTTGAAGAGGCGGAGCTTGCAATGGAGGATGGTCCAACCCATTGTCTCGTCCAGTAGAAGGCATTGAAGCTGTTTAAGAAGAAAAAGTTCAACCCGCCTCTATTCTCCACAGGTAACCTGATTGTGAGATTCTACTATATGCTTGAATCTTTGTAAAAAATATAATTATTACTAATTTTTTTTGTCTGGAGGATTTAGCTGGTTATGCTCTTTATTGCTATCTTATGTATTGACTTGAGATCAACTTAAACAACTTTGTAGATGCCTTTTGTTCGAATAAATGAGCGTATCAGAAGTTTGTCGAAGCCTTTTCCTTTTTTTTCTTTTCCTAATAAATGCTCTCTCAGTTTCCATTCATTGTATATCGTTTGATGCGGGGTATGGTTTTCTCATGTCTACTAACAAGTAACAACTATAAAACTTTACTTAGGGCCTGTTTGGTTGGTCGGCTTCCATGGTAATTGGAATCCAATTCCCATATTATTGCACTTTTCTGGCCTTTGGTTGGACATGTTAAACGCTAAACTGGTTTCTGCACATGAAAAGGAATTACGCCCTAATTTCTAGTAATATCCATTTTCTCAAAATCAAGTTTGATCTCTTTCTGATTGATTCTGCATATTTTGTCAATGAGAATCTTCATTTGATCTTCATCTTGTGTTGGAGATGAAGACTCTGTGATTGGTCCTCCTTCCCCAATTATAATGCTAATGTACATCCTCAAAATTCAAGTATCTACTTTGTTCTTGCTGAAATTCATCAATGTTAATGAGTTTTTTGAAATTAAATCCGTACTTATTTTATTTCATTTTTCCATGGAAAAATGTTGATAACCAACCAAACAACAAAATTCATTATTTTATAGATTTTTTTTTTCTACACAATAGGACTTCATGGTATTGGTTATTTTTTCTTAACATTTGAAGATCATTTAATCGGACTGTATTGCCCATTTTCCTTGCATCATTGGTCAATGTGATCAATGGAGACAAGTTGCTGTTACGAAAACCAGAAAGGGGATGAAACACATAAAAATTTAGAAACATATGAAAGGTGAGTTCTACAAGATTCATTTCCCTGCATTAATACCAATGATTGCTTAATGAAATGGATCACAACTTTGCACAAGCCATGAAGATTATGTGCAACACGTTAGTTTTAAAGTTTCTATTTTTATCGCAGTTCAATTCTGAGAGGTTGCCAATGCTGCAGAAGAGTTACCTTGTTAAGCTGAAAATCAGCTATTTCCCAGAGCTGGAATTCTCCATGGACAAGGATTATTTTGGATTTTAACTTTTGGTCTATAACCAAGGAAATTAATTTTTCATCACTTTCTTTTTGGTTTTATTTTGTTTATTTAAGTGTGCTCCACATGTCAAATGCATAACCAGTTTGTATCATGAATTCATTTTGTTGTAAGTTTCTCAAGTACAAAGTTTACATTCCCATATAATTGATGTTGTTCCATGAATGGAATGAGTGGTTTGGTATTGTAATTTTTATATTTTTCAATTGATTTCTTGAGCAAAGTGAGTGTGTTTATGGTGATATATGCATAGATCAGTTGACATGTCAAAAGGTTTACCCAAAAAAATCATATTGTGCCAACGGCACGGGGGACATACTAGTCTATCTTACAAAATAGGACGTTGTTTAGGTTGGCGATAAAAGACGATCGAAATTTATCTAAATATAAGAATCTAACCGATCACATAGAATTAAAAATACCAAGAGTGTATAGGTTCGATTCTCATGCACAACATTTTTTATGTATATATATTTTTCTTCATTTGTTGATGATGGTGGTGTTGAAAACTCAAGGGTGATCGTATTTTGACAAGTTTTAGCACGAAAAATACATTAGTCTATTTTACAAAACAGGATAGTATTTGAGGTGGAATATAAAAGATGACTGAGATTTATCATATTCAACATTTTGATATTTATTTATCATGTTAAAACTTTTATCGTACCAACGACACGGAGAATACCCTAGTCTATATTAGAAAACATGATGGTGTTTGAGGTTAGAGATAAAAGACGGCTCAGATTTACTCAAATATAATAATCTAGCAGATCACATAGTACTTAAAACACCAAGAGTGCATGGATTCAATTTTCATACCCAATATTTTGATATTTATTTATTTTTCTTCAATTATTGATGGTGGTGATTAGGCATGTAAGTATGAAGGATGAAAAGTTAAGAGTGATCATGTTTTGTCAAGTTTTAAACTTTAATCTTGCCAACGACACGATGAATACCCTAGTCTATCTTACAAATCAGAATGGTGTTTTAGGTGGGAGATAAGAACGACTGAGATTTATCTAAATATAAGAATCTAACAGATTACATAGAATTTAAAATACTAAGAGTATATGGATTTGATTCTCATACCCAACATTTTAATATTTAAAGTAGACTAAATTCTATTTATCATATTAAATTTTTATCGAATATCCTAGTATATTAATAAATAAAGACTAATAAAGCTTGTAGATTGATAAGGGGTGATAACTCACCCAATTTGAATGATTCAATGCATATGCACAACATTCTAACAACATTTATGGGACACTGATCTATTTTATTTAATTTTAATTTTAATTTTAATTTTAATTTTAATTTTGGATTTGTTTGGTGAAATAGTTTCCTACTTTTCTTCTTCATTGCTTTCTTTCCATCTTGATTATAGCTTTTAACTTTATATTATTTATTCCAAACCTGAATAAGTGATGATCCACAACTTTAACAAAAGCAAACCAGAACGCACTAGAAAAATGTAATGGAAGCTTCAATGATTCCTTTCTTCAGTGCTTCATATACATTACTTAATTGATGAGTCACCCACTTATTCACTTTTTGTCTGACTTCCCAGTCCACTGCACCATAAAACAAATGCAAAATAAACAAGAACCATCCTACTTCCTCATTTCATCCCTCTTCAAATTAGGCGCAATAAAAAAAAGACAGTATTGAATCATAGAGCAAAAAACAAAATTTGGCCATTTACCTCTTGTCGTTCCTCTAGTTCTTGTGCAAAGATAAGCTCAGCTGATCAGCTGGACTTCCCCCTTTGATCCCTGTAGATCCACGCACGCTATTATTCAGGTAAATTCAAAAAACCCCTACATTTTCTGTATCTTAAACATTGCATTTTATTCTTCCTAGGATATATTCATAGAAAGTTTAGGTGTTCTTATTACAATAAGCTTTCCCTTGTTCCATTTTCTTTCTTTTTTCCATGGAGCTAGTGATGCTTAGTTGTGTCAACATAATCTGATCCTTAATCTCCAATTACCTGAGTGAGTGTTTTCTTTATGCAGATGGAGATGGCAAATCAAGTGGTAGTCTCTCCACTCCTTCAACTTGTGTCTGACAAGCTCGCCAAGTTAATGGAGAAGGACTTTGGTGTAGCATGGGGTGTCCAGAAACAAATGAAGAAGCTTTCAAAAACTCTGTCTAAAATCAAATATGTCCTTGTTGATGCTGAGAGGAAGCAAGTCACTGATTTGGAGATTCGAAATTGGCTACAGGAACTAAAGGATGTTTCGTATGCGGCTGATGATGTTTTTGAGAAGTGGGAATATGAAGGTCTGCTACAAGTATTCCCAGAAATGAGCGACAACCACAGCCTTATCATTGATTCTCTCGAAGAGCTCATGGAGAGCTTTGACGATATTGCCAAAGAAAGTCGTGAGTTTGATTTGCGAAAGGGCGTTGTAGAAACTAGTTATCTCGTATCTGATCAACAAATCTGTTCAGGTCGAGAAACTGGTTCTGTCTTAACTGAACAAGTTTTTGGGAGAGAAAAAGATAAACAAGAATTGGTGAGCCTATTATTGGATCAACATCGTTGCCAACCAAGCCATCCAAGAGGTCAAATGCCATTGCTTAACAAGGCAAACAGTCCGAACGACATATCTGTCTGTCCCATACTTGGTATTGGTGGACTCGGGAAGACAACTCTAGCACAGTTAGTGTACAATGATGAGCGGGTAGAAAAGCACTTTGATGTTAGATCTTGGGTTTGTGTATCAGATGATTTTGATGTCAAACGTCTTATGGGAGCAATCATAGATTCTCTCTCAAAAACTGCTTGTGCTTTTGAAGATATGGATCATTTACAGCGACAACTTCAAGAGAAGCTGCGTGGAAAGAGATACTTGCTTGTTTTAGACGATGTTTGGGAAGACGATCAAGGTAAATGGAACAAACTGAAGGGCACATTGGCATGTGGACTGGAAGGTAGTTGTGTTATTGTGACCACTCGTCTTAAAAATGTTGCATTCATCACTGGCACACTTCCACATCACCATCTAAAACCTTTGTCCGAAGATGATTGTTGGTCTTTATTCAAAGAACGTGCATTTGGATCAGAGGAGAATGAGATGTCGGACTTGATGAAAATTGGCAAGAAAATTGTGGAGAAGTGCAAAGGTGTACCATTAGCTGCAAAGGCTTTAGGAGCGTCATTACGCTTCAAGAGAGAGCCACGTCAGTGGTTAAATGTGAAAAACAGTGAAATTTGGCAATTGCCAGAAAATGGCATTTTGCCTGCGTTACGATTGAGTTATAATCATTTGTCACCACAACTGAGGCAATGTTTTGCTTATTGCGCAATATACAAAAAAGATCATGAAATTGATAGAAAAGAATTGATTTCTTTGTGGATAGCAAATGGTTTTGTGCAATCGAGAGGAAGCATGGAGAGGTTGGAAGATGTTGGGAATGAGATTTTTGAGGCATTGCTATGGAGGTCTTTCTTTCAAGACATAAAAAAATATGAATATGAAGATATAACAACATGTAAGATGCACGACCTTGTGCATGATCTAGCTTGTGATGTAGCAGGAAATGAATGTTCTATTGTGGATGGTGGAAGCACAAAGAATATTACTAGAAGAACTCGTCACTTATCGCAATTTCACAGCACCGAAACACCACATTTCTGGGTTGAGCTCCTAGCAAACTATCCTCCATCTTTGCGTTCCCTTTTAATAAGGGAACGTTCATTTTTAATAGGGAACCGTTTGCTATTTGAGGAGAGTCAAGTAATCTTCTCACATCTTACCTGCTTACGGGTGTTGGACTTGAGTGGGACATGGAACTTCAATAGGACATGGACTACAGTACTGCCAAACAATATAGGTGACATGAAACACCTCAGGTATCTCAACCTTTCTTCCAATCCTATCACATCCTTGCCTGAATCTATTTGTAAGTTAATAAATCTGGAGATATTGAACCTTAAACGGTGTCGGGAACTTGTGACATTACCAACAGGCATGAGTGAAATGAGTAGGCTTAGACACTTAGATAATAGTGGATGTTTTAAACTAACCAAAATGCCAATTGGGATAGGAAAACTAACTTGTCTTCAAACCTTAAGTAGTTTTGTTGTGGGGTTGGAGAGTGGTGGTGGTATTAATGAGTTGGGAGGGTTGAACAACGTTGAAGGAGCTTTAGCAATAAGTGAGCTTGACAATGTGAGAAATCCAATGGATGCTAAAGCAGCCAATTTGTGGCAAAAAGAAAATCTTTGCTCCCTGAGGTTGTCGTGGTGGAATTATAATTATGATGATGTGTTCTGGGAGTCGTATGTGGGCACTGACAGTGCAACAACAACAGAGGTAATGAAAGGCCTCCAACCTCCTCCCAATTTAACACGGTTTGTTGTCAACAACTACAATGGGGTGAGCTTCCCGAGTTTGTTGCTTCCCAAATTAGTTAAGATGGAGCTATCAAATTGTATTTCGTTGAAATTCATTGATGAAGGAGGTGATGCACTTGCAGCAGGAGGGTTCATGTCGCTTGAGGAACTTCACTTGGATGACATGCCTGAGTTGGAGGGCTGGTCATCATCGTCTCAAACAGGTGGAGGTGAAGGTGACCAACAACAAGCAGCAGCAGCAGCAGAAGCGGGAAAGGTAGTTATCCCTAAAAGAAGATTATTAACCAGGGCAACACCTGTCACTATTAAGTCGCAATCATCATTGTCCTCATCTCAACAACAAGCAGTAGAAGAAGAAGAAGCCGCAAAGCTACTATTCCCTTACCTTAAAATATTGAGCCTTAAACGTTGCCCTAAACTGACAAGTATCCCATTGCCATCCACTGTTGAGTCTGTAAAGTTGGAGTGGGGATGTAATCAAAGTTTACTGGGACAGCTGAAAAACCTCCCTCGACTTTCTTACCTTCGAATTATGGGGTTTCGTGAGTTGGAATGTTTCCCAGAAGATATGCTACTAAACCTTACTGCTCTCCAGAAATTGGAGATGGAATCTTTTGGCACCGTTGAAGCTCTGCCAGAGGGATTGATGAACCTATCATGCCTCAGATCACTTCGTATTCTCGGGTGTCATTGCTTGAAGCAATTGCCTAAGTTGAACATGAGTTGTCTTGTTGACCTGCATATCAGTTTTTGCCGAGAGCTGGAATTCAACATGGAGGAGGATTTTCAGAATTTGGTTGCTCTTCAAAAGTTAACCTTACAGTTCTTACCCAAGTTGGCACTTTTTCCAGAGGGGATCAAACAAGCTGTGATGCTTGAACATTTATCTATCATGGACTGTTCAAAAGAAGAAGTGATGGACTTGCCAGAATGGATTGGTACTCTAACATCGCTCGAGAGTTTGGTGATTCAAGATTGGAGATTCAAGAACAGGAAAGTGCTGCCAGAATGGATAAAACACCTCACTGCTCTGAGGGAACTGTCAATTCACGGATGTGATGCTGAATTGGCGAGAAGATGCGAGAGGGACACTGGAGCAGACTGGTCCAAGATTGCCCATGTTCCACATATTAGCATCAGTAGAAAAAGGATCTAAAAGAGCTGAAAGGTACTATCAGTTTAAATTACAGTTTCTTCCATGTATTTATGTTCGTATTTCTAAATACACTTCTGCATAACTCACTCACCTTACTGTGTTCAAAGAAGGGTCATTTCCTTGCATTAATATCCATGCTTGTGTTAATGATATGCAGCCAACTAGTTTTGATTCGAGCCATTGCCCCACTATAACTTCCCAAATTGTGGTGTTTAACTTGCAGGTCATTGGTTCATTTAAATTGAAACCAAGCAAAATGTGAAGCAGTGGGACACTTTCACGCCTAAAAACCAAAGTAGCGGGGCATCACTTTCACTTGTGGATCCCAAGATAACAGAAATGAGGGTATATATAAATATTTAATTTTGAAGTTATCAAAATATTTTACAAAGTCATCTATAGTTAATACAAGAATTTGTTCTAAATTAGTTTTCATTTATTATCAATAAATTTAGAAACACCATTTCAATAGTTGGTTATTGTTGAATCTGTTGGTTAATTAAAATATTTTTTTAGAAGTAGTTGCAATTTAAATGAACAATATATACCTTTAGTTTCATAAATTTGGTGCCAACTTTTGTTGTTCCTCACTTCCTCCTCCTACGAAGATCGATTGAATCATCCTCTATCTGTTCGTTTCATTATTTCATTAAAGAATATGCAAGTATCAATGATCAATTACTCTATTTTATTTTTTCTGCGTTTCGCAAGTGCTATTAGGTTTATAAGCATTTCGTTATTTATGTCTTCATGATAATATTGATCAGTAGTTGCATGGAGTGGCATTACTTGAATAGTTTCAGGGAAAAATAATAAAAATGAAGAAAAAAAAAAAAGGAAGGAGATCATGGGATTCTCCATAATTAATAATTTTTTTTTTTAAAAGAAACATATCTTTTTGGCTTGGCTATGCTATGCTAGAGCCATTAACCATTTTAGATTTGGTTAGGCCAGCTCATTACATATCATTGGCATTCGTTGGATTAATTTGATCTAACGTTCTATTGTTTGGGTTGGTGTTTGAATAGAAAACTTGAGTCCCAGGATCCCGACTCTATAGTCTAATATTGTGTGGTTACTTATTTAGAAAATATTAGGAAACTGGGTTTTTGCAACCAAGGTGACGTGGCGTGATCTTGAAAGAATGATGAAATTTCCAAAGTGCCATATGTCTCTTAAGGTTGTAAAAAACATTCTCTGATGACGTCACATCATTCTGATTGCAAAACCTGATTCTCTAGCCACACTCTACATATTTTCCCTTTTTTCTATCAGCTAAAGGTCATCAATGTCATTATATCCACATTCTTTTGTATTGATATTTGCTATTTCCCTACTCTTTCTTAATTTGGAGCTAAGTTTTGTTCTTTTGCATGCATCATTGATCATTGGAGGGAAACCATGTGGTGATAAAAATCGGAAAGATGATGAAAAGACAGGTCAAGTATTGATATAAGTCTCTTCCTTTAAGAGCTTAATGGTAAAGGAAATTTTCCTATTTAGGCAAAGTTTCTTAGAGCAATGAAAGTGTTCTTGACCAGTTAGGACAAAAAAAGTTATACAGGAATTATGGAAGGTTTCTAATTCATTTTTCTGTAGGAAACATGAAAGTTCTCCTGCAAAACAAGGAAAATGAAATAAGAATTAATCATTTTTCTATTAGGATCCTATAAGGAGTAGGTTATCCTTGTTTGGTTTGGAAACAAGAAATATTTCCTTGCAAGACAAGGAATGTGATCCAATAACACTTTCTTATTAGGAGTATATTTTCCTTGTTTGGTTTGGACTTGTTTGACATATATATAGGTATTTGTATGTAGTTCAAGGCATAAAAGGATTAAGGAGATCCAAGAATTCAAGGTCAAAATGTAGATCTGGAGTTTGAAAATCAACGCTCTCAAGAGACCAAGAGTTTATTCTTGAGGTATAGCTTGTTAAACAATCTTTTGAAGAATTTATTGTTGAGAGAGTATTATAATCTTTGTTAGTTAATAAGATAACAAATGATGGAGCCTCGAGAGTTTTTTCTTGAGAGAGAATTATAATCTTGTTAGATGGTAAAGATCAAGCATCAAAAGAATTGTGTTTGAGAGTTACAATCCTTATAATAATATAGGGAAGGTGCAACATCCATGAAAAGTAACTATTAGTTTTATAAGTGTAAATTTATTTTATGAAATACTTTAAAATAATTGAGTTAAGCACAACAATGTATATGCGCAACAATAGAGAATCGCGACAATGGAGACAAAAATGAAAGTGGGTAAGAGCAACATAAGATTAGTTGTACGTTGAATACAAAAATTCACAATGATATGGATAATAATCAACTATGAATAAGATCGAAGTGGATAAGATTGATTTGTAGATATGATCGAAGAAGCACGAAGATTCAGAAACGAAAGTGGATAAGATAAAGCACCACAATGCAGATAAGATCAAAACTATGATTTTATCTTCTTCTTTATTTATTTTCGCATTTGCTCATAATCATTTTGGATATCTTCATCCCCGAATGTGAGAGGTTTTCAAAGCTGCAAAAGAGTTATCTTGTTAAGCTGAAAATCAGCTATTGCCCAGAGCTGGATTTCTCCGTGGACAAGGATTATTTTGGATTTAAATTTTTGGTGAATAACCAAGGAAATTAATTCTTCATCACTTTCCTTTTGGTTTTGTATATTTAAGTGACCCCAATTATGATGAAAGCTTGTCATCAAATTGAGTTTTACTTGTTTGTAGAATATGAAAGCAACTACTTGAGCAGTGGTTCTGGAATGCTTGATTTATCCTACCAACGAGCAGGGGACTTATATTTTTCTTGAAGACTTTGAATAGATCTCCACATATCAAATGCATAACCAGTTTGTATTATGAATTCATTTTGTTGCAAGTTTCTCAAATACAAAGTCTTACATTCCCATATGATGGATGTTGTTTCTAGCTGAGATTTCATGTTTGAGAGCAAAACCAGTTTGTATTATGAATTCATACCTAGTATTTCCAAATTCCAACATTGAATGTCAATGAAAGCAAAATCATATCTTCTAATATTTTGCACGCTAATAAATTTATAACACTGCCAGACTTTCCGCATATATGGGAGTGCGGACAGGAATAAATAAGAAGAAATTTTGAATTTGATTTTATACAAACACCTGGACATGATACTCAATACAAAAAACCATCCCTTCCTCTTCTTCTTCCAATTAATCCATCACCCCTTCCTCTTCTTCTTCTTCTTCATCAGTCGCAGAGTGAAACTCAATACAAAAAACCATCCCTTCTTCCTTCCTCCCCCAGTCTTCGTCTTCTTCTTCTTAAACATTCACATTTCAATATTAATTTTCGTTTTATGATGTCAAAAATCCTATTAACATATTGATGATAGACTTATTTACTTCTTTCATCGCCCATGGCATCTTCAATGGTGACAAAGTCGATGCAGTTGATCTCTTTGAAACAAAATAAAGTACCCTTGGAACAAAATATGCGGCCTGGAGCTTCACCTGGTCACAATCAGCATCCAGATCTCCAAGCTCCTTTTTCTCCTGCTTTTCCCAATTCTTTAATTAGCACATAGCCAAACTCCAAGACAGTTTATTAGACCACACATGTTTAGCTAAACCATCCTGAAATTCAAGAAAAACAAATAATTAGATACTAAAAAAACATACATCATGCCACAACCTTAATAATAATACCAGCAACAAGTCACAATTTCTTTTCTGGAACTGCATAACTAATTGCATAAGAATCTTCAATGAAATCAATAAATAACTAATAAATTATAAATCATGTTTAAGAATTATTAAAAGAAGAATATAATACTTGGTAACACAATTTGTGAGATCTTTTTTACATAGTATACAACTGTTACAAGACAATGATTAGTATAAACTATGCAGAAAACTAAATGTCCTTAACTTTGTTCCATGAGTGAGTTGTAGACTAGCAAAAAAAAAAAAAAAAAGATGGCTCCGAGACATACATGCGAGCAAAGAAAACAGTACCTCGTCGTACAAAGAAAACACGGAGTAGTATTGCTCGATGGTAGAGAGAAGATTTCCGGGGTTTCGTCAATGGGGTGTTTAGAATTTGCACAAGGAACATATGGAGATTGGGTTGAGGGTTTGGGTGGGAGATCTAATAGAGTGCGGCCAGATCTGCTTTGGCGGAGATGGAGTTCAGCGAAGGGTGAGATCTGCTGATGCTTTCGCTTCTTTGATGAGTTCATGAGCTTTGTTCCGCATCCGGTCATGGCTTCCTGATTGGCATCTGGACTGCCTATGAACTAGAAAGAAAGAAAGAGAGAGAATGGGAGATAAAAGTGAATGGAGAACTTCTCGCGCGCTTTGTTTTTTTGGCGGGTCATTTGAGGGGAAATGGAGGGAAATATATGTTTTTGGCGCCAAATTAGTGTCAGAGATACATCTTGCTGTTGGGTCGTCTGTCTTTCGTAATTGATGTACCGTAATCTTGGCCATCAACTTTAGCTGGTATTCTGTAGTCACCATGATGATCTAATTCTATTTGATTTTGATTTTCAGCTCATTTTCTTATTTCCATTCACGCTAGCAATTAAATTTTGTAGATAAACGAAGAAAAGTTAGTCAATTTGCTTTACATGTGTCATCCATTCACTAAGTTTACTGTGAGTGAGAGAGACTGAAATCGATTTGGGGAAGAGAGAAAAAGTGATGAATTTGGGTTGAGTAAGATCTCTTCTTCTTCTTCTTTTTCTTTTTATTTCGTCCCTCTTCTTCTTTGCTTCGAGACTCAGTGGTGGGTTAGGGTTTGAGCAGTTTGTGTTGGAGAGTTTGGGGGAGATGGAGAAGAGTTCAGGGTTGAATCCCAGAAAAAGAGAGGGAAGGTGGTGTGAGAGTGAGGAAGGTATCGAGGGTTAAAATTTTCCACTTAAGTTCTGCCAAAGACATAACATTGCCACGTAGGACAAACACTTGCCATGTAGGATAAAAGATCTTTTTGAATTGTAAGATAGATACTTGAATAAATCATGTTACGTTATCAACATGATAGCTCTTCGACAAATTAAGTGCAATCGTTTATCTTCAATCGTATATTTGGTCTTTCTATCTGATCTAAGTATTCTCTAATTTAAAATTAATCTTATGAAGTTTGATTATGATCAATGTTTCGTTCAAATTTTTAATACGGTGTAACTTGAATTATTTTTCATTCATATCACATTATTTGAAAACATATTCATCCTCATTTGCATTCAAACATATCAATTGATATTTGATGATTTGCAGTAAACTGTTTTTAGTAGATGATATCAAAACAAGCAGACCAACCCTTTGCAGGATGAGAAATGCTAAGAAACCATGTTTTGTAAACATGTTTTGCAACCAGGATGACGTGTCATGATCTGAAAAGAATGATGAAATCCTCGAAGATTTTATATGTATCTCAAAATTGTAAAAAACTCCTCTAACGATGCAACATCATCATGGTTACAAAACATGTTTACAAAACATGGTTTCCTAGCCTCACTCAGGATAGAAATGGGTTGTAGTGGGCAGGTAGGTTTGACTGAAGGATAGAAGAGATGGGCTTTGAATGAGTTGAATGAGTGGTTGGGCTTGTTTGCAGAGAAGGTGGTTGTGTGAGGAAGGAGCTGGAGGGTAACACACACTCTCTGGTCACTCATTCTCACACTAAAAAAAGAGTGCTTCTAGGGAGCCTGGGTCTGCTGCCTGGGTTTGCAGTCTGAGTGGTATTTTTTACATTTTTGCCCCTGCCTTTTTAACCACTCTTTAAATATGAAAACAACAAAGGAAGGGCAAAAGGGTAACTTCGCCCACCCAGGCTGCAAACCCAGGCAGCAGACCCAGGCTCCCTAGAATTATTCCTCAAAAAATGTTGGAGAGAAGATTGGAGCATGTTAACACTCCCTGACTCTCACACCTAATTCTCCTCCTCTCCCCCTCCGCGATTTCTCCTCCACACAACAAAAAAGCACCTACCTTATAGCCACCCCCTGAATCGCTTCAACCACCTTATAGCCACACCTCGCTTGAATCCCAATCTCGCGGATCGAGGGCTGGGAAAACACCTACAAGATTGAAAACCCAATCTCGCAAAGTAATAATAATAATAATAGTAAAGGTTTAATGGTGGTGTCACAAAGTAGAGCCCTTCTAGGGGGTGAGGCCCAGAGAGCGAGGTGGGCGCAAGGCCCAAGTAGGTCTAAAAATACAATTTTTTTTTCTTCAGAAAGCAGTCCAAATGTCAAATGCATCCAAAACTCTATGTGGATTGTATTACTAATAATGAAGTTTAAATATTCACATGAGTTCGAAGCGTGTCAATGCCCAAACTAAAATGGACAGTTCTAACTTCTAAGGCTGGACATGGTTGATCAAAAAGCCGGATTGAACCTATTAGGGCGGCCTGAACAAATATTTTAATATAAATTTAAAGTTTAAATATCCTCCATTCCACTAGAACTCACCTGTTAACCGGCCCAGCCCAATTGGGTTTTTTTTTTTTTTAACAACAAAGCCTGAATCCCTCCTCCATAACCCAAGCCCAACCTCCCTCACATCCCTCTCCAAAACCCAAGCCCAATCCCAACCCTCTCCCCTCTTCGACTGTCTCGTCTCGCTTCAGCAGTCTCCCAATTTGTTTGGGATTAAAAAGCAATCCATCCATCTTCCATCTGTGTGGGTTTTCGAACTCTTGGCTAATTTCACACGTCTCTCTCCCTCCCTCTTCTTTGTCCGATAGAATGCAATCCAGATGCAAGTAACTCTGCTCTCTCACACTCTCATTCTCACTCAAACCATTTCATTTTATTTCAAATGGCAGACACAGACTGACACAGAAACCTAGCAATGGCACAACCACTAGTAAGGCGTGCGTCAAACACATGTTCAGTGTGGTTGACATCCTAGTCACCTCTGTCGCCAACAGAGCAGTCTCTGTCGGCATTCGCTTCATCGCCTTCCACAACAAGCAATTTGTCAGTTACGCAGCCTCTGCATACGGTCACCTCACTAGGAGGCCAGATTTGACCATCAATTGATAGTTTCAATAAAAAGTAATAAATTTAAATTATAAATAAGGTAATATAAAGTAAATAGAAGTAAATACTTATTTCATGTTATTTACTTTTATGATTAATTATCTATACGCATCAAGCAAGCTTTTGACTGACACAAAAATGAAATAGTGCTAATACTTAAATTTTATTTATCGCCTATTTGATTACGTGTTAAGTGTATGATTTTTTTATCAAGAGGATTGTGCAGTGTTAGATACTTGAATAAATCACGTTACGTTACCAACATGATAGCTCTTCAACAAATTAAGTGCAATCGTTTATCTTCGATCGTATATTTGGTTTTTCTATCTGATCTAAGTATTCTCAAACTTAAAATTAATTTTATAAAGTTTGATTATGATCAATGTTTCGTTCATATTTTTAATACGGTGTAACTTGAATTATTTTTCATTCATATCACGTTATTTGAAAACATATTCATCCTCATTTGCATTCAAACATATCAATTGATATTGATAATTTGCAGTAAATTGTTTTTAGTAGATGATATCAGAACAAGCAGACCAACCCTTTGTAGGATAGAAATGGGTTGTGAGTATGTTTGTAGGATTGAAGAGTTGGGCTTTGAATAAGTTGAATGAGTGGTTGGGTTTGATTGCAGAGAAGGTGGCTGTGTGAGGAAGGAGGTGGTGGGTAACAGACACTCACTGGTCTCACTCTCATTCTCGCACTCAGAAAATGTTTACAGTAGGATTCATACTCCTACAAAATATAAGGATTCATACTCCGTAGTATGTTTATTTGCATACTCCTTACTAAACACATATTTCAAGTTATAACATAAAATACAAATAATAATTTTACATAACAACACTAATACCTAAGTTCATCTCATCAAGTATGAATTCTCACATTTTAATTCTAAGTAAGTAACAACAACTCCACTTCTAAAGTGAAGAAGATATAAAATCTACATTTCCTAAGGTTATCATAATTTATCATGTAGTCATTTAATTTCAAAAAATGTATTTAATACTATATTCATAAAATTTTCACATAATAGTTTCACCTAATTTTTTACATAATAAATTAATTCAATGGTTTAGTTCACTCCACATGTATACCAATAAAATTATGAAGTTCATCTCCAAGGATATACCAATAGATAACAATTAATATTTCTGTAATCTATAGTTCATACATTTCAAATATTATTGAATAACATATATGCTCGAGTAGATTTAATATGAAAAATTAAGCAATTAAATGTATACTAAACATGATTCTTCAATCTTTTAAACGAGATTAAATAATATTTTTATTCACAAATAATTGCCTAGAATAAGTAGTATAAATGATGAAATATACTCACTAATTAAATTACGCAATAGATACCCCACAAGTTGCTACTGAAACAACCCTCCTAAACTCAACTTAAAACAAATATTGAAAGCTAATCGAAACCTTCCCCAAACTCACCCGAAAACATCTTAGTTGCAGCTCGCAAAACAGTCCACAAACAACCTTTCAGTCCGTACAACAGATCCAAGACCCCCTGATTTCAGCTTCCACATTAGTCCATTACAACCCAAATTTTGATGCTGAATTGAAATCAATTTGTCCCTGCATGCAGCTCCGCAACTAGCCCTATTTGGGTGATAAATTGTAACCCAAGTCAATCCAAAACAATCATGTTTCAATCCCAAAACAATCCCCAAAATGGTCCAAAACAACAACCCAATCCAGTTCCGAAACAACCATGCAAATAACCATTCGGCAGATTTATCTCTTGTCAACAAAAGAGTATATCTTTCTGTACCATGAAATCCTATAGAAGCTAGACTTAAACAGAAAATTTGTGGTATATAACATGATACTCTGCTAAAATAAACTCAATCAAAACTCTGGTAGAAAACTTGCATAAGATCACTAATTACAGAACATATTTCAGTTCCATATCATATTGAGCCTCAAGATCTGCTAGATATGGAAATTTACACCTGATTCATTTGTCCAGACCATACACTCTTAGGAAACTCATAAATACTAATATGAATTAAAAGCTATAAACCAATGCAAATCATCATAACCATGTATGTACCATAAATAACATTCAAAGCAACCCTCTAAAACAACAAATAAGGTATGATTGTATACATTCACAACTGAAATAGTTCCAGAATGTTCAATTTCATAATTTCACACAATCAAATTCAAGAAATTTATGAAGAACAAGTTTCAGAACCAAATTTCGAGTTTTGACAAGAATAACCCAAGAAATATGACTTAGCTAAGAAAAACAACTCATAGGAAGAGTCAGAAATACTCACAGATTTCAGGTCTAAACAACAAACTCAACCTTCTTAAATTCACATACAAAATAGAATGAAGAAAACTCACCAAATTCGCAAAGGATTGTGCAGCCATCGCAAGCATTCCAAATCGTCTCCTCTCCTACTCGTAATCTCCCTAAACCAACTTCGAATCAGGTCTGAAACAGACCCTAAACAATCCCTGCAACACACCCTGATTCAGTCCTTGAAAACGCCATTGAACCACCCTTCAAACAGCTTCGAATCAGCATTGTATGGGACCTTGAAACAACCTGAAACAGACTCTGATTTAACCCTGAAACCAACCTCAATTCAGCCCTGAAACTCGCTCTGAAAACCTCCTGTTTCAGTCCATACACGTACCTAAATCAACCCTGAATCAACCTCGATTCAGACATGAAACAACCCTACAAGCATACCTGAATCAACCCTCAATCACCCAGTCACACACGTACTCTCTTATTTTCTTTCATTTCCAATTCTCTTCTTTGATCCTCATCACTCCAATCTCTCTCTTTATCATGCCACCATTAAGAAGAAGAAAACGAGAAGAAGGAGAACAAGAGAAGGAAGATGGAGAAAATGAGGAGGAAGAAGGAAGAAAAAGAATGAGTTTCTCTTTATAAGGTGGGTGGCTATTCGCCCCCATTTAAATTCAAAGGGCAGTCCGTCTTTTAACTTCACAAAATAAAACCCTAATCATTAGTTTATAAAAGCCCAAAAACCAAGCCCAAATACAATAACAACCCATCAACATTAAGGTTTATAATTTTTTGGCTAAACGCACACACACACCTTATTTTATTTAGCAATGGCAAACAGAAAAAAAAATTCCAAATAATTGACAAGAAAAATCTTTTTTTATATTTATTTAATTAGGCGGATATTACAATATATTTAATTCAGAAGAAAAAAAAGTTAAGCGAATTTCGAAAAATATCACTTGTCAAACGAAAGAAGATTTTAAAATCAAAAATTTGAATTGAATTTTTTTTAGTTGCATAAATTTTAATTGTCATTGAAAAAGTAGGGGTGTTACAGTGAGAGTCTCTCGCATTCTGATTGGATCATTTGCGGCAGCCATGAGGACTAGATCGAAGAGTCGACTAATCACCAAAACAAAATCCCTCAAGCATAACTAGGTTCAAAATTACGGTTTCTGTTGCGGGTTGCGAAAGTGTAATAGATTGCGGAACACAATTGATAGTTGCAATAGAAAGTAATAAATTCAAATTACAAACAAGACAGTGTAAAGTAAATGTAAATAAATAAAATACATACCGCACAAAGCAATTTAACATGGTTAAGCAACTTTGCTACACCCACGGGTAAAGAGAATAGCTTTACTAATGAGATCAAAGAGTACAAATGGAGAGAGTTACACAACGTCAATGACGTTAGATACAAACGTGTCTAGTGACACCACGAATAACGTGGGGTGCGTATATCCTTCACAAATCAAAATAAAAGAATTTTTTTTTTCTCTCATCGCGTCTCTTTTCTCCCTCACATACAAACAAGAGAAAATGGGGTTGAATAACTCTAATCTCTTTCAATCTCTCAAGGAAGGAAAATGATACGGAATAGGTGGGGGAACCTCCCTTTATAGCTACCTAAGGCGGTGGAAAGAGGCAGTAATGGAGGGATCCATCACCTTCCACCGTCTTCTTCTTCTTCTAGCTGTCTTCTAGCAGATTCAACTTAGATCCAGCAAATTTCAGCAATAATCCAGCGCAAAACCAGCAAAGATCCAACCCATTCAAGAAAACCAACCGTCGAAATTGTGCATTCACAGGTATGCTTCGTCCTTCTTTGTATTCTCTATATTTCAACAATTTTCCACCTCGGTGAAGATTTTCCAAATCTGAGCCGATTACACAAGCAATATCCGTATTTGCCCTTCACAACCCCAAAGAGGTTCAACACACACGAAGGATGTTGATCAAGTCCAAATAATATTGGAACTTGGCCCCAGAAACTATCTTTGTCAACATATCTGCATGATTCTTTTTGGTGTCAATCTTCTTCAATAAGATGTCACATTCTTCTATGATTTCTCGCACAAAGTGAAAATGAACATCAATGTGCTTCGTACTTGCATGATGAACTTGATTCTTCGCCAAATAAATGACACTCATACTATCACAAAAGACATCTAGATGGTCTTGTACTACACCCAAGTCATCAAACAACCCTTGAAGCCAAATTGCTTCCTTAACGGCTTCTATAACCACCATATACTCAGCTTCAGTTGTAGACAATGCAACGTAGATCTCCAACTTACTAGTCTTTTAGGAAGAGTAAAGACATAACCAGTAGTTGATCGCCACTTTCTCCTGCATAATCTGAATTTACATAACCACTACTCACATCCTTTTCAAAAAGTAAACCAACATCTACTGTACTCAGGATGTACCGTATAATCCATTTCACCGCTTGCCAGTGTCATTTGCCTTGATCATGCATGTACCGACTTACCATACTGACTGCCTGTGAAATGTCAGGCCTCGTACACACCATTGCATACATTAAGCTTCCCACTACATTTGCATATGGCACTTGAGCCATGTATTCTCATTCCTTATCAGTGTTAGGAGACATAGAAGCTGAAAGTTTAAAGTGAAGGGCAAGAGGTGTACCAACCGATTTTGTGTTATCGTTCATCTTAAATCGTTGTAACACCTTATTCAAATATGCTTGTTGTGACAAACTCACAGTTCCCTTCACCCTGTCTCTTTGAATTTTCCATGCCAAGGATCTTCTTAGCTTCACCAAGATCCTTCATCTCAAACTGAGTTCTCATCTGGCATTTCAATTTATCAATCTCATACTTGCTTTTGGAGGCTATAAACATATCATCTACATATAAGAGCAAATATATAAAGGAACCGTCACGAAGCTTTTGAAAGTAGACACAATGATCATAATGGCTTCGAGTGTACTTCTACCCTAGCATAAATTGATCAAACCGCTTCTACCACTTTCTCGGAGATTGCTTCAACTCATACAAGGACTTGTTCAATTTACACACACAATCTTCTTTTTCAACCTTATACCCACTTGGCTGAGTCATATAGATCTCCTCCTTTAATTCACCATTAAAAAACAACATTTTTACATCTAATTGAGCTAACTCAATATCAAATTGTGCAACCAAGGCTATCAAAATTCGAATGGAAGAGTGTTTCACAACTAGAGAAAAGACTTCATCGTAGTCTATACCTTCCTTCTGAGCATAACCTTTCGCATCTAACCTTGCTTTGAAGCGCACACCATTACTAGGAGATCCTTATTTCATTTTGTATACCCATTTGCACCCAATAGCTTTCTTACCTTTCGGTAAGCTACACAATTCTCATGTTTCATTCTTATGAGGAGATTGCATCTCTTCATCCATAGCCTTCTTCCATTGTTCACAGTCGATACTTTGAATTGTTTATTTATAGGTAAAAGGCATTTCATCCTCAACTACTGGAAGTGCATCGGCGACACAATTACTAAATCTTTGAGGACGTTTTACATTCCTTTTTGGTATACTTGTTGCAATTGATTGTTGAATTGGAGCCCCTGGAACATCATCAACTGTATCTACTGCTGTCTCACTATTTGTGTCTTCATCTGCACCCACTGTGGAATCAGTAGGTACTACATCTGTAGATACAGGGCTAGCTGATACACGTAGAGTAGCATCAATCTCCACCTGCTGAGAGTTTTTTGGCTTAAGCATAGAAGTCTCATTAAAAGTCACATCCCTGCTAATAACAGTCTTCCTGGATTCAGGAACCCACAGCTTATAGCCTTTTACACCATCCACAAAACCTAAGAAAATAACTTTCTTAACTCGGGGATCTAACTTACTTTCTTGAACATGAAAGTAAACAGGATAACCAAAGATATGCAATCTATCATAGTCATTAGCAGGATTTCCAGACCATACCTCCATAGGAGTTTTTCCATCAATCGCAGTTGCAAGCAACCTATTGATGAGATGGCAGGCATATGTCACAGCCTCTGGCCAAAACGTTTTGCCCAATCCAACATTGGACAACATACAACTAACCTTTTCCAGCAATGTATGTAGTTTCTCTAACCGTGAAGTGTCTGACAATTCCCTCATCCTGACATACTTGCAAGAATGGATCAGCTTTGTATTTACTTCCATTATCTGAACGGAGCCTTCTGATCTTTCTGTCGGTCTGAGTTTCAATTATATTTTTCCACTCCAGGAACACATTCAAGACTTCATATTTATGTTTCATGGTGCACACCTCCCAATGATACTTGCTTGGCAGGTCCCCAAACGTCCGAGTGAACATAATCAAGAGTCCCACGAGTACGGTGGATAGCGGTGCCAAACTTGACTCTTTTCTTCTTGCCCATTACACAATGTTCACAGAATTCTAACTTGCAGGTCTTAGCACATTTTAGCAAACCTTAATTCACAAGAGTTTGCATACTCTTCATACCAACATGCCCTAAACGCATGTGCCACAATCTGGTTGTATCATAAGAAGTACTTGCAGTCTCAGTAACTGCAACTTCACTCGTAATTGTATTCCCGGTCAAGAAATACAAGTTACCTCTTTTGATTGCCTTCATCACCACCATTGCACCATACACAACCTTGAGAACTCCATCAGACACGGTTATCTTATAACCTTGGTATCCAAGGAACCCACTGAGATAAGATTCTTCTTCAAAGTAGGAACATACTTCACTTCTTTCAAATACCGAACTATACCATCAAACATCTTCAGTCGAATTGTACCTATCCCTTCTGTTTTGCATGTCTGATCATTGCCCATCAGAACAGCTCCACCATCTAGCTTTTTAAAGCTAGAAAACCAGTCACTATGGGGACACATATGATAAGTGCAACTCGAATCGACAATCCACTTATCAGTGGAACACATCAATGCTGATATAGATAAGGAATACTCATCAGAATCTTCACCACTATGCTCAGCAACATTCACACTGGTGTTTCTTCCCTTTTTCTTTGGCTTTGATTTTCAGACAATCTTTTACCCAATGCCCTTTTTGATGACAGTAAGCGCATTCATTTATTGCTAGATCCTTTGACCCACTTCTCGATTTGGATCGAGATTTATCTCTTTTACCACCAAATTTTCTACTTCTCGATATTCCCCTCGCAATCAATGCTTCAGACACTGCATCCATCTGGACTTTGAGGTTCATCTTCCTGTAGTCTTAATTGAGCAGCGCTGTAGCAATCTCATCATAATTTAATGATTCTTTTCCCATTTAACAAAATTGTCATGAGATGCTCATATTCTTCTGGAAGGAATTCAAAAGGCACAAAGCCTTATAACTCCCTCGAACAATTTCTTCTAAATTCAATATGTCGGCAATTAGCCTATTGAATCCATCCAAATGCTAAAAAAAAGTAATACATTGTCTCATATTCATCCGAAAAAGCTGGTTCATGAGGAAGAATTTATTTTGAATATTCTTCGTCATATACTTGTCTTTCAAATTTTTTCACAATACTTTAGCGGAGGTTTCCTTCATGACAAAGTATTTTTGTTCATTCACCAAACACAGTCGGATAGACCCACACTGTGAGACCCTTGTGTGGGCGGACTTGAGGGGGAGGGTGAAGGTGAGGGTTGGAGCCCAATAGGCCCAACAGGCCCGTGGATCCCAAGAGGAGTTGGGCTAGCTACCAAGGGGAAACATAGTCCCATATCGCCTGGGTAGGGAAGGATGATGATCTTTATATGTGCAGGGTCATCTCCCCATTGTACAGAGGCCTTTTAAAGCCGTGAGGGCCGGATGGTAGCCCAAAGCGGACAGTATCTGTACACTGCGGGAGGGGGGTCGTCACACACACTCGCCAATTCAATTTGTTCCAATCTTCTTCTCCCATGACGTCCGACTTATCACCCAAAACATTCTCTAAATTCTGTTGTGCGAGCACATCCAATACTTCACATCGCCACATGCCGAAATTGTTATTGCTGTTGAATTTTTTGACATCAAACTTACCAACTGTAGCGATAATCATTTTCAAACTAGAACCTGAACTCGACGTCTCTGATACCAATTTGTTGCGCCTCACGAAAGCGTAACAGATTGCGGAACACAATTGATAATTGCAATAGAAAGTAATAAATCTAAATTATAAACAAGGCAATGTAAAGTAAATGAAAATAAATAAAACACGTACCACACAAAGCAATTTACGTGGTTCAACAAGTTTGCCTATGTCCACGGGCAAAGAGAACAACTTTACTAATGAGATCAAAGAGTACAAATGGAGAAAGTTACACAACGTCAACATCGTTAGATGCAAATGTGTCTAAGTGACACCACAAATAACGCGAGGTGCGTATATCCTTCATAAATCAAAAGAAAAGAAATTATCTTTTTTTTTTTCTTTTCTCCTCACGTCTCTCTTCTCCCTCACATACAAACAAGAGAAATAGGGTTGAAGAACCCTAATCTCTCTCAACTCACAAACTCTCAATATCTCAAGGAAGAATAATGATATTGAATAGGAGGGGGAACCTCCCTTTATAGCCACCTAAGGCGGTGATGGAGGGTTCCACCGTCTTCTTCTTCTTCCAGCTGTCTTCTAGCATATTCAACTTAGATCCAGCAAATTTCAGCAATAATCCAGCACAAAACTAGCAATGATCCAACCCAATCAAGCAAATCAACCGCCGACATGCCCAAATTCATACCGACGTGCCGAAATTGTGCGTTCACAAGTATGCTTCGTCCTTCTTTGTATTTTCTGTATTTCAACAATTTCAGCAAGAGAAGACAAGCACTGTAACTAGTTGTGGTTTTGATCGCTACCAGATCTGAAGAGTGAGAAGAGAGAGGAGCGAAGGCTTTTATTTCTTTTTTTGTTTGGGTGGATTTTTAGGTAACTGACCCGACCCAAATTTAGGTTAATCAGGTTCCCGATTAATCGCTTCACACTTTGGCCATAGGCATTGTCGTGTTATTATTATTATCACATCTACATGTTACAGTGTTATTCTACAAAGCCAAAACCATTGTCATGTTGTTATTCTCCACTGTTACAATATCAGGAGATGTCATAGAAAAAAATAACACCAATGGAATTCCATCCACAAAAACATTTCCTTATAAAAACTTCGATCCCCAACTTTCATGTACAATCCATACCTAATGCTACCATGGAAAAGCTTGGTGTAACGTTCATTTAACGGGTACAAATGTCTTAATAAACATAAAGGATAATTTGCACTTTGCCCCCTATTATACACAGTTAATTAATAAGTAGACTCATCATTAATCATTATTACAATTACCCCCTTGACTAGCAGTCAACGTCCACCGACCGTCAATTTTCAAAGCATATTACCAAAATACTCCTAAGAAATCAAAGGCTGAGATTTAATCTTTCATATCTTGAACATCTCATCTTGAGGAAAATTCTAAGGTCCAACTGAAATCGTAATTGTATCTCAAGAAAAATTCAACAGTTGATTTTAAAACATCTCGAGAGAATCCGACATCTCATATTTATTTATGCATGCATCTCGAGAAACTCTGACATTTGAAAATTTATTAATTTACTTTTTCCCTCTGAAATAAATTTGAATTTAATTTTACCCTTGAAACATAACAGACCTTAGAGATGAAGAGGAGGGAGAAAAAGGAAGGGAGAAGAAACAGGAAATGGAGGAATGAAGAATGAAGCTCTAACTTTATTATAGGGATTGTGAAACAAATGAGGAATGAAGCAGTGGAGGAAGGAAGATGGAGGAAGTGGAAAATACGATTTGTTAGATGTACGATACTATGCTATTCAAAATTGAGATTTTAGATAGGTAAAGTCTTCAACTGTCACCATTTAGCAGGGTTATATTCTTTTCACTACCTGTTTTTTCCTATTTCCATTAGTTTCAAGTGTTCATTACAGAAAATATAAAAAGATAAATACAAATACTTAGACTAGTAAATAAATATGAAACGGAAGGATACAATGGACTTTCAACAAATACGTATGCATGAAGGGAAATCTTTTGTTAAGAGCCACATAATTCCTCGAAGAGAGACAATTACCACATATTAAAAGCCAAAAAAAGGTAATGATATATCAACGGACTGAACTAATCACACAAATTGTAAAAATTAGATTGTTGATTTGAATATTGGTCTAACAAAAATATTTTGAATTTAATTTTTTGTGCGCTACGCATGCTATTCACACACCCTTAAATATTAAATGATTTAAATCAATATATTAAGTTTTAAATTTCTTCAAAACACAATAAAAATAGGAAAATTAAATTCATGAATAATAAGTAGACTCATCATTAATCATTATTACAATTACCCCTTGACTAGTGGTCAACGTCCAATGACCATCAATTTTCAAAGCATATTACCAAAATACTCCTCAGAAATCAAAGACTGAGATTTAATTTTTCGTATCTCGAACATCTCATCTTGAGAAAAATTTCTAAGGCCAATTGAAATCGTAATCGTATCTCGAGAAAAATCCAACAGATGATTTTAAAACATCTCGATAAATTCGATGTCTCATATTTATTTATGCACGCATCTCGAGAAACTCTGATTTTTGAAAATTTATTAATTTATTTTTGCCTCCTGAAATAAATTTGAATTTTGACTTTACCCCTTAAACATAATAGACCTTATATATGAAGATGAGGGAGAATAAGGAAAGGAGGAGAAAAAGGAAGTGGAGGAATGAAGAATGAAACCATAACTTTATTGTAGGGGTTGTGAAACAAATAAGGAATAAAAAAGTGGAGGAAGGAAGATGAAGGAGGAAGTGAAAAATACGATTTGTTAGATGTACGATACTATGTTATTCAAAATTGAGATTTTAGAGAGATAAAGTCATCAACTATCACCATTTAGGAAGGATAATATTCTTTTAACCGCCTGTTTTTTCCTATTTCCATTAGTTTCAAGTGTTCATTTTAGAAAACATGAAAAGATAAATACAAATACTTAGAGTAATAAATAAGTATGAACAGAAGGATACAATGGACTTCCAACAAATACGTATGCAAGAGGGGAAATCTTTGTTTAAGAACCGTATAATGCCTCGAAGAGAGACAATTACCACATATTAAAAGCCAAAAAAATGGTAATGATATATGAATGGATTAAACTAATCACACCAATTGCTTTCGGTAATTGTAATTTCATGATTCGGGCAGAACAAAAAAATCTCAGTTTTCCAATAGGACATCCAAATTTCTCTTTCATTTTTCTTATGTGCTTATCAGACACTTTAGCTATACCTCTTATAGCAAATCAAAGATTTATTCCAAGCAAATTGCACAATCGTTTTTCCAGGAAATCCCAATCACAGAGAGGAAGATCTTTCTCTCAAGCGAATTCAAAAAGCTTGCAAAAGGAATGAGGTACTGTCAGTGGCGGATTCAGGATTTTAATCGAGGGGGGGGCAAAATGAAAAATACTTATTAGTTGATAATAATAGTTATCAATGGTAAAGTCAATTGTTTTCTTCTACCTGAGATAGTAACTAATAAAAAAAATATAACTATAAAAAATACATTACATATAGGGGTGGGCATCCCATTCCGCGATCCCGAACCCGTCCCGATTTTTTTGGGTCATTTTGGGATTGATCAAACTCATCTCGATCCCGTCTCGTCCCGATCTAGAGTGGGATGGGATCAGGATGAAGATTTTCAATCCCGCATATCCCATATCATCCCGAATTTATTTATTTAATAATAATTATTATTAATTTTAATCAAAATACTCTTCTAAATTAAAGTTTAGGATGTGTTGAAATTAAATCAATGTAAGATGTAATTCTATATGAAATCTAAATGAATTAAATCATTAATTCTAAATGAAATTTAATATTTATTTGCCTTCCAATTTTTTTTAATATCTATCTATTATTATTATTTATGATATAAGTTATATGTATATAAATTTGACATTATTGGTGTTTGAGTAATATGAGATAAAACTCTTTTTATTTTTTTTTATTGGAGGACTATTTAGTACGTGCTCATCCCGTCCCGTCCCGATCCCTTTTGATATGGGATGAAGTCTATCCCGTCCCGATCCCAAATGAACGGAATGGGATAGGGATGAGTCCATCTCGTCCCATCATGTCCCGTGCCCACCCCTAATTGCATATACCAAATTGGATCCAATGTAGTCCAATTTTAAGCCAAAATAAGATCACTATCGATAACCTTAGCAATGAGCAAACGAGCATAATAACTAGAATATATAACTAATATCGCAAAATAATTAGGATAAGTATCTAGGTGAAGCTATTTTTTTTTTTGAAAATTGCGAACCTATTATGATCATAATACAATTTCATAGAAAAATAGTTTATATGAGGCTCAAATTTTGTACGAGTTTGCTAATGGTATATATTTTCATTGAATTCTATAATTATTTTTTTATATATAAATTTTAAATATTTTTTGTTGGACTTTTTATACAATTATACCACTTGTGAAAAACAATTCATTTATTAATGTTAATAAGTTTTTATTAAACTAAACATTTTTTTTATGTTTGCTCGAACTCCAGTCTTTTACCAAAGATAATAAACCTACAACCACTACACCAACAAAGGCATGTTCAAATATTTGTATAAACAATTTTCATATTGTATTCTACATTATATAATTGATTTTTTTTAAGATTAAAGTATATATACTAAAAAAAAAATTAAGTTGAGAGGGGAGGGGGGGGGGGGGGGGGGGGGGGGTGGCTGCTCCCCAGGTCCGCCCATGGGTACTGTTGACAAACTAAACAAAGAGACATAAATTTGTTTCTTCCCACATCAAAACATTGTACACTTGCTTAAAAACTTATTAACTGCAAAATTCTCCCTGAAAGTTCTTCATATTACCTTGACTAGTTGCGAGTGTAAAAATATTTATTTCATGTTATTTATTTTTATGATTAAGTAAGTGTAAAAATTTTCTATCCTTCAACGATTTTGCATTGAATCTATACGCATCGAGCAAGCTTTTGACTGACACAAAAATGAACTAGTGCTAATACTTAAATTTTGTTTATTGCCTATTTGATTATGTGTTAGGTGTATGATTTTTTTTATCAAGAGGATTGTGCAGTGATTAATTAGCAATTTGTAAAAATTAGATTGTTGATTTGAATATTGGTCTAACAAAAATATTTTGAATTTAATTTTTTGTGCGCTACGCATGCTATTCACACACCCTTAAATATTAAATGGTTTAAATCAATATATTAAGTTTTAAATTTCTTCAAAACACAATAAAAATAGAAAAATTAAATTCATGAATAATATATGAGGCTTAAAATAATATAAGGGCCTATTTATACTTTATATATAATTGGAAGCTTAAAATAAGTTATATTAGAGCTTAGATATAATTATATAATGTTTGGGAGAGTTTGATTTTAAATGTAAAATGGAATTAAGTTGAGTGGGCAAAATGGAAAATAAATGTTAAATGTAGGGTTCATTTATAATTTATAAATACTTGGAGGGCTTCAAGTAAATTACATTATGGACTTATATATAATTAATAAATATTTAGAGGGACTGTGATATAATTATATAACATTTAGGATGGCTGAGTTTAAATGTAAATACCAAAAAATTTGAAGAGCATTTATGGAACCTGAAAATCAAGTTGAAGACACCTCGACTGTTCATTTCAAGGAGATGTCGTTATAATAGTAAAGATGTATGACACCGGCTCTACCAAGAATCATCATCATAAATTGATGCTATAGCTGTTTGGTCAAGAAAAAGCTTGAAATTCTTCATTCTTTTTTGTTTTTTCTAAGATCTTCTATCTATAAGATGAAATTAAAAGAAAATGGCACTTACTAAACCAATTTGATGCATGAAATAGCATACATGTCAAAGAAAATCATCGCAAGGGCATTGGTTATGAAACCACCACTCCCTAAATCTGATTATATTGCCTTTCCCCAATTGAATTTGGCTGAACTTCTTGACTCTTCATAAGTTCCATACCCATAGGGACATCTAATCTCCCCATTCTCCCAGTCATATCCACAAGGGAAGCAAGCCTCAGCAAGTTATAACCTATTTAACACATCTTGGTTAATTTCACACGTCTCTCTCCTTCCCCCGATAGAATGCAATCTAGATGCAAGTAACTTTGCTCTCTTATTCTCACTCCCACTCTCACTCAAACCATTTCATTTTATTTCAAATGGTGGACACAAACACGGAAACCCTAGCAATGGCCCAAGCCCTAGCCAAGGCGGGCATTCAAGTTCTTTCACATTGTCAACTATGTTCTCAACTTGTTCTGACAGGTGATTTGTGTGGTCCTCTATTTCTTTCGAGCAATTCTTAATGGCTTGGGTCCCAGCCTGATTTTCACTGTTTGGGAGTGAAAATACACTTTTGCCTCCCCCTTTAAACACATTTTCTCAAAAAGTGGTTAAAAATGGGAGGGCAAAAGTGTACATTTGCCCCACCCAGGCAACAACCTCGCCCTTTTCCCAGGCCAGCTAGAATTGGGGATTTCTTTCAAAACTATACAAGTTGTTCTCGAGATGTTGTACATTGACGTCTTTCACGTTGAAGCTCGGTTGTCAGTTCTCGGATCTTCTTTTTATCCTCCTTTAACATTAAAAGAAAATAAGATTTGTTAGATGTATGATATTGGGCTATTCAAAATTGAGATTTTAGAGAAAGATAAAGTCATCAACTATCACCATTTTGCAGGTATAATACTCTTTTTACCACCTGTTTTTTCGTATTTCCATTGGTTTCAAGTGTTCATTATCGAAAATATTATTCAGGAACCTGCAAATACTTTTAAACTCAAAAATATACAAAGATAAAACACAAATACTTAGACTAGTAAATAAGTATCAAATAAAAGGATACATATTGCTAGAGGGGAAATCTTTGGTTAAGAACTGCAAAATGCCTCGAAGAGATACAGTTGTCACACATTAAATGCCAAAAAATGGCAATGATATATCAGTGGGTTGAACTAATCACACAAATCGACATGGGTAATTGTAATTTCATGATTCAGGCTGAAAAATCCCATTTTTCCAATGGGACTTCCAAATTTCTCTTTCATGTTTCTTATGTGCTTATTAGACACTTCAACTACACCTTTTGTAGCATAAACAAAGCAACTTTTAAATAATATAGAGCGTTAATTAATTCATCTCATAAAGATGTATTTATAGGGGTACAAATAGAATCCTAACTAGGAAAGGAAAACTAATTCTAATCCCGATTAATCTGGTATTCCTATAACTACATTCACTGTTAAATATGTATTCCTAATTATAAAGTTATTATAATTCTTAACATTTTCTCCCCCGCAAGATGGACATATATATCGTAAATGTTCAGCTTAACAAGAAAAATCAGCAAAGGTAAAACAGTAAAACGGCAACTCATCAGCAACAGAAAGATGAATAACCGACGAAAAGTAGTTTGTGAGGGCACGTAGTGATAAACAACCGACGAAAAGTAGTTTGTGAGGGCATGTAGTGGTAAATAACCAATGGGAAGAAGTCTCCGAGGGCATGTAGGATGAATAACCGACAGAAGCCCCATGTAGGATGAATAACCGACAGAAGCAGTCTTTGAGGCAAGTAGGATGACGAGTAAACAAATTCGTCACATTCGGTTTTGTGGCACCGATGAGCAAATTCAGTTCAGTGGCACCGATGAGCCAACTTTTCATCACATTCGATTCGATGGCACCAATGAGCCAAATTAGTCTTTTGTTGGCCAATTAATCTGAACATCTCCATCTAATTCAACTCTTCAACATCACTCTCTTTCGAAAGAGGAGAAGTGGATACCGGATTAAAATACAACGCATAGGGAATTGAAAATTTTCCAAAAAAATAAAACTCAACCATTGATAAAGATGATGAGAACAACATCACAAACGTTGTTGAGGCTTGCTACTTGTGGGATCACACCAAAATTGTAATGAAGGTAAGGAAGGGACACCATCACAGTGCCCTGATATTAGAAAATTAGGGATAGGACTCCTTCAGTGATGTACTCTAGCAACATCACAGTGTTCATCCGTGAAGCTAATAAACCATATGGGTTGATATATCAAACTCAAGGTTTGCTAAGCACATGAGCTGGTAGATGCAGGACGAGGCAGTCGCAACAAATAAGATGAAGAAATTGCAGCAGCTTCAAGCTCATTGACACAACCACCAAGGAGAACAAGCAATGCAACATTTCACCTCATCCTCAACCGAAACAACAATAAACATAGTGAATTCAGAAAGTAGCAAAGAAAGAAGTCGTATTCTCTTATTCAGAATAGCTAATTAATAGAAAACAAATAGAGCAAACATAAGAGCAACCAGACACGGATTCACGTGGGGGCACTTGTCCCCACTGACTTTTGAGAATTTTTATTATTTGTCCCCAAATTATTTTTTTTATTTGACCCTCTATTATCAATTTTCACTTCAACTGGGACTTCATCCTTCAAATTATGTACATATCAAATCCAAACAGGTACGGATTCACGTGGGGGCACTTGCCCCCACTGACTTTTGAGAAATGTTTTTTTATTTATTTGTCCCCCAATTAGTTTTTTTTTATTTGCCCATCTATTATCACTTTTCACTTCAACTAGAATTTCATCTTTCAAATCATTTACATATCAAATCCAAACTCTACTTATAGAGTTAGAGATAAAGGTTAAATTCTTCAAATCTCTCCAAGAAATCAAAATCCACAGTTTATTCTTCACACTCCATCGATTGGACAAGATGAGGGAAACCCCCATATTTCATCATCTTTAAAGATCTATAACTATTGAGTTATTTGATCTCATCTTCACAAAATCCACCAGGGTCCACATCACCTTATTTTTCTTCTTCTAGGTATCAGGTGCCTTCATTAATCATTGTGTTGGTCTTCTCCACAAAAAATTTGTAAGGAACCCAATCTCCTCCTTTTCTTCATGTAGTAGTAATCAACGATTCAAACCCTTATCTTGTTGTGTTTCTAGAAGTAGTAATATCTTCAATGAATATAGTAGTAATCACCTTCAATGATTGTCTTTGTTGTACTCCCATTTTTGCTGTATTTTTAGAAACACAAAATTTTTTTCTGTAGTAATCATCCAAACTACCTTATCCTTCTTCTTCATGTAGTAGTAATCATCTTCAATGACTGTCTTTGTTGTACTCCTCCTTATATTGTATTTCTAGGAACACAATTTTTTGTATTTTCAAAGTGATCTTCATCCTTTTTTTGAATGAAAATCTTTTATTAGATTAGATGAAGTTTTGTATAGTCATTTATGTATTGTTCAAGTTAAAAAAAAAAATTCATGTTAAAGTAACTATTTTTATATTATATTTAATTAATTATGACATCACTCCATCCCCCCTCAACAAAAATTCTGGTTCCGTCGCTGAGAGCAACAAAGAAAAAAATTTCAGCCAACCAGAGATCTTGTTTCACGCAGCAAAGAAGAATAAAAATCGCAGCCAAGAATAAATCTTCTTCCTCCACGAATCAGCCAGGGATGTCTCTTCTTCACACAACCAACAACTCAACAAATAAGAAGAAATCACGCACAGCCAGCAACAAGACAATTCATATAGTTAAGAAGATGATAAAACAATAGCCAACAATAGGAGATCTTCGCGAATCTGTAGCAGAAGAGATCACGCACAGAAGCAACAACAAGGTGGAAGTTTAGTTATATAATATTTTAATATAATTGAAGTTTAGTTTTTTTTTTTTTTTATGAGTGTGATTTTTAAAAAAAAAAAAATAGTGATTGTGAGTTTTTCTCACTCTTATATTATATTCTGTTAGATATGTATTGGTAGAATTATCGAATATTAGTAGAAGTAAGTGTTCTTGATTCTCTAGTTCTCTTTAGATATATAAAATCATGAATTTCGGGTTAGATTTTAATACATAAATAAATATATAAATTCATATAGTATTGTATTATAATTTCGTGAAAAATAGTTGAATTAAAAGAGAACTAAGATTTTGTTAAATTTAGTAATAGAAAACATATTTGCGTAGTGTAAAGTTTTGGAGTGGATCAAGATCTTCTCAATGTAAAAATGCTTTCAAATTTAATCCATAATTTGAAAACATCCATAGAAAAATTATAGTTTTAGTTCGAGTTCATCCAACGAATGGATTTACCTCGAGGCATGGAAACCACTACTGATCAGATTGTAAAAATCCTATGATCTTTACCGAGTTTATTCCACGACGTTATTTGAGCGTAATACAATTGAAATTGTTATTATCCCTATTATTGATCTGTATTTCCTATGACATAAAAACTTGTAGATTAGAGATATGTATGTGTGAGAGAAGAATATGGCACAAATATAGTTGGGCTGGACTGAATAGTTAGTGCGTTGTAAAACTAATTGGGCTGGACTAAATAGTTAAACCCAATAATCTCAATAGTTGTTTGCTGGATAATGATTTCGATTTGGCTGAATAGTTAAGCCCATAACTGAATTGATTGGTTTAATTGAATAAAGGTATGGATTGAATTTATAATATACTGATAGAATTAAATTGAATTGTGTTTACCAAATTATGATTGATTTCAGCGTATAATATACTGTTGAGAAAATCCTTTGATTGAAATGAAATTATAAGAATTGAAATGCTGATTGATTTGTGTATTTTTATTATTCTGTGAATTGGTATTTGTATTTCGTATTGTGACTTGAACTTTGATTGTTATGCCAATTACTTTGCTAAGAATTGAGAATTATTTTTATTGTATGGACTTCGATTCCCACTTTATTACAAAAAGTTGATATATGAAAATGTTGATTTTTCCCCAAAATAATGGGGAGTATTGTGACAAAATTGTTGATTATTGCCAAATTTCAAATGATTTGTTTTCCTAAAACGATGGGTGAACTTGTCTTTGATTGACAAAGTGCTAATATATAAGGATTATAAGATATCACAATAAATTACAAAAAAAATGTGATATTCCCCAAATAACGGGTGGATTTGTTTATGATTGACAAAAATGTCATGCAATATGAATAAATTTGAATTTATCACTTTAAATAACATCGAATTGTATCACTTGGAACTATCACATCTCTTACATGTTTATGATTTCTCCTCTCTTATAGAGAAACTAAATAACCTTCGGGTTGTCTTGCGGATTTGAGACACCTCTATTCTATAGAGAAACTAAAATAACTATCGGGTTAGTCTTGCGAAAAGATAGTGATTTTGAAATGCCTAAATTAGGCTTATTATTTGTCTGTCAAAAGTGTGACGTGATCTATGCGCATTATTAGCCCCAGAGTGGCTTTTATTGTACTCATATAGTTAGGGGTATCCGGTGATTCATGCATGTATGTGATGTGTTCCCACTTGGGCATGGTTGACGGAGAAGTCCTCATTTATATGAGATAAGCATATGAGCATGTATGTTTGGCACGGAGGTGGTGCGAATGTAGTATCGTCTAAGTAATCAATCCGAAAAAAAATAATATGCTTAAGTCAAATAATATATGAAGATAACTGTTTTAATTAATAAATTACATCTATATTGTTTATAACCATTTTCATGCAGGATGACAAGTCCATTAATATTTCTGCAGGTCAGACTTGTTATAGTCAACATCTACAGAGTAAGTACAAGTAAATACGTATTTACTTATTAGGATGACATGATTGCCTCATTGAGGAACTAAATTATTTGAACTGTAGTTATCCTTATACATTCGCCTCGTGGAGGAACTATCATGTTATTTCTCTTATTGATTTTTGGGAACGAAAAATTTCACACCAGCTTATTTGGCTTCTTGGGTACATTCCTATGGGAATGTAGCTGACTAGCTTGTTTTAGGATTTAGTAGTTTCGGACGAGCTTAGAGAAGTTCGTTTCGTACTGACGATCATTGCTGGGGAGTTGCACGTTGTTCGAAACTCTAGGTCTTGGTGATAGTTTAATCTCTTGCATCAATTCTTGCATCAGGTAAGTAAAATTTAATATGACTTTTTATTAAATTTAAAAACAGCATTTACAACCTCTGATCAACAAATTCCAGCAATTGCTTTCAAGCAATTCATTACAGCAACAACATTTACAATTCATTACAGCAGAAATTTAGATCATTCACAATTCATTACAGCACGTGCATCAATTCATTACAGTAGAAACAACAGCATTTACAATTCGACATTGTGTAGTCCATTGCATCCTCCTGGAGCTTTTCTTTTCTCAATTACTTTCAAAACTGCATGGCCAGCAACTGTACATACGGGAACAGAGGAACTTACAAGGACAGAGACTAAGACATAGAAATGACACCCAAAGTTCTTCTTGAGCTTGGGAGCTTTAGAGCTTTAACTGATGTTTCACTTTCTGTGTCCGTTGTGCTAACAAGGCTGTTGTTGTTGTTGTTTTGTGATGGAAAGTAATGGAGATGTTCGTTTGTTTGATGAAGAAAAGATGATGGAGTCAAAAATCTTGAGCTTACCAGTATTTATCCATGTGTCAAGAGGCACTCTAAGGGACCTTCGTGTCAAATAACAAGCGTCATCCCAAGTGTATGGAGCTTTTCTAACCTGGTATCTCCAGAACCAACAGCTACTCCACAATAGTAACTGCATAGAGTAAAGAGGATAAATCAGACGCTATTAACAGAACAAAGAAAACATCTTAACAATCAATCGGTAGATTTTATGCTTTTTGTTGCTGATATGGGTATTCTGACCTTACTGAGAGTGTATGGCATGAGAACAAACTGGACACCTAGAAGTCCCCATATGGAGGGTTTTTTCAGCTCCTTTAATCTGCAAATCAAGTTCTTTCTCAAGATCTTCTCCTGCCTTCCTGGTAGTGAGCAAATGAAGGTCTTTAAGTACATTTCAAATACATACAAAACGAGCCATGAACAGTGAAGGATACGAGTCTGAATGGAAAAAATAAAGCTAGGCACCACCATGAAAAATTATAATGAAACACATCTTTTCATTTTGATTACAGTTCTGACAGTTTCTGCAACCCAGAACATTTAAACAGTCCAATGAGTGAGAGTTATGATAAAGACATACTTGTCTATCTGCTTGTGTCCCTTTTTCTTGCTAGCCACTCCACCATTGCGTTCAAGTTCCAGCGCCCATAGTCTATTCTTGTAAGCCGGTGTCTTCTTTACCATACTTATGGCCTGAAACAAGTGAAGAGTACTTCAAAATATTGAATTGAAGTGAAATAAACACTTTCCGATGATTAAATATGGAAAACGGAAAGAAAATACATGAAAGAGCAAACAAAGAGCAATTTGTTACAAGCAACTGTCTCCAGAGAAAGTAGGATAAAATATGAATGCATGATTGTATATAACCTTAATCTGGCAGAGAACTACATTATTAACCAACAGATCATCATCTGACATGCTCATGCATAATTAGGCAGGTCATGATCTAAAGTTGGTTCATACCTCACCTGAAGCTAGTCCATCAAGAGGAATTTCTGGATTATGAAGATATTTTCACATGATACACTGACTGTAACTGCATTATTACTCAGAAACTTTCACACTTAACAATTACCTTCACTATATGGTGAATTTGATTATATTATTTCTAATAAATTTTAGCATTTGCAGTTCAAGTGTTTGGAAATTTAGGAATAGAATGTTGTGAGTTGAGAATATAGTTTGCGTATCCGGAATTTATAGAGTAGGTTACGGGGGATGTACCTGAAACGAGGCACTGCAAAGGAAAAATTGTTGCTTTAGACGCAGAAGCTTTCCATCTTCTGTAGCATCACCAGGATACAGAACTGCACATATCTGCAACAGCACAAATTGATGAATATCCGTTAGGGAATCAAATGACATACACACACAGACAAACACAATCAAATGCGGAAAAGATGCTACATTCATTTCCTTGAGAAGCAAATAAATTGTTTAACACTAGAATTAGCCTAAACAACACATTGTTACAATGTAATCATCAAAATCAGAAAGAAGTAACTGAATAGCCTTAAGCATTACTACTAGTTCTTATTAGACCATTTTTAACTTTAATATATGTGACAAAAAAAATGAACACTTCACACTGATTAGGAGGTAGATAACTGGTTTTCCACCAGATAACCAACCTGCTGCTCTTGAATGAAGCTGGGCAGCAGCTTCATATTGTCCATCATTGAACTGAAATAAGTCAAAATCCTGACTGCCAGCTTTTGCTTCCTAAAGACATGAAGACTTATTGTGTTCTTGGTCTTGTATCCTGGAATAGGCACATCATAAGCCAGTGCTTGAAGAACTTCTCCCCCAACCCATTTTCGACTGTGAAAAATAAAAGGATAGTGTTAACTGTTAAGGTTCTGACATTTGATGAGTTTCACTGACATTAAGAAAAAGAGAGCAAAAACATGGATCCAAGATAACATACCAATCTAGGAGTATCCTTCTAGTTCTTTACTAAATAATTAAAAAATATATATATTCAATTACACAACATCATAAAAAATTAACACTCACCATCCTGAGGGATTGACCTCGACTTGACCAAAGAATCTGACTGTGAATATGACATCATGCCTAACAACTTCCCAGGGGCTGAATTTCTGCACCATACAGATTACTGATTACCAATTGAAGCCACAAACAAACGAGGAAGAATACGAATATTCAATGATTTCAGCTAAACCAAACCTCTAGCCAGTCTTCAGCAATTTCTTCTTGTCCCTCCTTGGCGACTTTTTGCTTAAAAAGTCCATATCTGTACCGCAAACCATAACCCCATGCAGGCAAGTTTAATGTTGCAATGGACTCAAGAAAACATGATGCTAACCTTCCCAACCCGCCACCATTTCCGAGCGCAACATCTTTCTCCTATAAGGCATTAACCATTATATTAATATTGACCTTACACTTCAATTAGCAATAGAAACAAGTCATGTTTGTTCATAATTCCAGTATGAGGAAACGGATAAAGAGAAGTACAAGTGTTTGTCAACATTAACATAACACAAAACCTGTGATTCTCCACATCCTATTTAACATAGATTTGGCTCCAATTCAGCATGATTTCAATTGGAGAAAAGTTTCAGTTTGCGTAGTACATGGAATCTACATTATTAATTGCTATTAAACTGTTCATAATTTTCATAAGAAAATACATGGAAAGTAAGGAATTAAGGGTATGTTTGGTTGCATGGAATCATATGCTATGGGTTTTGAATGTACCTGGTGAGTGATGTTTTCAAGCTGATGTCCCAATTTGTTTAAAACATCAGCATACGCATCTCGAATGTTGAGATTTCCTATAGCATTGGATATAGCTCGTCCCTGAAGATACTCCCACAATAAGAAAACCAATTCACCATTATCAATAACACTCAATATGAAAAAAAAAAAAAAAAAGTTCATAAGAAGCAACTAATAGTAAATGTATTATCAATAACATTCTCAAGTGCACTCCATGAGTTCATCACATCTTCATAATGTCCACCCTCAATTTGTTACTTGATTTGTTCCGCTAAACTGTTTTATAAAATGGGGTATGTTAGATAACTCAAAGTTTGTCAATCAAAGAGATATTTTGATTAAATTTGCAGAAAATTTGATTGAACAGCCCTTAGTATGACACTCATTTCATTTTATTTTTGTAATATGTAAGGGCCTTTTTTATGTTATATAGATAAAGATTAATAGATTGAAGGTTTTTAGTTTAAGTCTACCCAAACACCACAATAAATAGGAGGAAAGGAGAGCAGGGGGTCCAAGGATTATGGCTGAAGAATTGAAGCAGATAGGTAATTGGTATCAAATGGCAGTACCTGCCAGGGTGGAGGCCAAACAAAACCATTTGACGATGCATGAACAAGCTAAATCAAATTGTCTACCTATCCATTTGCAAAACAAAGCCAACTTACAGTGCTTGCTCTCCAGTTTCTCTTGATTTATAATGAACTTACAAATAACCAAGCTTTGGTATTGTGCTTAGGTCAGGAACTAGACCTTGCAAGCTGCAGTTCCTTAAACTCCTGTAAAAACCAAACAAGACAGAAATAAAACCACATTCTACATGCACTATTCGAGATTTTGCACTACTTACAAGTGGCATAGTGGTTGTAAAATTTAAACAAGAACTGTTTTGATTACTTGAATACAAGTACCAGCTCAATCTCAATAAACAACAACAGCAGCAGCAACAACTTACCCTTGATAGGATCATAGAACCTTTCTATAAGAGCAAAGACGATGTTGACTAACCGTGGAACACGGTCCAAGCCGTCGTTATATTCTTTTCCCATCTCGTTATACCAAATATTCACCTCAAAGTTCTTTTCATCAGAGTTCAATAAATCAGAAGCTGCAAAAACGTTTAGATTTTTCAAATTCACCTACTAGTATTGAACTTATCATGCCAAGTATTCAAGAAAACAATGTGAGACCACAAACCTGCCATGATTTTGTCATCCTTCTTCTTTGGTTTACCTTGTTCGTTTGTGTCAGTTATCGGTCTACCTTGTTGGTATGTCTTTAGTAATTCAGCATTTATCACTACCGAACTCTTGCGCCATGAATATAACCCTGTCATTTCGAATATTGACCAGGATCAGAATTGATATTATTATCGATAGTAGAACAATTCAGTGGTTTTGCATTGTCCTTGTTCATAACATGATTCGTCACACCTTGCAGTACAGCTAAAATCAAGCAGAGGACAGCAGGGAAGGCAACAAGACCCAGATTGGTTTTCAAATTCCTTTTCTGCAATAATCACCAAACAATCAAATAAAATAAAGAATGCCAATCGTCGATATAGATACAGAATGTTCCAACTCGTGTTCTCGATCTAAATCAAAACTAATCAACCCTAATTATGAATAGGAATGTTTGATTAATAATAATGTATTTATACACTTGCATTCACAAAACTAAGTCTAGAAGCCTTAACCAAAAGTGCAGAGATTGCCACTATATATATCATGGAATGGAGGCACAACAAGCATTCATTACATTGGCCTAAACTCACCAACAGCTGTTGATGTTTGAGAGAATTGTATTTGATGAAATGCTCAGTTGCCACGAGATTGTGAATTGTGATTGATTGATTGATTGATGGAACCATCTTGGAAATTTTTTATCTCCAATGTTCTCGACTCCTGCCAACCATCAGGCACATATATTGGTTAACTACTCTCTTATAAATTTGAACTTAACACTTAACAGTGACCCATAGTAGCACAGAAACATATAACTGAACTTCAGTTAAAATTTTCATAGTTATTTGATTACATTTTAAATAAAAACACATACCTGACATAATGTGCAGCAGGGGCATATTAGGTGGTTTACACAATCATCCAAAAAGTTGTCGCTTCCCTGTACAAGTAAACCAACCCAATAGGTATGTCAAATCGAGGAAATCAAAGCAAATAATACTATCAAAGAAACAAAAATGTGGGTTCATTTGAGATTAACATTATGGTAACATGTGAGAGATTCATGGAGGCGATTCATTGATGTTGCCCAATCGAAGCAGTTTTTGCAATGCCATGTATTCCATGCAATCATTAGCAGGTATAATAGACAGTCTCATTATTATTCTGGGCATGACAATTTCATATGCAACTGATTCAAGGATATCAGTCATATACAGACATGCAAAGATTGTATGAATCCATAACCAAGGATCAAACTGAAATATGAAAGCCATCAACGGCCTTCCAATTCAGAACTAATACCCTTCCTGGTTTGAAAAAAAATGAAAGAATCTGATCTAATGACAATGAGGATACCATCATCAATAAGAGGCTAAATTTGAAGCTTAAAAGCACATGGTTTTTGTTTTGCACCCCTGAAAGCTCAAGATGCCAGTTGTTCAAGCATGGAGTACAAAGGATATGATTTTAAAAGACATGGACTATACAAGATCTTCGCAGTTTTGTTTCTGAAGAAGTGAAAGGGTCTTATCCCACCCCCATTCCCCAGAAATTAAGGAAGAAGACATAAGCAAAAGAAATGTAGGAAGGTAACGGACCTAAAGCATAGATCTAAAGCTCTTGCCAAAATGAAGTAAAAACATAACCAAAAACTGACTATCAGCCCCTTATAGAGTACAAAAGTAGAACTTTGTGCTTCAACCAGGTTACAATTAGACAAAAGGCTAAACTAGGCATAGGAGTAGTGATATAGCTTTTAGACTTCACGCTTACCTATTATCCTAGCAGTTAGTGGTAAATGAAACTGCTTGTATTTAGAAAAAGAAAAAATAAAGTTGAACAAAAATAAAAGAGAACGAGAAAGAACTTGTAAATATATTGGATTGATTCAAAGTGCAATATAAGGTATCTAACTTGAAAATCAATGAACGTGTTATCATGCTTACCCCAATATTAAACTTTTTCCGGATCTGTCCACAGAAGAAACCCAAGTATATTCCAGACAAGAATATGAAAGCTGACTCCAAAATACATGAAACTATGTTGTTTGGTGATGGCATAAGCAATGAAGTTGAAACGAGCAGTGACAACAAGAATGAAATAAACTGTTCCCTGCAAAAGAAATAAAAACGTAAGTTATCGAATTTGACATTTGGTTCATATGATATTAAGTAATAAAAATCAGGGAAGTATATACATTCAGTTCAATGCTTGTATGTACATTAAACAATTATTGCCTAAACTGAAAAATAAGAATATTTCTAGTAAAATGACATGTTCAATATTAGAATCTCCATAACACAAATGTGGTTTACCTTCTAGTTCCGGATTCCTCATTCTCAAACATCAACCGGAAGCGCATGCCAAGGGATACTTGATTGTTGTATACAGCCCTGTAATACTTGGCTAAAGGAATAACAAATTCTGATGGACAAGCCTTGCAGAAACAAATTATACTTCAAAAATGCTATAGATGGATGACATCAATCTGAAGTACTTGATAGTTTCGATTAAGAGTAGTTATGGACTTTGGGTTGTAAAATACAGTGAAGGGACTATTGTTTGCAGCTGCATGGGCAGCTGCTACTTAGGATCCCTATATGAATACTATCACTTGACAATATTGATGATGAAATATATGCGGGTTGTCTGTTAGCTCTTTTCATACCCAATAAAAGTTGTTGCTTCTCATCTCTATTCACAACATAAAGCAAGATGATTAACAACATGATTTAAATGGTATTCTACGAAACACACTATACAGAACCAACAGAGAAAATTGTTTATGAAACTCTGTAAAATTGATATTTAATACCATTGATAACTTACTATTATCAACTAATTAGTATTTTTCATGCATTGAATCAAACCATGAGTTATAGTATGCTTTGAAAATTGTCTAAGAGCAGAGATTTATTTTAAAATCTAATGTACACTTCATGATTTCACATCCTGGACACAAAAAAAAAAAATCAATTTGAAAACTGGCTTACTTCAAGTATCTTCCATCATATCCCCCAACAACATAAAAAGCAGAGTTTTGTATTGCTCCTATAGCCAATAAACACACTTATTCACAAAGCAGGGAAACTGAGACCTACCTAGCCAATTCTTTGAAGTCTGTAGATGAGGGTGTTTCCCAAGTCAAAGACCCCAGTGCACTAGCAAGAGCTGCATGCTTACTTCCACTTGCAGACATTTTAATGTATTTTCTAATAATTTCCTGCATTTCAGGAAACAACGCCTACTTATTAGCATTTACATGTCAATCAGCCAAAATACAGAAGCACTAGGAAACAACAACCTCTGATCAATCTCTGAGCAGCAGCCACAGTAATATCAGCAAGGTTCCTTCACCTTGTCATATGGAGGCAATAATATGAACTATGAAGAGTGCATAATGCATTAAAGAATGAAGTACTCACAAGTTTATGAAGCAAATCAGGTTGCTCTTCACTATTAGTTCTTTCAAGATTTGTCTACACCAATGCTTCACTGCTCTAATATTTACCCTCTTGTGCTTCTGCCTATATCTAATGAAAAGAGAATCAAAATTACAAAAAACATTACAACCCTAAATTCCAAATCTCAAGTACCATACTCATAAACACTGAAAATAGAAATGAATGAAGTCCCATGAAAACTTACTGTCTCAGAGTCTCAGAGTCCCAGAAGTGAACATCTCAGTTACAAAATAGATGTTCCTATTGGCCGTATCAACCCAAGAGGTGTAAAATTTCATGATGTTTTTGTGCTTCAAGGTCTTGAGAAGATGGATTTCACAGTAAAGCCTCTCAAGATCCTCAGGGCTCTGAAGGAAATCATACAGCTTGACTTGGTTCCAAGCCACTTCAATCCCTTCGAACTTATCAAAAGCTCTGTAACTGCAACACCCAAAACCAAAAAGGAAGAAAACCCACCAACATAGAACTAAATCATCATATACCCATCTCATAAAACTGCAAAAGTTCTCATAAAAAACTGAAATTTCTTCAAAATCTTAAAAAGGGATGAAAAAATAACAAATAGGGTTTTAAGTTTCTTACACTGTCTTTGAAGCTCCTTTCCCAAGGATCTCATTGTACTGAAAAACCAACAAAATTAGAACCAAATATCAGAAATGAAGAACATAAAGAAGAACCCAAACAAGCAACAAAGTAGAGATTTTTAAGTACCCTTCCATATCTTCCAGTTGGATCAACTTCAACAAACTCAGACTCACCCTCATCTGGTTCATATGGTCTCATCCCAACCATTTCTCTCTAAAAAGAGGTGAATCGAAAGAGGGGGGGCGACGGAGAGATGGAGGGAGCAGTGAGGGAGATGAAGATAAAGATATGGAGAGAGCAGTGAGGGCGATTGAGAGATAGAGGGAGCAGTGAGGGAGATGGCGAGATGGAGGGAGCAGTGAGGGAGATGGAGATATGGAGAGAGCAGGGAGGGAGATGGCGAGATGAGGGAGGGTGGAGTTTCATCGAGCTCTATCTAACTCGAGCGCCCAGTAAAATGAGGGAGGACGAGCGCCAAAAATCCCGCCATTTTTTTGTAGCGTTTTCATTTTTTTTACGCCAAAAATTTGATCTTTGATAGCGTATTTAGTAAAAACGCTATTAACAAATGCTATTATTGGGCATTTGTGTTGTAGTGTAAGTTATGGGCATATGCATGAGCTATTTGTTTGTCTACGTGATGTGTGTTTTGTTTCTTAAGGAATGTTAGTAGAAAATTTATGTTTTTGAATGGTATATTATTTGTACTCTAGTGTTGGTTCATTCGGAAGGTTGTTTGTTTATTTAAGAATTAATTACCTACTTACCCTCCTCTACTGAATCTCGGAACGAGATTCTTTTGAGTTGTATATATTGTAATACCCGCCTAATTAAATAAATATAAAAATTTCTTGTTTATTAATTGTGGCATATGTTGTAATCTCTATTATTGGGAAAAAAGATTTGTTTTGCTAAATAGAATAAGATGTGTATGTGTGTTTAGCCAAAATTTGAAAACCCAAAAAAATAAGACATTTGCCTTAAGCAAACTAAAAAAAAGGGTGCACATATACTTTAGTTAAACCCTAATCTTGATGGGTTTTATTCATTTTTCTTGGGTTTTCATGAAAGTAATGGTTAGGGTATTGGTTAGAGGGAAATAAATGTTAAAAGAATAAGAGATGAGTGATGGTTGTGTTTAGCTAAATAAACCCCAATTAAAAACTCATTTAAGCCCAAACTCCTTTTTCTCTCTGGATACACAGAAGAAAAGAAGAAAAAAAACTTACGTTGAAAAATGTGGGAGGTGCTGAAGGAAGAAATTTGCTCAAATCTTGGGATTCTTGCAAAAAGAGGTGAGTAAAACTCTATCCCTAGACATTTTGATTTTTATTTACATCTTTAATGGAGGAAAAAAATCGATTTGACATTGTTGGTTTGATTTATATCTTTAATGAAAAATCGATTTGAAATCTTGGTTTGATTTAAACCTTAAATGAAAAAAAAAAAAAAAAAAAAAAAACGAATTGACATCACTGTTCATGTTGCAGTTTTACTATTACTGTTCCGGTTCCTGTTCCTGTTACTGTTCCTGTTTCTATTACTGTTTCATGTTTCTGTTCTTATTCTTGTTTCTATTACTGTTAATGTTCCTATTACTGTTACTATTATTGTTCATGTTCATGTTTGATGTCACTGTTCACTGTTCCGGTTTTATATCACTGTTTTTGTTCCTGTTCCGATTTTACATCAATGTTTCTGTTTCTATTCCTGTTCCTGTTTGACATCACTGTTCATTGTTCTGGTTTTACCTCAGATTCTGTTCACATATCTACTACTTTTTACTTGATTAAAATCTGTCACAGTAGTTGTAAGCATGGAATAAGATTACATCCAGTAAGATGGGATGATACCCAAGATTTTGCTAGTGCATCATCATAACACGTGTCATGTGACTAAACGTGGAATCTGGAACCCATTGATAATCCCATTAGAACGCCGATACGTAATCTGATTGTCCCTCTAAAACACCAATTTTTCCTTGGAATTCTGACGTGTCATCTTGAGTATGGCTTTGCTTGAGTGTCAGTGAGGGAAATGAATAAGAGCGTATTTGACTTATAGTATTTTTCCATGTTAGTATGGTCATAACAAATATCTATGTGAATTGGGTGATTCATGTCCTGAGATGCGGCACATCTTTGCCTCTCCGGGTCTATGTAGTTTGGAGATATGTTGTTGATTTGTTTGGATTTTGTTCGGCAATGCTGGGATCAATGGATGAGTTCCACCCCCTAAGGGAAGATATGAGAACTAGTTCCATTTGCTGTGTGTTAGGTGGTTTTAGCTATTTGGTTGTTCTGAGTGTGTTAGATTTCACCACGGTAAATAAACTTGGGTATTAGTAGTGTTATGCAAGTTAGTATTTGTAATTTTACATTATGGCTTGAAATACGTGGTTAGTATCTGATCAGATGATAAACTTGTATTTGATTGATATGCAAATTGTCTTGCTAAGGAGTATCCTTATATTGAATGAGTTTGATCTCTGTTGTGTTATAGAAATGTATTTATGAAAATATTATTTGTTCCCTAAGAGAATGGTGGATACTGTGGTTGATTTATTTATGGTTAACAAAGTGTCACCATAAAAGAGTTTTGAGGATTTATTTATTTTTATGCTTTTTTCCACAACTCCAAAGAAAACAAATGTGAAAAGAAAAGAAATTGTTTTGTATACAGACTTGCTTGTATACGTGTGATATTATTATGGGTATGCAAACTTGTTTGCATATCGGTGCACCGTTCCATGTGCGTTCAGTTGTACGTGTAGATTTAGAAAATGCTTGCCTGGATCGAACTTCGGGTGAGATGACATGTTCCTCGATGTGGCACCCCACTTGGAACATGTACGCTCCGAGTGGTTTCGAAGGCAAGGGAGACACACTTGGGTAAGGTGTGTTCGGCACAAGGAGGATAGTACGATTGTGGAAAAGAAGCGATATTTCTTTTTTTGTATATGTGCATGATTACCTTAAAGGAAGAAACTAAATGCTCATTCAATCATTGAATGAGAACTACATGTTTTTCTAAAGGTAGAAAATGTGTTTTGTTAATATTTCAATAATAGTCTAGTATGATTATGATTTGTATTGTTGTTGCATTTATGAGGATTGATAACTCATAAATTTTATTTGTTTGTTTCTAACCGTTTTGTGCATGATGGTAAGTCTACTAACAATTTTTGCAGGCCAGACTTGCTATAGTCAACTTCTATAGCGTAAGTATTAGTAAATGCATATTATTTATTAGGATGATGACACATTTGCCTCATTGAGGAACTACCTATTGGTGTGATGTTGTTGTTTGTGTTTAGCTTGATTTTTATCACGCACGATTTTATTGATTTTTGGATGAAGATTTCTCACACCAGCTTTATTGCTGACCCAAGTGGGCTTTTGCTTCTTGGGTACATTCCTTTTGGAATGTAGCCGATTAGCATTTCAGGTTTAGAGATTTTGAGTTGCGTTACTGGAGTTTCGCTAGTGAGCTAGCCACGCCAGTCCTTTATGGGTTAGAGTTTTATTTGTTTCTGTAATAAAATCATGTTTTAGTTGTTGCTGCTATTTGTTTATGTTGTTATTGAATTTTCACGTCCCGAATTTTGGGGGAAACGGATAATCCTACGTGATTTTAGGATCTTCGTTTCTTCAAAAATCGGGGCATGACATTGGTTCTACGAGATTTAATATATTTTTCCTTCATTTTGATGAGTTTTTTAGATCAGTTGTTTTATTTCCCTTTAATCTGGTAAATTGTGCATTTGATTATTTCTTGTGGATGCCAACTGTTACTTTTAGTGAATTACATTCATGTCCCAAATTTTGGGGGAAATGGATAATCCCATGCGAATATTAGGATTTCATTTTTCTTGAAAATTGGGGTGTGACAATCTCTGTCTCGTTGATTTTATGCCATAGTCTTGCATCTTGTGTATTTTTAATTGATTTTATGTATTCACTCAGTATCCACAGCGCTTTGTACAATTTGCAACATGCTATATTAAATATTAAAAAAACCTTTTTTAGGTAAAAAAAAACCTTGATTACAACTTGTTTGATAACTCAACGATTAAATATATCTTTTAAATATTAAAAAAACCTTTTTTGATACATTATTGGGTTATAGTATAAGGGCAAAAGAATAAGCATGTCTATGTGGTCATGAATAGGCCTACTTAGTGATGTTAGGTCGAATGACGAGTTCTTAAAGTTGACAGGAATTGGCAATCTTGCTAAGAAGATGGTAAAGACAAAAAAAACATTTTGTATCATTTGATCTATAGGCTTATTACTTTAGCATTAATATTACCAGTTGCAAATGCATGTGTCGAAAAAAAAAACTGCTATGAAGATTATTAAGAATCGATTACGTAATCGCATGGGAGATCAATGGATGACAGATAGTTTGATTACATATGTTGAGAAATATATATTTAATGGCCTCAATGATGAAGCGATTATACAGCATTCCCATAACATGAGAACTCGTAGAGAGCTTCTATCTAAATGTTTATCTAATACTACTTTTGAAACTCTGTTTTAATCTTATTTATTTATTTATTTTAAGAATTAAATTATCTATAAAAAAAATTTTACCCCCTTTATCTACAATCTTGAATCCGCCCCTGTTCGCATCAGCAGAAAAAGGATCTCCTATCAGTTTGAATTGCAATTTCTTCCATGTAATAATTTTTTGTTGTTTTTCTAACCACACTTTGTGCATAACTTACTTGCCTCATTGTGTTCAAAGAAGAGTCATTTCCTTGCATTAATATCCATATTTGTGTTAATGACATGGATTACAACTTCACACGAGCCATGTGTATGATAATATGCAACCCATATGTAGCCAACTAGTTTTGATTCAAGCAAGTGCACTACTACAATTTTCCAAAAAAAAAAAGTGCACTACTACAACCTCCCAAATTGTAGTGTTTAACTTGCAGGTTATTGGTTCATTTAAATTGCAAGCAAATTGTGAAGCGGTGGGACACTTTCACGCCTAAAAATCAAAGTAGTGGGGCATGGCTTTCACTTGTGGATCCCAAGATAACATAAATGATGGTATATATTTTAATTTTTGAAAGTTATCAATATGTTTATTTAGTCGTTTATGAAATTCCTCTGTCCTCTACAGTTTGTAATACAAGAATGGTTCTAAATTAGTTTTCATTTATTATCAATACATTTAGAAACAATATTTCAATAGTTGGTTTTGCTGTCGAATCTGTTGGTTAATTATAATATTTTTTTGGAAGTTAGTTGCAATTTAAATGAACAATATATCTTTAGTTTCATAAATTTGCTGCCAACTTTTGTTGTTCCTCCTTCGACGACACTATATTGCAGAAGAATATGCAAGTATTGAAGATTAGCTTCTCTATTTATCAGTTTTTTTTTTCGTTTTGCAAGTGCTATTAGGTTTATAAGCATTTCGTTATTTATTTAGGTCTTCATGATACTTGAACGACCAAAGAAAGATGACTAGCACAAAGTAATTAGTAAAAAATGGAATAAAAAGGCTTCAAACCTAATAAATAACGACAAAATGGTAAATTTTCATTATCACTAAATTAACTCATAAATATCAATTAAATAGATAAAAATACAATTTTGTAAAACAATAGTGTAAAATGCTAAAGTTGTCGTAAGAAAATATCAGCTAAATACCTGAGAAGGTTTGGTGATCAACAAGGTCAACTTTACCCCCTTTCTTATTCTTTTCCGCCTTCTGTTATTTTGTATGGTTGTAAGATTTTTTTTTTTTTTTTTTAAAGACAAGCATGTTATTGGTGGATATAGAACTTAAGATATCGAGATTAAATCATTACAGCCTTAACCATCCAACCAAACTACCATTGATATGATTGTAAGACTTGACCTTGGTAGTTATAGTAATTTTTTTCTTCTCTTAATTATAAACATGGTGTCTGCATCCACACTCGATTCCTGGACTTTAGTGCTTCATATACATTACTCAAGTGTATTTCCATCTTTTTATGTAGTAGATGATTACTTAATTAAGGAATCACCCACTTATTCACTTTTTGACTGACTTCCTCATTTCCTCCCTCCTTAAATTAGGCGCAATAAAATCGCACTGTTTAAGATTAATGCCATTATCTTGGTGGTAATATAATCAAATCTTGGTGGTAATATAATCAAATGAAAGGATTTAAACAAAAAAAAAAAGTACTGAATCATAGACCAAAAAACAAAGTTCACTGCAATCTATCAGGAACACGCCAGCATAATCTTTCAATTCTTGGAAAGAGAATCATTGACTGTTTTCTTCAGAATGAAGGAAGGCCAACCATTTTAGAATCGATTTCAATATCATTGTCCTTTGTCTGCTATTTTTTCTTGAAAACTGCAAATCCACTGTTGACAAGTGACGGAAGAGATGACGATATGGGCTCGGAATAATAGTGTATTTATCGTCACGTTGGCACGACAAAAATTAACAAGATAAAAATATAAATAAATATCAAAATATTGTGTATGAAAATCAAACTATGCTCTCTTGGTGTTTTGAATTCTATTTAATTTGTTAGATTTTTATAATTCAATAAATTTCAACTGTCTTTTATCTTCAATCTCAGATACCATTTTGATTTATAATATAGACTAAAGTATTTTTCGTGCCGTTGGCACGATAAAAGTTGTCAAAATATGATCATCATTGAATTTTCATCCTCTATACTTACATGCCTAATTACTACCATAAAAAATTGAAGAAAATAATTAAATATAAAAAAAATGTTGAGTATGAAAATCGAATCCATACAATCTTGGTGTTTTAAGTATTATGTGATACGTTAGATTCATTTATTTGGTTAAATCTCAGCTGTCTTTTATCTCTCACTCCAAATACCATCATGTTTTGTATATAACCAAGGATTGTGATTTCATTTTTTGAGATAATTTCGATAAATTGATTTTAAGAATTTTTTTGTGAAATATTTAATTGTTTATAGAAAAAACATAAAATTTTAGATTATAATTTTGAAGTTATCAATATAAGTTAAACATTTTAAACCTTTTCAAATTACATAAAGATTACCATGAGACTCAAAATGTTATATAAACTACAAATTGCATAAGAATCACTTATAAAACCAAATTTTAATATTAAACTAAAATTATAACGGGTTAAAATGTACCGACATTAAGATTGACCTAATGAAAAAAATAAAAAAAAATTTGATTTCGAAAGAAATTTCGGTAACTAAAAAAAGAGAAATATTCGATGAAATTTTGACATTTTTCGAGAATTCACATTCCTTGTATATAATTAGGGTATTTTCCGTGCCGTTGTCATAATAAAACTTTAAAACTTATCAAAATATAATCACTTTTGAGTTTTCAACACCACCATCATCAACAATTGAAGAAAAATAAATAAATATAAAAAATATTAGGTATGAGAATCGAACCCATGCACTCTTGGTGCTTTAAGTTCAATGTGATATGTTAGATTTATTATACATTTGGTTAAATCTCAACTATCATTTATCTCCTATTCCAAACACCATCCTGTTTTGTATATATGATGAATATAACTAAGGTAATCCTCGTGTTGTTGGCACAATCAAAATTTAAAACTTTTCAAAATATGATCACCCTTAAGTTTTTATTATTCATACTTACATGCCTAATCATCACCATCAATATTGAAAAAAATATCAAAATATTGGTTACGAGAATCGAACTCATACTCTTGATGCTTTAAGTTCTATGTGATCCGTTAGATCTTGATGTTTAAATAAATCTCAGTCGTCTTTTATATTTCAACCCTAACACCGTACGGTTTTATTATATAAAAATTAATTGTTTTTCTAAACATACTTCTGCATAAGTTACTGCTTCAGTGTGTTCAAAGAAGTCATTTCCTTGCCTTAATACCCATGCTTGTGTTCATCACATGGGTTACAACTTCGCATAATCCATGTGTAAGATGATATTCAATACATATGTAGGCACGGCAACTAGTTTTGATTCAAGCCACTGCCCGACTATAACTTCCCAAATTGCGTTATTTAACGTGCAGGTTATTTTTTTTTATTTTTTTTTTTTTTGGAAGTTGAGTCGGGTTTGTATAGGATCTCGTAACCTATCTTTGAAGTGCCACCTTGTGAGACCCTTGTGTGGACGGACTTGAGGGGGAGGGTGAGGGTGAGGGTTGGAGTCCAATAGGCTCAACATGCCTATGGATCCCAAGAGGAGTTGGGCTAGCTACCAAAGGAAAACATAGTCCCATATCGCCTGGGTAGGGAAGGATGATGATCTTTATATGTGCAGGGTCATCTCCCCATTGTATAGAGGCCTTTTAAAGCCGTGAGGGCCGGATGGTAGCCCAAAGCGGACAGTATCTGTACAGTGCGGGAGGGGGGTCACAGTTTGGTATCAAAGCCTGACCCAGTCGGAAGTGTGCCACGTGGAGGTGAACCCTCGGGCAACGTGGACGTTGTGCCTGTGTGACCAACGAGGACGTTGGGCCTTAAGGCGGGTGGATTGTGAGACCCTTGTGTGGGCGGACTTGAGGGGGAGGGTGAGGGTGAGGGTTGGAGCCCAATAGGCCCAACAGGCCCATGAATCCCAAGAGGAGTTGGGCTAGCTACCAAAGGGAAATATAGTCCCATATCGCCTGGATAGGGAAGGATGATGATCTTTATATGTGCAGGGTCATCTCCCCATTGTATAGAGGCATTTTAAAGCCGTAATGGCCGGATGGTAGCCCAAAGCGGACAGTATCTGTACAGTGACTTGGAAACTAATCCTACAAGACCTTAACCACTCGACCATAACCCCTTTGGCTTAACGTGCAGATTATTGGTTCAATTAAATTGAAATCGAGCAAAATGTGAAGTGGTGGGACACTTTCACACCTAAAAACCAAAGTAGTGGGGCATCTCTTTCATTTGTGGTTCTGGACCCCAACCAAGATAACAGAAATGAGGGTAGATATAAAAGAGTCTAAAATAAATATTTTAGTAAGTGGTTTATGAAATTAATTCCTTTGTCATCTACAGTATTCTAGAGAGCCAGTATGATAATACGAATTTGTTCTAAATTGCCTTTAAAAAATATTTGTTCTAAATTAGTTTTCAATTATTATCAATAAATGTAGAAACGTCATTTCAATAGTTGGTTATATTGTTGAATCCGTTGGTTAAAGGATATTTTATCTATTTATAATATGATATTTCATGATATGATTTTTTTTAAGACTAATAATTACAACATAAAAAATTTATCATTTGGTGTGTTATTTCAAAATTTCAAATTTTTTTTCATATTAATATGAGAATCTCTTTTTTTATAACTTTTTAATACGATTATAATAAGATAATATCTCAACCTTACATATATTCGCTTTTCATACATAGAAATAGAAAGAGATAGGCTAGAAACAACATTTCTTATGTCAATGACATAAAAGGGATATAAAATGAATAGAATTGGAATATGGATGAAATATAATGAAATAGAGCCACTTTGAGGTTCCCTATTAAACGAGGCATAGAACGGAGCCACTATGAAGAAGTTCCGAGAGTTACGAAGGAAGCTTCGGGTTCATAGTAGTCATGGCTTGAGAACGAAAATTTAAATCTATGAAATTGAGTTCCCATTGTTCCTCAACATCTCAGTGGTAGAGTGGTCAGCTGTTAATTGATTGGTTGTAGGTTCGAATCCTACTTGGGGAGAATTGATTCATTATGAATTCTTTAATTTCATTTATAATGAAAGGGCCTGTTTTGATCATTAGGAATAGGTAACCCGTTCCCTCTCTTTGTATTTATTGCATTCTATCTCATCGTATCACATTCTGTTATGTGATATTTGAGAATCACCGTCCATAAATATCTCGGTGTAGATCCGAGATAATCCTTTTGTTCCATAGCCCTGGGGCTATTTACAACTACCCAATTAAGAATTATCAGATGTACTAATATTAGTAGTGCATCAAAGATGCAGTCATCGATTCTCCCGATAGGGCACAATTATCGCGAACAAACATATTAGTGACGAGTAACACATTTTTGCTATGCTACTAATACTTGTACTTGCTATGCTATTCAGCCCAAGACTGGCTGAGTACGAGTTGCGGGGAGTAAATATATATATATATATATATGCGAATTCGGTTTGTGCATACTCTAATTTTGGGTTAAGTTAAGAAGATGTGAAAGGACATTTCTCTCTTCTCTACAAGAACAATGTCTTTCGAGGTGTGAAGTGAAAAAGAAGGGATGTCATAATTGAGATTTTGAATAAAATGACCATTTCTTTTTCATTCTCAATTTTTTTTTTCTTCTTTTCAATAGTTGGTTATATTGTTGAATCCGTTTGTTAAAATATATATTTTTTGGAATATGCCTATAGTTTCACAAATTTGTTGCTAACTTTTGTTGTTCCTCCACTAACGAAGATCAATCAAATCATCTTCCGTTTGTTCGATTCACTATTTCATTGAAGAATAGTTGCTTTCTTTATCAGTTTTTCTTCATTTTGCAAGTGCTACTAGGTTTATAAGCATTTCGTTATTTAGGTCTTCATAATGATACTGATAAGTTGCATGGAGTGGCATTACTTGAATAGATGGTTCCATTTTTTTCCCTCTATGTCTAACGGTCCCCCTCTACTACAACATTGCATGGAACATATATAAAATATAAAATGTAAAATAATGTAACTGATTGCTAACTCCCGGCTCCGATGAAAACCTTATATACGAATGCAAATTAATAAATACTTGAACCACCAAAGAAAATGACTATCACAATGTAAATAGTAAAAATGGGATAAAAAGAATTCATACCTAATGGATAACGACAAAATGGTAAATTTTATAGCACTTAATTAATACATAAATATCAACTAAATAGATAAAAAAAAAAATACAATTTTGTAAAACAACAGCGGAAAATGCTAACATTGTGGTAAATATAGACCACCTAAGTACCTGAGGTTTGGTGATCAACAAGATCAATTATACAAAGAAAACAAGTAGATTATAAGAATGACATCTTTAATGGTGATAAAGTTAATATAGTTGAAAAGAAGTATAGATCCCTTAAGAGAAAGAGTATAGGCTCTCAGGGTTAGGGTCCAAATCTTCATGCTCCTTTTTCTCCAGATTGGCAGATTTTACACCTTTTTCTTCAGCAGAAGCAAATATTAACAAAAAATTGAATAACAAAAAAATCCCAATTCTGAGCTTTGCTTCTAGGGTTGTTGTCACGGACTAGCAATCCGTGCGGCACTAGCTATCCAATTCACTAGTAAGTCTATGAGTAATTACTTTGACGGGCACAAATATTAACTTGAGAATGCACAATATCAATCTGTAAACAATATAACAATGCACAATAGTCAGTAAAAGCTATCATTCACATTCAATATAGATTACAATGGGGAGGAACGTTCGGAAGGACGTTGCTCAAGACTAGTTCAATGCTATCGATCGATGGAAATACAAGTTTGAAGTTGAAAAACAATGCAAAGAGAACAATAAAAATGCTAGCGGTACAGTCTGGCCCGACTATGCAATGGAGGCAACACGTCCTCACAGTCGAGAGCTCAAACCTTCCCCCTATAATATAGATGCTAAGCATTTGGACACTTTTCAAAAGGGAACATTGAGTTTTGAGACCATTAGGAAGGCCTCTGACCTTGAGTCCTGACACTCTCCCACACTCAATTCGCTGACGCCCTCGCAGCGAACTTTTCCAAGTACTCTTCCAGCTTTGAGAGGTATGGCAGTAGATGCTCGACTGGCTCCCAACTGATCTCTGAAGGAGGTTCATCCTGCCACTTGACCAAATACTCTATATCCGGGCCTGTGTTGTTGATGAGGCGGTCAGCTAAGATTTCTTCCACTTCTCGGTCTGGCTTAGTAGGATGCTTAGGCAAAGCGCGGGTAGATACATTTCTTGTGGGATCAACGGCATCTGCATGGTATGACTTCAAGTTACTTGCATGGAAGACAGGATGGGTGAAACGGAGCCAATGTGGTAACTTGACCCGATATGAGACTTTGCCGACTTTCTCAATAATCTGTACCGGTCCCTCATACTTGCGAAACGGATTGTTGTGTGCTCTAGCTGTTCTTTTATACTTGTTGAACATATCTAGCTTCACCAATACCAAGTCCCTGACTTCAAAAGGACCAATTCGTCGTTTCTTGTCGGCCCATTTTTTCAAGATGGTGTGACTCGGACCAGTATGGGTTAGCACTGCAAGGTCTGCCCTTCTACTGAGTGCATCAGCTACATTGTTAGTGCGCCCTGGCTTGTATTCCAATACTAAGTCAAATTCTGCTAATTTTTTCTGCCATCGAGATTGCTTGGAGGTTAGCATCTTCTGAGTAAGGAAATGGCTTGCTGCAGCATTATCCGTTTTAAAAAGGACTTGAGACCCCAAGAGGTAGTGTCTCCACACCCGTAAACAATGTACAATGGCTAGCAATTCCTTTTCCTGAGCTGAGTAACGAGACTCTGTATCATTCAACTTTCGACTCTCATATGCTACCGGGTGACCATCTTGAAGTAAAACTCCCCCTAAGGCATAGTCAGATGCATCTGTTTGTACTTCAAAGGGCTTGGTGATGTCTGGCAAGGCCAATACTGGGTCTTTCATCACGGCCAATTTCAAGTCTTGGAATGAAGCTTCACACTGCCTATCCCATTCCCATGTTCGGTCTTGTTTCAACAAATTTGTCAAGGCAATAGCTCTCTTAGGGTAGTCCCTTATGAAGCTACGATAATAGTTTGCGAGTCCAAGGAAATAACGTAGTTGAGACACGTTCTTAGGAGAGTTCCAATCATGGATTGCCTGGACTTTCTCCATGTCCATCCGAATCTTGCCATTGCCAATAACATGACCCAAGAAATTGATCTGGGTCTGGCCGAATGAGCACTTTTCCTTCTTGACAAAGAGATGATTATCCCTAAGGATTTGGAACACTTCTCGCAAATGATGTAAGTGTTCTTCTATAGTCCCACTATAAACCACAATGTCGTCAAGATAGACAACCACAGACTTGTCTAGAAGGTGACGGAACGGCCCATTCATAAGGGTGCAAAATGTAGCTGGAGCATTGGTCAAGCCGAAGGGCATTACTAGGAACTCATATGACCCATATCTAGTAGAACAAGCAATTTTGGGTTCGTCACCAGCAGCAATGCGGACCTGATGGTAACCTGATCTCAAGTCGAGTTTTGTGAAGTATCTGGCGGATCCAAGTTGGTCGAATAAGTCAGCAATGAGCGGCAGCGGGTATTTATTCTTTATAGTGACTTTGTTCAAGGCTCTATAATCAACACAAAGGCGAAGACTACCATCATGTTTCCGCTGAAAAAGAACAGGTGCCCCATAAGGTGCTTTAGAGGGCCGAATGAATCCCGACTCCAACAAGCCATCTAGTTGTGTTCTCAATTCGGTCAGCTCTGGAGGGCTCATGCGGTATGGACTACGTGCGGGTGTCTTGGCACCAGGGACTAACTCAATTTCGTGATCAATGAGCCTTATGGGAGGTAGATTCTTTGGCAATTCATTCGGCATCACTTCGCCGAATTCAGCAATAACTTGGGCAACTTCCTCAGGGATTTTGCTAGTATCATCTTCCATCTTTAGCTTTGCCACAGCTAAGTACATATCTTCTCCTTTGGCCAAGCCTCTCTTGAATTGGAGCGCCGACAATATTCTATCATGAGTTGTTGGTCGAATTGAGGTTGGTACAATGCGTAGTCTGGGACCGAAAAACCCCAAGGAGTCCATGAAAGGTAATGGTCCTGCTGCAGCTCTTCGGAAGAATTCTTGGCCAAGAATCACTTTAAAATCATCAAGTGGAACGGCCAAGAAGTTTGATCTTCCTTCCCATGGACCAACCAGTAGTGGCACAGCTCTAGCCATACCCTTAATAGAGATTGCCTCAGAGTTGACAGCTTTCAACTTACCCACATCTCCTTCTAAGTTCAGACCCACACGTCTAGCTTCATCTGGGGCAATAAAATTGTCTGTCGCTCCGGAATCCAACAATGCTTGGGAAGGGAACCCATTGATAGTGATGTCGATGAATTGCAAGGCCTTTTTGTGTGGGTGCTCATACATTTCTCCTTTGACAACATTGAGCTTGCGTAGAGCTCCCATCTGGGAGGTTTCACTGTTGGTGGGGTTCGAGCTCGATGCGGTCGAGTTAGAAGGTTCTGCTTGAAGCAAGGACATTAATGAGTGTAGAGCTGGTTTGGATGGACATTTGCCTGTTGGGTGATCCCTGCTATTGCAAAGAATGCATGGGGCAGGGGCAGATGGTCTCCACTGCCCAGAGTAGTTTTGCCCTCTTTTGTTGTTGTAATTTGAGTTGCTAGAGCTGGCATTCCAATTTTTGTTGGAACTCCAATTATGGTTGGACGGCCGAGAATTGTAGTTTTCTCGGTTCTGACTTGAGTTTCCCCAGTTTTGGTGAGGTGAGCGAGCATTTGACCCTGAGCTTGAATTGGTACTGCCAGTTCGAGCTGTGGAGTGATTGAGTGAAGAGGATCCAGTCATGGGCATATAATCGCTAAACCTTTCTGCTGCCGCAATAGCACTTGTAATATCTGTCACCTTCTGCCTTTGCAATTCTGTTTGTAGAAGCGGCTGAGCTTGTTCCATGAAACAGAAAACTTTGTCCTTTTCAGACATGTCTCGAATATCTAGCAAGCAAGTTGAGAATTGACGGACATAGTATCGAATATTGCCTGTCTGTTTGATGGTGTGGAGCTTCCTCCTTGCTAAGAAATCAGTGTTCTCAGGCAAGAATTGATTTCTGAGTTCCTTCTTGAGGTCTGCCCAAGTTCTAATAAGGATGCGACCTTCTTCCATATCTATATATTTGGTTCTCCACCATAGTTTTGCATCACCTGCTAAGTACATGGTCGCCATGGCAACCTTGGCTTCTTCTGATTCGGGGTTTACCGCGCGAAAATACTGCTCCAGATCAAACAAGAAGTTCTCTAACTCCTTCCCATCTCGTGCCCCAACATATAACTTTGGCTCGGGCACTTTCATCCTATGGTGATCCGTCGTCCCTGTGGCCTTAGTGAGCAAGCCAACCCTTGCAAATAAGTCCTCTAACTGTAATTGGAAGTCACTCATCACCTGAGCTGTGGGGTGAGGCGACTCTTCCATAGCAAATGTTCGTCCCTCTAAGTTATCAACGTGCTCAGCCAGCGAATCCATTCTGTCTGCCAGTGAAAAGAGTCCATCCAACCGACTAATCTGTTCTCCCAAAGTGTTCAACTGGTCCATTCTGCTTTCTAGTCTATGCATTCGACTAGCCTGTCGTTCCTCCATAGCGCTAAGGCTCTCATTTAGTTCCTGCATCCTGGTTTGCATTCAACAAGCTCTGGCTCTGATACCAACTGTCACGGACTAGCAATCCGTGCGGCACTAGCTATCCAATTCACTAGTAAGCCTATGAGTAATTACTTTGACGGGCACAAATATTAACTTGAGAATGCACAATATCAATCTGTAGACAATATAACAATGCACAATAGTCAGTAAAAGCTGTCATTCACATTCAATATAGATTACAATGGGGAGGAACGTTCGGAAGGACGTTGCTCAAGACTAGTTCGATGTTATCGATCGATGGAAATACAAGTTTGAAGTTGAAAAGCAATGCAAAGAGAACAATAAAAATGCTAGCGGTACAGTCTGGCCCGACTATGCAATGGAGGCAACACGTCCTCATAGTCGATAGCTCAAACCTTCCCCCTATAATATAGATGCTAAGCATTTGGGTACTTTTCAAAAAAGAATATTGAGTTTTGAGACCATTAAAAAGATCTCTAACCTTGAGTCCTGACAGCTGTTACCAGAAAATTGTTGGACACAACATGCTTCACTAAACCATAACAAATAAATAGAATATAATGTTACCGACATGCAAGTGTACCTTTGTGGAGAACCATCACTATGTCTTGAATGCCCCCACACCAGAACTAACACAAAAACATACGTCATTGACTAAAAAATGAAGTGGAATCACGTTTTAATTTCGTACTAAAGAAAACCAAGCAGACCAGCTGTAAACGTACTAGAAAAAAATAATGAAAACTTCCACCATCCCTTAAAGTCATGGTGTCAGTCTGCTCAGAAATTCTAAATGGTGAGAAAGCCAGCGAGGGGAGGGTGTGAACACTCTTCCCCTCGAGATGCGCGCCCACATTTTCAAAATATATAACAACACGAATCTCGAGAAAGGTGAGTGCTCTCCTCACGGGTTTCCTCGACAATAAGGCTTCATCTACTTTACTAAAGTGTATTTCAATTTTTTTTATAGATGATTATTTAATTAAATAATCAAATAATCACCGACATATTGACTTACGTCCCCGTCCACTGCACCATAAAAAGAAATCAACAATGATATCTTCACCATCTTGATCTATCTATACTCTCTTGTTATTGTGCAAAGCTGAGCTCAAACTCAGTTAGACTTCCCTTCTCATCCACGCAGAGGCCATTCCTCTACAACTGAGGTAATTCAAAGATCCTCATGCATAGTTTTTCTTCATTCCATAACTTATAATTGGTTTCAAGTTGTCCCCTGCTTTATATACATTACTTAAGTGTATTTCCATCTATTTTAGTTGATAAACATTTCTTGATCTCTTACTACAATATCATCAATCACATATTCTTTTTGCTCTCTTGTCATTGTGCAAAGCCAAGCTCAAACTCAGTTAGACTTCCCTCCTCATCCCTGCAGAGGCCGTTACACTACTACTGAGGTAATTAAAAAAATCGTCATATATAGTTTTTCTTTATTCCATAACTTATAACTGGTTTCACATTGTTCCCTGCTTTATATACATTACTCAAGTGTATTTCCATCTATGTTAGTTGATGAACCTTTATTGATCTCTTACTAGGATATCATCAATCACATAGTCTTTCAGCTCTCTTGTTATTAAGCAAAGCCAAGCTCAAACTCAGCTAGACTTCCCTCCTCATCCCTACAGAGGTCGTTACACTATTGCAGAGGTAATTAAAAAAATCGTGATAAATTTTTTTCCATACGTTATTCATTGGTTTACGACTATAAATTTATTCCTATACTAGTATTTTATGGACAACAATTTGATGACATCACAATTTGGTCTAAAACATTACATATTGAACACCATTTTATACTACAAATAAATCAAAGGCAGTAAGCATGATGGCATTAGGGATAGTAACGGGGTGGATTGGAGTGGATTTTGGCAAATCCATCCCCGCCCTAGTAGGGATCATTGATCCCCGAATCTACCCAGAATATCCATTTATACAAAATTTTAAAATCCATCTTCAATCCGGACGGATTGGTGGATATCCGCCTCACCCTGAATAACCGATTAACAAAAAAAAATCTTGATGGGGAACCACGACATGCTTCCCTAAACCATCCATTAGAAAAACAAATAAATAGAATATAATGTTACCGACATGCAAGTATACCTTGATGGGGAACCACCACTATGTCTTGAATACCCACACCAGAACTAACACAAAAACATACCATTAACTAAAAAAACCACACCAGAACTAACACAAAAACATGCATCATTGACTAAAAATGGAGTGGATGGGGGAACCACCACTATGTCTTGAATACCCACACCAGAATTAACACAAAAACATACTTCATTAACTAAAAACACCTCACCAGAACTAACACAAAAACATGCATCATTGACTAAAAATGGAGTGGATGGGGGAACCACCACTATGTCTTGAATACCCACACCAGAATTAACACAAAAACATACTTCATTAACTAAAAAAATCACACCAGAACTAACACAAAAACATGCATCATTGACTAAAGCTTTCAATGATGAAGTCCATACCCAAGTGATCCATGTTAAAGTTTAGTTGATGAAGTCCGTATAATGTGAATCTAATGAATTTAAAGTCATCTCATTCAAAAGCTTTCAGTTCGGTGTAAAATAAAGGAAACCAACCATCAATGATACACACCTTTGACAAGAGCAGACCAGTTGTGTACTATAGAGAAAACACTCAATAGACCATACCCAAGTGTTCCATATTAAAGTTTAGTTGATGAAGTCCGTATAATGTGAATCCAATGAATTTAAAGTCATCTCATTTAAAAGATTTCAGTTCGGTGTAAAATAAGGGAAACCAACCATCAATGATACACACCTTTGACAAGAGCAGACCAGTTGTGTACTATAGAGAAAACACTCAATAGACCATACCCAAGTGTTCCATATTAAAGTTTAGTTGATGAAGTCCGTATAATGTGAATCAAATGAATTTAAAGTCATCTCATTTAAAAGCTTTCAGTTCGGTGTAAAATAAAGGAAACCAACCATCAATGATACACACCTTTGACAAGAGCAGACCAGTTGTGTACTATAGAGAAAACACTCAATAGACCATACCCAAATGTTCCATGTTAAAGTTTAGTTGATGAAGTCCGTATAATGTGAATCCAATGAATTTAAAGTCATCTCATTCAAAAGCTTTCAGTTCGGTGTAAAATAAAGGAAACCAACCATCAATGATACACACCTTTGACAATAGCAGACCAGTTGTCTACTATAGAGAAAACACTCAATAGACCATACCCAAGTGATCCATGTTAAAGTTTAGTTGATGAAGTCCGTATAATGTGAATCTAATGAATTTAAAGTCATCTCATTCAAAAGCTTTCAGTTCGGTGTAAAATAAAGGAAACCAACCATCAATGATACACACTTTTGACAAGAGCAGACCAGTTGTGTACTATAGAGAAAACACTCAATAGACCATACCCAAGTGATCCATGTTAAAGTTTAGTTGATGAAGTCCGTATAATGTGAATCAAATGAATTTAAAGTCATCTCATTCAAAAGCTTTCAGTTCGGTGTAAAATAAAGGAAACCAACCATCAATGATACACACCTTTGACAAGAGCAGACCAGTTGTCTACTATAGAGAAAACACTCAATAGACCATACCCAAGTGATCCATGTTAAAGTTTAGTTGATGAAGTCCGTATAAGGTGAATCCAATGAATTTAAAGTCATCTCATTCAAAAGCTTTCAGTTCGGTGTAAAATAAAGGAAACCAACCATCAATGATACACACCTTTGACAAGAGCAGACCAGTTGTCTACTATAGAGAAAACACTCAATAGACCATACCCAAGTGATCCATGTTAAAGTTTAGTTGATGAAGTCCGTATAATGTGAATCCAATGAATTTAAAGTCATCTCATTCAAAAGCTTTCAGTTCGGTGTAAAATAAAGGAAACCAACCATCAATGATACACACCTTTGACAATAGCAGACCAGTTGTGTACTATAGAGAAATCACTCAATAGACCATACCCAAGTGTTCCATGTTAAAGTTTAGTTGATGAAGTCCGTATAATGTGAATCTAATGAATTTAAAGTCATCTCATTCAAAAGCTTTCAGTTCGGTGTAAAATAAAGGAAACCTACCATCGATGATACACACCTTTGACAAGAGCAGAACAATTGTCAATGGTGTTATGGTCGAGTGGTTAGGGTTGTGTGTGTTTATTTTTCATGTCCTAGGTTCAAGACCCACTGATGGCATGATTACTTTTTTATGATGTTGACCTGTAGGTTGCACCTTGTTGATAGGTTATGACACTCCACTCTGCTTCATCTACATTACTAAAGTGTAATTTCGATTTTTTTAATAGATGATTATTTAATTAAGGAATCACTGACTTATTAACTTTTTGACTGACTTCCCAGTCCACTGCACCATAAAAAGAAATCAACAATAACCTTATAGTGAATGACTAAAATTGTTATGCAAGTAATAGCAAAGAACAAACAATGTGCAGAAAATAAAAATGATACTGAGATTTACGTGGTTCGGCTTTGCCTACTCCACGGACGACGACTCTATAACTTTCTTATTAATATGGAAACACTTACTTTAAGATTACAACGTTGTCAGGCAACAATCCTTGAAGTCAATAATACCGCCAAAAGTTTGACGAAACTCGATTCCAATCGTTCTATTTGGCTATTGTTTTCGTTCTATTTGGCTATTGTTTCACGCTGCACACACACACCAAATCACGCCCTTATCGCAGCCCATTTCACGTCGCACTCATGCCACATTGCTGCTTTGTTTCAGTGATGTATTTGCAGTCAATTTTACGCTGCGTTGCTGCTGCGATTTTGCTGCAATATTGCTGTTGCGTTTCAGCTGTACGCTCTGATTGTTATGCTGTGTTTTTTCATAGCTGCCTTGTATTTACTTTTTATACAAGTAGTTGTTGTATGCTTGCTTTAATTGGAGAAAGAAAATGACATTGAGTCTCACGTGAATTGTGAACCAAACACTCCATCACACAAGGACTCTTGTGTTTGAGTTCTTGTAATTGTCTCACACATATGATATCTTCACCATTTTGATCTATCTATACTCTTTTGTTGTTGTGCAAAGCTGAGCTCAAACTCAATTAGACTTCCCTCCTCATCCTTGCAGAGACCGTTACATTATTACTGAGTCATATATAGTTTTTCTTCATTCCATAACTTATAACTGGTTTCACGTTGTTCTCTGCTTTATATACATTACTTGAGTGTATTTCTATCTATTTTAGTTGATGAACCTTTCTCGATCTCTTACTACGGTATCATCAATCACATATTCTTTCAGCTCTCTTGTTATTGTGCAAAGCCAAGCTAAAACTCAGATAGACTTCTCTCCTCATCCCTGCAGAGGTCGTTACACTACTACTGAGGTAATTAAAAAAAATCGTTATATATAGTTTTTCTTCATTCCATAACTTATAATTGGTTTCGCTTTGTTCCCTGCTTTATATACACCAGTCGATGTGCCCGCTACGTGTGCATAAAAAAAGTATTTATTTTATGTTATTTATTTTCATGATTAATTAAATGTAAAAAATTTATATCTCTCAACGATTTTGCATTGAATCTATATACATTGAGCAAGTTGTTGATTGACACAAACATGAAATAGTGCTAATATTTAAATTTTTGTGTATCGCCGGGATATATATATATATATATATATATATATATATATATATATATATATATATATTTATCAAGTTGATCATGCAATGATTAATTATCAATTTGTAAACATTAGATTGTTGATTTGAATATTGGTCAAATAAAAATATTTTGAATTTAGTTTTGTGTGCACTACGCACGCTATTCATACCCTTAAATATTAAATGGTTTAAATCAATATATTAAGTTTTAAATTTATTCAAAATACAATTAAAATAAGAAAATTAAATTCATGAATAATATTGGAGGCTTAAAAATAATATAAGGGTCTATTTATAGTTTATATATAATTGGGGGCTTAAAATAATTTATATTAGGGCTTAGGTATAATTATATAATGTTGGGGAGTGATTGGTTTTAAATATAAATAGAATTAAGTCGGGAGGGCAAAATGGAAAATACAAATGTTAGATGTAAGGCTATTTATAATTTATAAATACTTGAAGGACTTCAAATAAATTATATTAAGAGCTTAAATATAAATAAAAAATATTTAGAGGAAATGTGATGTAATTATATAATGTAGGAGAGACTGAGTTTAAATGTAAATAAAATTAAATTGCAAGGGCAAAATATGAAAAAAAATCAGATTGAAAATAATTCACTATCATTTAAGTGAATTATCGATATAACTGTCAAGATTACTTAAGTTTATTTCCATCTATTTTAGTAGATGAACCTTTCTTGATCTCTTACTAGGTCATACGATATCATCCGCCACCTTGATCAGAACCAATCACATATTCTTTTTGCGCTCTTGCTATTGTGCAAAGCCAAGCTCAAACTCAGCTAGACTTCCCTCCTGATCCCTGCAGAGGCCGTTACACTACTGCTGAAGTAATTAAAAAAATCGTGATAAATTTTTTTCCATACGTTATTTATTGGTTTATGACTATAAAATTATTCCTTTACTAGTATTTTATGGACAACAACTTGATGACATCACAATTTGGTCCAAAACATTACATATTGAACACCATTTTATACTACAAATAAATCAAAGGCAGTAAGCATGATGGCATCACAATCCCCAAAAAAAAAAAAATTCTTCAGGTTCTTTTCTTTCTTTCAAATTTGGAGTAATTACTAGTTGTGTCAACATATATCAGATTGTATGTCAATCAAATTAGGTGAAAAGCAGAGAACTGTTTTAGTTTTTAAAGTTTAATTTACAAATTTTATGATATAGGCAAACAATGTTGTTCTATTGATCAAAATTTAATTAGTAATTACTAGATGTTTGTTAACAACACTTGTAAAAGCATCTCCACCTAAGAGTGGAAAGCAAAAGTTGACTCACACTTTTTTTTATTTTCCACTCACCACTCCGCAACAGTGGAAGGGTAAAATTTGTTTGTGGCCCACAAGGGCCAACACAAAGAGTGTCACCTCATAAATTCTTGAGACTACAACAAGCTTGAGTGATGCTTAGTTGTGTCAACATTATCTGATCCTTAATCCCCAATTACCTGAGCTGAGTGAGTGTTTTCTTTATGCAGGTGGAGATGGCAACTCAAGTGGTAGTATCTCCACTCCTTGACCTTGTGTCCAACAAGCTTGCCAAGTCAAAGAGGAGTTTGGTGTTACATGGGGTGTCCAGAAACAGATGAAGAAACTTTCCAAAATTTTGTCTAGAATCAAATATGTCCTTGTTGATGCTGAGAGGAAGCAAGTCACTGATTTGGAGATTCGAAATTGGCTACAGGAACTAAAGGATGTTTCGTATGCGGCTGATGATGTTTTTGAGAAGTGGGAATATGAAGGTCTGCTACAAGTATTCCCAGAAATGAGCAACAACCACAGCCTTATCACTGATTCTCTCGAAGAGCTCATGGAGAGCTTTGACGATATTGCCAATGCAAGTCGTGAGTTTGATTTGCGAAAGGGCGTTGTAGAAACTAGTTATCTCGTATCTGATCAACAAGTCTGTTCAGGTCGAGAAACTGGTTTTGTCTTAACTGAACAAGTTTTTGGGAGAGAAAAAGATAAACAAGAATTGGTGAGCCTATTATTGGATCAACATCGTTGCCAACCAAGCCATCCAGGAGGTCAGATGCCATTGCTTAACAAGGCCAACAGTCCGAACGACATATCTGTCTGTCCCATACTTGGTATTGGTGGACTCGGGAAGACGACTCTAGCACAGTTGGTGTACAATGATGAGCGGGTAGAAAAGCACTTTGATGTTAGATCTTGGGTTTGCGTATCAGATGATTTTGATGTCAAACGTCTTATGGGAGCAATCATAGATTCTCTGGAAAGAGACAACTTCAAGAGAAGCTGCGTGGAAAGAGATATTTGCTTTTGTAGGTATGGATCATCTACAGCGACAACTTCAAGAGAAGCTGCGTTGAAAGAGATATTTGCTTTTGTACGTATGGATCATCTACAGCGACAACTTCAAGAGAAGCTGCGTGGAAAGAGATATTTGCTTGTTTTAGACGATGTATGGGAAGACGATCAAGATAATTGGAACAAACTGAAGGGCACATTGGCATGTGGATTGGAAGGTAGCTGTGTTAGTGTGACCACTCGCCTAAAAAACGTCGCACTTATCACTGGCACACTTCCACATCACCATCTAAAACCTCTGTCCGAAGATGATTGTTGGTCTTTATTCAAAAAACGTGCATTTGGATCGGATGAGAATGAAAGGTCGGACTTGACAAAAATTGGCAAGAAAATTGTAGAGAAGTGCAAAGGTGTACCCTTGGCTGCAAAGGCTCTAGGGGCATCACTGCGCTTCAAGAGAGAGCCACGGCAGTGGTTAAATGTGAAAAACAGTGAAATTTGGCAATTGCCAGAAAATAGCATTTTACCTGCCTTGCGATTGAGTTATCATCATCTGCCACCACGGCTGAGGCAATGTTTTGCTTATTGTGCAATATACAAAAAAGATCAAAAAATTGACAGAAAAGAATTGATTTATTTGTGGATTGCAAATGGTTTTGTGCGATCCAGAGGAAGCATGGAGAGGTTGGAAGATGTTGGGAATGAGATTTTCGAGGCACTGCTTTGGAGGTCTTTCTTTCAAGAAATAACAAAAGGTGAAGATGGATATATAACAACATGTAAGATGCACGACCTTGTGCATGATCTAGCTTGTGATGTCGCGGGAAGTGAATGTTGTATTGTGGATTGTGGAAGCACGAAGGAAATTACTAGAAGAACTCGTCACTTGTCACAATTTCACAGAGAGTTCCTAGCAAAATATCCTCTATCTTTGCGTTCCCTTTTAATAAAAGGGAACCACTGCATGCTATCTGAGGAGAGTCAATTAATCTTCTCACGTCTTATCTGCTTACGGGCATTGGACTTGAGTGGGACATCGACTAGAATACTGCCAAACAATATAGGTGACATGAAGCACCTCAGGTATCTCAACCTTTCTTCCAATCCTATCACATCCTTGCCTGAATCTATTTGTAAGCTAATAAATCTGGAGACATTGAACCTTAGAGGGTGTCGCAAACTTGTGACGTTACCAAAAGACATGGGTGAAATGAGTAGGCTTAGACACTTGGATAATACCGACTGCACCAAATTAAAAGAAATGCCAATTGGGATGGGAAAACTAACTTGTCTTCAAACCTTAAGTAGTTTTGTTGTGGGGTGGGAGAGTGGAGGTGGTATTAATGAGTTGGGAGGGTTGAACAAAATTGAAGGAGTTTTAAAAATAAGTGGGCTTAAGAATGTGAGAAATCCAATGGATGCTAAAGAAGCCAATTTGTTGCAAAAGGAAAATCTTTGCTCCCTGGAGTTGTTGTGGAGGAATAATTATCTGGATTTCCTGGAGATGAGGAGGAATCGTTATATGAAATTTGATGATGCAAGTGAAAGTGCAACAGCAACGGAGGTAATGAAAAGCCTCCAACTTCCCCCCAATTTAAGACGGTTCGTTGTTCGAGACTACAATGGAGTGAGCTTCCCGAGTTTGTTGCTTCCCAAATTGGTCAAGATGGAGCTATCATGTTGTAGAAGGTTGAAATTAATTGATGGAGGAGGTGATGCACTTAGAGCAGGAGGTTTCATGTCACTTGAAGAACTTGAATTGAAATCTATGCGTGATTTAGAGGGATGGTCATCATTGTCGCGGTCTCAAAGAAGATCATTAACGAGGGCACCACCTGTCACGCAATCCTCATTGCCATCATCGCCATTGTCCTCATCTCACCAACAAGCGGTAGCAGACGAAGCCGCAAAGCAACTATTCCCTTGCCTTAAAATATTGAGCCTTGATTATTGCCCTAAACTAACGAGTATCCCATTGCCATCTTCTGTTGAGTCTGTAAACTTGAGCAATTGTAATCGAAGGGTACTGGGACAGTTGAAAAACCTCCCTAAACTTTCTCACCTTCAAATTTGTGAGGAGTTTTCTAAGTTGGAATGTTTCCCACTAGGTATGCTACTAAACCTTCCTGCTCTCCAAAATTTGGAGATCCGTTGCTCCAAAGTTGAAGCTCTCCCAGAGGAATTGATGAACCTTGCCGCTCTCAAGAAATTGACGATCATTGGTTGCCACAAACTTGAAGCTCTGCCAGAGGGATTGATGAACCTATCCTCCCTCAGATCACTTCATATTGGCTATTGTTCTTGCTTGAAGCAATTGCCTAAGATGAACAAGAGTTGTCTTGTTGATCTGGAAATCAGAAATTGCTCAAAGCTGGAATTCAACATGGAGGAGGATTTTCAGCATTTGGTTGCTCTTCAAAGGCTAACCTTGACATCCTTACCCAAGTTGGCTCGTTTTCCAGAGGGGATCAAACAAGCTGTTACGCTTAAAAAGTTATCTATCGTGGACTGTTCAAGAGAAGTGATGGACTTGCCTGAATGGATCGGCACTCTAACATCGCTTGAGAGTTTAAAGATTCAAGGTTGCAAGAATAGGAAACTGCTGCCAGAAGGGATGCAACACCTCACCGCTCTGAGGAAATTGGAGATTGACGGATGTGATACTGAACTGGAGAGAAGATGCAAAAAGGACACTGGAGAAGACTGGTCCAACATTGCCCACGTTAAGGAAGTTCAGATTGACACTGGAGTAAACTGGTCCCATATGACCGTCGTCGGTTCTTCTTGCAGAAAAGGCTGGTGGTCTTCATCTCCTGAGGACTCAGGAGAAGACTAGTACAAGATTGCTGAAGACATGTTGACATCAGCAGAAACATGATCTAAAAGAGCTGAACGGGACTTTCAGTTTGAATTACAGTTTCTTCCATCTATTAATGTTTGTTCATTTATTTGTTTGTATTTCTAAACACACTTCTGCATAACTTACTTACCTCACTGTGTTCAGAGAAGAGTCATTTCCTTGCATTAATATCCATGCTTGTGTTAGTCACATGGATTTAAACAACTTCACATAAGCCATATGTGAGATGATATGCAACGCGTATATAGGTCTTAACCTATTTCATTGAAGAATATGCAAGTATTGAAGATTAGTTACACTATTTATCAGTTTTTCTTCGATTTGCAAGTGCTATTAGGTTCATAAGCATTTTGTTATTTCAGTCTTCATGATGATATTGATCAGTTGCATGGAGTGGCATTACCTGAACAGATGTTATATTTTTTTCCCTCTCTGTCTAAGGCTCCCTCTCAGCAACATTACGGCTACAACACTGCAGTGAACATATATATATAATATAAAAATTAATATGGTAACTGATTCCCAACTCCCGACTCTGGTGAAAACCTTATATACAAATGCAAATCACATACTCAACAACATTAAAACTAAAGAGGGTGGTTTCTAATCGAAATATTCTTGTTTGAAGTTGGCATTTTCAGTATCTGGAGCCAGCAAATCAATCAACTCGGATTCCATTCTTTTGCCATCACACTCAAGAGGAGAATTCTAGGGGTCGAGGGAGGGAGCGAGGGATGGGTGAAAGCCATCCATCCGCCTCGAGATGAGCTCGATCCTGTATCTCGAATTTGATGTGCTCATCTCGAGGCGAATGGGTGGTTACCACCCATCCCTCGCCCCTTTCCCTCGCTCTGTAGCAAAGCTCCACTCAAGACGAGTTGTTTGAGTATTTTCTTTTAAATATATTTTTCCCTTTTTTGGAACACTAATATAGTCTACGAACGGGATCTTGGAACTAAGTTTTTTTACTAGAATTCTAACCCAAACAATAGACATTTGGGTTAGAGTTGATCCAACGGATGATAACAATGTGTAATGACTTGGCCCAAGCCAAAAATAAATAGTTTTCCTTGAAATTTTGGATCTTAATTTAGTTTCGGAGACAACAAAAAAAAAAATGAAGAGAAGAAAATTGCAGAAAAGAAGGAGAAACAAGAAAAAAAAAATGGAAATCATGGGATTATCTAGAATTTTTTAGTTTTTTTTTTTAAGAAACATATATTTTTGGCCTGGCTATGCTGGAGCCATTAACCATTTTAGATTTTGTTAGGCCAGCTCATTACATATCGTTAGCATTTGTTGGATTAATTTTGATCTAAATGTCTATTGTTTGGGTTGGTGTTGAGTAGAAAACTTGAGTCCGGATCCCGACCCTATAGTCTAATATTGTGTGGTTACTTATTTCGAAAATACTAAGAAATCGGGTTTTTCCAATCAGGGTGACGTGGAGTGATTTTGAAAGAATGATGAAATCCCCAAAGTGTCATGTGTATCTCGAGGTTGTAAAAAACCTCCTCTGATAATGTCACATTGTTCTAATTGTAAAACTTGGTTCCCTACCTCACTCTACTTATTTTCCCTTTTTCCATCAGTTAAGTTAAATGTCATCAATATCATCATATCCACATTCTTTTGTGATGATCTTTGCTATTTCCTTACTCTTTCTTAATTTGGAGCTAAGTTTTGTTCTGTTGCATGCATCATTGGTCATTGGAGGGAAACCATGTGGTGATAAATATCGGAAAGATGATGAAAAGACGGGTCAAGTATTGATACAAGAGTCTCTTCCTTTAAGAGCTTAATGGTAAAGGAAATTTTCCTATTTGGGTAAAGTTTCTTAAAACAATGAAAGTATTCTTGATCAATTAGGACAAAAAAAGTTATACTGGAATTATGGAAGGTTTCTAATTCATTTTTCTTGGAAACATGAAAGTTCTCTTTGCAAAACAAGGAAAATGAAACAAGAATTAATCACTTTTATATTAGGATCCTATAAGGTGTAGGTTATCCTTATTTGGTTTGGAAACAAGAAAGATTTCCTTGCAAGACAAAGAATGTCCAAGAACACTTTCTTATTAGGAGTATATTTTCCTTGTTTGGTTTGGACTTTTGTTGACATATATATAGGTATTTGTATGTAGTTCAAGACATAGAAGGATCCAAGAGATCCAAAAATTCAAGGTGGAGCTTGAAAATCAACACTCTCAAGAGACCAAGAGTTTGTTCTTGAGGTATAGCTTGTTAAATAACCTTTCGAAGAGTTTATTGTTGAAAGAGTATTATAATCTTTGTTAGTTAATAAGATAACAAATGATGGAGCCTCGAGAGAGAATTATAATCTTGTTAGATAGTAAAGATCAAGCGTAAAAAAAGTTGTGTTTGAGAGTTACAATCCTTATAATAATATAGGGAAGGTGCAACATCCATGAAAAGTAGCTATTAGTTTTATAAGTGTAAATTTATTTTATGAAATACCTTAAAAAAATTGAATTAAGCACGACATTGTAGATGCGCAATAATAGAAAACCACGATAATGGAGACAAAAATGAAAGTGGATAAGAGCAACATAAGATTAGTTGTAGGTTGAATAAAAAAAATCACAACGATTTGGATAATAATCAACTACGGATAAGATCAAAGTGGATAAGATTGATTTGTGGATTAGATCAATAGCAGATATGATCGAAGAATGACGAATATGCATAATCGAAAGTGGATAAGATCTATTGTAAATAAGATCGATTGTAGATATGATTGAATAAGCACGACAATGTAGATAAGATCAAAACTATGATTTTATCTTCTTCTTTATTTATTTTTGCATTTGCTCATAATCGTTTTGTATATCAAGCCTACATAAAACTTTGAAAATTATGTTTGTGTGTCATATAAAATAAAATAATTGATTTTGCACAATTGATACACTATGAAGGTAATTTAGTACAATTGTTCCATGTGATACATTTTTTGAAACTAACAGTAAAATATTTCACAATTTTGAATTGCCAAAGAAACATTCTCCTGTAAATCTTATTTCTTCAATCATTCCATCTTCATCTCCGAATCTGAGAGGTTTTCAAAGCTGCAGAAGAGTTATCATGTTAAGCTGAAAATCAGCTATTGCCCAGAGCTGGAATTCTATATGGACAAGGATTATTTTGGATTTTAATTTTATGTGAATAACCAAGGAAATTAATTCTTCATCACTTTCTTTTTGGTTTTGTATATTTAAGTGACCCCAATTATGATGAAAGCTTGTCATCAAATTGAGTTTTACTTGTTTGTAGAATATGAAAGCAACTACTTGAGCAGTGGTTCTGGAATGCTTGATTTATCCTACCAACGAGCAGGGGACTTATTTTTTTCTTGAAGACTTTGAATAGATCTCCACATATCAAATGCATAACCAGTTTGTATTATGAATTCATTTTGTTGCAAGTTTCTCAAATACAAAGTCTTACATTCCCATATGATGGATGTTGTTTCTAGCTGAGATTTCATGTTTGAGAGTCTGCGTATTTTGCTTTGTTATTGCTGTTCTCTCTATTAGGTCGACCAGATGGGAGTGTTCAGAACATATGCCCATTTCGGCATAAAACAGAGGAGATGCCATAAATTATAAATTTAATATTCTTGCATGGTTGAAACCTTTTAAATCTAAATACATTTTCTGTGTCAGATGTAGTAAGGTCACTAAATTCCAGGTGATCAAAAACAGAAGAAATTACTGCCATGAATTGAATAGACGGTTAAGATGGTTGATTACTACAATTAACTATTGGAGCTGATTACTTCCATGAGTGATGTTCCGTAAGAGAGTGAAATACTGATGTAGAAAACTGACATCAGTACAATTAAGATATGCCATTATGCCCCCTAAGAACAAATCAATAAACCTAAGATTAAAAAACCCATCTCAAATGTTGATTTTGTAATGGTAGAAGAGTAAGTCATCACAGGTGGCAAAGATTAGTCCCCAGGTCCTTGCTTCAAAACCCTCCGGCGGCATCGTTTCTTTCGGAGTGATGTTGACCTATAGGTGGCACCTCAAGGATAGGTTACGGGATCCTATAAAAACCCGGCTCAACTTTCAGAAAAAAAAAAAAAAAAAAAAAAATCATCACAGGTGGCAAAGATTTCCAATAGTATTTCAAGGGTCAAACTCCTTTCAATGATTTATAAGTTGCTAATAGTTCCATTTGATCGCATACCTAGTATTTCCAACATTGAATGTCAATGAAAGCAAAATCATATCTTCTAATATTTTGCACGCAAATAAATTTATAACACTGCCAGACTTTCCGCATATATGGGAGAGCGGCCAGGAAGAAGTAAGAAGAAATTTTGAATTTGATTTGATACAAACACCTGAACATGAAAATGCACATATTCAGCTAGCAAAAGTTTGTAACATCAAAAATAATAATAGTACCAGTAACAAGTCACAATTTTTTTCTCTGGAACTGCATAACTAATTGCATGAGAAGCTTCAGTGAAATCAATAAATAACTAATAAATTATAAATCATGTTCAAGAATTATTAAAAGAAGAATATAATTGGTAATTCAGTGTGTAACAATTAGACAAGGATTAGTATAAACTATAGAAAACTAAATGCCATTGACTTTGTCCCGGTTACAACCCATAGCAACAGACTTATGAATATTTCTTGTTATGGTCGTCGTACCAAGAAAGTGGGTTCAGTCTCCCCTCTCTTTTGGCAACCTAACAATGAAACCCAATTCATCCATCACCCCAGTCAAAAAGTGAAACTCGATACAAAAAACTAAATGCCATTGACTTTGTACCGGTTACAACCCAAAGCAACAGACTTATGAATATTTCTTGTTATGGTCGTCATACCATGAAAGTGGGTTCAGTCTCCCCTCTCTTTTGGCAACCTAACAATGAAACCCAATTCATCCATCACCCCTTCTTCTTCTTCAGTCACAGAGTGAAACTCGATACAAAAAACCATCCCTTCTTCCTTCCTCTTCATCTTCTTCTTAAAATCAACATTCTTAATTTTTGTTTTATGATGTCAAAAATCCTATTACCATATTGATGATAAACTTATTTACTTCGTTCATTGCCCATGGCATCTTCAATGGTTACAAAGTCGATGCAGTTGATCTCTTTGAAACAAAATAAAGGACCCTCAAAGCAAAATATGGGGCCTGGTCACAGTCAGGATCCAGATCTCCAAGCTCCTTTTTCTCCTGCTTTTCCACATTTTTTTTCAATTCTTTCCAGTATGAAATTGTATCAGCAACTATGATGGCTATAAATCCCCTGTTGCTCACATCTTCAATGGTGACAAAGTCGATGCAGTTGATCACTTTGAAACAAAATAAAGGAAAGGGCCCTCAGAGCAAAATATGGGGCCTGGAGCTTCACCTGGTCACAGTCAGGATCTAGATCTCCAAGCTCCTATTTCTTTTGCTTTTCCACATTTTTCTTCAATTCTTTCCAGCATGAAATTGTATCAGTAACTATGATGGCTATAAATCCCATGTTGATCACAACGCCCGCCACTATCTCTAAAGCTGTCCTTTAACAGCCCATTCTTTAATTAGCACATAGCCAAACTCCAAGACGGTTACAACGAAGTTATTAGACGACACATGTTTAGCTAAACCATCCTGTAGAAATTCAAGAAAAACAAATAATTAGATACTAAAAAAACATACATCATGCCACAACCTTAATAATAATACCAGTAACAAGTCACAATTTCTTTTCTGGAACTGCATAACTAATTGCATAAGAATCTTCAATGAAATCAATAAATAACTAATAAATTATAAATCATGTTTAAGAATTATTAAAAGAAGAATATAATACTTGGTAACACAATTCGTGAGACCTTTTTTACATAGTATACAACTGTAACAAGACAATGATTAGTATAAACTATGCAGAAAACTAAATGTCCTTAACTTTATCCCTCTCCAAATTACAGCAGTTTTACAGGCCCATTTGATACAGGTACATAATGTGATACTTGCATAAAAAAAAGGATGGCTCTGAGACATACATGCGAGCAAAGGTTATGCTAGTGCTACAAATCAGATAACCAAGACGTAGTTGTATTGATGTGCAATTGGAAACATCTCTAAAATAATTAGGGTGTCTTTTAAATAGAAGAGATTTCCATTATTTTGCTTTTATTGTGGAGTTGTAAGTCAGTGAAAGATGAAGTGGTACGAGAGTTAAGTACAAAAATATCCCTATACATGTAAATTTTTTCATAATTTTTGGATTTTCACAAAAGTATCGAAATCTACAAAAAAAAAATTTCAAATACTTCCATCGAAAAAATGTAATTTGCTTGATAACTTTATGGGTTTTACACGAAAATGTACATTTCGATTTTGGTACTTTAAATTTCGAGATCTCAAAAAATGAAATATTTAGTGAAAATTTGTAATATTTAGCGAAAATCACAATCCTTGGTTGCAATATATTTTTTCAATGTCTAGAACAAGCAATAATAAAAATATAAAGAAGAGAAAAGTTAAAAATAGTACCTCGTCCAATGGTACAAAGAAAACACGGAGTAGTATTGCTCGATGGTAAAATCCAATATCAACCATTGAAGACATCGATCTTCTTCATCCATACTAGTGTAGCTGAAAAGGATGCCCTGAATAAAAATCCAAAATCCCATCACATTTAAACAAAGAAAATATTGAAAAAAAAAATCCCTAGACAATAACATTATGCAGAAACTCGAAAATCCCAAAATGCCTAAACATCATGAAATGCAGACCCTAACCCTAAAATGGGATAACCCGTAAAACAAAAAAAAAACACTATCACGCATAAAGAAATAGTAAAGTAAAATCCTTGAAACCTTACAATTTAACAAAATGAAAGAAAGAAAAGTGACTTTGAAAAGAAGGAAAACAAGCAGACCAACCCTTTGTAGGATAGAAATGGATTGTGAGTGGGTAGGTAGGTTTGACTTTAGGATAGAAGAGATGGGCTTTGAATGAGTTGAATGAGTGGTTGGGTTTGATTGCAGAGAAGGTGGTTGTGTGATGAAGGAGGTGGTGGGTAACACACACTCGCTCACTGGAAAAACCCTAGAATGGAAATGCGAATAAAGAGTAGAAAGCTTGTTGGAGAGGAGATTCGAGCATGTCTAACACCCTGATTCTCACACCTAATTCTCCTCCTGTGTTAAACAAGCAAACCTACCTATACGAGCCAAGCTTTCCCAACTCAGCTAATTAGTCAACTCAACACATACTAAAGTTGATTCACTCTTCCTCCCCAGGTCTAATAGATTTAGGCAATTGCTTTTTGACATCATCGCTTGAATCTTTCACACCATCGAGTAACACTACTTTCGAATTATTTATATTTTGAGCACACATAATTTATTTCAACAACAAAGCCCGAATCCCTCCTCCAAAACCCAAGCCCAACCTCCCTCACATCCCTCTCCAAAACCCAAGCCCAACCCTCTCCCTCCTCACCCTCACATCCTGTCTCGTCTCGCATCAGCAATCTCCCAATTTGATTGGGATTAAAAAGCAATCCATCCATCTTCCATCTGTGTGGGTTTTTAAACTCTTGGCTAATTTCACACGTCTCTCTCCCTCCCTCTTCTTTGGCCGATAGAATGCAATCGTAACTTTGCTCTATAACACTCTCATTCTCACTCAAACCATTTCATTTTATTTCAAATGGCGGATACAGATAGACACATAAACCCTAGCAATGGCACAAGCACTAGTAAGGCGGGCATTAAACACATGTTCAGTGTGGTTGACATCCCAGTCACCTCTGTCGGCATTCGCTTCATCGCCTTCCACAACAAGTAATTTGCCGGTTACGCGGCCTCTGCGTACAGTTACCTCACTACGAGGCCAGATCTGACCACCACCACCTCCTCCACGCCAGATCTGACCACCACTTTTGGGTAAAAGTGGGATTTTTAGACTGATAAACAAATAGAGATGCTGAAAGATTCAATAAAAGAACAGAAGACGCAAGAAGAGGCAGTCACCGTGAGAGTTTCTCGCATTCTGATTGGATCATTTGCGGCAGCGATGAGGACTAAATCAGAGAGTCGACTAGTCACCAGAACAAAATCCCTCAAGTGGAACTAGGTTCAAAATTATGGTTTCAGCAAGAGAAGACAAACATTGTAACTAGTTGCGGTTTTGATCGCTGCCAGATCTGAAGCAGCGAACGAAACAAATCGCTTCTTCTAACCCTCGAAGCAGCGAGAGAGATCTGAAGAGTGAGGAGCGAACAAGTGGGTGTGTGAGTGAGAAGAGAGAGGAGTGAAGGCTTTTATTTTATTTTTTGTTTGGGGGATTTTCGAGTAACCGACCCGACCCGAATTTCGGTTAATCGGGTTGCCCATTAACTGCTTCACACTTTGGCCATAGGCATTGTCATTAGGAGTGGGCACGGTTCGGATCGGTTCCAAACAGCCCCTTAAGAATACGTGGCTCGCATTTTGACAACAACAAATAGCTATAAATTAGACTAACAACTCAATTGGCAATTGCGATTTCAATTTTTTTTTTCAATCCTATTTTGAACTTGCAACCTGCGATCTAACCTGCAAAGCATATCAATCTGCATAGGCATAGCTATAAATTAGACCAGTCAGCAAAGAGAACAACAACATTTTTAGCTTGTGAATGAGTTTAACTATCCATGTAGAGATAAAATATAAGTTCAGTAGTTAACAGTCCACACAAAAATATCGTTGACATGCCCAAGAAACAGGACAGGTTACATGCTCAGACAACAAGCTCACCAAATTATAAGCTAACTTGACATATCCTCTCGTATCCGATGTGGGAAAGCTTTATCCATTAATGGACAGTCCAAAAGTTATCTCTCCAGTAGTCCAATATTATATTTGAGAGTAGATCTATATTGTTACTCTAGTACAGTTCTAGAAAAGAATGTCTCACTTAGATCTGAATTTAATTGATTCTGTGAGGCAGATATAATGTATAGAGTGATAAACAATGCCAAAAACAGTGTCCAAACTTTGTCCTAGCCGAGAAATTCAAAGCGTGAAGGAAGGCCCTATGAGATCAAAGACAAATAACCCCTATGAGATCAAACAATGTCGTTTGATGAAATTTCAAAAACAAAACGAGTCTGTTAAAACTGTTTGATGAAATATCAATGACAGTACTGTCTGTCACTTGCTGCTGAAGAGGAGCTCAGGTCAACATTCTCTACATTACATGCATTACAAATACAACAGAGATCAGAGAATGAAATGAACCAAACATTTATACATGTAGGCAAGTTTTTAAGTAACTCTATCCATCCATCCATTCATCCCAGCTACATAAAAACAGTTAAAACAACAACACATCTATCCAAATGAGTCGTATGAATAATCAAAACAAAGAGAACAACAACATCAAAAAGATCTGATGTTGTTAAATAAATCATCATCTTCAACTTCTACTTCATTCAAAATGAACCAAAAAACATTTAGAAACAAATCTTTGAGAAAGCAAATCTTCAAATCAACACATGAATCCAAACTAACCTGAATCTGAGGAAGCAAATCTTCAAATCAATCGAGTGAGGAGGCTGTGGGAAGGAGATCAGATCTGCTCACTGCTTGTGCCGTTGTGCGTCGTCGTCGTCGTGCTTGTGGAGAGTGAGAGAGGACGAGGGTGGCTGTGGGAAGAAGATCAGATTCAGATCTGCTCACTGCTCTGCTTGTGCGTGGGTGGCTGAGTGAAGTGGAGACCGAGAGGCGAGAATGAGATATTGACATGAATGGGGTTACGGGGGTGTTAGGGTTAAAAACCCATGTTTTTTCCACCCAATCACATTAAGGCACGTGTAGAGCTTTATGTAACCGAATCGGAACTGAACTGTTTTAAACAATAATTTAAGAACCGAAATTGAACCATTTTAAAACGATTCCGAAACCAAACCGAATCGTTTTATAAGTTATAAAATAAAAACCGAACTGTTTTAACTGTTTTATAACTTATAAACCGAATCGTTTTATAAGTTAAACTGTTTGAACTGTTTAAAATAAAAACAGTTCGGTTTAGTTTAGATCCGCGGTTTCTCAATCCGTTTGTCTACTCTAATTGTCATGTTATTATTATTATCGCATCTATATGTTACGGTGTTATTCTCCAAAGCCAAAACCATTGTTATGTTGTTATTTTCCACTGGGACAAAATCAAGAGATGTCATAGAAAGAAGGACACTAATGGAATTCCATCCACAAAACATTTCCTTATAAAAACTTCGATCCCCAACTTTAATGTACAATCCATGTCTAATGCTACCATGGGAAAGCTTGACGTAACGTTCAATTAACGTGGTACAAATGTATTAAAAAATAAAAATGAACTACTGTAAAGACTAGGCCACACTCAACTTTGTAAATGTCTGAAAAATTGTCAACTATGTTCTCAACTTGTTTTGACAGGTGATTTGTGTGGTCCTCCATTTCTTTCAAAACTATGATAAGCTGTTCTCGATATGTTACACATTGACGCCTTTCACGTTGAAGCTCAGCTATCAATTTCTGGATCTTCTTTTTATCCTCCTTAACATTAAAAGAAAATACGATTTGTTAGATGTACGATACTATGCTATTCGAAATTGAGATTTTAGAGAGATAAAGTCTTCAATTATCACAATTTTGCAGGGATAATATTCTTTTCAATGGACAAAAATAAGCAAATAAGTATGAAAAGATAAATACAAATACTTTAGTAAATAAGTATGAAACAGAAGGATACAATGGACTTCCAACAAATATGTATGTAAGAGGGAAATCTTTGGTTAAGAACCGCATAATACCTCAAAGAGAGACAGTTACCACATATTAATTGCCAAAAAATGGTAATGATATATCAGTGGATTGAACCAATCGCACAAATTGCTTTCGGTAATTGTAATTTCATGATTCAGGCAGAGCAGAAAAATCCCAGTTTTCCAATAGGACTTCCAAATTTCTCTTTCATGTTTCTTATGTGCTTATCAGACACGTCAGCTACACTTCTTGTAGCAAATCAAGGGTTTCTTCCAAGCAGTTTGCACAAAATCGTTTCCAGGAAATCCCAATCATAGAGGGGAAGATCTCTCTCTCAGGCGAGTTCAAAAAGCTTGCAAAAGGAATGTGGTACTGTTGACAAACTGAACAAAGAGACATTAAAGTTGTTTCTTCCCACATCAAAACATTGTACACTTGCTTAAAAACTTATTAACTGCAAAATTCTCCCTGAAAGTTCTTCATATTACCTTGATGTATGACACAGACACTACCAAGAATCACATCTCATCATAAATCGATGCCATAGCTGTTTGGTTTAGAGAACACTTGAAATTCTTCATTCTTTTGTGTTTCTTCTAATATCTTCCATCTATAAGATTAAATTAAAAGAAAATGGCACTTACTAAACCAATTTGAATATGTATGAAATAGCATTACATGTCAAAGAAAATCACCACAAGGGGATTGGTTATGAAACCAACACTCCCCAAATCTGATTATATTGCCTCTCCCCAATTGAATTTGGTTAATTTCCTGACTCGTGATAAGTTCCATACCCACAGGGACACCTAATCTCCCCATTCTCCCAATCATGTCCACAAGGGAAGTAAGCCTTTCGATCATGTCCACAAGAGAAGCAAGTATTTTGATTTCCAAATTGTTCAGATTTGTTGTAAGACACAAGTTCCAAGAGTAATCATCTTCCAAGTAACAAAAATAAGGCCGAAAAAGGGCGCAATTTTCATTTTAGAAAAGGAGAGGACGAGGTAAAGTTCTTATTAGCCCCACTGGCCAGTTGAAATGACCATGCAGCAAGTTATAACTTATAACCTATTTGACAAGAAGGCCGGGAAATACATCTGTTCAAAGCAACCTTGGTTTTCGATGACCACAATCAATGACCAAAACAGTTAAGTTCATGGTGGTGAAAAAACAACTTGAAAGCCTAGGGAGATCAGGAATTCACAATCCTGAAAAGTTTGAATCCTATGCACTCAATACTCATGCATTGGGCTTGCATGAGCCCGGTATACAACATGAAACTAGCATAGCGATCAATCTAGTTTTCCAATGTTTAAAATCACACACAACTACATATTTTTTACCATCCTTCCACTGAAAGCATAAGGCTCTGCACAATATAGAAATCAATGACAAACGAGTGATTCTAGCTGGCCTGGGTAACCAGCCTAGGTTGACTGCTTGGAGGCGAAATTACATTTTTACCCCCCTCCCCTCTTTAAACCCCTTTTTGGAGAAAGTGTTTAAAGAGGAGGGGGAGGGAGGGGGAATGCAATTTCGCCCCCAGGCAGTCAACCCATTGAGATGCATCTCCCATAGAAGTGAGGTAAAGATGGGGCAAAATGGGTACTAAAACAAAAGGCTGGTATAGTGATCCGTATAACAGCAACAGTGAAAAGACGTATGGCACAGCAGTACCTTCTGCACCAGAGGAGCAAGTTGATTATATGTCCAGACGTTGTGGGCTTGACACCATGCCTGTGGCGACCACGATGAAGCACAGCTTGTCCAGGAACGTGTGAATAATCTAAGACTTCCTATAAATATACAGAAAATTTCGTTAAAATAGTGTTCAACCAGTTATAGAAACAATTTTGTAGAGAACAGCAACCTGCTCTCTGTAACAGTTAAGGTCCAATATTTGAATTTGGTGCAAACTAACATGCAACCATTTGAGGACCTTTCGAGTGAGTGAAACAAAACTAAGTTGTTTTAGACAACATATATTGAAGATGATTCAATTCTATGATGATAGCACTAAAAAAAAAAACCTTTATTAGCTACGGAAATTAGCGACGGTTTAATAAAACCATCACTATTTAAATGATTAGCGATGGCATAAAACCGTCGCTACTGTTTCTGATACGGTTTAAGTAAAAAAATTAAAAAAACCGTCGCTAAATATTTTGCGACGGCATATAACTGTCGCTAAAACTCGTATTAGCGACGGTATACTTGCCGTCGCTACAATCTAAAAAAATAAAATTGTTAGCCACGGTAGAATACCGTAGCTACTAGTTTTAAAAAAAATTAAAATATTTAAAAACATATTAGCGACGGCTCCAGGACCGTGGCTACGATTGTACAAAAATATTTTGTTAGCCACGATTGTATACCGTAGCTAAGAGTTTTTTTTTTAAAAAAAAAAACCAGTCTAGCGACGGCACAAGGGTCGTTGCTAAGTTTAAAAAAAAAAAAATTGTTAGCCACGGTTGTAAACCGTAGCTAAGAGTTTTTAAAATAAAAAACAATTTTAAAAAAACAGTCTAGCAACGGCACAAGGGACGTGGCTAAGTTTTTTTAAAAAAAAATTGTTAGCCACGGTTTTATATCGTAGCTAAGAGTTTAAATTAAAAAAAAAAATACAGTCTAGCGACGGCACACGGGCCGTCGCTAAGTTTTAAAAAAAAATTTGTTAGCCACGGTTGTATACCGTAGCTAAGAGTTTTTAAAAAAACAGTCTAGAGACGACACAAGGGCCATGGCTAAGTTTTTTTTTAAAAAAATTGTTAGCCACGGTTGTAAACCGTAGCTAAGAGTTTATAAAATAAAAAACAATTAAAAAAAACCAGTCTAGCGACGACACAAGGGCCGTGGCTAAGTCTTTTAAAAAAAAAATTGTTAGCCACGGTTATAAACCGTAGCTAAGAGTTAAAAAAAAAAAAAAAAAAAAAAAAAAAAAAAACCAGTCTAGCGACGGCTCTGGTGCCATAGCTAAGGTTTTAAAAAACATTTGTTAGCCACGGTTATCTACAGTAGCTAATTCTTTTTTTAAAAAAAATTATATAACATAAATAGATATATATATATATATATATAAACTGGATAAAATCACCACCAACACATTGTCGTTCAGCCCGGTTAGAAACCTGCCTTTCGCCCTAGCCGATCAGGGTTCGAATCTCGCCAATGAAACATTTTTAACACTACACCAAAAGGCCTTATTAGCTACACAGGGGTGGCCACGGTTCTAAGTCGTTGGTGTGTTTGCCACGGCTAAAAACCGTGGCTATAGTGCCCAACGGCTTAAAATCGTGGCTAAAAAAAGGCTTGGCCACGGTTCTAAACCGTTGGTGTGTTTGCCACGGCTAAAAACCGTGGCTATAGTGCCCAACAGCTTAAAACCGTTGCAAAAGTGCACTTGTGTTGCACGTGGACGTGTGGAGAAGTAAGTCGATTTCTCGCGGGCGAAATTTTGCGAAAAAAAATTGCTTCCCGCTCCATTTCCCCCCAACTCTGCAATTTTCAACCCTTAATTTGCTTCAAACCCTAAAATTTCAAGGAGAGGGAAAGAGAGAAGGAGAAGGAAAGAGAGAGGGAGAAGTCGAGGAGGAGCAGTAGTCGGTCGAGAAGGCAATACGAAGAGTGTAGAAGGCGAGATAGAGAGAGCTTCTTCTTCTAGGGACCGGTTCTTCAATCTGTGACCCTAGACTTCGTAAGTTTTCTTTGAAAGATCGCTATCTGCTTGTTTAGATCTTCCTTCTTAAGCTCTCTAATGTGTGTGATTTTTAGCTTCGATTAAGTGAATGTAGTTCAATCTATGCTCTGAACGATCAATTGTTGAGTTCTCTCTCTGCTTTTTGTACTAATTTTTAGTTAGCTTGAATGAAATGAAGACACAACTTAGGTTTGCTTAACTAACACCTTATTCATTCTTGTTTTGTTACATTTTCTAGTTTCAATCTCTACAATTTCGGTGTTTGTTTCGATGGATTGATTGGCATTGCTTTATGTTCTATTTGTGCAAGTTTCGGATTTCTAAAAATTTAGAGAGACTCTTTGTAATTTTAGAGCTACTTTACATTTTTTGCATCTTTATGTCATAAAAGATTTTCAATTCAGCAATGCTGCTAGTGTAATCTTTTTGAACAATTTCAGATCTGATTCATTGCGTGTGTCAATTGCAGCTCTGAAAATCTTCATCTTCACGCATTCTATTATTGTATTTTGCGTCTTCCTTTAGAAAAGAATTTGGAGTTAAGAACGATTTGTGAAGAAAATGGGGCGGATGTTGGCTCCGTTGGTGGGGATACTTCTTCTATTGTGGTGCTTGGTATCAGTTGCTAGTCTATTTTATTTGGTAATTGAACATGAGTTTCTAAAATTCCAGCTTGAAGGCATTGTAGTAGACCAGAAGAGAGCCAAAGAGAGCTCTCAAATTGTTACTGAGGAACAAGTGTCTCCAGGAGAAAGTGGCGGCCCCAACAGAATATCTGAAGGTATAGTGAAGTGCTTGTCAAGCATTTTCTTAAGGATGAACTCACACAAGAACAAAGGGGTGGTGGAGTTGGAGACGAATGCTGCATTATCTGGATTAGCTTCGGTGAAAATTGTAAAGAAATGGAATTTCGAGATCCATATGGTATTTGTAGAGAATTTGGGAAGAGATACATTGGGCCGTATAAGCATATATGTGCAATAGAAGCCAGTTCTATGACATCTATCCATCCCACTTGGAAAACAAATTCCTTCCTTCTAATACGCAGATTAAAGTAAGTTTTTTAACATTGAATTTCAACAAGAATTGGTCAGTGACACTATAAGCATTGTAGTACTCACAACATTTTTTTTTTATTTCAGGCTTCTACTTGGGAAGCTTGCTTCAGTTGAGTTACGTGGTCTTAGCCATCAACAGAAGCTAGCATTCTGGATTAACGTCTACAATTCCTGTATGATGAATGTATGAATGAGAACCTTCGCATTAAATATTTTGATGGGCAATTGAAGATCAATGTCTTTTTATTTCACTTTGTGGAATTTTGATAGTTTTCTTGATGAAATGATCTATTACCCGTTGTTCTTTTCTCGGGGGAAACTTTGCATGTGTATTAAAAATCCCTCTGTGTTTTAGTTACCCATTTCAGCTTAAAAGGAGGTAGACATTTATTTTTCTTGTTTTCACAGGCCTTTCTTGAGCACGGGATCCCAGAGAACTAATCAAACTTAATTTTTCTATTTACTTCAGGCAGTTGAAGTAAAAGAAGGGTTACCTATACAGAATGAAACTGTAACATTGGCATCAATTAGCTATCAAAATTTCTTTCTTCAGGTACAAAAACCTTTTACCTCTTACTCTCTACATAACATCTTTTTATTATCATTAACTTTTTATTATGGTATAGTTTCCCAAGCTTTGCGGAATGACTGGCACTGCAGCTACTGAAAGTACAGAATTTGAGAGCATATACAAGCTTAAAGTAACAATTGTGCCTACAAACAAGCCCATGATAAGGAAGGTATGTGGTAAAGTTGATCATACTCTTTTTTCATTTCTAAGGTTCGGGGATCCTAAATAACCTCGCTCGCTTTCCAAAAAAAAATAAAAAATGGAGAGAGCGTGATTCCTCCCAGTTTTGAGGCATAGACTAAGTATAAAATTTGTAATGAGAATCAGGCACCTTATAGCCAGAGGGATGTGCTTGTTTTAGTTATCTGTCCTTTTCAAGAGATTAGTGGCCCTTTATACATAAACCTTTCGCCTTTGTATCAAGAAGAAGAGGTGTAAAGGGTAAATTCTATCACAAATGCGGATCATCAAGGTTTTCTGTCATTTGTTGTTTAAGACATTTGATTTCTGCTGGATTTTCATTGTTGACATTTAAACATATTGCTTATCTCATATCTCTTTTAGGATGAATCAGACGTAGTTTTCAGGTCAACTACTGGAAAATGGAGGGTAGTTGTGGTAGAGATTTCTAGAATGCACAAGACAGGCCGCCCTGTACTTGTTGGTACTACTAGTGTTGAACAGAGTGACTTACTATCTATCTGAGCAATTGTGTGAAGCTGCAATTCCCCATGAGATGAGTTCTATTTTATCCACATTATGGAATACTATGTAGGAAAATGTTAACATGATAGTGGAATTCACTAGTATATGAAAAGTACTCTTCAGTATTAGATCCACTTATTGACAATATGATAATTTGTATTTCATTCTACTTCTTTATTAATGTTTCTAAAGTTGGCAAAGCATAATTGTTACCTTTTATCCTAGGTTCTTAATGCAAAACCAGAGAATGTGGAGAGGGAAGCAGAAATCATGGCCGTCTTGGGGCAGTAACAATCACCACTAATATGGCAGGCCGTGGCACAGATATTCTTATGCCAATGTATCGTTTCATTTGCTTGCAAAAAGTAGTTCCACTTTTATCAAGAGCTTTGAAAACTTATTCATCTGCATTGAGAGTAGCTCAAAAGCTTGGTTACAAGATTGGATTGGCCAAAGGGGTTGGGTTGGGGTCGACGTACTTCACTGTTTTCTGCTGCTACGCACTTCTACTTTGGTATGGAGGTCATCTAGTGATAGGTGGATTGTAAGCACCCAAACACATCTCTTATTTGTATTGAATTAATTGGTTCCAAATTTTAAAACCATGCTATTTCCACAGGGCTTTAGGACAATCAGCACCGAGCGTGGCTGCTTTCACTAAGGCAAAAGTTGCAGCTGCCAAGATCATCTGTATTATTGATCACAAGCCAATTATTGACCAAAATCCACCAGTTTCTCGACAGATTTTACATGTCAAGAATCGGGATTCGTATGCTGATTAGTAACTTCCTTTTCCATCTAATTTTATTGGTTTTGTTTGCCCAATGTTAAAAGTTAGCTTCTTTATTTGTTAGAAATATCAGATTCATTTGCTGAACCTTCAAGTTTTTTATTGGATCCTCTTCGAATTAAGTTTATTTTATTCATATGTATGATGTTACATCCTTTCTCTCTGTTCTTGTTGCAGTATGCGCAGGCATCATCTTTTAACTTGTTGCATGCAACATACATCTTTATTAGACTGCCTATTAATCAATGTTAATAATTATCTGTTCTCTATGATTTATTATCCATAGGCATATATGAAGCAGAAGTACCGATTTTTATATGTTTAAAGTTTCTTTCTATTTTCCCCTTGTGTTTGTCTCCCTATTTCTGAGTTTGGAGGTTTAAGTTAAATATTTCACAATTTGACTTACCACAGTATTCTTCTTTGTAAACATTAGCATTCTAGATCAATCAAATGAAGAACATGATTGTTTGTGCAACTTGGGAGTAGAATCAACAAAAAGGAGAGAAGAAGAAAGGTCAAGCAAGTATGGGTAATTGTTGTTTCTTCAAATCAGCTCAAGTGAACCATAGAAGCTCAACAACTTTAACTTCCTCAACTTCAGGTACTCGAACAATATTTTTTTTTTTTGCAATAATTGATCTTTTCTTTTAATGGAGTCTCTTAAGTTTCAGTTTTTGTTGATGGGTTTTCCTTATTTTGCTTAGATTCTGTGTTTTTGTGTTAATATCTATATGAGGCAATGGGGTTTTGGTATAATTTTATTGGATCTTGTACTCAAATAGAAATCCATTTAAAAACTAAACTTTGTTGTAATTATGCGTGTGTTAATGGTGTTTTAGGACCTCAAAATTGTCAGTTTTTATCTCAAATTGAACTGGGATCTTCTTCCTCTTGGAATCCAAACAATACCCATTATGTCATTTCTTGAACATGTTCCTTAAGTTTCAGAATCTTTCACACCAAGTCCCTTAATTAATAATCTGTTTTAGTTTTGTGTTAGAACATCAAAAGCTCCAGCTTGACTCAAAAACACCGGATGGGGTTTTGGATTTGTGGGTTACCCTTTTTAATACAATAAAAGAATCTATTTTTTACTTGTTCATAAGAGATTAAGGGAATTCTGATTAGTACTCTGACTCACTAGATCCTATGTATTAATTATAGGGTCATCAAAGGCCAATAACAATGGAGGTGGTGGTGATCACCATCCTTATTTTTGTTATGTGCTTTTGTCATTGGAATTAGAGTCAATTCTTTGTTGCTGTGGTGGTGATCATTTGTTTGTAATATGGATGTTTATAACTAAAATTGTATCAAATGGATGTTTGGATGAAGTAATTATTGAAACAAACATGCTTTGTGCATGGAGCTTCTAACTAGTATCAGCACTGTATCTCTTCTTTCTTGTGAAAAATGTATGAAATGATTTTCTTGCTACTTCAACATCCCCCTGTATGCAATTGTGTTAAGAAAAGTAACAAAATTAGACAATTGTATTGGAGGGACACCCATTTTTGAGTGCATTCATCAATTCAATAACTCCACACAAACTTCAACTTATCAATACTTGCATGAACCAACTGCTGCTTATCATGCCTCATCTTCAGAATTTATTTCACCAGACCTCATTACAACAAGTAAAAACAGCAAATTTCATTGTCCTTCTGAAGATTATGTCTTTCCTTCCATCCCAGTGGAAGATTCATCTAATTTCACATTGGTTGACTTACAGGATATTATCATGAATTTATTGAATAGTTTGCAACAAGCTGAGGTTGTAGATGGTGAGTGGAATATCTCTTATTGCAGTTCCCGATATCATTGCTATTATAACTCATGATAAAAGTACCATGCAAGTTCAATTGAAGTGTTGTTGTTGTGCTTCAGATCATCATGCGAAATTGCCTCCACTACCTCGCAATTCTGAGAATGATCCAAATGTAAGCATTGTAATTCATGTTCTAGATTTGTAGTTTGTTCCATCAGCAATGCTGAATGAGACAAACCTTTTCCTGTCTCACTACTTCTGCAAGTTGACCACAGTAATCAGTGATAAGATCCCATTCTTTTGTAAACCAAGAAATTTATTTTATTTCTTTTTTGGGCAAGCCGAGGTTTCTGAAAGAGAGAGAGTATTGCTTCTCAAGGTTGCAGAACTACAGGCCAGGTAGGTCATTACTGGTGCAGATCAAGTAGCTTAGTTGAAATTTTTTCATCTTTAGGATATATGAACTACTGATGACAGAAGACAAAATCTTATTTGAAGAAATCTCCTTTTTTGCGTTCCCTGTATTCTGTGCAGGATGGTTGGTTTAAACCAAGAGCTTACACTGGAAAAGTTGAAACATAATTAGGTATTTAAACAAGGATAAATCATTTTAATTTGCATCTCCTCTCTCTCTTTTTCGAGTAAATTTGTTCTAAGCTAAAGCTTCATGGATGAAACTCGAAGCTTGTCTGTTTGAATTAGAAGAGGGCTTATGTCAAATATTGAATGGATGGTGGTAATTTGTGTAACCCCCCAGCTCACATCCTTCACCTCTCTTTCAGAGGTTTTTTCCCCTTTCTTATTTTTTGCCTTTCTTTTATAGGACATGCTGGTCTTCAGTATTGACTACTTATGCTATAAGCTGTATATTACCTACCTACTTTGCTTCATTGTTTTGGTGCCTATTTGATATGTTTTCAACTTTTCATACTGAGAATCAAGATTAAATAGAAAAGTTACTGCTGAACATATTACTTATGAGAGTTTTTTTTTTTTTTTCCTATTGAAACTCAAATGGAGCACTTTTGTATTATGATAAAATGGACTCCATGGTTGCAATATTAGAGTATGATCTGCTTTGCAAACTGTCAATATACATAGTTGAGGTAGACACTTAGAGTATGATCTGCTTTCTATTTATTCATCTTCTTTTACATGGCAATAAGCCCTGTTTCTGGCCGCAGCGGGTTTCAGCGTGCGCGGTTAGCACACTGGTTTTGAGCTGTGGTTGAGGTATTCTCCTTACTCGTTTTGTCTCAAACAGATCAAAGCTTTATGGTTCATTGGTTAATACTCAGATTTATTTTTTTTACTTTTATTTTTCATTTTAACTAATAAGAACAAACGTCCAATATCACCACATAATTACTTGAAACTCAAATATTAGAAAATTTTTAACTAAAATGAAATGGGTTGGTTTTGATTTTCTTTTTGAAAATTAAATTTTGGGTATTTCATGAAATTGAAGAAATTTCATGTTGTGTTGGATATCGCCAACACTAGATCAGCTTGATAACAAATTGCAATTGTAGAATGTGAGTTGGAAGTAGTCTATACTCAATACTGGGAGTCATCGGTGTATTACAAAGTTTGTAGCAATTTTAACTTAATTCTTCCATCTGGGAGTCATCAGTGTATTACAAAATTGTAACTTAATTCTTCCATCTAGGTAGCAATTTTCAAATTACAAAGTTTCTACACTTTCCTTTATTTCTGTTGCATGGGAAGAAACTAACTTTCTACAGGGAGATACCAAAAAGCTTGTAGCAAAGACGAGCAAACTAGTACCAAAAAGGTCCGAGTACAAGATGAGAAACCAGAGACCCTACAAGTTCTTGAAGATTTTCCTTCAATGACCTCTGAAATGCTAAGGATGATCTTGAAAATGGTTTGGTTCAAGCTTATCCGAAATCCAAACTCATATGCAAGTTTGCTTGGTTTTAGTTGGGCCCTGGCTTCTTGCAGGTAATTCCGATTCTTGGACTCAATTTTATTGATCAAAATACACATGAAAACAATCTCTCTAGTTTTAACCAACTGTATGTATTTCATATGTAGGTGGGGTATCACGAATCCACAAATCATACAAAATTCGGTGACAATTTTGTCGAAAGCCGGACTTGGAATGGCTATGTTCAGCCTAGGTAACAATTCAGTAAACTCATGTAGTCTTCTTGTGTTTACGATATGCAAATTCAGTAGAAAAAAGAATTGACTTCGAAGTTGTTAAATTCAGGTCTGTTTATGACTTTGCAACCAAAGATCATTGCATGTGGAAACACTTTAGCAGCATATGGGATGTTTATGAGGTTTGTAGCTGGGCCTGCTGTAATGGCAGCTGCTTCTGTTGGAGTTGGACTTAGAGGCCAAATACTAAAAGTCTCCATTGTTCAAGTGAGTCTTTACTTTGACAAACATCAACTCCATTTGATGTTAAACTTGTTTCTTGTTGTATTGAATACTAAACTTGTTTCTGATTATTCAGGCTGCTCTACCACAAGGAATAGTTCCTTTTGTATTTGCAAGGGAGTATAACCTACACCCAGACGTATTAAGCACCGCGTAAGTCTCATATATTCATGTTTATTTTGTTTATCATCATCCGTTTATATTGTGAATTCTTTATGTATCTATATTGACTTGCAGAGTGATATTTGGAATGATTGTGTCACTGCCCATCACCATGCTATATTATGCTTTCCTGGGTTTCCTATACAATCCGTAAGAAGATGAAAAGGCGCAACTACTGCAATTTCAATGCCATTGAAGAACAATACTAGATCCACTGAATAAGCAGAACATTTGAAGAGAAAAATTACATTTGTTGAAGTATGGCAAAGGACAATGGCAGCTGAAATGGCATCAGCGCAAGTGGTTCGATGATTTGGCCAGTGGGTACTCTGCAGTGAAACAGAGCGCACTCTGGTTTGCGACCAGCAGCAAGCTCGCATCAGTGCGTCCCTCGCAGAGTAGTAGTTCATCCCTCGCAGCAGTAGCAGTGATTCCCTCGCAGCAGCAGCAATGCGTACCTCACATCATCAGCAGATCGTCCCTTGCAATAAGTCCCAAAATCTGCTATTGTTTACTTTTTTTTTGCAGTTATATTTAGTTTTTTCACAGTAATAAAGGTTTTTAAATTGTTTCTAATGTTTTGCAAAGATTTTCAGTAACTAAACGCCAAAGAAAGAGTGGTTTTCTGTCCTCGTACGCCCTTGGTCAGATCTTGCACACCCAATAGTGTTATTTTCACATATTATCTCGACCTCTAGGATATTTCCTTGAGGAGATCTTGCAGTGCTACACTTATCATTATAGTGCACATGCATTCATTCATTCCTTACGAGGACTGTTTCTATTGGGTTTGTCTCAAGTTCTTAATTATATTCCCAAACCCAAATTTACCAAGTACAAACAATTGAGTTGCATTTATGTTGAAATGCCTATTCTTAGAATGCATGTCACAATAAAACTCATCATTATAGAAGGCCTGATGTTCGAATTCTTTTATGTTCTGTTCATTTTACTCCCTTTTGCAAATCATGAAACCATTCTAATGGCTTTATTTGTTTCCTATTTGCTTCTGAAATACTTTATTTCCTCATTTTTAGAATCCGAGAAAAGAAGGAATCTGTGACAGTGTTGTTGTGCGGTACAAGCGAGTGCGGCAAGTCTACATTGTCAGATGGTATTGGTATTATAACACCAGATCTTGCAGCAGCAGTAGCAAATAAGTTAGAATTGACTACACACCCACTTTGTGCCTATCAAATCAGATATGCTGGCTGTAAGGGAGTCATAGGTTTATTGGCTGAGAAGAGAAAAGGTTGGCTCGTAATGTTACTCATAAGGTACACTTCTAACCCAATTCGGTGCTTCCTGCTACTTTATGTTAATTTTTGTCTTTGGCAAAGGTTTGGATGAAAAGAGTGTATTTTACTCAAAAAAGAAAGGAGAATTCTAAATGTCGAGGGAAGGGACTTGGCGGGGTGGGGATCGTCCACCTTGCTCGGGATGCGTGCACCAAAAATTCAATCCAATCAGGTACCTTTGAATTCAATCCAAAAGGGTGAGGCATCATCTCTTCTACGTCCTTGCGATGACAGTAACGCAAACTCTAGTTTTTTAACCTTTTGTTTTGATCACTTGAGATCTTGCTATATACCAATTCAAGGGTTTCAGTCTCAGTTTCAGTTTCAGTTCTTTCTTTTCTTTTCCTCTATTTGACTATCTTGAAGACATATTGCCTTTCAAAAAAAAAATCTTGAAGACATATTGCCAAAAATTCTGATTAAATAATAATCATAATATTATAATAACAATAACTGTGGAATAAATCATAATATTATATTGGTCATACATATTACTTCACTGAAATTTTACTGTTTTTTGCATCTTCAGCACCTTTTTTTTTTTTTTTTTTTCCGTTGTTTGCGATTGTTCATCTGCTTTAGCTTCAATGCGGTTTCATTATTCAGTTCATGTAGGTCTTTGAACTTGATAGAGTCGATATATTGAGATGGGTTTTTGGTTTATCTTTTTATATTCTATTTTCATGATTTTTACACTCTGTGGGATTTGACACTTGTAATGAATTGAACAGGTGATCCTTGTTTCTTTTTCAGCTCAAGTGGTTGTTTCATACTGGGGAGATGGTGTTCTCATTGATTGGAAGCTGGGAAGGTTGTCTGATTACCAAGATTCAGATAATGGTAAATTTTCCCAAGAGCTGCCAGTGTTTTCATCATTTTCATCATCAGCTTTGGTTTATTAGCAATCTTTATAGGTCATGTTTGTCTGTCATTGAGTACTGACTAATTTTTATACTGCAGGGCTCTGAAGTCTGAGCCAGTACGGGTAGCAGTATGTTGGACAGGAGAATGCGCATACATTGCTTGTTTCTGGGGTGCAAAGTGTGTCGTTGTATCAACCATCACCGGTGCCATATACAAACAACTACCAGGTGCTGCATTCTCATCATTTTCAGTATATTGAACAAGCAACTACCGAAAGAAATGAGGCCTGTTCCTAAGGGCATCAATGTATTTTCTTACATTATAACTAGGTGGATTTGTATTGTTGGAAAAAACATAGAGAAATTCTTTTGTTTTAGATGCGAGCGAAACATGATATAACAAGGTTCCATTTGTTCAGGTTAATCCTGTTATTGTACATTAGTGCTATTTGTTTACATGTTTTTGTTTGGCGTCAAAACTTGACAAGTTTCTTTTTACGGTTGATTTTGTATTTATCTAGCATATAGTTTGTGGAATCTTATTCGTGCCGGAGGCATGACACAAACCATAGTAAGGACTGATTTTGCAGGTGCCACGGCTATGATTTTGCTGCAGCAGCAAAAATATATATAAATTTTTTTTTCGATTATATTAATTTGCAACGGTTTGAAACCGTTGCAACAAAACAGATTTCTTTTTTTTTTTAATTTTGTTTTAACTGCCAACGGCTTACAACCGTGGTTGCAGCTTGCCACGACTAGGAACCGTGGGCGTTCTTCATCAGTTGCTACGGCTTAAAACCGTGGCCATGAATTGACACGGCTAAAAACCGTTGTTATCACGTTTGCCACGGTTTATTTCTCACTGTTTAGCCACGGCTTAAAACCGTGGCCAAGGTTAGCCACGGCTTAAAACCGTTGCTACCTTGTTAGACACGATTTAAAACCGTTGCTATTATCCATACTTTATCACGGCTTAAAACCGTGGCTATTTTGGCCACGGCAAAAAAAACCGTTGCTATTGTTCTTGCAACGGTTTAGAACCGTGGCTAAATGCTGAAAATCACCACCCCTATTCAAGCATAAAACCGTTGCTATAATGTTTAACAACGGTTTATAGCCGTTACAAGGAATTTCGCGACGCCTCTGTAGCCCACGGCTCTTAGCCGTGACAATGGGTTACACCCACAGTATAGAACCGTTGCTAATGGGGATTTTTGGTGTAGTGTAATATTAATATTTTTATCTTAGCGATGGCAGTGTGCTGTCTAGCCACAGTTCTCTACTGTAGCCAATTTTGTTTTTAAAAAATTTTATATAAAATAAATAGATATATATATATATATATAAACTGGATAAAATCACCACCGACCCATTGCTGTCCAGTCCGGTTAGAAATCTGTCTTTCACCCAGCTGACCCGGGTTTGAATCCCGCCAATCAAACATTTTTTTATATTAATATTTTTATCTTAGCGACAGCTGTGTGCCGTGGCTAATAAAACTCATTAGCCACGGTTCTCTACCGTAGCTAAATTTTTTTGAAAAAATTATATAAATTAAATAGATATATATATAAACTGGATAAAATCACCACCAACCTATTGCCGTCCAGCCCGGTTAGAAACCTGCCTTTCACCTAGCCAACCACGGTTCGAATCCCAATAATGGAAATTTTTTATTATTTATTTATTTCAACTTTGAAACATACTCCAAGCCGCTTGTTTTTTCTTTACGACTTTATTTTTCTTTTATTTTTTTTAACTGCTTTCAACTTTAGAACATATTCCAATCCCCCTAAATTGTTTTTTCTTTACGACTTCTATGTATATTAAACCAGTCAAGATTTATTGAACAGAGTCATTCACTCATTGGTATTATCAGTTGTTGCTCTTGGAAAAAAAAATTAACCGATCCGCGTGAAACTTCATATCAACCGTCAATAACACCCAAAAATTTTGCTCAATCCAACGCACTAAACCAAACCACGTCACCGATCCGCGTGAAACTAACACAACCATTCCCCTTCGAAGAAGAAGATATGATCAAGATCAAGATCGAATAAGAAGATATGATCAAGATCGAATAAGAAGATGAGATATGATCAAGATCGAAGAAGAAGATAAGATCTTGATCAAGATCGAAGAAGAAGATCAAAGAATATCAGATCAGATCAGATAAAAAAAGATCAAAGAATATCAGATCAGATCAAAGAAGATTAGATCAGATCAAAGAAGATCAGATCAGATCAAAGAAAATCAAATAAAACCAGACAGATCAAAGAAGATCAAATCAGATAAAAGAAGATCAAAGAAAATCAAAGAAGATCAAAGAAGTTCAAAGAAGATCAAAGAGGATCAGATCAAAGAATATCAAAGAAGATCGAAGAAGTTCAAAGAAGATCACAGAATATCAAATAAGATCAGATCAGATCAAAGAAGATCAAATAAGATCAAAGAATACCAGATCAAATAAGATCAAAGAAGACCAAAGAAGATCAAATAAAAAAAGATCAGATCAAAGAATATCAAAAAAAATCAAAGAAGATCAGATCAAAGAAAATCAAAGAAAACCATATCAAAGAAGATCAGATCAATGAAGATCAGATCAAAGAAGATCAAAGAAAATCAAAAAAGTTCAAAGAAGATCAAAGAAGTCCAGAGAAGATCGAAGAAGATCACAGAATATCAAATAAGATCAAAGAATATCAAAAAAGATCATAGAAGATCAAATAAGATCAGATTAGATCAAAGAAGATCAGATCAAATAAGATCAAAGAAAACCAAAGAAGATCAGATAAAAAAAGATCAGATCAAAGAAAAGAAAATCAAAGAAGATCAGAAAGATCAGATCAAAGAATATCAAATAAGATCAAAGAAGATCAGATCAGATCAAAGAAAATCAGATCAGATCAAATCAAATCAAATAAAATTTAAGAATATAAAAAAAGATCAGATCAAATCTAAGAATATCAAAGAAGATCAGATCAAAAAAGATTATATCAAAGAAAAAAAGATCAGATCAGATAAAAAAAACACTAAAGAGATTAGCGACGACAAATTTGTCGTGGCTAATTGGTTTTTATTTTTTATATTAGCGACGACAGTTGTCGTTGCTAATTGGTTTTTTTTTTTTTTAAAAACACTAAAGAGATTGGCGACGGAAAATTTGCCGTAGCTAACTAGTTTTTATTTTTAGTATTAGCGATGGCAGAAAACCGTCGCTAATTGGTTTTTTTAAAAAATATCACCGATCCGCGTGAAATCTCATCTCAACCGTTAATAACACCAAAAAATTTAACTCAATCCAATGCACTAAACCAAACCACATCATCGATCCACGTGAAGCTAACACAACCAATCCCCTTCAATTACCTTTCTCTATATAAATTTCAATTTTTTCTACAAACCAACTTAAACAAAAAATTTCTCTCAAAATTTTTTTTTCTTTCAACCTCCAGATAAGAAACCCACGGAGGAGAAGTCCGTTGTTTCCTCGACACCGATCCCGGCCGCCTCCCTCGACATCGATCCCGGCCGCCTATCTCTCCCCTCCCTTCATCCGCCACCTCTCTCTTGGAGATCTGAGATCTCTGATATCTCTGATCTCGGAGATCTTAGACCTGAGATCTCGGAGATCTCAGAGAATCTCAAAGATCTGAGTTCTCGGAGATCTCTGATATTCTATAGATCGAAAATATATATATATATATATATATATATATATTTTTAAACCATTTAGCAATGGTCGCTAATGTAAAAATAATGTAATTTTTTTTAAAACCATTTAGCCACGGCAAAATGCGGTCACTAAAATAAAAAATAATGTTAATTTTTTTTAAAAAATCAATTAGCCACGGCAAAATGCCGTCGCTAATATTAAAATATTTTTTTAAATATCATTTAGCCACGGCACAATGCCGTCGCTAATATAAAAATAATATTAAATTTTTAAAAAAAATCAATTAGCCACGGTAAAATGTCGTCGCTGACATTAAAATATTTTTTTAAATACCATTTAGCCACGACACAATGCCGTCGCTAACTAGCCACGACTATTTGCCGTCGCTGATTCAAATAGCGATGATAATTGTCACTACGGGATTGCGACGGTTATTGTGCCGTCGCTGATGCCTTTTAGCTACGATTTTAGCTCAATCAGCAACGGTTTTTAGCCGTTGCTGATTTCAATTTTTTTTTGTAGTGTAGTCTCATTTCAAATAGGCGTGTACAAGTAAGAAATCCTAGAATAGAATTCTCGCTTTTTATTCTCAAGACAGAAAACATGTTAATAAGTCGAAGGATCTTTACAACTTTTTAATTGAAGAAGCTGTTAGAATCTAAAGTAAGTTTATGAAAAGATCTATTTCATTTCATGATGCAAAAGATGTACAATCTGTAATGCTTATATAGAAAACTCAAATGATGTTTAGCTGTCAAAAGAAATGCTCTAACAATAACAACCTGACTAACCAACTGTCTAACAACATGACTAACCATCTCTTACCATACTATCTAACAACCTATCTATTAGCCATTGCTTTGCTAATGACTAAGTATCCTTAACATCCCCCCTCAAACGAAGGGTACAGACATCAACTACACTGAGTTTGTTACGTAGCAATAGGAACCTGGATTTACCAAGAGCCTCAGTGAAAACATCAGCAACTTGACTAGAAGCTGAAATATGATGAACCTGAATGAGCTTGCGAGCCACCTTCTCACGCACAAAATAAATGTCAATCTCAATATACTTGGTCCTAGAATGAAGAACAGGGTTGGCACTAAGCAGAATAATACTCTTGTTGTCACACTAGATAGTAGGAATGGAACAACCAATTTGTAGTTCATGAAAAAGGAATTGCAACCAAGTGAGCTCAGCTGTAACTGAAGCAAGACTCCTATACTCAGCTTCAGTACTACTTCTGGAAACAGTACTCTGCTTCTTAGACGACCAAGACACAAGATTAGCACCTAAATAAACACAATATCCAGATGTAGACCTTCTATCATTAGGGTCAGAAGCCCAATCAGCATCGCAATAACCAGTTAGCTGAAAAGAAGGAGTAGGAACAATGTGAAGTCCAAAAGTGGGTGTAGCCTTGAGATACCGTAAGATTCTTTTTACCACTCGCCAATGTGATTCAAGTGGATTCTGCAGGAATTGACAAACACGATTCACAGAATATGCTATTTCAGGGCGAGTGATTGTAACATACTGCAATGTACCAACAATACTACGATACAATTAAACATCTTGGACTGGATCACTACCCGTAGCAAACAATTTCTCACCCCCACTCATAGGAGTGGATAAGCCATTAGCATACTATATCTTAGCACGACACAAGAGATCAGAGATGTATTTGGACTGAGATAGAAACAGGCCAGTTGCAGTATGCTGAACTTGAATCCCAAGAAAGAAATGAACATAACCCAAATCCTTCAAAGAGAATCTAGCATTGAGCTGATGAATGATCTGAGAAACGGCCTGAGAATCAGCACCAGTGATGAGAATGTCATCGACATATACTAGAAGAAAAATAGGAGATGGAGAATGTCGAATAAAAAGAGAAGAATCAGACTTGGTGGAAACAAAACCAAGTAGAAGAAGTGTATGTCTGAGTTTATCAAACCAAGCCCGAGGAGCCTGCTTTAGACCATATAGAGCCTTATGAAGCTTGCAAACAACCTTGGGTCGTGAAGCATCAATAAAATCAAGAGCTTGCATCATGTAGACTTCTTCTGAGAGATCTCCATTCAAGAAAGCATTGTTGACATCTAGCTGAAATACAGACCATCCATATGTGACTGCCATTGTGAGTAAAACTCGGATTGTAGTAGACTTAACAACCGGACTAAAAGTCTCTGCATAATCAAAGCCAGCAACTTGTTGAAACCCTCTAGCCACTAAACGGGCTTTATATCTATGCACTGTGCCATCAGAATTTTGTTTAACTTTGAATAGCCAACGACAACCAACTATAGAATTATCCTGAGGAAGGTCCACCAGTGACCAGGTATGATTTCTCAGTAAAGCCATATATTCATCCTGCATTGCAGAGAGCCAATGAGGTGTCTCCAAAGCCTCCTGCAGACTAGAAGGTGTAGTTGAAGCAATATAGACCTTGGGCTTGTAAATACCAACCTTGGACTGAGTGACCATAGGATGACCAGGAGTAACACTAGAAATAGGCAGAGGAGCCTCACTATCAGCAATCAGAGGAGCAGCACTAGTAACAAGACTATCACTAAAATTGGGCATAGGAATAGGACTAATATCAGGAATAGGACTAGTAGCATGAACAAGACTAGTAATAGAAACAGGACTAGGAGCAGGATGAAAAGACGAGACCACTGAACTAGAGGAAGGAGTATTACCATAAATAAATGGCATAGTGTCAGTAAAGTTAATTAATAGGAACATGAATAACAGCAGGAGAAGTATCATGAACAATAGGAAGTGAGGAAGAAGAGAGAGCATGCCATTTTGTTTAAGGAAAAGAAGTTTCATTGAACAGAACATCTCGAGAGATATACAACCGACCAGTGGATGACAAGCATTTGTAGCCTTTATGCTGAAGACTATAACCAAGAAAAACACATTCAAGTGATCTAAATTGAAGTTTGGTGGAATTATAAGGTCGGGTGTTAGGAAAACATGAACAACCAAAAACTTTTAGTGTACTATAATCAGGAACTTTGTGGTAGAGAATTTCATATGGCGAAAGACCCTTAAGGGCAACCAAGGGAACTCTATTAAGAAGAAAAACAGATGTCCAGACTGCATCATCCCAGAACTTCATTAGAAGTGAAGCATGAGCAAGCATGGTAAGTGCATACTCTATAATGTGCCTATGCTTTCTTTCAGCAATACCATTCTGCTGATGTGTAGTTGGGCAAGCAAGGCGATGACCAATGCCATGTTGAGCTAAAAAGATCGATACTCCCCTCCCCAATCAGACTGAATACATTTAATAGGGAGACCAAAATCTAATTCAACTTGAGCTTTGAACTTAAGAAATGTTGAAAAAGCTTCAGATTTGTTATGTAAAAGAAAAACCCAAGTGAAGTGACTAAAAACATCAATAAAGTGTATGTAGTACTTAGAACCAGATGAAGACAGCATAGAAGCAGGACCCCATAGATCAGTATGAATCAGTTCTAAAGGTTTTGTATACACAGTAGAAGAACTAGGAAAAGGGAGCTTGTGTATTTTTCCTAAACAACAAGAGGAACAAAACTCCTGATTGACCGTATTGGGAACATGCATATTACATCTGGTAAGAACTTTCTGCACAAGAGAGAAGGATGGATGACCCAATCGAGCATGCCAAAGAAATAAAGGAGAAGAAGACATAGACGTATTATGAGGAAACAAACTACTTGAGTTAGTATGATTAACTGAAACAGAAGCAGTTTGATGGACGGGGATACTGGGAAAACAGGAATGCTGACTGATTGGGAATGTTGAATTGCTGACTGATGCTGGAATGCTGACTGACTGACTTGAAATATTGGAATGCTGACTATCGGGCTTGGAAAGCTGAAATGCTGACCGACTTGATGCTGAAATACTGACTAACTGGCTAGGAAAACTGGATTGTGAACTGACTGACTGAGGATGCTGGAATGCTGACTGATGGGGAATGCTGGAAGGCTGACTGATGCTGGAATGCTGATTGACTGGTTTGGAATGCTGGAATGCTGACTGAGGATGCTGGAATGCGGACTAACTGGGAATGCTGGAATGCTGAAATTGCTGAGAATGCTGAGAAGGCGGAAAATGCTGATAATGCTGAGAATGACTGGAAGAAGAAGAAGAAAGACTAGTAACTGAATTACTTTGAATGCTGACAGGAATGCTGGAATAATGACTGGAAGGCAGAGAATGCTGAGATAAATTACTGACTTGAAATGTTGAAAGACTGGAGAATGCTGAGATGAACTGGGAACCTAAAAAGGACTATGATCTGGAATACTGGGAGAAACACTGAGAGATTATGCAATGAGAGACTCAAGTTTTGACTCGGTAAACAACATGGATGGAAAAACATAGAGTCCTTTGTTAAGCTTCCCTTCCAATAGAACTCGATGAGTGACCTGATCCTTGACAAAATAGAGGTCAGGATGAAACTCAAAGTAAACACTATTATCTCTTGCAAACCGAGAAACACTTAACAAATTCTTAGTTAACTTAGGAACCTGAAGAACATTATGAAGATGTAAAAGTTTTGAAGAATTAGAGGATTGAATAAAAGACTGACCAATGTTCTCAATTGGTAAAGATGAACCATCACCAACAAACAGTTTTTCCTCTCCATGATAAGGAACAGATGACATGAGACTTTGAGTATATGGAGTACAATGATCTGTAAGCAGAGATTCAATCATGGAAGAAAGAAGCCATGGGAACAGAAGTTGGTCTTGCTGTTCCCAGTTGAGATATTCAGGATTAACTCTGTTGTTTGTTTGATCTTCCATGGAAAGAAATCTTGACGGAGGTGAGGTGTTCTCAATGACCTTCTGAAGTTTATGCCCTTTAATCATTGCTAACACTTGTTTCCACAACAAGTAGTTGTGCTCATTCAATTTTACACACAATGAATGAGTGAACATTACTGGTTTTGACTTTGTCATGGCAGAGTTCATGAGTGATGTAGCATTGGATGATAAATCTGCCATTGATACGTCTTGAAAACTGAAAATGAAGGAGAAAAAGAAACTAGAGAATGAAGGAGTTACAATTTGTCCCCTGATACCATGTTAGAATCTAAAGTAAGTTTATGAAAAGATCTATTTCATTTCATGATGCAAAAGATGTACAATCTATAATGCTTATATAGACAACTCAAATGATGTTTAGCTGTCAAAACAAATGCTCTAACAATAACAACCTGACTAACCAACTGTCTAACAACATGACTAACCATGTTTGGCCATACTATCTAACAACTTATCTATTAGTCAATAGAAACCAATAAAACTGAATTACAACGGAGATAAGCAAACATGGGGAACCACACCTTAAAAAGATTAGGTTCCAACTAACATCTACAAGTCAGTTGTGATGGTTGACCAGTTTTCATGGCACAAGTTATGCCATGCATGATATCAGATACAATTATCAAAAACCACTTTGCCTGGTGTCACGGGATTTCTTTTTCACAAGTACTTCCCGTGCGGCACTAGCAAACTTTGCCCCAAGTTATCAAAGAAAGCTAGTCAGCCTTACCCACAAAGGACTTACTTAGACTTTGGAAAACTAAGAAAGCTAAGAACACACAAGAGAGCTGAAGAAAAATAGAACTTGTATTGCTTGAATTCTCTGAGGTGATTACAACAAATGAGGCCTTAGCCTATTTATACAACTCCACCTCCTCAATGGACAGTGGTGATCAATTTAATCTAACGATCTATAATGAGTTTCTATACTCTTCCTTAGAAATATCTAAGGACTAGAATCCTATGGAACTTTATGGAATCTTATGGGAGGTTCTAGAGAACTCTCTCTAGAATAATGTGGAATACTCTACTTTATGTACATTTGCCAACCTCACTTGGCTAGGCAAGATGATAATTGTGACATTCTCCCCCACCTAATCAGGCGATGTCCTCGTTGCCTTCAAATCCTCGTACTGTAGCATATGGATACATGCGCTACTGTAGCAGAGGCGGGAGAATGAGTCAAAATCTGTTTTTGGCTATTTACACCCCCGGTTTTGCTCTGTACCACCACAGAGTGTTTTGGGACCATTTTCCTCGGGATTCATGCACAACCACCTGCTGATCTGCTGAGTGCCACCATATTGAGCTTGTGATAAACTAAATGGGTTGTATAAGTTATTTTGATTTATTTTACTGAATTGTGTGCTTAATTGTTAATTACAATTTATTTCTGAATTTTGATAAATTGTTTTCACCTTGCATGTTCGAGAAATTAAACTTGATATGTTTGGTAGTTAGAATTACCCTTTATTAATATTCAAAGCATGTGCTAAAAATATTAAGCTTAAACTTTGAATAAGTGTGCCATAAAAAAACACTTAATACTTGGTAAGAGCGTATTTGCTTGAAATAATTTGTTAATGTTTGATAGAAACATGATATAAGTTTAATTGGATTTTAACGATCACATATTCGGTGTAAGCAATGGATTCTCATCCCTAAAGCTTCTCGTTTAAATTCAGTAATTTAGATTTCAATAATTTTGCTAACTCATTAGTGAGTCCAAGCCCACAAAACCCATTTCATCTATCTTTTATTTTTCTTAGCTCTCTTATTTTTAATTTATTTTTAGTTTAGTTTTTAAAATGTTGTAACCCCCTTTCCTATAAATTAGTTTAGATAATTTTTAAATTTCAATTGCATCCACCTTCTTCGTGGGATCGACCCGTAGTTGCCGTTGTCTACTAGTTAGGCGTCGTGCACTTGTGGTTATTACAAGTGGGTCAAATTAACCTATTAATTTAGGTTAGTTAAATCCGCATCACCCGCCGCCGCCATCCGTCCGGATCGGGTCGGGTCGGGTCATTAAGAGAGCAACCCATTATTTTTGCTACAAATTTATTTACATTAAATAAATTTTGAATCTCATGAGAGGGATGAATCTAGACAGAATTTTGTACATGAATCTAGACGTCTTCCTATTGCCATGTTTTCCACGTTTTGTTTTTAAGTGCAATTAAGCTTGGACGTTTTCCATGTTTTGTTTTTAAAGTGCAATTAAGCTTGGACGTTTTCCATGCTTTGTTTTTAAGAGCAATTAAGCTTGGACGTTTTTTCATGCATTTGTTGTGCCAATGAACCTAGTCGAGTTCTTTGTTTTGTCAATGCACTTATCCGGATTTTCATATCTTGATGAATCTATATTCTCACTATAAAAACAACACAAAGTTAGAGTTTAGAAAATATGAGTAAAAAAACAAAGTAAAAGTATTTTGCAACAAGAGCATTTCGTTTTGCAATTAGAGAGAAAAAAATATTTTCCCTTTTTGTAATTAGTTAATTCATTTTGTATTTCAATAAAAAAAAGTGTTTTTAGTTTTGTTAAATTATTTACAATGTATTGATGATTCCGAGCAAAAACAAGAGTTTAAGGGTGATAGTATTCCGTTCATCAACTGTGCAATTGTTTGAACGAGATAGAGAAGATTCTGGGCTGTTTTATCCTGGGGACGGCGGGGCTAGTACACTGCTTGCACAATCTTGGGCAGAGCCGCGAAATGTCTTAAAGAGAGTGACCTAGTCCGCGACTCAACCCAAGAATAATTGGGACCTTCGTTCCTAACTTTTTATTTGAATCTTTTACAGCATTTGAATCTTATACAACAGTTACAACAATTTTAAGACGTATCGTTTCTGCTATGACTAAGATTAAAAGAATGATCCCTTTATTTTCCATAATATAAATTACGGAAATTTTGAAAGAAGATGGAACAAGTAATGAAATTGATTAGGTTGAAATAATACCCTGTGTTTCTACGAAGATTTTTGTTTCATTACTTGTAAGTATGTGATTATTCAATCATGTTGGGTTTATAAGGATAACCTTTTTAGCTAGGTTGTTGTTTGTATGTATGCGAATTAGTCCTGATTTTATATATATAAATTGCATGAGATATTCTAGCCAAGAGTGTTTTTCTTATATATTCAAAAATGATATTTTGTCCTCCAAAATAAACGCAGATTAGATTGATTGCTTTGTTTCTTGTCTCAAATTGGGTTGAACATGCTAGATCAATCTGACATAAATTGAATACATATATATGTTGATTCATGAAACTATAAGCATCTGTGATTGCTTGGCTCAAAAATTGGGTTTTGAACAAGCTTCTATCAATTGAAAATAGATATTAAATGATAAAAGTCTGAGTGATCTTGATTGAAAAACTATTGTGGAGGCATTGTTTGATTGCACATCAATGCCATCTGTTTACATGAAATTGACTTGTAATTATAAATAATGTTGAATGTTAGTCCCTTTTGCTTTGTCAATCTCTTAGTTTATTTGTATGAAATTGTCTTGTAAATAAACTAAAATCATATTGTGAGTTCAATGGGCCAGAGTTGATTGATGGCAATGGTGAGCTATGAGTCGTTTTGGAGTTTATTTAGATTGACAATTTGGCAATCTGGGAACACCTGTTCATAAAAAATTTGCAAAATATGGAGGGGTAAAGTCCTTCCGTTTCAAACACAAACACAGTTTTTATGTGTGTGTCAAATTAATTGTTTTGGAACCCATTAGCCTAAACAAACTTTGTTCCAAGGATTGGAGTTTAGTTTTGTTTGCATTATGTACCTTTGTTACCTTGGGTGGTAGTTCTTGTTGTCAAATTGGGTTGGGAGCAGTTTTCTATGCAAGTATACAACCCCATGCCAACATTTGAAAGGTTGGAAAGAGGGTTATATTTGTTTGGATTTATTGAATAAGATCCACTTGATTTTGAGCTTTGTGCACTTTTAATATTTGGAATGCTAAACTTTGTTATGTTCATAGTTTTGGATTTTGAAAGACGATTGATATTGTAACTATGCTCATAGTCCACACATCTTGAACCATTTTTAGAAAATACTTGGTGGATCATGCATCTGTTTTAATTTTGCATATCCACCGCGTTTTACTGATTGTATAACATCTAGAAACCTGAAAGCGTTTATGTTCATAACATTTTGAATCTTTTGAAGGCTGCTTTAAAAACATAGTCAACTAAATCCCTGTCAGGAAGTGAAATCAAATTAGTTATCATTATGACTAGCGTGATTAGGGATTGACATATTTGTACACATGTTGACAATGTAAAATGTAGTCTAGACTCTAAAACCATGGAGGACTAACTAGAGGAGATTGCGTATGAATAGAACACCATGCTTTAAAGTTAAATTTCATAGAATTTTAATTAAAAGTGCTGCTCTATTAGGCTTTCTGAGTCGGAATATCATGAAATCTGAATCAATAAATTCCATTTAAACATTTTGTGAGAAGTGAACAATATCAACTATGCATGTTACTCCCATAAATTCTTTAGATAATGAGTATGCAGTTCTATTATGTTATGCACTTTGGACGATTCTGTCTATTTTGGTGAGAACAATAATTGATCTATTGTGAAAATTGGAAATGCTTATATTTCTCAATACTATTGATGGAAAGAAAACTTTGTGATTAATGTTACAGTTGATGTTTGATGTTAAGCTGACATAAGGAGGTTATAGGGAATCATTTGTATACAGATTGACCTGTGAATTTTGTTCTTGATGTCAATGCATAAATGATTTTGCTCAGACCATAAGTTGGTCGGACTTCCACATGAGGACATAAATTCTTATGGAAAGGATATGTTCTCATGATGATGATGTTGATGGCAATCTAGAATAATTCAAGCTATTGCTTGATTTTGTTGCGGAATTTTATTATCTAAGTCTGCAACTAAATTCCCAGAGGATGCACAAATCTAGCTTGGTGATTACATCAAAGTTTGAAAAAATTCAGAAGCTGAATTTAAGGTACGTTTTCTAATGATATTCTTAGTTGATCCTTGAACTTAAAAGAAAATGAGAATAGCGAGGTGAATAGAATGAGCATTTTATTCGATATTCTCATTTTGTGGGTCCTTAACAGTTGAATGCACGGTCTGCTTCAGATAGCAAAAAGACTGTCATTTAATATGCATTCAAAAGGTGGCTAAACCTGTTTTTGACAATAGTTAGAGAGACCGAAGTTCAAAAGTCCCTTAATGGAAAGCTTACGTATATTTTTAACATTATACATGCTAAAAATAATTTTGTGGATCCTGATTTTTTGTGCGAAGGTTTTTTATGTTTCACAAGGAATTATTCATGGAAAGATAAATTTCATTTATTGTCGAGGTATAGTGGGGGTTATTTCAAGGAATAGTGGGGGTACATCCACAAATAACGTGTCTATGATAAGGATGAATGCATTTGATAAAGTCATAGAATCTGAGCCTAGGAGAAGTAAAAGGAAACGACCTTCTAAACACCTTGGGCCTGATTACTATGTCTTTTCAGTTGAGGAGGTTTCCCTTAGCTTTCAAGGAGCCTTATAGATGCAATTGAAAAGGTCATGAGGTACCTTAAGAGGACTAAAAACCTCAGATTACATAATCAGAAGTTTCCCGCTGTCCTTGAAGGATATAGCGATGCTGATTGGAACACCCTTTCAGATGACTCCAAAGCCACCAGTGGCTATATTTTCAATATAGCTGGTGGAGCTGTTTCTTGGAAATCCAAGAAACAAACTATTCTGGCACAGTCCACGACGGAGTCAGAGATGATAGTATTAGCCACGGCTAGTGAAGAAGCAGGTTGGTTGAGAAACCTGCTAGCAGAGATCCTTTTATGGGAAAGATTGATTTCAGTTGTCTTGATCCATTGCGATAGTACCGCGGCTATTGCGAAAATACAGAACCGTTATTATAACGGCAAGAGACGACAAATACGTCGTAAGCACAGTACAGTTAGAGAGTTTCTATCTACTGGTGCAGTGAGAGTGGATCATGTACGAACTGATGCGAACTTGGCTGATCCTTTGACGAAAGGATTAGCTATAGAGAATGTTTTGCAAACCTCGAAAGGAATGGGACTAATGCCCTTAGATTGATGAGTCATTCATGACGGTAACCCAACCTATAGACCGGAGATCCCAAGAAATAGGTTTAATGGGTAATAACAAGTCGTGAATGATATGATGTGAATCATGCTGACAAAATAGCTATCTCATTCCTAGATTAAAGCATGAATTCCTGAAGCGATTGTAGGATGAGTTAATAAACTCTTAATGAGGTATATACTCTATTTGGAGTGGAGTACCTAGCTACAGGAGTACTCTTGATAGACTCACTTAAGTGATTGTGGAAGTTTGGCCGCTTCCTATGGAATTTGTGGGCAAAATTCCTAGAGCCTTCACTATACTGGGATATACGTTCATGGCCGTAAGGCACGGACTTTTTAGACTTCACCCTGGTAAGGTTGTGCGTGTTATGTCTGTTAGAGATAGAGTTCAAAACTACGAGTTACTCTAGTATAATCTAAAGCATGAACACTACGCAAGAGTTCAAGTCGAAAGACACTTTTGTTTATGCACAATCTTATATTTTAAGATTGCTCGATGAAAATTGTTTTTTAAATCCAAGTGGGGGATTGTTGAAAATTGTTTTAAAAATCCAAGTGGGGGATTGTTGGAAATATGGCTTTTTAAATAAAAGAAAATGGGTGTTTAACAGGTTTCGATCTCTGGATCTCTCTCAGGTTTTGATCTCTGGATCTCTCTCTCTAATATTAGTCCCATATCTACTATACAACTCTTTGTGGTAGAGTTTATAAGGAGATTGTTAAGACTTGGGCTTGGACCCCTTGGGGTACCACACTTTTGTGAGGAGAGTAGAGATAGACTCTCACGCCCGCCGCCGCCGTCCGTCCGGGTCGGGTCGGGTCATTAAGAGAGCAACCCATTCTTTTTGCTACAAATTTATTTACATTAAATAAATTTTGAATCTCATGAGAGGGATGAATCTAGACAGAATTTTGTACATGAATCTAAACGTCTTCCTATTGCCATGTTTTCCACGTTTTGTTTTTAAGTGCAATTAAGCTTGGACGTTTTCCATGTTTTGTTTTTAAAGTGCAATTAAGCTTGGACGTTTTCCATGCTTTGTTTTTAAGAGCAATTAAGCTTGGACGTTTTTTCATGCATTTGTTGTGCCAATGAACCTAGTCGAGTTCTTTGTTTTGTCAATGTACTTATCCGGATTTTCATATCTTGATGAATCTATATTCTCACTATAAAAACAACACAAAGTTAGAGTTTAGAAAATATGAGTAGAAAAACAAAGGAAAAGTATTTTGCAACAAGAGCATTTCGTTTTGCAATTAGAGAGAAAAATATATTTTCCCTTTTTGTAATTAGTTAATTCATTTTGTATTTCAATAAAAAAAAGTGTTTTTAGTTTTGTTAAATTATTTACAATGTATTGATGATTTCGAGCAAAAACAAGAGTTTAAGGGTGATAGTATTCCGTTCGTCAACTGTGCAATTGTTTGAACGAGACAGAGAAGATTCTGGGCTGTTTTATCCTGGGGACAGTGGGGCTAGTACACTGCTTGCATAATCTTGGGCAGAGCCGCGAAACGTCTTAATTGGTACCTTCGTTCCTAACTTTTTATTTGAATCTTTTACAGCATTTGAATCTTATACAACAGTTATAACATCTTGCATCTGTTAAAATCAACAAAGAATCATACTACTGTATCATCACCTATACAGATCTGGGAAACTTGAGGTGCTCGCTCATTCCTATCCTCCCTGCTCTCCAATCAATAGTCCCATACCCAAAAGCGCTCAAGCAATTTAGTTACGGAAGAAATAATTGCATTGGCCCATAGGCTACTTCTCTATTAAGTGAAAATATGTGAAAAGGGCAAATATATCATTTTGACTATTTATATAGAACTTATGAAGTGGTCTTTTGGATCCCTAAATTGTGAATAGGTACTTTCTTAAACATTATTGGAAGCAGAAATTCTAAATGGCCTAGGAAAACCCGCCTGGGTTGACTACCTGGGGGGCGAAATTGCATTTTTGCCCCCCTCTTTAAACACTTTCTCCAAAAACGGATTTAAAAAGGGGGGCAAAAATGTAATTTCACCTCCCCCGATAGTCAACCCAGGCTGGTTACCCAGGCCTGTTAGAATCACTCCAATACTGAACATCTGCAAGTCAACTTTATTGATAGCCAGCTGTCATGAATCCATTGAACCGATTTTGTTTGTTTACTTGTTTCGTGTTTAAGTTGTTGACACCTATCTTGCTCCAAAATCAAATATTTAAACTGCACATTCTGACAATGCAATGATCAGGGCCAGTTCCAGAACATTGATTCTATGCTCCATGTTTGCATCAGGCTTGACATTGCTTTTTTCTCAATATGCAGTCTGGCTGATGCGTCACTATTATGTATTAACTATTAATGATAAATTTTCTGAAAAATTCTAGAGAGAAATAGATTCATCTTCATTTGAGCTTGAAGGTTTAGATGTAGAATGCTCTAGAACTCAATAACACTGAGGTAGTATTTGTAGGGGCATTTTAGTTCCATTGACCCACCTGAACTTTCTATCACTTTGTTCTTGTTCTCCTAGTGATACAGTTTGTATTGTAACAACCATTTTGTTACATTGATCTATGTGGATTTTCATGGAGTTGTATGAATTTGCATCTTGTTTGTGCTGATGTTGCATGATTTTATGTTACAGTTCTATTTTTAGAGAACTGAAGAAATATCAAAGGGAATATCCAGATTGGTGTGGGGAGTGTGCACGCGAGAAGAGAGAGAGACAACGTTTGACTGTTGCTGCCTCCAAAGCGGTAAATACATTTAACGCTTACTGATTTTGAGTACATGCAACGTTCCTGGTGAATAATGATAATGTTTGATGTCTTTTTGGGCGTTGGCCTTCTTGCAGGAATTACTTAAGAAGAATGAGAATGCATGATTTGAGCAATTGACCACCCTGTTTTGATTGTAAAATAACCGTGACATCCTTGCAAAAGACATTGAATGCCCCTTATTCTTGGTAATTGAGGATAATTCTCTCAACTAATTTGGGGGATTAGGTTATTGTGATGACAAAACCCTTTCAACTGTGAACATAATTCTCTTTTACTGTGAAATTGAGGACACCATATCCTTTTGATCCACAAAGTGCAGAAAGAACATTTGATTTTGTACGAAATCAAAGAAAACAAGTTGGCAATGCTAACATTTTGTTGATACTTGCAATATCAGAAGTTGATCCCTGATTGTTATTTGGTATTGTTGAAGAGGCGGAGCTTGCAATGGAGGATGGTCCAACCCATTGTCTCGTCCGGTAGAAGGCATTGAAGCTGTTTAAGAAGAAAAAGTTCAACCCGCCTCTATTCTCCACAGGTAACCTGATTGTGAGATTCTACTATATGCTTGAATCTTTGTAAAAAATATAATTATTACTAAATTTTTTTGTCTGGAGGATTTAGTTGGTTATGCTCTTTATTGCCATCTTATGTATTGACTTGAGATCAACTTTGTAGATGCCTTTTGTTCGAATAAATGAGCGTTATCAGAAGTTTGTCGAAGCCTTTTCCTTTTTTTTTCTTTTGCTAATAAATGCTCTCTCGGTTTCCATTCATTGTATATCGTTTGATGCGGGGTATGGTTTTCTCATGTCTGCTAACAAGTAACAACTATAAAACTTTACTTGGGGCCTGTTTGGTTGGTCGTCTTCCAAGGTAATTGGAATCCAATTCCCATATTATTGCACTTTTCTGGCCTGCCCTAATTTCTAGTAATACCCATTTTCTCAAAATCAAGTTTGATAATAGTTGATCTCTTTCTGATTGATTCTGCATATTTTGTCAATGAGAATCTTCATTTGAGCTTCATCTTGTGTTGGAGATGAAGACTCTGTGATTGGTCCTCCTTCCCCAATTATAATGCTAATGTACATCCACAAAATTCAAGTATCTACTTTGTTCTTGCTGAAATTCATCAATGTTAATGAGTTTTTTGAAATTAAATCCGTACTTATTTTATTTCATTTTTCCATGGAAAAATGTTGATAACCAACCAAACAACAAAATTCATTATTTTATAGATTTTTTTTTTCTACACAATAGGACTTCATGGTATTGGTTATTTTTTCTTAACATTTGAAGATCATTTAATCGACCGTATTGCCCATTTTCCTTGCATCATTGGTCAATGTGACCAATGGAGACAAGTTACTGTTACGAAAACCAGAAAGGGGATGAAACACATAAAAATTTAGAAACATATGTTTGGATATTGCGCAAGTAATCACCTTTAAAGGTGAGTTCTACAAGATTCATTTCCCTGCATTAATACCAATGATTGCTTAATGAAATGGATCACAACTTTGCACAAGCCATGAAGATTATGTGCAACACGTTAGTTTTAAAGTTCCAATTTTTTTCGCAGTTCAATTCTGAGAGGTTGCTAATGCTGCAGAAGAGTTACCTTGTTAAGCTGAAAATCAGCTATTTCCCAGAGCTGGAATTCTCCATGGACAAGGATTATTTTGGATTTTAACCTTTGGTCTATAACCAAGGAAATTATTTTTTCATCACTTTCTTTTTGGTTTTGTTTTGTTTATTTAAGTGTGCTCCACATGTCAAATGCATAACCAGTTTGTATCATGAATTCATTTTGTTGTAAGTTTCTCAAGTACAAAGTTTACATTCCCATATAATTGATGTCGTTCCACGAATGGAATGAGTGGTTTGGTATTGTAAATTTTATCTTTTTCAATTCATTTCTTGGCAAAAGTAAGTGTATTTATGGTGATATATGCATAGACCAGTTGTAAGTTTCAAAAGGTTTACCCAAAAAAATCATATTGTGCCAATGGCACGGAGAATATACTTAGTCTATTTTACAAAACGGGTCGTTGTTTAGGTTGGCGATAAAAGACGACCGAAATTTATCTAAATATAAGAATCTAACATATCACATAGAATTAAAAATATCAAGAGTGTATAGGTTTGATTCTCATACACAACATTTTTTATGTATATATATTTTTCTTCAATTGTTGATGATGGTGGTGTTAAAAACTCAAAGGTGATCATGTTTTGACAAGTTTTGGCACGAAAAATACCTTAGTCTATATTACAAAACATGATAGTGTTTGAAGTGAAAGATAAAAGATGATTGAGATTTATTATATCCAACATTTTGATATTTATTTATCATGTTAAAACTTTTATCGTGCCAACGACACGGAGAATACCCTAGTATATATTAGAAAACATGATGGTGTTTGAGGTTAGAGATAAAAGACGACTCAGATTTACCTAAATATAATAATCTAACAGATCACATAGTACTTAAAACACCAAGAGTGCATGGATTCAATTCTCATACTCAATATTTATTTATTTTTCTTCAATTGTTGATGGTGGTGATTAGGCATGTAAGTATGAATGATGAAAAGTAAAGGGTGATCATGTTTTGTCAAGTTTTAAACGAGGAATACCCTAGTCTATCTTACAAATCAGAATGATGTTTTAGGTGAGAGATAAGAACGACTAAGATTTATCTAAATATAAGAATCTAACGGATTACATAGAATTTAAAATACCAAGAGTATATGGATTCGATTCTCATACCTAACATTTTGATATTTATTTATCTTGATATTTAAAGTAGACTAAACTCTATTTATCATATTAAATTTTTATCGTGCCAACGACACGAAAAATATCCTAATATATTAATAAATAAAGACTAATTGTAACGACCTGATCCGCACAGTAAAATATTGTCCGCTTTGGGCCCAACTGGCCCGCACGGCTTTAAAAGGCATCTTTCTATGTGGATCCAACCTCGCACATATATAGCACATAACCATCCCGCACCCAGGCGATGTGGGACTATGATCCCCCTTGGTAGCTAGCCCAACCCCTCTTGGGATCCACGGGCCTGTTGGGCCTATTGGGCTCCAACCCTCACCCTCACCCTCCCCCTCAGGTCCGCCCACACAAGGGTCTCACAGTCCACCCCCCTTAAGGCCCAACGTCCTCGTTGGCCACACAGGCACAACGTCCACGTTGCCAGAGGGCCCACCTCCACGTGGCACATTTCCGGCTGGGTCAGGCTCTAATACCATTCTGTAACGACCTGATCCGCACAGTAAGATATTGTCCGCTTTGGGCCCAACTGGCCCGCACGGCTTTAAAAGGCCTCTTTCTATGTGGATCCAACCTCGCACATATATAGCACATAACCATCCCGCACCCAGGCGATGTGGGACTATGATCCCCCTTGGTAGCTAGCCCAACCCCTCTTGGGATCCACGGGCCTGTTGGGCCTATTGGGCTCCAACCCTCACCCTCACCCTCCCCCTCAGGTCCGCCCACACAAGGGTCTCACACTAATATAGCTTATAGATTGATAAGGGGTGATACCTCACCCAATTTGAGTGATTCAATGCATATGCACAACATTTATGGGACACCGATCTATTTTTATTTTTATTTTTATTTTTATTTTTATTTTTATTTTAATTTTAATTTTAATTTTAATTTTGGATTTGTTTGGTGAAATAGTTTTCTACTTGAGTAATTCTACATGTCGAGGAAATGGGCGAGGGAGGGTGGCGAGCATGTGCAGAGGTGACGTGGTAAAATTTTTTTTTTGAGGGAAATCGAATTTTTTTGGGAGAAGAAGGAGGGAACAGAGCTCCCTCCCCATTTTCCGCCTCTCCCTCTCCCCATTTTTCATCGATCGACAGGTCTCCCCCTCCCTCTCCTCCAAACGAAGCTCTCCCTCTCCCTCTCCCTCTCCACCATCATCGTCATCGACTCAAACGAAGGAGAATAGAAGAAGGTTAAACAAAGCCAGAGAAGAGAAGAAGGTCAAACGAACATTGTCCCTCTCCTCAAATACATCTCGGCAGAGCAACCCTCTCCCTCCCCCCAAACCAAACTCGACAGAGAAGAGAAGACGTCGACTCAACCAACCGAAGAAGGAGAAGAGAACAAGGTTCGTCATCCCCATTCGAAGAAAAAGGTAAGTCTCTCCTTCATTTCTGAGTGATTTCTTGTTGGTGGTTTCTAGATCTAGGGTTTCTACTTTCTCTAGGGGTGATTCCAGGTGTTGGGTTTCTAGATATAGGGTTTCTTCACCCTATGAATAAATTGTGAGGGTTTAGGGTTGATTTGTATTCCTCAAAGGAAATTGATATCAATTAAAAGAAGTTAAAAGTTAGCTTGATCATATATCTTTAATTTCTTCAATGTTAAGTAAACACTTCTGTCTTATATAAATGTAACATGACAAGTGAAGTCCAGATCATTCCTGCTTTAGATAATGCTATGTTTCGTCCAAATTAATTGATCTACCAGGAACCATAGAGTCTGTTATTCAATACCCAGTTCTCCAATTTCAATCTGAGTTGATATACAAGTCTGGGGTCTCTTCATGTTTTTATTTTGAGCCCAAAGTTTATATTTTTTATTCGATCCGAATTTTGAGATCGTAGTAGAATTGAATCTCTTGTTCAATGTGAGACAAAGGGTTTGTTTGTGTTGAGTGGAATTGTAAAGATATAATTTTTTTTTTTTTTTGAACTTTATATGATGTGTGAAAGTTTTGATTTTGGGGGACTTTTGGTTAATTTGAACTAATCTACCAAATCTTGGTCTAATTTCTAAGTGCATATAAATAGAGTCTTTCTTAGTCAGAGAGAAGAAAGATTGATAATGTTCCAAACAACCTTTGTATTGGTGCAGTATTTAGATTGTCATTTTTTTGCTTGAAAATTGTATGTAATGCATTTTTAGAAAGAAAAAAATTTAGCATATAATTTCTCGTTGGGATCAATTTTTTTTTTGTCAAAGAATGAATTGGGTTTGTTTATTTATTTGAAAGATTAGTTTCATTGATCAATAAGGGAGACGAGAGTTAAATGAATACCCAAGACCTCAATGCAGAAGAGGCTTCCAAAAGCTTGGAATTCTCAAATGACCTTTATAAGAATTTATTTTGGAGGTTCAGACATGGCACTTGAAAGTGTTGTTTTATGATTATCTTTTCCTTGATTGAACTAAACTATGTATTTGTTACTATACTTCCATTAAAAAATGTACACTATGGTTCATGCAGATGCCTCAGTTCTTAAGACTTGGGACTACTTCATGCAGCATGGGCTGCAAGGGTTCAAAGAAATATGGCCAAAACCTACTGCTACGCCTACTGCTTGGAAAATTATTGCTTGTTTTGGAGCATTTGAAGCTGTTATTCAGCTCCTTCTACCCGGAAAAAGAGTTGAGGGTTCAATTTCACCAGCTGAAAATTATTTTACTTTGTTAATAGTAATTATTATTTTACTTGTACTATTTATTCTTAAGCTCTTGGCCAAATGATGTGTAATGTAATATGTACATAAATATGTATTATGTGAATATATTTCGTAATCCAATCCAATTTGTGTTTCATATTATTCTTGTTTTTCTTCGGTATGATATGCTTATATGCTAAGGCTTAGTTAGAGAAAGAGAGATTCATTAAACAATGCTATACATTGCTATTTATACAACATTACCGCGACATTTTCCATTCACTATTAGGGTTCACTCAAACATCCATAAAACCACTGGCAGACAACTTTCACCAAATGTAAAAAGGCTAATTCTGGGTAATGGTCTTATTGTTGGTTATTGATGCTATGAGATTTCATCACTTCTATATGTAAGTCCTGGTTTCTTGGTTCTTTACTGCTGCCATGTAGTTTGTCTCCTGCGCAAGGATGACACACAATTGATGCATGGTAGAGCTGGAGTACAACAAACAAGTTTCTCAGACATGCATTCAAGATTCATTTTTCACCCAACGTAACTTCTTTCTGATTTAGTGAATTGGAAATGAATGAAGGCCTAATTTACAACACAACAAAATTGCAACAACTTTCCAGCAGGCACCAAAACGCCATATATTGAACCACAAATTGCAAATTGCAACCCACTGAAAACCCAATACTAATCCAATTTCCAGCAGGGACAAATTGCCATACTCAACCAAACAGCATGTATAGCACGCCAGAACAGCACATATCTCGCCACATAATGACCTTTCCAGCAAATATTCCAGCAAAACAGAGCGCCAAAACGAGCACACTGTCCATAATAAGAGAGCACTCTATCCAATTAACTGCAGAGTCAGTAACGTGCACCATTTCATGGCCTTGCCACAACCCAATCTTGCACGCCAACACGGCTGCTGATCCACATGTTCGGCCCCCCAAACAATTACCGAAACTTACATACTCCTGCAAGTTATCACAAAAGAATAATTACATGATCATAGAACGTGAAGTATAATGTTTTGCCTGCAAATATCCCATTTACACTATTAGCTGCCATTGCAGTTTTGATATCTACATGCTCAATACTTTTCTGTATCATTTGGTTATAGTAGGCAAGAAAGCAATGTGGTAATGCTCATTGTTCCTGTTTAGAACATTATCAATCTTTCTTCTCTCTGATTAAGAAAGACTTTATTTATATGCACTTAGAAATTAGAACAAGATTTGGTAGATTAGTTCAAATTAACCAAAAGTCCCCCAAAATCAAAACTTTCACACATCATATAAAGTTCAAAAAAAATTATATCTTTACAATTCCAGGTTCACTCAATACAAACAAACCCTTTATCTCACATCGAACAAGATATTCAATTCTACTACGATCTCAAAATTCGGATCGAATAAAAAATATAAACTTTGGGCTCAAAATCAAAACATGAAGAGACCCCGCAGCAAACCAGGCTGAGAGACCCAAGCCAGCAAGAATTACTCCTTGTAGATTGATAAGGGGTGATAACTCACCCAATTTCAATGATTCAATGCATATGCACCACATTCTAACAACATTTATGGGACACTGATCTTTCTTTCTTTTTTTTTTTTTTTTTTTTTGGATTTGTTTGGTGAAATAGTTTCCTACTTTTCTTTTTCATTGCTTTCTTTCCACTTGATTATAGCTTTTAACTTTATATTTTTTATTCCAAACCTGAATAAGTGGTGGGCAGGGAATCCTAGTTATTCATGTACAAAAGAAAGCCTGATGATCCACAACTTTAACAAAAGCAAACCAAAACGCACTAGAAAAATGTAATGGAAGCTTCAATGATTCCTTGCTTCAGTGCTTCATATACATTACTTAATTGAGGAGTCACCCACTTATTCACTTTTTGACTGACTTCCCAGTCCACTGCACCATAAAAGAAACAAATGCAAAATAAACAAGAACCATCCTACTTCCTCATTTCATCCCTCTTCAAATTAGGCGCAATTAAAAAAGAAGACAGTATTGAATCTTAGAGCAACAAACAAAATTTGGCCATTTACCTCTTGTCGTTCCTCTAGTTCTTGTGCAAAGATAAGCTCAACTGATCAGCTGGACTTCCCCCTTTGATCCCTGTAGATCCACGCACGCTATTATTCAGGTAAATTCAAAAAACCCCTACATTTTCTGTATCTTATAAACATTGCATTTTATTCTTCCTAGGATATATTCATAGAAAGTTTAGGTGTTCTTATTACAATAAGCTTTCCCTTGTTCCATTTTCTTTCTTTTTTCCATGGAGCTAGTGATGCTTAGTTGTGTCAACATAATCTGATCCTTAATCTCCAATTACCTGAGTGAGTGTTTTCTTTATGCAGATGGAGATGGCAAATCAAGTGGTAGTCTCTCCACTCCTTCAACTTGTGTCTGACAAGCTCGCCAAGTTAATGGAGAAAGACTTTGGTGTAGCATGGGGTGTCCAGAAACAAATGAAGAAGCTTTCAAAAACTGTGTCTAAAATCAAATATGTCCTTGTTGATGCTGAGAGGAAGCAAGTCACTGATTTGGAGATTCGAAATTGGCTACAGGAACTAAAGGATGTTTCGTATGCGGCTGATGATGTTTTTGAGAAGTGGGAATATGAAGGTCTGCTACAAGTATTCCCAGAAGTGAGCAACAACCACAGCCTTATCACCGATTCTCTCGAAGAGCTCATGGAGAGCTTTGACGATATTGCCAAAGAAAGTCGTGAGTTTGATTTGCGAAAGGGCGTTGTAGAAACTAGTTATCTCGTATCTGATCAACAAATCTGTTCAGGTCGAGAAACTGGTTCTGTCTTAACTGAACAAGTTTTTGGGAGAGAAAAAGATAAACAAGAATTGGTGAGCCTATTATTGGATCAACATCGTTGCCAACCAAGCCATCCAAGAGGTCAGATGCCATTGCTTAACAAGGCGAACAGTCCGAACGACATATCTGTCTGTCCCATACTTGGTATTGGTGGACTCGGGAAGACAACTCTAGCACAGTTGGTGTACAATGATGAGCGGGTAGAAAAGCACTTTGATGTTAGATCTTGGGTTTGTGTATCAGATGATTTTGATGTCAAACGTCTTATGGGAGCAATCATAGATTCTCTCTCAAAAACTGCTAGTGCTTTTGAAGATATGGATCATTTACAGCGACAACTTCAAGAGAAGCTGCATGGAAAGAGATATTTGCTTGTTTTAGACGATGTTTGGGACGACGATCAAGATAAATGGAACAAACTGAAGGGCACATTGGCATGTGGACTGGAAGGTAGTTGTATTATTGTGACCACTCGCCTAAAAAACGTAGCACTTATCACTGGCACACTTCCACATCACCCTCTAAAACCTTTGTCCGAAGATGATTGTTGGTCTTTATTCAAAGAACGTGCATTTGGATCGGAGGAGAATGAGAGGTCGGACTTGATGAAAATTGGCAAGAAAATTGTGGAGAAGTGCAAAGGTGTACCATTAGCTGCAAAGGCTTTAGGAGCGTCATTACGCTTCAAGAGAGAGCCACGTCAGTGGTCAAATGTGAAAAACAGTGAAATTTGGCAATTGCCAGAAAATGGCATTTTGCCTGCGTTACGATTGAGTTATAATCATTTGTCACCACAACTGAGGCAATGTTTTGCTTATTGCGCAATATACAAAAAAGATCATGAAATTGATAGAAAAGAATTGATTTCTTTGTGGATAGCAAATGGTTTTGTGCAATCGAGAGGAAGCATGGAGAGGTTGGAAGATGTTGGGAATGAGATTTTTGAGACATTGCTATGGAGGTCTTTCTTTCAAGACATAAAAAAATATGAATATGAAGATATAACAACATGTAAGATGCACGACCTTGTGCATGATCTAGCTTGTGATGTAGCAGGAAATGAATGTTCTATTGTGGATGGTGGAAGCACAAAGAATATTACTAGAAGAACTCGTCACTTATCGCAATTTCACAGCACTGAAACACCACATTTCTGGGTTGAGCTCCTAGCAAACTATCCTCCATCTTTGCGTTCCCTTTTAATAAGGGAACGTTCATTTTTAATAGGGAACCGTTTGCTATTTGAGGAGAGTCAAGTAATCTTCTCACATCTTATCTGCTTGCGGGCGTTGGACTTGAGTGGGACATGGGACTTCAATAGGACATGGACTACAGTGCTGCCAAACAATATAGGTGACATGAAACACCTCAGGTATCTCAACCTTTCTTCCAATCCTATCAGATCCTTGCCTGAATCTATTTGTAAGCTAATAAATCTGGAGACACTGAACCTTAAACGGTGTCGGGAACTTGTGACATTACCAACAGGCATGAGTAAAATGAGTAGGCTTAGACACTTAGATAATAGTGGATGTTTTAACCTAACCAAAATGCCAATTGGGATAGGAAAACTAACTTGTCTTCAAACCTTAAGTAGTTTTGTTGTGGGGTTGGAGAGTGGTGGTGGCATTAATGAGTTGGGAGGGTTGAACAACGTTGAAGGAGCTTTAGCAATAAGTGAGCTTGACAATGTGAGAAATCCAATGGATGCTAAAGCAGCCAATTTGTGGCAAAAAGAAAATCTTTGCTCCCTGAGGTTGTCGTGGTGGAATTATAATTATGATGATGTGTTCTGGGAGTCGTATGTGGGCACTGACAGTGCAACAACAACAGAGGTAATGAAAGGCCTCCAACCTCCTCCCAATTTAACACGGTTTGTTGTCAACAACTACAATGGGGTGAGCTTCCCGAGTTTGTTGCTTCCCAAATTAGTTAAGATGGAGCTATCAAATTGTATTTCGTTGAAATTCATTGATGAAGGAGGTGATGCACTTGCAGCAGGAGGGTTCATGTCGCTTGAGGAACTTCACTTGGATGACATGCCTGAGTTGGAGGGATGGTCATCATCGTCTCAAACAGGTGGAGGTGAAGGTGACCAACAACAACAAGCAGCAGCAGCAGCAGCAGCAGAAGCAGGAAAGGTAGTTATCCCTAAAAGAAGATTATTAACCAGGGCAACACCTGTCACTATTAAGTCGCAATCGTCATTGTCCTCATCTCAACAACAAGCAGTAGAAGAAGAAGAAGAAGCCGCAAAGCTACTATTCCCTTACCTTAAAATATTGAGCCTTAAACGTTGCCCTAAACTGAAAAATATCCCATTGCCATCCACTGTTGAGTCTGTAAAGTTGGAGTGGGGATGTAATCAAAGTTTACTGGGACAGCTGAAAAACCTCCCTCGACTTTCTTACCTTCGAATTATGGGGTTTCGTGAGTTGGAATGTTTCCCACAAGATATGCTACTAAACCTTACTGCTCTCCAGAAATTGGAAATCGAATATTTTGGCACCGTTGAAGCTCTGCCAGAGGGATTGATGAACCTATCATGCCTCAGATCACTTCGTATTCACGGGTGTCATTGCTTGAAGCAATTGCCTAAGTTGAACATGAGTTGTCTTGTTGACCTGCATATCAGTTATTGCTCAGAGCTGGAATTCAACATGGAGGAGGATTTTCAGAATTTGGTTGCTCTTCAAAAGTTAAACTTACGCTTCTTACCCAAGTTGGCACTTCCAGAGGGGATCAAACAAGTTGTGATGCTTAAACATTTATCTATCATGGAATGTTCAAAAGAAGTGGACTTGTCTGATTGGATTGGTACTCTAACAAAGCTCCAACGATTGGAGATTCAAGATTGGAGATTCAAGAACTGGAAAGTGCTGCCAGAATGGATGGAACACCTCACTGCTCTGAGGGAACTGTCAATTCACGGATGTGATGCTGAATTGAAGAGAAGATGCGAGAGGGACACTGGAGCAGACTGGTCCAAGATTGCCCATGTTCCACTTATTAGCATCAGTGAAAAAAGGATCTAAAAGAGCTGAAAGGTACTATCAGTTTAAATTACAGTTTCTTCCATGTATTTATGTTCGTATTTCTAAATACACTTCTGCATAACTCACTCACCTTACTGTGTTCAAAGAAGGGTCATTTCCTTGCATTAATATCCATGCTTGTGTTAATGATATGCAGCCAACTAGTTTTGATTCGAGCCATTGCCCCACTATAACTTCCCAAATTGTGGTGTTTAACTTGCAGGTCATTGGTTCATTTAAATTGAAACCAAGCAAAATGTGAAGCAGTGGGACACTTTCACGCCTAAAAACCAAAGTAGCGGGGCATCACTCTCACTTGTGGATCCCAAGATAACAGAAATGAGGGTATATATAAATATTTAATTTTGAAGTTATCAAAATATTTTACTAAGTCATCTATAGTTAATACAAGAATTTGTTCTAAATTAGTTTTCATTTATTATCAATAAATTTAGAAACACCATTTCAATAGTTGGTTATTGTTGAATCTGTTGGTTAATTAAAATATTTTTTTAGAAGTAGTTGCAATTTAAATGAACAATATATACCTTTAGTTTCATAAATTTGGTGCCAACTTTTGTTGTTCCTCACTTCCTCCTCCTACGAAGATCGATTGAATCATCCTCTATCTGTTCGTTTCATTATTTCATTAAAGAATATGCAAGTATCAATGATCAATTACTCTATTTTATTTTTTCTGCGTTTCGCAAGTGCTATTAGGTTTATAAGCATTTCGTTATTTATGTCTTCATGATGATATTGATCAGTAGTTGCATGGGGTGGCATTACTTGAATAGATGTTTCCATTATTTTCCCTCTCTCTCTAAGTCTCCCTCTCACAAACATTACTGCTACTACATTGCATAGAACTTATATAATATAAAAAGTAATATGGTACCTGATTGCCTACTCCCACTGAGGTGAAAACCTTAGATATATGAATACAAATTAGTAAATACTTGAACCACCAAAAAAAGATTACTAGAACAAAGTAATCAGAAAAAGTGGAATAAAAACGGCTTCAAATCAAATGGACAACGACAAAATGGTAAATTTTATTATCGCTAAATTTATACATAAATATCAACTAAAAAGATTTTTATATTTTAAACTACAATTTTGTAAAACAACAGTGGAAAAAGCTAACGTTGTCGTAAATATAAACTAGCTAAGTGCCTGAGGAGGTTTGGTGATCAACAAGGTCAATTTTACCCCCTTTTCTTATTCTTTACCACCTTTTCTTATTTTTCTTTTCTTTTTCTATTTTCATAGTGTTATCTCTTCTTCCATATGTCAATTGTCAAACCTTAGTTTCCCATTACACTCAAATACGATGATCTATATGGTTGTAAGGCTTAACCATCGTATATTTATAGTATTTTGTTGGCGAGTATTTTCACTATAGTTCATATTTCATTATCATTTATATTTATGTTTTCTTTTTCCTTTTTTTTCATGTTAGTTATTTCAAGATACAACCCCAGACTCGTGTGATGGGAAAATATGAGGATTTATGGGTAACCATGAAACAAAGTTTGCGGGTATGTTTTATCAATTTATTCCACCAAACAATAGTAGTACATTCTAAACAAGTTTTGGATGGAAATGATTTCTTAAATCGATTGCTTCCACACGTTGTTCATTGTCCAGCCCAACTATACCAAATCTACAGCCATCGCGGGTTTGTAAGATCATTTCCCTTTCTGTAATTTTTGATGTACTTACATTTTCTTTTAGTTAATAATATATTGTTATTAACATTTTCTAGCTGGCCAAATATATATTGGACAATAGTATTAACTAAGATTGTTGCCCTAGTTCCTCTGGTGAGGAAATTATCTGAGTGATTTACATTTATAATATAATATAAATGATTCTTAATTGTCAATGAAACTTATAGGCTATCAAAGAGGTTCTGGATAAGGAGGATCTTGTCAACGTGTTTTTTTTCTTAAGTGTCATTTTAACAAATATATATTTAGTATGTTACACAATTTATTTACTTGGCTAACAAAATATTATTCAACACAACGTATAATATGTAATCAGAACGAAATATTTGGTTGTGCTTGAGCACTAAGTTAAGTATATAGTAAGTTATATAAATAATGATATCATCATTCCTTCACCAACTTTGTTCCTAAAATATCTATATTGATTTAATTAATCGGCATAAGGTGGTTTTTGAGCAATTTCATCAAACATTTGGTGCTTACTTTTTTCCAATCACGAAAACAGAGACGGGTCACCTTCAACTTCATCAAAACAAACAAGTAGACAGAGTATCCACATCTTATGCGAATCACATACTCAACAACATTAAAACTAAAGAGGGGTGGTTTCTAATCGAAATATTCTTGTTTGAAGTTGGCATTTTCAGTATCTGAAGCCAGCAATCAGTCAACTCAGATTCCATTCTTTTGCTATCAAACTCAAGACGAGTTGTTTCATTACAAAGTTATATTTTGCTTATTTTACTTGATTCAGAACTTAAATGGCAACGGGAAATCACTGCTTTTGCAAAGGGGTTATGCATTATGTGAAATCTAAGCAATGATAAGATATCTTTGCATTTGTAGCTAAAGAAGGATGTAGATGAAAAACATAGATATCTTGCTTCCTTGTAGTCATTCTTTATTAACAAAGCTTTCATATTTTCTATTGCATCTAGAGCTTCTTCGCATTACTTCATCTGCACTAACTAAATATTGTAGCCAAACAAGCTCCAGCTATTTTACAATCCTTTGGATTAAGTACTACGCTTTAAATCATAAAACTCCCCTTTTTCTTAACTAAATATTGCGTGGATTAAGGTGGGTGGGTGGGTGGGTGGATTAAAGTGGGAGGGTGAGAGGGGAAATGAAGAGAAAGGGAAAATGATCGTGTACGTCTATTAGAATTAATAGTTATTAGTTGAGATGAAATCCATCTCGAGATCAATAACTTAAATGGCGAAAATTCTAGGGGTCGAGGGAAAGGGAGCGAGGGATGGGTGTAACCATTCCTCCTCCTCGAGATGAGTGCTAGTACACATCTCTAAAATGATGCGCTTATCTCGAAGAGGATCGCTCCTTTCCCTCGACCCCTCACAAAGCTTCTGTTCAATTGGGAGGCATTTCTAATTAAGAAATACATGGGGGTATGTCTAATAAGTCATTCTTTTAAATATACTTTTCCCTTTCCTGGAACATTAATATAGTCTACGGTCAGGATCTTAAGACTAAAATTTTTACTCGAATTCCAACCCAAACAATAGACATTTTGATTAGAGTTAATCCAAGCCAAAAATAAATAATTTTCCTTCAAATTTTTGGATCATAATTTAGTTTCAGGGAAAAATAATAAAAATGAAGAGAAGAAAATTGCAGAAAAGAAGGAGAAACAAGGAAAAAAAAAACGAGATCATGGGATTTCTCCATTATTTTTTATTTTATTTTTTTAAGAAACATATCTTTTTGGCTTGGCTATGCTATGCTAGAGCCATTAACCATTTTAGATTTGGTCTCATTACATATCATTGACATTCGTTGGATTAATTTGATCTAAAGTTCTATTGTTTGGGTTGGTGTTTGAATAGAAAACTTGAGTCCCAGGATCCCGACTCTATAGTCTAATATTGTGTGGTTACTTATTTAGAAAATATTAAGAAATTGGGTTTTTGCAACCAAAGTGACGTGGCGTGATCTTGAAAGAATTATGAAATTCCCAAAGTGCCATGTGTATCTTGAGGTTGTAGAAAACATCATCTGATGACGTCACATCATTCTGGTTGCAAAACCTGATTCCCTAGCCTCACTCTACATATTTTCCCTTTTTTCCATCAGTTAAAGGTCATCAATGTCATTATATCCACATTCTTTTGTATTGATATTTGATATTTCCTTACTCTTTCTTAATTTGGAGCTAAGTTTTGTTCTTTTGCATGCATCTTTGATCATTGGAGGGAAACCATGTGGTGATAAAATCGGAAAGATGATGAAAAGACAGGTCAAGTATTGATATAAGTCTCTTCCTTTAAGAGCTTAATGGTAAAGGAAATTTTCCTATTTAGGCAAAGTTTCTTAGAACAATGAAAGTGTTCTTGACTAGTTAGGACAAAGAAAGTTATACAGGAATTATGGAAGGTTTCTAATTCATTTTTCTGTTGGAAACGTGAAAGTTCTCCTACAAAACAAGGAAAATGAAACAAGAATTAATCATTTTTCTATTAGGGTCCTATAAGGAGTATGTTATCCTTGTTTGGTTTGGAAACAAGAAATATTTCCTTGCAAGATAAGGAATGTGATCCAATAACACTTTCTTATTAGGAATATATTTTCCTTGTTTGGTTTGGACTTGTTTGACATATATATAGGTATTTGTATGTAGTTCAAGGCATAAAAGGATTAAGGAGATCCAAGAATTCAAGGTCAAAATGTAGACCTGGAGTTTGAAAATCAACGCTCTCAAGAGACCAAGAGTTTATTCTTGAGGTATAGCTTGTTAAACAATCTCTTGAAGAATTTATTGTTGAGAGAGTATTATAATCTTTGTTAGTTAATAAGATAACATATGATGGAGCCTCGAGAGTTTTTTCTTGAGAGAGAATTATAATCTTGTTAGATAGTAAAGATCAAGCATCAAAAGAATTGTGTTTGAGAGTTACAATCCTTATAATAAATATAGGGAAGGTGCAACATCCATGAAAAGTAACTATTAGTTTTATAAGTGTAAATTTATTTTATGAAATACTTTAAAATAATTGAGTTAAGCACAACAATGTATATGCGCAACAATAGAGAATCGCGACAATGGAGACAAAAATGAAAGTGGGTAAGAGCAACATAAGATTAGTTGTACGTTGAATACAAAAAATCACAATGATGTAGATAATAATCAACTATGAATAAGATCGAAGTGGATAAGATTGATTTGTAGATATGATCGAAGAAGCACGAAGATTCAGAAACGAAAGTGGATAAGATAAAGCACCACAATGCAGATAAGATCAAAACTATGATTTTATCTTCTTCTTTATTTATTTTCGCATTTGCTCATAATCATTTTGGATATCTTCATCCCCGAATGTGAGAGGTTTTCAAAGCTGCAAAAGAGTTATCTTGTTAAGCTGAAAATCATCTATTGCCCAGAGCTGGAATTCTCCGTGGACAAGGATTATTTTGGATTTTAATTTTTGGTGAATAACCAAGGAAATTAATTCTTCATCACTCTCTTTTTGGTTTTGCATATTTAAGTGACCCCAATTATGATGAAAGCTTGTCATCAAATTGAGTTTTACTTGTTTGTAGAATATGAAAGCAACTACTTGAGCAGTGGATCTGGAATGCTTGATTTATCCTACTAATGAGCAGGGGACTTATATTTTTCTTGAAGACTTTGAATAGATCTCCACATATCAAATGCATAACCAGTTTGTATTATGAATTCATTTTGTTGCTATGATGGATGTTGTTTCTAGCTGAGATTTCATGTTTGAGAGCAAAACCAGTTTGTATTATGAATTCATACCTAGTATTTCCAAATTCCAACATTGAATGTCAATGAAAGCAAAATCATATCTTCTAATATTTTGCACGCTAATAAATTTATAACACTGCCAGACTTTCCGCATATATGGGAGAGCGGACAGGAATAAATAAGAAGAAATTTTGAATTTGATTTTATACAAACACCTGGACATGATACTCAATACAAAAAACCATCCCTTCCTCTTCTTCTTCCAATTAATCCATCACCCCTTCCTCTTCTTCTTCTTCTTCATCAGTCACAGAGTGAAACTCAATACAAAAAACCATCCCTTCTTCCTTCCTCCCCCAATCTTCCTCTTCTTCTTCTTAAAATCAACATTCACATTTCAATATTAATTTTCGTTTTATGATGTCAAAAATCCTATTACCATATTGATGATAGACTTATTTACTTCGTTCATCGCCCATGGCATCTTCAATGGTGACAAAGTCAATGCAGTTGATCTCTTTGAAACAAAATAAAGTACCCTTAGAGCAAAATATGCAGCCTGGAGCTTCACCTGGTCACAATCAGCATCCAGATCTCCAAACTCCTTTTTCTCCTGTTTTTCCCCATTCTTTAATTAGCACATAGCCAAACTCCAAAACAGTTTATTAGACCACACATGTTTAGCTAAACAATTCTGAAATTCAAGAAAAACAAATAATTAGATACTAAAAAAACATACATCATGCCACAACCTTAATAATAATACCAGCAACAAGTCACAATTTCTTTTCTGCATAACTAATTGCATAAGAATCTTCAATGAAATCAATAAATAACTAACAAATTATAAATCATGCTTAAGAATTATTAAAAGAAGAATATAATACTTGGTAACACAATTTGTGAGATCTTTTTTACATAGTATACAACTGTTACAAGACAATGATTAGTATAAACTATGCAGAAAACTAAATGTCCTTAACTTTGTTCCATGAGTGAGTTGTAGACTAGCAAAAAAAAAAAAAAGATGGCTCCGAGACATACATGCGAGCAAAGAAAACAGTACCTCGTCGTACAAAGAAAACACGGAGTAGTATTGCTCGATGGTAAAATCCAATATCAACCATCGAAGACATCGATCTTCTTCATCCGTACTAGTGTAGCTGAAAAGGATGCCCTGAATAAAAATCCAAAATTCCATCACATTTAAACAAAGAAAATATCGAAAAAAAAAAATCCCTAGACAATAACATTATGCATAAACTCGAAAATCCCAAAATGCCTAAACATCATGAAATGCAGACCCTTACCCTAAAATGGGATAACCCGTAAAACAAAAAAAAAAAAAAAAAAACATTATCATGCAGAAAGAAATAGTAAAGTAAAATCCTTGAAACCTTACAAATTAACAAAACAATATTAAAGAAAGAAAAGTTACCTTGAAACTGGGATGCTTCTCCTTAAATTTAGGGTTCTTATTCAGATTAGACGACGAGAGATTCTTCATAACATGAAGGCCATCTGGGACAGTGTCTGGAGGTGTGTCTTGAACACAATCATCCCTATCACAGCCTTCAATAACCACATCAGATTTGAGCTTCTTCTTATTGCCCTCAACATCAACTTGTTCAGTAGAAGCTAGAGAGAAAACCCTTCTTGCACGAAGATCCTTGATCGAAATCTGCTCATCTACATCGAAGATTTCCGGATTTTCGTCAATGGGGTGTTTAGAATTTGCACAGAGAACATATGGAGATTGGGTTGAGGGTTTGGGTGGGAGATCTAATAGAGTGCGGCCAGATCTGCTTCGGCGGAGATGGAGTTCAGCGAAGGGTGAGATCTGCTGATGCTTTCGCTTCTTTGATGAGCTCATGAGCTTTGTTCCGCATCCGGTCATGGCTTCCTGATTGGTATCTGGACTGCCTATGAACTAGAAAGAAAGAAAGAGAGATAATGGCAGATACAAGTGAATGAAGAACTTCTCGCGCGCTTTGTTTTTTTTGGCGGGTCATTTCAGGGGAAATGGAGGGAAATATATGTTTTTGGCGCCAAATTAGTGTCAGAGATACATCTTGCTGTTGGGTCGTCTGTCTTTCGTAATTAATGTACCGTAATCTTGGCCATCAACTTTAGCTGGTACTCTGTAGTCACCATGATGATCTAATACTATTTGATTTTGATTTTCAGCTCATTTTCTACTTTCCATTCACGCTAGCAATTAAATTTTGTAGATAAGTGAAGAAAAGTAAGCCAATTTGCTTTACATGCGTCATCCATTCATTAGGTTATCTTTGCGTATAAATAGGTTTGAGTTGCTTTGTAAATAATAACGAGAGTAGAGATTTAACAAGTGAATATGTTATGGCTGAACAGTTCGATTTTTCACCTAAACCATGAACCAAACCGACTTAGGTCGGTTTTAAAATTTTCAAACCGAAATCGAACCGATTCTAATTTATACAAACCGTAACCGAACCGAACCGACTAAAATCGAACAAAAACCGAAATAAAACCGAACCGACCGATATTTTAAACCTATTGTATTATTTATATATAAAATATATATTATTTATTATATATAGTTGGTCGGTTAAAATCACATAGAAATCGAAAATCGAACCGACCACTTCGGTTTTGAATTTTTTGAAATCGAAATCGATCCGAACCGAATTTAAACCGAACCAATCGGTTCGATTTAGATCGGGTCGGTCAGTTTAATCGGTTTGATCGGTTTTTTGTTCAGCCCTATAACATGTAACAATATGTATTGTACGTGAACTAGTGTAATGCCCGTGCCATTGGCACTACTATAGAGTACATCACACTTTCACGAAATTGTCGAATAATCGCAATTGGGTTTTTATTTCATTATTTAAAAAAACACCTGCAATGAATTAACTTTGATAAAAAAAACTTAAGTAATCAAGAACAACAACAACATTTTAAACTCAACTTCAATCAAACTCATGTAATCACGCCGAATCTGATAAAAAAGGGTTCAAAATTTTATTTTTCAATCTGAACTAATGGAACTCAATAGAAACTCGAAAAGATTGAATTTTGAACAAATGGGTTGTTTAAAACGTACCTGTGAGCTAGGAACCTTGAGGAGAGGCAATTTCATGTGGATCTGGTGGTGGAGATTGAGAGATGCTGCCTGAATCTTACGACTATTGAATTTCTTTAAACCCATTAAAAAACACCAAATTAATCAAACCCATTTTAAAAAACCTCCTAATTAATCAAAACCATTGAGCAAAATATGGCATACAAAAGGATAAATAAATAAATAAAAGTGACCTTGAAATTGTCAGCTTTGTTTCTTCCTACAGACTTGCTCATAATAACAAACATAAATGAATTACAACGGTTTCTGTCTCACATATTTGATCCCTTCCAACAATAGAATCTCCCTTGACAATCAATAATATAATTGAGCGAGTTTTTTTTAGTTCAAACACCCCAAACTCTAACATCAAAACAAAGAAAAATCTCATCAATCAAACACTTGTGAGTTGTTTCAACTTTCATCATACAACAGAGGACATCTATATTACTATCTGACCAAAAAACGGAAAGCAAAGACCTTACATTACCTTACACCTCAACAAATCAAAACCCATTAAACCCCAAAACTTTAAACCAAAAACCCTAACCCAAAACTAATCACAAACCACACAAATTGGCCACCAAGAAAACCAAATCAATCACACTAATGTCAACCAAAGAAATGATTAAAAATTACAATTTTTTAGTGAATTCGAGTTACCTGGATCGAGAAAACGAACCCGACGGAAGAGATTGCGAGCGCAAAGCAGGGCAGAGATCTCTGGTGAGGAAAGGGTAGAGAACTCAACAGCGATTTGGAGTTCTGATGGTTTGGGGAAGAGAGACTGAGATCTCTCGGTCACTCGATCTCTCTCACTGTGAGTGAGAGATACTGAAATCGATTTGGGGAAGAGATAAAGAGTGATCAATTTGGGTTGAGTAAGGTCTCATCTTCTTCTTCTTTCGTCCCTCTTCTTCTTTGCTTCGAGACTCGGTGGTGGGTTAGGGTTTGAGCAGTTTGTGTTGGATAGTTTGGGGGAGATGGAGGAGAGTTCAGGGTTGAACCGTAGAGGAAGAGAGGGGAGGTGGTGAGCGAGTGAGGAAAGTATCGGAGTTAAAATTTTCCACTTAAGTTCTGCCAAAGACATAACATTGCCACGTAGGACAAACACTTGCCATGTAGGATAAAAGACCTTTTTGAATTGTAAGATAGATACTTGAATAAATCACATTACGTTATCAACATGATAGCTCTTTGACAAATTAAGTGCAATCGTTTATTTTTAATCGTATATTTGGTCTTTCTATCTGATCCAAGTATTCTCTAATTTAAAATTAATTTTATGAAGTTTGATTATGATCAATGTTTCGTTCAAATTTTTAATATAGTGTAACTTGAACTAGTTTTCATTCATATCACATTATTTGAAAACATATTCATCCTCATTTGCATTCAAACATATCAATTGATATTTGATGATTTGCAGTAAATTTGATGATTTGCAGTAAATTGTTTTTAGTAGATGATATCAAAACAAGCAGAGCAACCCTTTGCAGGATAGAAATGGGTTGTAGTGGGCAGGTAGGTTTGACTGTAGGATAGAAGAGATGGGCTTTGAATGAGTTGAATGAGTGGTTGGGCTTGTTTGCAGAGAAGGTGCTTGTGTGAGGAAGGAGCTGGCGGGTAACACACACTCACTGGTCATCTCCACAAAAAAAATCGTAAGCAACTCAATCTCTTCCTCATTTTCTTCATATAGTAGTAATCAACGATTCAAACCCTTCTCTTTTGTTGTGTTTCTATAAGTAGTAATCATCTTCAATGACTGTCTTTGTCGTACTCCATTTTTTGCTATAGTAGTAATAAATGAATATAGTAGTAATTCTACAGGGCCTGAGTCCCCCTGCTTGGTTTGCTGTCTGGGGGGCAAAAATACACTTTTGCCCCCTCTTTAAACACATTTTCCAAAAAAATTGTTAAATAGGGGGCAAAAATGTATTTTTTCCTCCCCAGAAAGTAACCTCGCTGGTTTTTACAGGCCAGAAAGAATTTCGGATTTAAAAATATTCATGTTAAAGTAACTAATTTTTATATTATATTTAATTAATTATGACATCACTCCGCCCCCTCTCAACAAAAATCCTGACTCCGTCACTGTTAACACCCCTGACTCTCACACCTAATTCTCCTCTCCTCCCCCTCCGCGATTTCTCCTCCAAACAACAAAAAAGCACCTACCTTATAGCCACTCCCTGACTAACTTCAACCACCTTATGGCCACACCTCGCTTCAATCCCAATCTCGCGGATCGAGGGCTGGGAAAACACCTACAAGATTGATAACCCAATCTCGCAAAGTAATAATAATAATAATATAATAATAATAATAAAAAAGGTTTAATGGTAAGGGGTGAGGCCCAGAGAGCGAGGTGGGCGCAAGGCCCAAGTAGGTCTAAAAATACAAATTTTTTTCTTCAGAAAGCAGTCCAAATGTCAAATGCATCCAAACCTCTATGTGGATTGTATTACTAATAATGAAGTTTAAATATTCACATGAGTTCGAAGCGTGTCAATGCCCAAACTAAAATGGACAGTTCTAAGGCTGGACATGTTTGATCAAAATGGACTAGGACGGCCTGAACAAATCTTTTAATATAAATTTAAAGTTTAAATATCCTCCATTCCACTAGAACTCACCTGTTAACCAGCCCAGCCCAATTGGGTTTTTTTTTTTTTTTTTTTTAACAACAAAGCCTGAATCCCTCCTCCATAACCCAAGCCCAACCTCCCTCACATCCCTCTCCAAAACCCAAGCCCAACCCTCTCCCCTCCTCCACTGTCTCGTCTCGCTTCAGCAGTCTCCCAATTTGTTTGGGATTAAAAAGCAATCCATCCATCTTCCATCTGTGTGGGTTATCGAACTCTTGGCCAATTTCACACGTCTCTCTCCCTCCCTCTTCTTTGTCCGATAGAATGCAATCCTGATGCAAGTAACTCTGCTCTCTCACACTCTCATTCTCACTCAAACCATTTCATTTTATTTCAAATGGCGGACACAGACAGACACAGAAACCTAGCAATTGCACAACCACTAGTAGTAAGGCGGGCGTCAAACACACGTTCAGTGTGGTTGACATCCTAGTCACCTCTGTCGCCAACAGGGCAGTCTCTATCGGCATTCGCTTCATCGCCTTCCACAACAAGCAATCTGTCAGTTACGCAGCCTCTGCGTACGGTTACCTCACTAGGAGGTCAGATCTGACCACCAATTGATAGTTCCAATAAAAAGTAATAAATTCAAATTATAAATAAGGCAATGTAAAGTAAATAAAAATAAATAAAACACGTACCTCACTAGGAGGCCAGATCTGACCACCACCACTTCCTCCACGCCAAATCTGACCACAACTATTGGGTAAAAGTGGGATTTTTAGACTGATAAACAAATAGAGATACTGAAAGATTCAATAAAAGACTAGAAGATGCAAGAAGAGTCAGACACCGTGAGAGTCTCTCGCATTCTGATTGGATCATTTGCGGCAGCCATGAGGACTAGATCGAAGAGTTGACTAGTCACCAGAACAAAATCCCTCAAGCAGAACTAGGTTCAAAATTAGGGTTTCTGTTGCGCCTTACAAAAACGGAACAGATTGTGGAACACAATTGATAGTTGCAATAGAAAGTAATAAATCCAAATTATAAACAAAGCAATGTAAAGTAAATGAAAATAAAAAAACACGTACCGCACAAAGCAATTTAATGTGGTTCAACAAGTTTGCCTACGTCCACGGGTAAAGAGAATAGCTTTACTAATGAGATCAAAGAGTACAAATGGAGAGAATTACACAATGTTAAAGACGTTAGATACAAACGTGTCTAAGCGACACCACTAATAACGCGGGGTGCGTATATCCTTCACAAATCAAAATAAAAGAAATTCTTGTTTTTTCTCTCCTCGCGTCTCTTTTCTCCCTCACATACTAACAAGAGAAAATGGGGTTGAGGAACCCTAATCTCTCTCAACTCATAGACTTTCAATCTCTCAAGGAAGAAGAATGATACTGAATAGGAGGGGGAACCTCCCTTTATAGCCACCTAAGGCGGTGGAAAGAGGCGGTGACGGAGGGTTCCATCACCTTCCACCGTCTTCTTCTTCTTCTTCTTCCAGCTGGCTTCTAGCAGATTCAACTTAGATCCAGCAATAATCTAGCGCAAAACCAGTAAAGATCCAACCCATTCAAGAAAACCAGCCACCGAAATTGTGCGTTCACAAGTATGCTTCGTCGTGATTTGTATTCTCTATATTTCAACAATTTTCACATCGGTGAAGATTTTCCAAATCTGAGCCGATTACACAAGCAATATCCGTATTTGCCCTTCACAACCCCAAAGGGGTTCAACACACACGAAGGATGTTGATCAAGTCCAAATAATATTGAAACTTGGCCCCATAAACTATCTTTGTCAACATATCTGCATGATTCTTTTTGGTGTCAATCTTATTCAGTAAGATGTCACCTTCTTCTATGATTTCTCGCACAAAGTGAAAACGAACATCAATGTGCTTCGTACGTGCATGATGAACTTGATTCTTCGCCAAATAAATGACACTCATACTATCACAAAAGACATCTAGATGGTCTTGTACTACACCCAAGTCATCAAGCAACCCTTGAAGCCAAATTGCTTCCTTAACGGCTTCTGTAACCACCATATACTTAGCTTCAGTTGTAGACAATGCAACGTAGATCTCCAACTTACTAGTCCTTTAGGAAGAGTAAAGACATAACCAGTAGTTGATCGCCGCTTATCCAGATCTCTTGCATAATCTGAATCTACATAACCAACACAATGTTGACCACTACTCACATCAATTTCAAAAAGTAAATCAACATCTACTGTACCCAGGATGTACCCTAGAATCCATTTCACCGCTTGCCAATGTCCTTTGCCTTGATCATGCATGTACCGACTTACCATACTGAAGTCCTATGAAATGTCAGGCCTCGTACACACCATTGCATACATTAAGCTTCCCACTACATTTGCATATGGCACTTGAGCCATGTACTCTCATTCCTTATCAGTGCTAGGAGACATAGAAACTGAAAGCCTCGTACTAACCGATTTTGTGTTGTCGTTCATCCTAAATCGTTGTAACACCTTATTCAAATATGCTTGTTGTGACAAACTCACAGTTCCCTTCGCCCTGTCTCTTTGAATTTCCATGCCAAGGATCTTCTTAGCTTCACCAAAATCCTTCATCTCAAACTGAGTTTTCATCTGGCATTTCAATTTATCAATCTCATACTTTCTTTTGGAGGCTATAAGCATATCATCTACATATAAGAGCAAATATATAAAGGAACCGCCACGAAGCTTTCGAAAGTAGACACAATGATCATAATGGCTTCGAGTGTACTTCTACCCTAGCATAAATTGATCAAATCACTTGTACCACTGTCTCGGAGCCGTACAAGAACTTGTTCAATTTACATGCACAATCCTCTTTCTCAACCTTATACCAACTTGGCTGAGTCATATAGATCTCCTCTATTAATTCACCATGTAAAAACAACGTTTTTACATCTAATTGAGCTAACTCAAGATCAAATTGTGCAACCAAGGCTAGCAAAATTCGAATGGAGGAGTGTTTCACAATTGGAGAAAATACTTCATCGTAGTCTATACCTTCCTTCTGAGCATAACCTTTTGCATCTAACATTGCTTTGAAGCACACCCCATTACTAGGAGATCATTCTTTCATTGTGTATACCCATTTGCACCCAATAGTTTTCTTACATTTCGGTAAGCTACACAATTCACATGTTTCAGTTTTATGAGGAGATTGCATATCTTCATCCATAGCCTTCTTCCATTGTTCACAGTCGGTACTTTGAATTGCTTATTTATAGGTAGAAGACACTTCATCCTCAACTACTGGAAGTGCATAGGCGACACAATCACTAAACCTTTGAGGACGTTTTACATTCCTCTTTGGTCTACTTGTTGCAATTGACTGTTGAATTGGAGTCTCTGGAACGTCATCAACAATATCTACTGCAGTCTCACTATTTGTGTCTCCATCTACACCCACTGTGGAATCAGTAGGTACTACATTTGTAAATACAGGGCTAGCTAATACACGTAGAGTAGCATCAATCTCCACCTGCTGAGAGTTTTTTGGCTTAAGCATAGAAGTCTCATTAAAAGTCACATCCCTGCTAATAACAGTCTTCCTGGATTCAGGAACCCACAACTTATAGCCTTTTACACCATCCACAAAACCTAAGAAAATAGCTTTCTTAGCTCGGGGATCTAACTTACTTTCTTGAACATGAAAGTAAACAGGACAACCAAATATATGCAATCTATCATAATCATTAGCAGGATTTCCAGACCATACCTCCATAGGAGTTTTTCCACCAATCGCAGTCGCAGGCAACCTATTGATGAGATGGCAGGCATATGTCACAGCCTTAGCCCAAAACGCTTTGCCCAATCCAACATTGGACAACATACAACTAACCTTTTCCAGCAATGTACGGAGTTTCTCTAACCGTGAAGTGTCTGACAATTCCCTCATCTTGACATACTTGCAAGAACGGATCAGCTTTGTATTCACCTCCATTATCTGAACGGAGCCTTCTGATCTTTCTGCCGGTCTAAATTTCAATCATATTTTTCCAATCCAGTAACACATTCAAGACCTCATATTTATGCTTCATGGTGTACACCCACACACGTCTTGAATAATCATCTACAAAAGTGATGAAATAATGCATACCTCCCAATGATGCTTGCTTAGCAGGTCCCCAAACGTCCGAGTGAACATAATCAAGAGTCCCACGAGTACGGTGGATAGCGGTGCCTAACTTGACTCTTTTCTTCTTGCCCATTACACAATGTTCACAGAATTCTAACTTGCAGGTCTTAGCACCTTTTAGCAAACCTTAATTCACAAGAGTTTGCATACTCTTCATACCAACATGCCCTAAACGCATGTGCCACAATCTGGTTGTATCATAAGGAGTACTTGCAGTCTCAGTAACTGCAACTTCACTTGTAATTGTATTCCCGGTCAAGAAATACAAATTACCTATTTTCATTGCCTTCATTACCACCATTGCACCATACACAACCTTGAGAACTCCATCAGACACGGTTATCTTGTAACCTTGGTATCCAAGGAACCCACTGAGATGAGATTCTTCTTCAAAGCAGGAACATATTTTACTTATTTCAAATCCTGAACTATACCATCAAACATCTTCAGTCGAATTGTACCTATTCTTTCTGTTTTGCACGTCTGATCATTACCCATCAGAACAGCTCCACCATCTAGCTTTTTAAAGCTAGAAAACCAGTCCCTATGGGGACACATATGATAAATGCAACCCGAATCGACAATCCACTCATTAGTGGAACACATCAATGCTGATATTGATAAGGAATACTCATCAGAATCTTCATCACTAAGCTCGGCAACATTCACACTGGTGTTTCTTCCCTTTCTCTTTGGCTTTGATTTTCAGACAATCTTTTACCCAATGCCCTTTTTGATGACAATAAGCGCATTCATTTATTGCCAGATCCTTTGACCCACTTCTCGATTTGGATCGAGATTTATCTATTTTACCACCAGATTTTCTACTTCTCGATATTCCCCTAACAATCAATGCTTCAGACGCTGCATCCCTATGGACTTTGAGGTTCATCTTCCTGTACTCATAATTGAGCAGCACTGTAGCAATCTCATCATAATTTAATGATTCTTTTCCGGTTAACAAAATTGTCATGAGATGCTCATATTCTTATGGAAGGAATTCAAAAGGCATAAAGCCTTATAATTCTCTTGAACAATTTCTTCTAAATTCAATAGGTCGACAATTAGCCTATTGAATTCATCCAAATGCTCAGAAAAAGTAATACATTGTCTCATATTCATCCGAAAAAGCTGGTTCATGAGGAAGAATTTATTTTGAATACTCTTCGTCATATACTTGTCTTTCAACTTTTTTCACAATACTTTAGCGGATGTTTTTATTCATGACGAAGTATTTTTGTTCCTTCGCTAAACACAGTCGGATAGACCCACACACTTGCCAATTCAATTTGTTCCAATCTTCTTCTCCCATGACGTCCGACTTATCACCCAAAACATTCTCTAAATTCTGTTGTGCGAGCACATCCAATACTTCACATCGCCACATGCCAAAATTGTTCTTTTCGTTGAATTTTTTGACATCAAACTTACTGGCTGTAGCGATAATCATTTTCAAACTAGAACCTGAACTCGGCGTCTCTGATACCAATTTGGTGCGCCTCGCGAAAACGTAACAGATTGTGGAACACAATTGATAGTTGAAATAGAAAGTAATAAATCTAAATTATAAACAAGGCAATGTAAAGTAAATGGAAATAAATAAAACACGTACCACACAAAGCAATTTACATGGTTCAACAAGTTTGCCTATGTCCACGGGCAAAGATAATAGCTTTACTAATGAGATCAAAGAGTACAAATGGAGAAAGTTACACAACGTCAACGCCGTTAGATACAAATGTGTCTAAGTGACACGACAAATAATGCGAGGTGCGTATATCCTTCATAAATCAAAAGAATAGAAATCATCTCTTTTTTTTTCTCTCTCCTCACGTCTCTCTTCTCCCTCACATACAAACAAGAGAAATAGGGTTGAAGAACCCTAATCTCTCTCAACTCACAAACTCTCAATATCTCAAGGAAGAAGAATGATATTGAATAGGAGGGGGAACCTCCCTTTATAGCCACCTAAGGCGGTGATGGAGGGTTCCACTGTCTTCTTCTTCTTCTTCCAGCTGTCTTCTAGCATATTCAACTTCGATCCAGCAAATTTTAGCAATAATCCAGCACAAAACTAGCAATGATCCAACCCAATCAAGCAAATCAACCGCCGACATACCCAAATTCATACCGACGTGCCGAATTTGTGCGTTCACAAGTATGTTTCGTCCTTCTTTGTATTTTCTGTATTTCAACAGTTTCCGCAAGAGAAGACAAGCACTAAAACTAGTTGTGGTTTCGATCGCTGCCAGATCTGAAGAGAGAGGAGCGAAGGCTTTTATTTCTTTTTTTTGTTTGGGTGGATTTTCGGGTAACCGACCCTACCCGAATTTAGGTTAATCAGGTTCCCCATTAATTGCTTCACACTTTGGCCATAGGCATTGTCGTGTTATTATTATTATCGCATCTACATGTTACGGTGTTATTTTACAAAGCCAAAACCATTGTCATGTTGTTATTCTCCACTGTTACAATATCAGGAGATGTCAGAGAAAAAAAAAAACACCAATGGAATTCCATCCACAAAAACATTTCCTTATAAAAATTTCGATCCCCAACTTTCATGTACAATCCATGCCTAATGCTACCTTGGAAAAGCTTGGCGTAACGTTCATTTAACGGGGTACAAATGTATTAAAAAACATAAAGGATAATTTGCACTTTGCCCCCTATTATACACAGTTAATTAATAAGTAGACTCATCATTAATCATTATTACAATTACCCCCTTGACTAGCAGTCAACGTCCACTGACCGTCAATTTTCAAAGCATATTACCAAAATACTCCTCAGAAATCAAAGGCTGAGAATTAATCTTTCATATCTTGAACATCTCATTTTGAGGAAAATTCTAAGGCCCAACTGAAATCGTAATTGTATCTCGAGAAAAATTCAACAGTTGATTTTAAAATATCTCGAGAAAATCTGACGTCTCATATTTATTTATGCATGCATCTCGAGAAACTCTGACATTTGAAAATTTCTCAATTTACTTTTGCCCCCTAAAATAAATTTGAATTTAATTTTACCCCTGAAACAGAACAGACCTTAGAGATGAAGAAGAGGGAGAAAAAGGAAGGGAGAAGAAAAAGGAAGTAGAGGAATTAAGAATGAAACTCTAACTTTATTATAGGGATTGTGAAACAAATGAGGAATGAAGAAGTGGAGGAAAGAGGAGGAAGGAAGATGGAGGAAGTGCAAAATACGATTTGTTAGATGTATGATACTATGCTATTCAAAATTGAGATTTTAGAGAGATAAAGTCTTCAACTGTCACCATTTAGCAGGGATAATATTCTTTTTCACTACCTGTTTTTTCCTATTTCCATTAGTTTCAAGTGTTCATTACAGAAAATATAAAAAGATAAATACAAATACTTAGACTAGTAAATAAGTATGAAACAGAAGGATACAATGGACTTCCAACAAATACGTATGCATGAAGGGAAATATTTTGTTAAGAGCCGCATAATGCCTCGAAGAGAGACAATTACCACATATTAAAAGCCAAAAAATGGTAATGATATATCAACGGATTGAACTAATCACACAAATTGCTTTCGGTAATTGTAATTTCATGATTTAGGCAAAACAGAAAAATCCCAGTTTTCCAATAGGACTTCCAAATTTCTATTTCATTTTTCTTATGTGCTTATTAGACACTTTAGCTACACCTCTTATAGCAAATCAAGGATTTCTTCCAAGAAATTTGCACAAAATTTTTTTCCAGGAAATCCCAATCACAGAGGGGAAGATCTTTCTCTCAAGCAAGTTCAAAAAGGTTGCAAAAGGAATGTGGTATTGTTGACAAACTGAACAAAAAGACACTAAAGTTGTTTCTTCCCACATCAAAACATTGTACACTTGCTTAAAAACTTATTAACTGCAAATTTTCCCTGAAAGTTCTTCATGTTACCTTGACTAGTCGCGAGTGTCCGCTATGCGAGCGTAAAAATATTTATTTCATGTTATTTATTTTTATGATTAATTATCTATACGCATCGAGCAAGCTTTTGACTGACACAAAAATGAAATAGTGCTAATACTTAAATTTTGTTTATCGCCTATATGATTACGTGTTAGGTGTATGATTTTTTTTTTATCAAGAGGATTGTGCAGTGATTATTTAGCAATTTGTAAAAATTAGATTGTTGATTTGAATATTAGTCTAACAAAAATATTTTGAATTTAATTTTTTGTGCGCTACGCATGCTATTCACACACCCTTAAATATTAAATGGTTTAAATCAATATATTAAGTTTTAAATTTCTTCAAAACACAATAAAATAGGAAAATTAAATTCATTAATAATATATGAGGCTTAAAATAATATAAGGGCCTATTCATAGTTTATATATAATTGGGAGCTTAAAATAAGTTATATTAAGGCTTAGGTATAATTATATAATGTCTGGGAGGGTTTGATTTTAAATGTAAAATGGAATTAAGTTGGGAGGGAAAAATGGAAAATAAATGTTAGATGCAGGGTTCATTTATAATTTATAAATACTTGCAGGGCTTCAAGTAAATTACATTAGGGACTTATATATAATTAATTTCTAGAACTTGAAAATCAGGTTGAAGACACCTCGACTGTTCATTTCAGGGAGGTGTCGTTATAATAGTAAAGATGTATGACACAAACTCTACCAAGAATCACATCTCATCATAAATCGATGCAATAGATGTTTGGTCTAGAAAACACTTGAAATTCTTCATTCTTTTTTGTTTTTTCTAAGATCTTCTATCTATAAAATCAAATCAAAAGAAAATGGCACTTACTAAACCAATTTGATGTATGAAATAGCATACATGTCAAAGAAAATCATCGCAAGGGGACAGTGACGGAGCCAAAATTTTTGTTGAAGGGGGGGCGAAGTGATGTATGAAATAGCATATAATAATTAATTACCTTAACAAAAAAAATTAATTCGACCAATACATAAATAACTATTCAAAACACCAATTGCTAAACAAAACTTAGTCTAACCTATAGGGAAGACAGTGAGTCAAGCAAGCTACTTTGTAGAAGCACAAAAGATAAATATATGGAAGAAAATTAAATTAGTATATAAAGTTAAGCAACAATTCTAGGGAGCCATATTTGGTGGTCACTTTTGGGTTTTTTTTTTAATATTTTTACTCATTTTATGAATGGTGTTTGTGGTTGTGTTTTAAAGAGAATGATAAAAAGTGTAAAAAAAAAAAAAAAAAAAAATCAAAACTGACCCAAAAATGGCCACCAAACATGGTTCCCTAGACCTACTCAAAGTTAAGTAGCAAAAAATAATTTCAAATGTAAAATTAGATGTGGAAAAAAGAAGAAGGATTATTTGCGATTTTTCACCTATCATAAATAGATATTAGAGGTTACACCATCATTAATCACTATTGCAATCTATCCCAGGACTAGCAGTCAATGTGCATTGATTTTCAAAAGGCTCATGCCTTTCAAACAATAACCCACAGAAGAACCTCGAGATACAAATATGTATCTTGAGGAAAAATTAATGGATCAAAATTTTCATGTATCTCCAGAAAAATCCTATGAATAAAAGACAAAACTAGACCTCAAAAAAATACATTTTTCAAAACATTCTTCTTTCTCAAAGCAGGAAAGAAAGGTTGGAGTTGTTCATTGTGATGGTGGGAAAAATAACTAAATCAAGCAAAAAGGACGGGAGAAGAAGATAGTAGGAGGCGTGGCGGTTGCTAGTGTCGCAGTAATCAGAGTGAGGGAGCAGAAGAGGGGAAACGGGTAGAGCGAGGAGGGAGAACAAATAGAGGAAGAGGTGGGGTGGGACGGACTAGTCGGCATTGCATGGGCGACCATAACATTAACAAAAAAATTAAAAAAGTCAGTGGGGGCAAGTGCCCCCACTTGCCCCCTAGTGGCTCCGTCCCTGCAAGGGGATTGGTTATGAAACCACCACTCCCTAAATCTGATTATATTGCCTTTCCCAATTGAATTTGGCTTAACTTCTTGACTCTTCATAAGTTCCATACCCATAGGGACATCTAATCTCCCCATTCTCCCAGTCATATCCACAAGGGAAGCAAGCCTCAGCAAGTTATAACCTATTTAACACATCTTGGTTAATTTCACACGTCTCTCTCCTTCCCCCGATAGAATGCAATCCAGATGCAAGTAACTTTGCTATCTTATTCTCACTCTCACTCAAACCGTTTCATTTTATTTCAAATGGTGGACACAGACACAGAAACCCTAGCAATGGTCCAAGCCCTAGCCAAGGCGTGCATTCATGTTTTTCACATTGTCAACTATGTTCTCAACTTGTTTTGACAGGTGATTTGTGTGGTCTTCTGTTTCTTTCAAAACTATACAAGTTGTTCTCGAGATATTGACATTGACGTCTTTCACGTTGAAGCTCGGTTATCAGTTCCCGAATCTTCTTTTTATCCTCCTTAACATTAAAAGAAAATAAGATTTGTTAGATGTATGATATTGGGCTATTCAAAATTGAGATTTTAGAGAAAGATAAAGTCATCAACTATCACCATTTTGCAGGGATAATACTCTTTTTACCACCTGTTTTTTCCTATTTCCATTAGTTTCAAGTGTTCATTATCGAAAATATTATTCAGGAATCGACATGGGTAATTGTAATTTCAGTGATATATCAGTGGGTTGAACTAATCACACAAATCGACATGGGTAATTGTAATTTCATGATTCAGGCTGAAAAATCCCATTTTTCCGATAGGACTTCCAAATTTCTCTTTCATGTTTCTTATGTGCTTATTAGACACTTCAACCACACCTTTTGTAGCATAAACAAAACAACTTTTAAATAATATAGAGCGTTAATTTATTCATTTCATAAAGATGTATTTACAGGGTTACAAATAGAATCCTAACTAGGAAAGGAAAACTAATTCTAATCCCGATTAATCTGGTATTCCTATAACTACATTCACTGTTAAATATGTATTCCTAATTATAAAGTTATTATAATTCTTAACATTCCCTCCCCCGCAAGATGGACATATATATCATAAATGTTCAGCTTAACAAGGAAATCAGCAAAGGTAAAATAGCAAAACGACAACTCATCAGCAACAGAAAAATGAATAACCGACGAAAAGTAGTTTATGAGGGCACGTAGTGATAAACAACCGACGAAAAAAAGTTTGTGAGGGCACGTAGTGATAAACAACCGACGGAAAGTAGTATCCGAGGGCACCTAGTGGTAAATAACCTATGGGAAGAAGTCTTCGAGGGCATGTAGGATGAATAACCGACAAAACAGTCTCCAAGGGCATGTAGGATAAATAACCGACAGAAGCAGTCTCTGAGGGGAAGTAGGATGACGAGTAAACAAATTCGTCACATTCGATTTTGTGGCACCGATGAGAAAATTCGGTTCAGTGGCACCGATGAGCCAACTTTTCATCACATTCAATTCGATAGCACCAATGAGCCAAAGTAGTCTTTTGTTAGCCTATTAATCTGAACATCTCCATCCAATTCAACTCTTCAACATCACTCTCTTTCGAAAGAGGAGAAGTGGATACCAGATTGAAATACAATGCATAGGGAATTGAAAATTTTCAAAAAAAATAAAACTCAACCACTGATAAAGATGATTGAGAACAACATCACAAACGTTGTTGAGGCTTGCTACTTGTGGGATCACACCAAAATTGTAATGAAGGTAAGGAAGGGACACCATCACAGTGCCCTAATATTAGAAAAATTAGGCATAGGACTCCTTTAGTGATGTACTCTAGCAACATCACAGTGTTCATCCGTGAAGCTAAACCATATGGGTTGATATAATCAAACGCAAGGTCTGCTAAGCACATGAGCTGGTAGATGCAGGACGAGGCAGTCGCAACAAATAAGATGAAGAAATTGCAGCAGCTTCAAGCTCATTGACACAACCACCAAGGAGAACAAACAATGCAACATTTCACATCATCCTCAACCGAAACAACAACAAACATAGTGAATTCAGAGAGTAGCAAAGAAAGAAGTCGTATTCTCTTATTCAGAATAACTAATTAATAGAAAACAAACAGAGCAAACATAAGAACAACCAGGCACGGATTCACGTGGGGGCACTTTCCCCCACTGACATTTGAGAAATTTTTTTTATTTGTCCCCCAATTAATTTTTTTTATCTGCCCCTCTATTCTCACTTTTCACTTTAACTTGGACTTCATCCTTCAAATTATGTACATATCAAATCCAAACAGGCACGGATTCACATGGGGGCACTTGCCCCCGCTGACTTTTGAGAAATGTTTTTTATTTATTTGTCCCCCAATTAGTTTTTTTATTATTTGCCCATCTATTCTCACTTTTCACTTCAACTAGGATTTCATCCTTCAAATCATGTACATATCAAATCCAAACTCTACTTTTAGAGTTAGAGATAGAAGTTAAATTCTTCAAATCTCTCCAAGAAATCAAAATCCACAGTTTCTTCTTCACACTCCATTGATTGGACAAGATGAGGGAAACTCCCATATTTCATCATCTTCAAAGATCTATAACTATTGAGTTATTTGAGCTCATCTTCACAAAATCCAGCAGGGTCCAAACCACCTTATTATTCTTATTCTAGGTACTAGGTGCCTTCATTAATCACTGTGTTGGTCATTTCCACAAAAAAATTGTAAGCAACCCAATCTCCTCCTTTTCTTCATGTAGTAGTGATCAACGATTCAAACCCTTATCTTGTTGTGTTTCTAGAAGTAGTAATAATCTTCAATGAATATAGTAGTAATCACCTTCAATGACTGTCTTTGTTGTACTCCCATTTTTGCTGTATTTTTAGAAACACAAAATTTTTTTTGCTGTAGTAATCATCCAAACTACCTTATCCTTCTTCTTCATGTAGTAGTAATTATCTTCAATGACCGTCTTTGTTGTACTCCTCCTTTTGCTGTATTTTTAGGAACACAATTTTTTGTATTTCCAAAGTGATCTTCATCATTTTTTTGAATGAAAATCTTTTATTAGATTAGATGAAGTTTTGTATAGTCATTTATGTATTGTTCATGTTAAAAAAAAAATTTCATGTTAAAGTAACTATTTTTTATATTATATTTAATTAATTATGACATCACTCTGTCCCCCCTCAACAAAAATTTTGGCTCCGTCGCTGAGAGCAACAAAGAAAAAATTTCAGCCAACCAGAGATCTTGTTTCACGCAGCAAAGAAGAATAAAAATCGCAGCCAAGAATAAATCTTCTTCCTCCACGAATCAGCCAGGGATGTCTCTTCTTCACACAACCAACAACTCAACAAATAAGAAGAAATCACACACAACCAGCAACAAGACAATTCACATAGCCAAGAAGATGATAAAACAATAGCCAACAAGAGGAGATCTTTGCGAATCTGTAGCAGAAGAGATCACGCATAGAAGAAGCAACAAGGTGGAAGTTTAGTTATATAATCTTTTAATATAATTAAAGTTTAGTTTTTTTTTATGAGTGTGATTTTTAAAACAAAAAAAAAATAGTGATTGTGAGTTTTTCTCACTCTTATATTGTATTTTGTTAGATATGTATTGGTAGAATTATCGAATATTAGTAGAAGTAAGTGTTATTGATTCTCTAGTTCTCTTTAGATATATAAATCAATGAATTTCGGGTTAGATTTTAATACATAAATAAATCTATAAATTCATATAGTATTGTATTATAATTTTCGTGAAAAATTAGTTGAATTAAAAGAGAACTAAGATTTTGTTAAATTTAGTTATAGAAAATTGCTTTGAGTAGTGTAAAGTTTTGGAGTGGATCAAGATCATTCCAATTTCAAAATGCTTTCAAATTTAATCCGTAATTTGAAAACATCCATAGAAAAATTATAATGATTTACCTCGAGGCATGGAAAACCACCACTGATCAGATTTTAGAAATCCTATGATCTTTACCGAGTTTATTTCACGATGTTGTTTGAGCGTAATACAATTGAAATTGATATTATCCCTATCATTGATCTGTATTTCCTATGGCATAATAAAACTTGTAGATTAGAGATATGTATCTGTAAGAGAAGAAGATGACACAAATATAGTTGGGCTTGACTGAATAGTTAGTGTGCTGTAAAACTAATTGGGCTGGACTAAATAGTTAAACCCAAGAATCTGAATAGTTGTTTGTTGGATAATGATTTCGATTTGGCTGAATAGTTAAGTCCATAACTGAATTGATTGGTATTGAATAAAGGTATGGATTGAATTTCTAATATACTGATAGAATAAAATTGAATTGTGTTTACCAAATATGGATTGATTTGAGCGAATAATATACTGTTGAGAAAATCCTTTGATTGAAATGAAATTATAAGAATTGAAATGCTGATTGATTTGTGTATTTTTATTATTCTATGAATTGGTATTTGTATTTCATATTGTGACTTGAACTTTTATTGTTATGCAAATTACTTTGCTAAGAAGTGGGAATTATTTTTATTGTATGGACTTCGATTCCCACTTTATTACAAAAAATTGATATATGAAAATGTTGATTTTTCCCCAAAATAATGGGGAGTATTGTGACAAAATTGTTGATTATTGCCAAATTTCAAATGATATGTTTTCCTAAAACGATGGGTAAACTTGTCTTTGATTGACAAGGTGCCAATATATAAGGATTATAAGATATCACAATAAATTACAAAAAAAAAAATGTGATATTCCCCAAAGAACGGGTGGATTTGTTTATGATTGACAAAAATGTAAAGCGATATGAATAAATTTTAATTTATCACTTTAAATAACATCGAATTGTATCACTTGGAACTACCTCATCTCTTTGATGTTTATGATTTCCCTTCTCTTATAGAGAAACTAAATAACCTTCGGGTTGTCTTGCGGATGTGGGACACCTCTTTTCTATATAGAAACTAAAATAACTTTCGGGTTAGTCTTGCGAAAAGATGGTGATTTTGAAATGCCTAAAATAGGCTTATTATTTTTCCGTCAAAAGTGTGACGTGATCTATGGGCATTATTAGCCCCAGAGTGGCTTTTATTGTACTCATATAGTTAGGGGTATCCGGTGATGCATGCCTGTATGTGATGTGTTCCCACTTGGGCATGGATGATGGAGAAGTCCTCATTTATATGAGATAGGCATACGGGCATGTATGTTCGGCATGGAGGTGGTGTGAATGTGGTATCATCCAAGTAATTAATCCGAAAATAAATAATATGCTTAAATCAAATAATACATGAAGATAACTGTTTTAATTAATAAATTACATCTATATTGTTTATAACCATTTTCATGCAAGATGACAAGTCCATTAATATTTCTGCAGGCCAGACTTGTCATAGTCAACATCTACAGAGTAAGTACAAGTAAATTCATATTTACTTATTAGGATAACATGATTGCCTCATTGAGGAACTAAATTATTTGAACTGTAATTAGCCTTATACATTCGCCTCGTGGAGGAACTATCATGTTATTTCTCTTATTGATTTTTGGGAACGAAAAATTTCACACCAACTTAATTGTTGACCCAAGTGAGATTTGGCTTCTTGAGTACATTCCTTAGGGAATGTAGCCGACTAGCTTGTTTTAGAATTTAGTAGTTTCGGGCGAGCTTAGAGAAGTTCGTTTCGTACGTGACGATCATTGCTGGGAATTGCACGTTGTTCAAAACTATACAAGTTGTTCTTGAGATGTTGTACATTGACGTCTTTCACGTTGAAGCTCGGTTGTCAGTTCTCGGATCTTCTTTTTATCCTCCTTTAACATTAAAAGAAAATAAGATTTGTTAGATGTATGATATTGGGCTATTCAAAATTGAGATTTTAGAGAAAGATAAAGTCATCAACTATCACCATTTTGTAGGTATAATACTCTTTTTACCACCTGTTTTTTCCTATTTCCATTGGTTTCAAGTGTTCATTATCGAAAATATTATTCAGGAACCAGCAAATACTTTTAAACTCAAAAATATACAAAGATAAAACACAAATACTTAGACTAGTAAATAAGTATCAAATAAAAGGATACATATTGCCAGAGGGGAAATCTTTGGTTAAGAACTACAAAATGCCTCGAAGAGATACAGTTGTCACACATTAAATGCCAAAAAATGGCAATGATATATCAGTGGGTTGAACTAATCACACAAATCGACATGGGTAATTGCAATTTATTGATTCAGGCTGAAAAATCCCATTTTTCCAATAGGACTTCCAAATTTCTCTTTCATGTTTCTTATGTGCTTATTAGACACTTCAACTACACCTTTTGTAGCATAAACAAAACAACTTTTAAATAATATAGAGAGTTAATTTATTCATCTCATAAAGATGTATTTATAGGGGTACAAATATAATCCTAACTAGGAAAGGGAAACTAATTCTAATCCCGATTAATTTGGTATTCCTATAACTACATTCACTGTTAATTATGTATTCCTAATTTTAAAGTTATTATAATTCTTAACATTTTCTCCCCCGCAAGATGGACATATATATCGTAAATGTTCAGCTTAACAAGAAAATCAGCAAAGGTAAAATAGCAAAACGGCAACTCATCAGCAACAGAAAAATGAATAACTGACGAGAAAAGTAGTTTGTGAGGGCACGTAGTGATAAACAACCGACGAAAAGTAATTTGTGAGGGCACGTAGTGGTAAATAACTGATGGGAAGAAGTCTCCTAGTGCATGTAGGATGAATAACCGACAGAAGCAGTCTCTGAGGCAAGTAGGATGACGAGTAAACAAATTTGTCACATTCGGTCTTGTGGCACCGATGAGCAAATTCAGTTCAGTGGCACCGATGAGCCAACTTTTCATCACATTCAATTCGATACCAATGAGCCAAAGTAGTCTTTTGTTGGCCAATTATCTGAACATCTCCATCCAATTCAACTCTTCAACATCACTCTCTTTCGAAATAGGAGAAGTGGATACCAGATTAAAATACAACGCATAGGGAATTGAAAATTTTCCAAAAAATAAAACTCAACCACTGATAAAGATGATGAGAACAACATCACAAACGTTGTTGAGGCTTGCTACTTGTGGGATCACACCAAAATTGTAATGAAGGTAAGGAAGGGACACCATCACAGTGCCTTGATATTAGAAAATTAGGCATAGGACTCCTTCAGTGATGTACTCTGGCAACATCATAGTGTTCATCCATGAAGCTAAACCATATGGGTTGATATAATCAAACTCAAGGTTTGCTAAGCACATGAGCTGGTAGATGCAGGACGAGGCAGTCGCAACAAATAAGATTAAGAAATTGCAGCAGCTTCAAGCTCATTGACACAACCACCAAGGAGAACAAGCAATGCAACATTTCACCTCATCCTCAACCGAAACAACAGTAAACATACACTACACCAAAAATACCCATTAGCAACGGTTTTGAACCCATTGTCACGGCTTAGAGCCGTGGGCTGTAGAGGCGTCGCTAAATCCCCAGTAACGACTAAAAACCGTGGCAAAACATATTAGCAACCGTTTTATGCTCGAGGATGGTTGATGATTTAGCCACGGTTATAAACCGTTGCAAACATGTTAGCCACGGTTTTAAGCCGTGGCCAGTCCTAGCCACGGTTATAAGCCATGGCAAGTCATGGCCACAGTTCTGAGCCGTTGCAATATTGTTAGCCACGGTTCTAAACCATTGCAATATTTTTTTTTGCTATCAAATGACTTTTGATTACATCTTATAGGTAAGTATAATTCAGCACGTGCATCAAGTAAATAAAATTTAATATGACTTTTTATTAAATTTAAAAACAGCATTTACAACCTCTGATCAGCAAATTCCAGCAATTGCTTTCAAGCAATTCATTACAGCAGCAACATTTACAATTCATTACAGCAAAAATTTAGATCATTCACAATTCATTACAGTAGAAACAACAACATTTACAATTCGACATTGTGTAGTCCATTGCATCCTCCTGGAGCTTTTCTTTTCTCAAGTTCCCTACCTCTTTTTCAAATTTTTTACACGCGTCTTCAATCTCTTCCTCTCCTGTAAGGAAAACAAGTATGTCACTTGCAGGTTCACACATGTGTATCTGGACAACTGTTCGAATAGCAGCTTCCAGGTAATCCAAACAAAACATCCATTGCTAAAGTCATTTCATGAGCTTCATCCAGAATTATAACCTTATATTGTTCCAAGAGTGGTTCATTCATAGCTTCTCTTAAAAGCATACCATCAGTTAAATACCTGCCACGCATATCACATACAGAATAAGTATAAACGTAGGCAGAAAAGGAAGCAACGAATATTTCAGAAGAAAGAATAAGTTGAGGGGGAAATGAAGTTAATAGAAAGGAGAAATATCTTACTTGAGAACCGTTTTAGCACTGCTGTGATCTTCAAAACGGATGCTATAACCAACTTCTTCACCAATAGTTACATCCATCTCTTCAGCAACACGATGGGAAATAAACATTGCAGCCACTCGACGTGGCTGAGTGCAAGCAACCAACTTCTTGCGTCTCTCTGGAGTCTCTGATTCTCCAGTTTCAAGAACAAACTGAGGAATCTGTGAAACAAAAACACTTGTATGTTAAATCTCCAAGGTATGCCTTTTGAAACATCCTCCTTACAACTTTTCATGCAGTGCCAAAGTATATTACATTCGGAGATTCCATTTAAGTAACATAATATATATATATATATATATTACATTGTTTCAAAAATATATATTACATTGTATATATATATTCATGAAAACTTACTTAACAGAAACAACCCCTTGTCTAGATCTGGAATCAAAGGACATATCCATGTTGGTCTTGTGCTACCATTACATAAGGCACCAATAAGAGTCATCTTTTCTGAAGTGGCTAAAGCTCATGTGAACTCATCAGAAGCCTCAATTTTTCTATATTACCTTAGTTTTGAAATGGAGTCCATTGATTTAAAAAAAATAAAATAAAAGATGAACCTATTTTGTGAACTTCCAGCAGAAGCCTGTGAGTTCCCTACATTATATTAGCTAGCCTTTTATATTTCAGAATTGATATCAAAGAACTGATTCTAGACATAACATCAATCCATAAACATATTATGATTGCATAGTTTACTTGTGCAAGAAAAGTGAGAAGTACAGGTGCATTTCACATTACCACTTCAACAGTCCGAGCATTTGTAATATCACCCTGCACTTGAATAACACCCTCAATAGGAATTTTCTAATTTAAGAATACTAAAAGCAAATTGAAAAAAATGCAAAGCAAGAACCGCCTGATTAGCTGCTAGAATACAAAAAGTTTGATATAAACCAACGAGTATTATTCACCTGACTGAGAATTCTTTAACCACTGGAACCAAGCTTCAAGCTGAACATAAGCCCTTTCTTTAACCACTGGAACGTTCAGTCAAGATCTTCATCAAGGCATCAGTAAGGTCACGACCTGCCACGTCAAGACGCAGGATTGCATGTGGAAGAGCATATCCTTCATAGATGGGGACTGTGTGGCTGACTTAATTAGCTAGCAGAACTCTACAAGACGCACAACTTAATTACTCTACTACTGAGAAAGAGTTATTAGCTGTAGTCTTTGCTCTAGATAAATTTCGGTCTTACCTTATAGGATCCAAAGTAATTATTTTTACTGATCACGTGGCGTTAAAGTATCTTTTCTCTAAAAAATATGCTAAACCTCGCTTAATCCGATGGGTCCTATTGCTACAAGAGTTTGATATTGAAATTCGGGACAAGAAAGGTTCGAAAAATGTTGTAGCTGACCATTTATCTAGACTTCTGGTAGGGTCTTCTAGCGAATATTTACCATTGAATGAGTCATTTCCTGATGAGCAATTATTTGCTCTCTCCCAATTACCTTGGTATGCAGATATCGTGAACTATCTTGTTACAGGTCAACTTCCTTTGAAGTGGTCCAAACAAGATAGATCCAAATTTCTTGCTAAGGTTAGACATTTCTTCTGGGATGATCCATACTTGTTCAAGTATTGTCCAGATCAGGTTATCAGGAGATGTGTTCCTGAGAGTGAATTTCACAGCATCATCTCATTTTGTCATGAACAAGCTTGTGGTGGCCATTTTAGCTCTAGAAAGACAGCTGGAAAAGTTTTGCAGAGTGGTTTTTATTGGCCTACCCTTTTTCGAGATACTCATGCCTTTTGCACCACTTGTGATCGATGCCAACGAATGGGTTCCATTTCTCGTCGCAACATGATGCCCCTTACTAATATTCTTGTGGTTGAAATCTTTGATGTTTGGGGTATTGATTTCATGGGACCATTCCCGCCTTCGTTTGGCAATCTTTTCATCCTTATTGCTGTGGATTATGTGTCCAAATGGGTAGAAGCGATACCATGTAAAACGAATGACCACAAGGTTGTGGTAAGATTCTTGAAAGATAATATCTTTTCTCGCTTTGGTATTCCACGTGCCATTATAAGTGACGGTGGTTTTCATTTTTGCAATAGACCATTCGAGCTATTAGTAAAGAAATACTCCATCACGCATAAAGTTGGCACCCCCTATCATCCCCAAACAAGTGGGCAAGTGGAGATTTCCAATCGGGAGATTAAAAACATTCTAGAGAAGACAGTCAGACTAGATCGTAAAGACTGGTCTCAACGTCTGAGTGATGCTCTCTGGGCTTATAGAACAACATTTAAGACCCCGATTGGAATGTCTCCATATAGGCTTGTTTTTGGAAAAGCATGTCATTTGCCTGTGGAATTGGAACATCGTGCATATTGGGCCATCAAGACATTCAATTTTGATATGGTTAAGGCTGGATCACATCGTAAGCTTCAACTTAATGAGTTGGAAGAGATCCGAAATGATGCGTACCACAATGCCAAAATCTACAAAGAACGAACGAAGATATTCCATGATAAATCCATTCTTCGTAAGTCCTTTGAGCCATCTCAAAAAGTTCTGTTGTTCGATTCTCGGTTACGACTTTTTCCTGGCAAATTGAGATCTCGGTGGTCTGGACCTTATATTGTGAAAGCAGTGTTCCCACATGGAGCTGTGGAAATCGTTAATCCTAAGGATGGCCATGTATTTAAGGTAAATGGTCAACGACTTAAGCCATTCTTAGAGTTACCTCGATTAGAAGTCGAAGTTGATGTGATCCTATTAGAGGACCCTGTGTATCAGAAGTGAGGATCTTTTGGGTTTTGTCGGGCTGATGACGTTAAACCAAGCGCTCCTAGGAGGCAGCCTAGCTTTAGTTGTGTGTTTTTGCTGTTAGTCTGGATTGATTTTCGAGTACCCTATTTAGTTGTGTTTCACTCATACTCGTTAGCTCCGTAATAGTTTTGACTGACAACTTGCCTTTTCTTTTTTTTAGTTTTCTATTTAGTTGCATTTTATCGATTTCTAATGAAAACTCCATGATTCTTATGTTTGTGAGCCTCATTGCTGGATGACTTCTTGGAAATTGGTAAAATCTTCACCGCGGTAATACTGTTCTAACCTCCTCTCATGTACTTACTTCATTCATTTGTCAGAATTATTTTATTAAACATTGAGGACAATGTTTGGATTAGGTTTGGGGGCAGGGTTCATGAGTCGGTGAATTTTTCATTTTTTTGTAGTGTATTCTTTTCCTATTTTCCTATTCAAAAAAAAAAATTTGCTTTACTGTCAAGAAAACTTGGTCTTTTACGAGTATGAAAATGGATTTTATGCTCAAGAAAATGCAAACCAACTTGACATATTGGTATATTGATAAAGACTGAAAGTTTATTACGATCCTTAAGTTAGATCTAGTTCATAAGATTTTTCAGCTCGATTATCTTTGCACCATGAGCCATATTAGCATAACTTGAAGTTGATGAGTGAAATATGCACTAGAAAACCTTAGAATAATAGTGGAGACTTAACCCTGAAAGTTTTGAACCTTTCTATTTTTCTGAGGGTTATACATAAGCTCTGATTTTTCTTGAGTTCGTATTATCTCGTTGATGATCTCATTATTCTCATTTTTCTGATCAATTGCTTTGGGAATGACATCAAAATTGAATTATTACACTAGAACTTCTTGGCTTATTCAATTAAGATATCATAATACTGACCCGAACTTAGGAAATGATCTAGGTATTTTTTTCTTTAGACCATTAACTAGCCTTTTAACTTACCCATAACATTAACCTTTTTGTAGCCTTTTGAGCCTTAGAATAACTTTTATTTGTTAACCCATTAACCTTTACCCAACTTTTTTGGGAATGTGTACGGATGAATATACTTGGTGTAAAAAGGGCATGAAAAAGCAAAATATGAGATATATTTCATAAATCCTCTATTGAAAAAAAAAAAAAGTTGAAGAAAAGAAAAATAGCTATTAAAAAAATAATAAAATAAAAAAAAAGATTTTTCAATGAGGATAAAGATGTGAGAATTGATGATGCGCAACATTGGTTTATTCTTGATAACCCTAATTGTTCGTTGAATGGGTGTATACATTCCTAGAAACTTTTGTTAGAATCCTTTGACATTCCTTATTAACCATTACTCAAGCCCCATTACAACCCAACAAAGTCCTAGTTGATCTTAGGTAAAGGTTGGTTTCGTAGATGTGGAGATTTAATAACCAAGACCTATGGTGTTTGATTCAACATTCCCAAAAGTAATTGATATTCCTGTCCATGAGATCATGTTCATTCCATTCTTGAAAAGTCCGTTCTTCATATTACTATATGTGAGATGATTGTTTTCCATTATTTACTCTTTTCCTCACATATAAACTGAGTGAAATACCAAATCTCTGAGTGTTTTATTGTGAGTGACATGAGAGGTTTGAAGTCAAAACAAACTTTCTACAGGAGATTTAGTCATTGTTTTACTCTGAAATGAAAAGTTATGTTGACAGTGCTATCCACACACACACATTGAGTTGAGGATGATTATGAATTTTTTTCTAACCTTTGGAGAATACTAAATTATTTGGAGATTTGTTGATACACTAAAATGACACTGTTGGTTTCCTTCATTTCTTGAAGTTTTAAAATGAACACTGTTTGACCAAGTTTTGTTGAGTCAGTAATGTTTGTGGGTAACATTTCTGGAAATCCTCACGAGACTATAACTCGTCCACTAGAGGTAATCTAGGGGTTTAAAGCCTTGTTGCACATTTAAGGTAAGTGCAACCGATGATTCCTGCGAAAGTGAGTTAGAATTTTCTTTTTATTGTTTTGCTCGAGGACTAGCAAAATATAGGTTTGGGGGTATTTGATATTCATATAATTATTACATAATATATCCCTTAATTTATACATGTTAGTGTTTCGATTATTATATTTTATAGTAATTATTTCGTTTTCATGTCTTTGTAGGAATTTGAGCGTAAACGATGAAATCACATTAAAGCGACAAGTTAAGGAACGACAATTAGTCGACTCCAACGGTGGTATAAAGCAGTCACAAACATAAACCCGAAACCTAATTCATAACCTAAACCCAATCCATAACCTAAATCCGAAACCTAATTCATAACCTAAACCCAAAACCTAATTCATAACCTAAACCCAATCCATAACCTAAACCCGAAACCTAATTCATAACCTAACCCCAATCCATAACCTAAACCAGAAACCTAATTCATGACCTAAACCCAATCCATACCCTAAACCCAAACCCAATGCCAAGCCCAATCCTTCTCCTACCCTCGTTGATGAATCATTCCTTCATTTCATCCCTATTCATCTTGATTATTTTCTATAAATAGAGGAGAATAGGGTGAGAAGGGGGAGGAAAGAGAAGGGAAAAGAAGAGAATTAGACAAAAACCAAAACCTCTTTCTCTCAAATTGATTCACAATCACCCTCACCACTCATCCATCTTTCACTCACTCCACTCACTCAGCAATCACTGCCACAGTCACCTCGCCATCGCCACCACCGAGCTCCGCAACCGCCACCGTCACCACCGTGAAACAGGGGTGTGACAACCCTGTTTCACGTCAACTTTTCACTCCGCCACCACTCTCTGCTCCTCTCCACTGTCCACACAACCGCCACCACCTCCGCACGAGTCCCACCACCACAACAGAACCACCACAACCACGCCGTGAAACAGAGCCACACCGCGACTCTGTTCCGCCTCGCCACCTGTTTCCCCTCATTTCTCGGCCTCTCTTCGTCTCGAGCTTCTTCATGACTCCCTCTCTCGCGACCACCGTCACGACCAGACCAAGCAGCACCGCCACCACCTCGCGAGACAGCTTTCGCAACCCAGAAACAAGGAGCTCATGTCCTCATTTTCATTCTCTGTTTTTACTGTTTTATAACTGTTTCCTCACCCTCTCTCTTTCTTTTGCAAGTTTTGGAGACGATTTGAGGACGAGGAAGGCCGCGAGGAGCGAAGGAAAGCCGCGAGAGCGCCGCTGTCGCGCTGGAGAAGACGACCGGAGTGAGGGCACTGTAGCTGCACTGTAGCTGCACTGTAGCAAGGGCGGGAATTAGTCAAATTCTGTTTTTGGCTATTTACACCCCCGGTTTTGCTCTGTACCACCACAGAGCGTTTTGGGAGTCCAAGCCCACAAAACCCATTTCATCTATCTTTTATTTTTCTTAGTTTTCTTATTTTTAATTTATTTTTAGTTTAGCTTTAAAAATGCTGTAACCCCATTTTCCATTTAAATTAGTTTAGATAATTTCTAAAATTCAATTTAATCCACCTTCCTCGTGGGATCGACCCGTACTTGCCGTTGTCTACCAGTTAGGCACCGTGCACTTGCGGTTATTACAAGTGGGCTGAATTAACTTATTTATTTAGGTTAGTTAAATCCGCATCACTTACTGCTTCAGTGAGTTCAAAGAAGAGTCATTTCCTTGCCTTAATATCCATGCTTGTGTTAATCATAAGGATTACAACGTCACATAATCCACGTGTAAGATGATATGCAACACATATGTAGGCAACTAGTTTTGATTCAAGCCACTGCCCCACTATAACTTCCCAAATTGCGTTATTTAACGTGCAGGTTATTGGTTCGAGCAATGCTAGGGAGCACTGGGAAAGTGCCTGGTATCTCACCTGTTGGATACCAGACACCGTTGGATACTTGATATCACTAATCTTGATGCAATCCAACGGTGCCTGGTATCCACCAGGTGAGATACCATGCACTTTCCCAGTGCACTTAAGAAAAACTGTATTGGTTCATATAAATTGAAATCGAACAAAATGTGAAGTGGTGGGACACTTTCACACCTAAAAACCAAAGTAGTGGGGCATCTCTTTAACTTGTGGTTATGGATCCCAAGATTAACATAAATGAGGGTAGATATAAAAGAGTCTAAAATAAATATTTTAGTAAGTGGTTTATGAAATTAATTCCTTTGTCATCTACAGTATGCTAAATTCCTTTGTTCTAAATTAGTTTTCAATTATTATCAATAAATGTAGAAACGTCATTTCAATAGTTGGTTATATTGTTGAATCCTAGGAATGGCAGTGGGGCGAATTTTCACGGATATCCGCCCCACCTAATCCATTTGAGCCGGTTTTGGATATGTTTAAACGGATTTTGGTTCACATCCATTAAATATTCGGGGCGGATACGGATTTGGCCATATCCGCCCCACGGATATCAGTTTAAGGGTTGATATTACAAAAATACCCTCGACTCTTTATATGCTGAAAAAAAATAACAAAACAACCACTTACCTCTCTCTCTCAATCACTTATTCACTTTCACTTCTGTTTTTCATCTCTCACAAACATCAGAGAGCTGAGAGCAAGGCTTCGAGAGGCTTCGAGCGACTCACAGCGAAGGCCGCGAGGTCGACCTTCGAGCAACCTCCCTTCACAGGGAAGGCCGCGAGGTCGACCTCCCTTCGAGCAACCTCCCTTCGAGCGACTCACATGCAGGCCGCAAGCAACCTCCATTCTTCTCAGATCTGAGTTCAAGGAACATTTCAGATCTGAGATCAAGATCTGAAATCAAGATCAAGATCTCAGATCTGAAATCGAGATCTCATATCAAGATTTCAAATCCAGATCTCAGATCTGAAATCGAATTTTTTTTTTAATTTTCAGATCAAGATATCAGAGATCGATTTTTTTTTGTTTTAATTTTCGTATGGGTTTTTTTGTAATTTCTATAATTTCTTTATAATTTTTGTATGGATAAACTATCGTTGAAATTTTTGTTATAATTTCTGTAGAACGGATTGGCGGGGCGGGGCGGATTGGGGATCCGTTATTCCCGGCGGATTGGGGATGGATTTGCTCAAATCCGCCCCAATCGGCCCCGTTGCCATGAATCCGTTGGTTAAAGGATATTTTATACATTTATAATAGGATATTTCATCCATGATATGATTTTTTTAAGACTAATAATTACAACATAAGAAAAACATCATTTGGTGTGTTATTTAAAAATTTTAAGATTGTTTTTCCATATTAATATGAGAATATCTTTTTTATAACTTTCTAATATGATTATAATAAGATAATATCTCAACTTTTCATATTTTGCTTTTCATATATATAAATAGAAAGAGATAGGCCAGAAACGACATTTCTTATGTAAATGACACCAAGGGGATATTAAATGAATGGAATTAGGATATGGATGAAATATAATGAAATAAGGCCACTTTGAGGTTCCCTATGAAATGAGGCATAGAACGAAGCCACTATGAAGAAGTTTCGGGAGTTACGAAGGAGGCTTCGAACTCATAGTGGTCATGGGTTGAGAACGAGAATTGAACTCTATGAAATCGAATTCCCGTTGTTCCTTAGTAGCTCAGTAGTAGAGTGGTCGGCTGTTAACTGATTGGTCGTAGGTTCAAATCCTGCTTTGGGAGATTTGATTCATTTTGAATTATTTAATTTTATTTAGAATGAAAGAGCTCGTTTTGACTGTTAGGAGTAGGTAATTCGTTCCCTGTCTTATACTAGTGTAATACCTGTGCCGTTGGCACTATTGCAGATTACATCCTACATTCACGGCTATGTCGAAAGAGACATGCACACAATATAATCATTTGCAAAAAATGTCATTTTTTGAATAAAGTAATTTATCTGAACATGTCATAAGAAAATCTACTTCACATAAGTGACTATAATGACAATCAATATCATGAACAATTAAAAAATCAAAATTTCGACAGAGTTTCCTCTGTATTTTTCAATATTGAAACCTGTCATAAAAAATTACAATGGCAATCAATGCCATGAACACCACATAATATCTCCAATTGCAATTGGGTTTTTATGACTATTGGAGATTGAGAGACGCTGCATGAATCTTACGACTATTGAATCTCTTTGAACCCATTTAAAAAAAAACACCAAATTAATCTCTACGATACCCAGTACGCTATAGATATTAAAGCTGCATTGCATGATATCAATAAGCAAAACAACTCAAATATGAAAATTGTCGTGACATACCTATTGGGTGTCATACCTATTGGTGCACCAAAAGCAACAGGTGGCAATGGATCAAAGTTCATCCCAAGTATCAACCCATCTTCTCTAACACATTCCCCTAACTGTGCATCAACAAACTCTATAGTTCTTGTTTCCGTATTTCACCGACAACTCCGCCCTCAACGATTTTGGCGGATAAGTCTCCATTGTTTCCAATTTAAAACACACAAATCAAAACCCTAAACAAACAATCAAATCAAAAACATAAAAACACACAAAATCAAAACAAAATCTTCCAACACATGAAAATGTACAGCCATCAAACAATTGGAGAAATTTATAAAAAAATATAATTTAAACTGTGAAGATAATGGACTAATGCCCAGACACCACTTTAATTTGAAACTATCTAATGATAAGAATATTCAAACAGAGTTGAGTAAGTATATGTAGCTCAAACCATAACCCCAGACATGCTAGTGAAGCATATCAATAAAAATAATGAAGACTATGGTTTTCAGTTTTATCCAAGTGTTACGAAAGGATCTAGAGATATTGCACAATAGTCGAGTATATAAACAAAGTCCTGAGCTCTTAAAGGAATGTTTCCATGGCTGAGATTTGAAAGTAGGTTGGAAGCTCTACCTCTTTCCACAACCGAAGTGCACTAACAATTTGAGATTGCAATGACCCTGTGATTGAACCCGCACCAAGTTCGGCGTGAATGGAACCTGAAACATCGTAGTCACTAACTCAACAAACCAAACAACAACCACAAAAACAAAAAAAACTCCAACTTCAAAGCTCTAGATACAAATGAAATAGCTCTATTTCATTAAAGCGATCTTAAGAGAGTGAGGAGAAGAGCATGAGGGTCATTGCAATCTTCAACCAATCAATCACTCATAGATGAAAAACTCATCAAGAACACTTTTCAGCTTCAAATTTCATAGATGAAAAACTCATCAAGAACACTTTTTTTCGAAAGACATCACAAAATACTTGCCACTTCCAGCCATGGAAGAGAAATTAGGGCCATTTGGGTGCCATTGTTGTGTATGGTAATCACTGTTTTTCTAAAGAAAAAAAATACACGCCAAAATCCAAAATTAAAACTTTAGAACAAAAAACCTGTTTAGAATTTGAGAATTCAAGAGATTGGAAGTGATTGAGTGAGTGAAGAAGATGGATCTTACGATTCTTGCCCGGTTTGAATCAACATGTTCATCTCGAATGGTAACCTTAACGCCTTCGTCTTTGAGAAATTGAACCCATATTTTTGAAGTAAAATCATTTGAACTTCGTCACTATCTGAAAAAAAATCAATCATAAACTTAAAAATTATATATTGGAATAAACTTGATCAGACACAAACAAAAATGTTTTCCTCTTACTGTTCGTTTGATATTGAAATCAACTTGAGCAAACATCATCATTTCAGAGTATAGGGGTCTCCTTGTTGAGAGTTCCATAATTATTGTTCTAAGACAATACAAAGAAAAATGAAATACTATTAGAATTTCTATATGATTTCGAATGAAAAGGAAAAAAAAACCCAAAATAAATAAATAGATAAATACTTATCTAAAGGGAAAAAATTCAAAATAAATAAATAGATAAGGAAAAAAATACTTATCTAAATGACTCTAAACAAAACACCAAATAAATAAATATGAAATCCAAATAAATATGAAACCCAAAATAAATAAATAAACGTCTCTAAAATAATGATGACTCTAAACAATTATCCATCTTTTCCACAACTTCCACACTAAAATATGCAAGTGATTTGACAGTTAAAAGATCCAAAAAAAATGAGATAGGAAGAACCCAATTCTGCAACAGAAGCAATTATCCATCTTTTCCACAACTTCCACTCATTTGTCAACCATGATTTCACTCCTGTTGTATTTACACATTTCCATGGTTACACTGCAATCTCTGATTTTTGAATACTTAACTGAAGATCAATGTGCAATGTCTCATTCTCAACCCATCCCTCCAAATAAACATTATCTCTAATTCTCTCACACTTTATAATGACTAAAACCTTACTGTTACCATTAATGGTCTGAAATATCCTTAAAAACTCGATTGGGTAGCCATGATCTCACCTTCTCTTTCACTTCTTGAATTTTGCTTTTCAATGTCCTGATTTTCTTGACTCGTGAACCGCTGAAAGTTTGAAAAGGAGGGAACAAATTGTTCATAAAAATTGTTTGTGGCACTAATTCAGTAGGTGGTGACAATAATTTCAAAAGAGGTTGAATCCTTCAAAAAAATGTTTGTGAGAATAATTCAGTAGGTAGTGACCCACTACCATCCAATAACCATACACTATCCATTTGAGTAATCTCTCTACAATGGATAAAGCCATTTATCATGAATCACAATTATAACATGATGAAAATCCAACATTCATGTAAGGTCTCATATTGAGATAACCAATGGACCACATAGTATGTAGTACCAACATTTGATGGGTATAGATTTTGGCTAACATACGTATGGATTCACACTTACAGCCATTTCTATTGAATGCATTGTATGCATCGCTACAACATAATGCTACAGCCTCCATTGTCTACATGCAGTGGCAGCTCTCAACCACATCTACATGTATGGTTTTACACATTTATTCAAAGCAGGAAAGGGGTAGGAGGTATAGGTTTGCCATTTACACTGTTATTTGGACAGGTCTTTGAAGTATACATAATGCCAAACCATACATTCCCCATTGCCATCCCTATCATTCCAAGGCCATTATCTGTATAGGGTTTAGGCTAAATATATTGGGTTTAGGCCATTATCAGTAAATATATGTTTAAAAAGAAGCATACACATCCAAGAGAAAGGAAAAAAAAATTGAAGTAGCTCCTAAATATAAAAACATAAACTTAATAGCTGATTCAAGTAGCCAAAAATCACAATCACGTAACAACAATATGCAAAAATCAAAAAGCACAAATTGAAGCAAATTAATAAATGAAGCCTAATATGGATGAAACTCCATCAAACCCAATAAATTGATGAATAAACAAACAAACCCCATCATGTTACTATGAGTATTTTTGCCAAAAATTAAGAAAAAAGTAGTAAAAGGGTTTAGATCAAATGACTTACAAAGACTGAAAGCGCGCGGAGTAGTTTGGTTCGAAATGGGAAAACCCCTAGGCCCCAATATCTGATTTACTGCAAAAATGACCTTCTTGATTTCAAATTAACGAATCTTGTGTCTTCTACTTCTTTTACTCTTCCCTTGATATATACTTTTTTTTTTACACCAAATTGACATTTTTGTAACAATCCCAAAAATAGTATCAATTTTGAGTTGTAACAGTCCACAAAACAATTTCAAGTCAAAACTAATTTCAGTCCAAAATATGAAAAACAGTTTTACAAAAAAAGTGATACAATAAATTGGATCAACAAGAATGTACTTGAATCTGGATCGAATGGTAGCTAAATAAAACATAGAACCTTATTCTTCCGTTCAAGAGAGCCTTTGAAATTGAAAAACTTCCAATCGTATAGAACAAATCATAGCATCTTAAATCCAATCTTTCTACAAGTAACGGTTTCATCAGCACAAGCTCATTCTAGTGCTGGCTTCTTTGTTGAAAATGAAATACTTTAAGAGTTCCTTTGGTGCTCTTTACAACTGATTGATTCGTAAACAACATATGCAAACACATAATTAAATGTTTAGAGAACCCTTGCAAAAATCCAAACATTTGCATTCTGCCATCATTAGAATTATCCTTGGTAACCTCAAATGCAACCTGCAATCTGTTCTCCATTCGGTGTAAAATCACTCTTTTGTCAAGCCAGGCTCCATAGGAAAACAACTATCTATCGATCTATCCGAGTAACATATTAAATCAAAATCAGATTCAAACCCTCCACATCAACCAACTAGGATCCCATCATCTTGACTTGAAGGAAGAAAATAGTTATAAAGCCCAAAATGCATAAATTTGAACGTGAACCAAGATCAGATCATTTGACTTATGGGAAAACCAATGTTTGATATTATCATAAAAAATCGGAAACATCTTGATCAAATGCCTTTTTCCACATCCGAATCACCCTCTACTTTCTCATGAGACAAGATTTGGACTCTTCTCAGTGTTACTAAGAAATGAAACAACCAACGTATCTCGCCATGACACGATTCAAACTGTCATCGATCAATAAAGTCACTAAAAGAGCAACAAACTTGATAATCACGTGGAAGGGCATATGTTAACCTCGAATGCATCCTTTGCTTAAAAAGAACCCCTCGCATAATAATCAACCACTTTCAAATATTCTGTATTCCAGAATAAACTGCATTTTGCTCTGCAACATGATCACAACCAATCTAATCACATCTGGTAAAGAAATGCTTTGGAAATCCATGCCCAATCATTCCGCTTGATTGAGAATTCACGCATATAATGTCCACTTGATCTCCAGTGTTACATCTATCATCATGATTGTGGATAGATATTTAGTAGAGCAGATAAATACAATTATTCTTCATTGATGACACTACGCTTCACCCAGGAATTCCTCGAAATTAACTTTTAGGATAGCCCTTTTCAAAACCCCTGATCCTATCGTGCCGCTTTAATATTATTAACCCACAAAATCTCTCATCCTTTCCTGGACACCCACGACACCCATCGGAACATCTTGATCATAATGCCTTCTCCCCTATCCGAATCCCCCTGATTTAGCGCTGCATGCCGAAACGTAGCAGCACTAAATCTGTGTCGCAGCCGCGAGACCGCAGCCACCATCCCGACACCATCTCAGCAGGCCACCAACACTGGACAACACCCAGCACCTCGACACCATCTCAGCAGGCCACGGCCTCGCAGCAAGCCACAACCTCGACAGTCTACGTAGCTCAGCACCCAGCACAGCACCAGAGTGCACAATCTTGTGCCCAAACTGCCTGTACTAAACAAGACAGCACATACTGTTTTGCGTGTCCACCATCTCGCCACTGTTGCACCATTCTGCAGTCCAGGCCGTAGCACAGACCGCAGGAACCAGTGGACATTCCGGCCAGTCCTCATTCCAGTCCGCAACTTCACCCTGCTCCAAAAGAAAACCCAGGGGACACTCTGTTTTACAGCAGAGTGCCCTGCCAACACTCTGATCCAAAACGTTCTTCTGCCCATAATTGCTACGCCTAGTCTTCCCCATGACGTATGTAAGCCGTTTGTCAACGGTCAAGCACTAATAAACCTGCCACTCTCCTAGGAAGATCATTTGCATCGAAAAAGACAGTCTAATGATCTCATTGTGCTCTACCTGCTAAAGCATCCGCCACCGCGTTGGCTTCTCTATAAATATGGGAGCAATTTAACGTCATTTGTTCCGCCAACTGCTTGATTTCTTTTAAAATATTCTCCAAATGCCATGGTATTTTAAAATTTTCCTTAAACCACCCACAAACAATTTCTGAATCCGTCTGAACAAACACCTGCTTAAAACCCAACGAGAGACAAAGGCGGAGGCCCTCAGCTAGAGCCATAATTTCCGCTTTGTTATTAGAGCCTGCACAAAAAAACATTTGCTTCCCCACAACACGGGACGGGATGGGACGAGATATGCCCATCCCTATCCCATCCCGTTCATATGGGATCGGGATGGGACGGGATGGGAAAAACCTCATCTCGACCTCGTCCCATCCCAAACGGGTTCGGGACGGGACGGGATCAGCGTGCTAATTTGGACATATCAAATAGAAGCCTGGACTGCTGGAAGCCTACTGCTAGAAGCCCGCTGGAAGCCTGTTGGAAGGCCTGCTGCTGCTGGAAGGCCTGGGCCTGCTAGGCTGGAAGCCTGCTGGAAGGCCTGCTGCAGCTGGAAGCCTGAACATTTTATGCAAATGTTCATAAAATAAATAAATAAGTAAATAAAAATATTAATAATTAATATTAAAAAATTAGTTCGGGATGGGACGGGATTGGCGGGATTGAAAATCTTCATCCCATCCCATCCCATTCTAGATCGGGACGGGATCGGAACGGGATCGCGGGATGGGATGCCCACCCCTACATGGTACTGAGAATATAAATAGGAATCGAGCTCAGAACATGTTTAATCAAAATTAAACGGCCTCCCGGGGATAGCAATTTCGCTTTCCATCCCTGAATCCGCGATTGAATTTTAGCGATCAAATCTTCAAAATATGAAATTTTAACTCTTCCTTGAAAAACTGGCCCTCCCAAATATTTCAAAGGAGCAGCTCGGAACAGGAATCCTGTGTAGGTTTTGAATCCTACAATTTTCTCTGCAACTGCCCTATCATCCAAAATAAAAGAGTTTTTGCTTGCATTTATTTTCTGTCCCGAAGACCGGCAATAACTGTTCAAAAACTCCATGCATTCCAGAATAGAAGACTTTCTGCCATTTAAGAAAATGAGAGTATCATCTGCATATAGAAGATGTGAGATAGGACTGCATGCTCTGGGAGTATAAAAGTAACCAATTTTACCTCTAGCAAAAGCCTCTTTTAGTCCCATACTCAACACTTCGGAGGCAATAAAAAAAAATGGAGACAGAGGGTCGCCTTGTCTTAAACCCCTGGTAGATCTAAAAAAGCCTTTTAAACTCCTTGAAGCAACACTGAAAAGCCACAAGAAGCGATACAGTTGGAAATGATATGACAAAATCTACCATTAAAGCCAAATTTTGTAAGCACCGCCAACAAAAAGTTCCATTCCATTTTGACATAGGCTTTTTCCATGTCAATTTTCAAAACTACATTGCCGCCGAAAACCTTTCGGTTAATGTCCCTAATCAATTCCTGTGCAAGCCCAATATTCTCACCAATAAACCTTCCTTTAACAAATGCTCCCTGCTCCGGAGAGATCAATACGGGCAAAAGATCTGCCAATCTAGTACAAAGGATTTTACTGAAAATCTTATAAATCACGTTGCATAAACTGATAGGGCGAAATTTGAAAAAGGAACCTGGATTCTCAGTTTTAGGAATCAAAGCCAAGAAGTTAGCCGAGAAAGAAGCCGGCATCGCCTCCCCCTCAAAAAATTGAATAGCTGTCACCCAAATATCCTTACTCAGAATCTCCCAACAAGACTGAAAAAATCCAGCAGTAAATCCATCCGGACCCGAGGCACTATTCTTAGGGATGTCAAAAACAACCTTTTTCACTTCCTCCAGTGAAGGACGTTTGACCAAGATGTCACAATGGCCAGAACTCACTAGTTTTGAAATACAATTCAACAACTCTGCATCCACCGTACATGAACCTTGGGAAGACAATAAATTGACAAAGAAATCAGTAGCATTAAAAAGAATCTCACCAGGGTCCGAAATAGTCCTACCGCATGGTAAATTAATCTGAGTTATAGCCCTCCGTTTTTGTTTAGACTTGGTAGAGGCGAAAAAATATTTGGTGCAGGCATCCCCCTCCTTAAACTCTTTTTCACCGGATTTTTGAATCCAGTAAAGCTCCTCCTGTTTGAGAGCTAATCTGTACTCAGCCTGACAGCGATTTAAATTGCAACAAGCATGAGTATCCCAGTTGGCATCAACATTGAAACCATTATTATTTCCATTAGCAAAGACTGCCAATAAAATAGTTTCCCATTGTTGCATTTCGTCCTCTAGAGTGCAGATCCTGCTAAACACATTCCCAAATACCATCCAGTTCCACTGTATGAGAGTGCGATGGGTCGATTTAAGTTTGGCATCCACTCTATCAATAGGTCTGGGGAGAACCATATCCGTCAACAAGATTCCCTTAACCAGATCAAGAAACTCCGGATGTGTAGTCCACATGTCTAAGAATCTAAAAGGTGCAAAACCAATCCTTGGTTGAGAGGGCATGGATGCCAGCACAGGGGAATGATTAGAAAATATACGGCTGAGATGTTCAACTTTAGGATTAGCCAAAACTGTCAGCCAAGCCGAATTGACAAAAATCCGGTCAAGTCTAGCCCAAATGTGCTCGCTTCCTCGCCTATTATTACACCAGGTGAGTCGAGGATCCCAATAACCACAATCAATTAAGCCGCATGTTTCAGTACAATCGGAGAAATGAGCCATGCTAGCCAGGGAAGGAGCAATTCCCCCAACTTTTTCCCCTGAGTGTAGATAAATATTGAAATCCCCACCGACCATCCAAGGAGTATCATTTTGAGCAGCAAAATTAACCATATTGGACCATAATTCCTTTCTTTCATCCACAGAGCATCTAGCATAAACAAAAGAAATTAAAAAAACTCTTGAAGAAGAATCTGTTACCTGGTAGTGAATAATCTGGTCCGACATGTCCACCACTGAGAAAACAAGAGACGTATCCCACATAAGCCAAATCTTGCCACTAACCCTGTCATTAGAAGCAAAACCGCCAAGTTTAATTTTGCTCCCAATCTCCATGTATCTACTAGCATCAATCATAGGCTCCGCAATCATAAGAATTCTGACATTGTGTTCCACAACCAACTTTTGTAACCTCCTTCTCGTGGCCCTATTACCAATGCCACGAGCATTCCAAAACATAAAGTTTTAAATCATCTTAAACGCGGGAGGAAGGCAAACCCTTCTTAGTCTTACGACGAGTGCCCGAAGGAACCGCAGCTTTGACGTTTTTCTTTCGCTCCGCATCAAATAGTGCCCCTAATTCTAAGTCCTTGATAGCTTGTGTGCCCGGCCCAATGTCCGAATCCGACTCCGCCTCATCACTGTCTGTGGCGCTTTCAAGTGTATTGACATTCATTTTTTTCTTCTTTTTCCGCAAAGAAACGCCCACCTTCAACAATTTGCTAATGTCTTCCGGCAACGCGCGAGCATCCAACAACCCAACCTGGACTATCTGCTGATCTGTTTCGGCACAAGCTGCCTGGATCGCGGCATTGGATCCTGTAAGTCAGCCCTTACTTTCTGTGTGATAGCAGCACTAGACGACGTCGTATGTGAAACAGTTCGAGGAGCGAGCTTACAGTGGGCTGGTTATTGGACGGGAGAAAGATCTCCAGCTGCAGCAGACGCTGGAACCACCTCTGCTGGAGCGGAACAGGGCCCAGGCAGAGTCTGAAACTCCCCTGTTTTGGTGCTGTTGGCTGGCTGAGACAGCCCAGTCTGTTCGGGCTGAGACAGAGGTTCCTTTGTTTTGTGCATTTGCAAACCTGACTGGGGCAACACCAAGTGCCCGGACTGTCCCTCCATCGAAAATTCCACCTTTTTCATCCTTGAAACGAGCTGCCCAACCTGAATTTCACATGATAAACCTTTCGTAGCAGTTTGCAATGCCTCAGCTTGATTAGAAAGGTTATTCTTTGATTCCGGATTGACATCCTTGTCATTTGGAATCGGCTTTTGTTGGTGTCCAAGAACATTTTCAATCTCTGAAGTTGTATACCCCGCCTCTAGTAGGCATTCCTCCATAGAATCTGACTTGACCCCGGTTTGAACATGCTCTATTTTCTGACCCGCTATTTGTAATTCCGCTGGAGCACCCTCCTCTTCCTCAATATTTTCCATTAGTGCCTCAAATGTGTTTGACAAAACCACCTTTACTGGATCAATTGCCACCAGTTTGTTCTCCACGACTCCCTCCGGAATCTCCTCGCTTTTGCTATTTTTTTGTTCCATTCACACCCACTTCCGAGTTTGAAGATTTTTCTTTTCTGATCACTGGAACATATTGTTGCTTGGTATTATTATTTTCTGTTTTTGATTTGACTACCTTCTCAGTCTTACCTATGTCCGAAACTCGGCCTCCGGCCTTAATGTCGAGCTTCTTTCGACAAACACTCTCCTGATGCCCTATCAAAGAACAATAATGACAATATTTGAAACCTAGGTATTCTATCTTCTGCCAGAAACCTCTATTATTGGATCTATCAATCCATACTCTATTTGGTAATTTGTCTGCCAAAGTCATCTCCACGCACACGCGGGCAAAGTCCAGGCGCGATAAACATCTAGTATGGTCATCCATTCTCAAAAAATCACCAAAAGAATTGACAATTGCTTTTAAGATAGGGGGATGAAAAAGATGTAAAGGTAAGTTAGGCAACTCTACCCACAATTGCACAAAGATCGGGTCCTCCTTCAGACTGAAACCATCATGCCAATGGAAAGCTTTAAAACTAACGCCACGAATCAAAAAGGAATCCCGCGACAACACTTTTTTTGCTTCCTCCTCCGATTGAAGACGAACTAACACATGCCGTTGATTGAGTAATCCAAGCAAAAAATCGCCCATAATTCCCCAAGTTCTGTGAATCGAATCTCGAATGTCTTTCAATGTAGGGCGGTAGCTAGAGAATTTTAATACGATCACATGTTTTTCCATAAACTCCTCCCCACGGACTTCATCCGTTGCAGTAATGCCAATTGCTGGAGCGCCCTCTTTACGGAATCTAGTGCCTTCAACCGGAGTCTCCACAACGTCGGCCACCAGATGTTTTCCCAAAATTTGTGCGAAAGAGGGCTTAGCAGCTCCTTCCACGGTTCCCCCATCAGCAGATCTCCCCATCATGTGGGGAGGGATTGCGGCAGGAGGCGCCGACATCACATCCAGATCGGTGCCAGTGTCGAATATTCAAAACAGGAGCAGCAGATTCGAAACGGTGTGCAATCTGGTCTCTGAACCGTATCGATGCACAAACTGGTCTCTGAACCGTATCGACGGCTGTGACGAAGAGATCACTGCAACCGAAATGCGATCACCAGATCTATACCTCGGCCAAGACGGGAGCAAAGAGCGAGATGTCTGCCTGTATCAGTTCTGTGACGGCCTGAAACGTCCAGTAGCGTCCAGTATCGGCCAGAATCGGCGTGTCGCAACCAGAGAAAACCTTGTTATGCCGGCAATGGGTGACTGAGCCGCCTAGGGTTGTCGCTGTGGCTACCCTAGCCGCCGCCAGTCGATGGCTAGGATGCAGTCCCACAGATGAGGGACGATTGAGATTAGATATCGGTCAAAGACCGAAATACCCTCCGAAATCGCCCTCTCTAAGATTTGATCGTCAAAAAAAAAAAAACTTGATATATACAAAAATACCCAATAGACAAAAACACACCAAGATCAAAACTTGAAAAGTAAAAGCTGTAAATTTGCAAATAGCAGTCACATGGTTCACATAATGGTTCCAATAATGTGTAGTACATAGATACATAAATTAATACCTTGAATCCTAATCACAACTCTGTCAACAGTGATTAACTTCTTCTCAGAAATTTGAGCAGATATACCCCCACACCATTATTAAATCATACATTTCATTATCTAGTCTCAATACAAAAAAAAAAATGAAGGGTTAGTCATTGTTATCAGTTTCTCAAAATCACCAACTTAAGTAATTAACCTAGAAGTTTCAAAAGTGCCAGAAAAAAAATACGACTAAATAAAGAAGAGAAAAGGATAATAGTTCTGATTGGCCAAATTACCCTCTTATCGGCTTCTCATGTTCCACCAATGTGCAGTGTTGAAAATCAGTACATCTGCATCCTTTCACCGCCTAGAAGTCCAGTCCATTTTATCCAATTTCAATGTTGTTTTTGCATTCCGTGGGGCATTAGCTGGTGGTCCACTTTGAATGACTAAGAATGAAGGTCTGTAGTCCTTGATTTTGAAGACCAAGAACCCTTTGTGTTTTGAAATTGGGCTTCCATTAACTTCATAGATTGAAGTCTTGTTTGGGACTGCCAATGAGAGCAAGCAAAGAAAAGATTCCCATTGGTTTCTACCAATTGAATCACCAACAAAAACTACTCTTCGGTTCCTCAGCTTCTCCAAGATTGTCTTTGCATCAAGTCTTCTTTTACATCAAAGAGAGACGAAACAAACCCAAATTAGTTGCAACCTTAACATAACTTAAACCAAAAACCCCTCAAATAACACCTAAAAGAACCAAAACCCACCCACGAAGGGGAAATTTCTTTGCATCAAATCTTCTTTTACATCAAAGAGAGACGAAACAAACCCAAATTAGTTGCAACCTTAACATAACTTAAACCAAAAACACCTCAAATAACACCTAAAAGAACCAAAACCCACCCACGAAGGGAAAATTTCATACTTTGGAAATCAACAAAAAAAAAATAAGAAGAAGAGATCAACAAAAAATAAGAAGAAAATCAAACAGTTTTGCTTTGCTGAAAGAAAAAAAAAAACTGAAACATACCTAAAGAAGAAGGAGAAGAAGAAGAAGAAAAAGAATAAGAAAAAGAATAAGAATATGAGATCTAAAGAAAAAAAAGGATCTTACCTAGAAGGAGATTTGAACCGATTTCCTGTTCTTCTTCAGTTCGGTTCTCTCAATCAGTGTGTTCTTCAAATCTGAAGAAGAAAAATAAGAAGAAGGAGAAGAAGAGGAGGAGGAGGAGGCGAGAGGCAGCGAGGTTAAGAAATGAGGCTGAGTTGGTGGGTTGGATGGCTGACCTGAGGGTGGGGAAGCTCTCGATCGGCGGTGAAAGTGGGGGTGATGCATTCGATTTAGTGAATGTTGCAAGGAGGGTTGAGAATCGAAGAAGGGCAGCACCTTCTTCTTCGCCAAACGCAATCACAAAGGAGGGTGAAATGGAGAGAACCTCGTGGAGGTGTGGAGAGAGTGAGGAAAGCATCGGGGGTTCGATTTTTTCATTTAAGTTATGCCACAATCTTAAATTTGCCACGTAGGACAATCTTAAGTTCTGCCACAATCTTGAATTGTAATAGAGATATTTCCTATCATGCACTTTTTTTAAAGGGTTACAATCAAACAAGTAAATTCCTTGTGATGCAATTTCTTATAGTCTGAAACATATAGCGGCATTATGCCCATATTGATGCAAATACTGGCCTGTACTATAGAGAAAACACTCAATAGACCATACCCAAGTGTTCCATATTAAAGTTTAGTTGATGAAATGCGTATAATGTGAATCCAATGAATTTAAAGTCATCTCATTTAAAAGCTTTCAGTTCGGTGTAAAATAAAGGAAACCAACCATCAATGATACACACCTTTGACAAGAGCAGACCAGTTGTGTACTATAGAGAAAACACTCAATAGACCATACCCAAATGTTCCATGTTAAAGTTTAGTTGATGAAGTCCGTATAATGTGAATCCAATGAATTTAAAGTCATCTCATTTAAAAGCTTTCAGTTCGGTGTAAAATAAAGGAAACCAACCATCAATGATACACACCTTTGACAATAGCAAACCAATTGTCAATGGTGTTATGGTCGAGTGGTTAGGACTGTGTGGGTTTATTTTTCATGTCCTAGGTTCGAGACCTCTTGATGGCATGATTACTTTCTTATGATGTTGACCTGTAGATTGTACCTTGTTGATAGGTTATAAGATCCTATAAAAATCTAACTCGTTTTTAAAAAATAAAAAATAAAAAATAAAATAAACAAACAAACAAACAAAAAGAAGAAGAGCAGACCAGCTGTAAACGCACTAGAAAAAAATTACTGGAAGCTTCAACCATTCCTTCAAGTCATGGCGTCAGACACCCCCTTGAGCCCCCTCTGCTTCATCTACATTACTAAAGTGTAATTTCGATTTTTTTAATAGATGATTATTTAATTAAGGAATCACCGACTTATTAACTTTTTGACTGACTTCCCAGTCCACTGCACCATAAAAAGAAATCAAGAAAAACCTTATTAGGTCATGTTGTAGGGAAAATACTAGCTAATGCAAATAATTTTAACACAAATTTTAGACCTAGTTGGTAATAGTGAATGATTAAAATTGTTATGTAAGTAATAGCAAAGAATAAACAATGTGCAGAAAATAAAGATGATACCGAGATTTACGTAATTCGACTTTGCCTACTCCACGGACGACGACTCTATAACTTTCTTATTAATATGAAAACACTTACTTTAAAATTACAACGTTGTCATGCAAACATCCTTGAGATTACCCAATCTCAAGTCAAAAATACTGCCAAAAGTTTGACGAAACTTGCAAACAAAGAATACCCAAAATCACTCGATTCCAATCGTTCTATTTGGCTATTGTTTCACGTTGCACACACACCAAATCACTCCCTTATCGCAGCCCGTTTCACGTCGCACTCACGCCACATTGCTGCTCTATTTCAGGGATGTATTTGCAGCCAATCTGACGTTGCGTTGTTGCTGCGATGTTGCTACTGCGTTTTAGCTGTACGCTCGGATTGTTATGCTGTGTTTTTTCATAGCTGCCTTATATTTACTTTTTATACAAGTAGTTGTTGTATGCTTACTTTAATTGGAACCAAACACTCCATCACACAAAGACTCTGAGTCCCACAAGGACTCTTGTGTTTGAGTCCTTGTAATTGTCTAACACATATGATATCTTCACCATCTTGATCTATCTATACTCTCGTTATTGTGCAAAGCTGAGCTCAAACTCAATTAGACTTCCCTCCTCATCCCTGCAGTAACCGTTACATTATTACTGAGTCATATATAGTTTTTCTTCATTACATAACTTATATCTGGTTTCACGTTGTTCTCTGTTTTATATACATTACTTGAGTGTATTTCCATCTATTTTAGTTGATGAACCTTTCTTGATCTCTTACTACGATATCATCAATCACATATTCTTTCAGCTCTCTTGTTATTGTGCAAAGCCAAGCTAAAACTCAGCTAGACTTCCCTCCTCATCCCTGCAGAGGTCGTTACACTACTACTGAGGTAATTAAAAAAATCGTCATATATAGTTTTTCTTCATTCCATAACTTATAATTGGTTTCGCTTTGTTCCCAGCTTTATATATACCAGTCGCAAGTGCTCGTTACGTATGCATAAAAAAGTATTTATTTCATGTTATTTATTTTCATGATTAATTAAATGTAAAAAATTTATATCTCTTAACGATTTTGAATTGAATCTATATACATTGAGCAAGTTGTTGATTGACACAAATATGAAATAGTGCTAATATTTAAATTTTTGTGTATCGCCGGGATATATATATATATTTATCAAGTTGATCATGCAGTGATTAATTATCAATTTGTAAACATTAGATTGTTGATTTGAATATTGGTCAAATAAAAATATTTTGAATTTAGTTTTGTGTGCACTACGCACGCTATTCATACCCTTAAATATTAAATGGTTTAAATCAATATATTAAGTTTTAAATTTATTCAAAATACAATTAAAATAAGAAAATTAAATTCATGAATAATATTGGAGGCTTAAAAATAATATAAGGGTCTATTTATAATTTATATATAATTGAGGGCTTAAAATAATTTATATTAGGGCTTAGGTATAATTATATAATGTTGGGGAGTGGTTGGTTTTAAATATAAATAGAATTAAGTTAGGAGGGCAAAATGGAAAATACAAATATTAGATGTAAGGCTATTTATAATTTACAAATACTTGAAGGGCTTCAAATAAATTATATTAAGAGCTTAAATATAAATAAAAAATATTTAGAGGAAATGTGATGTAATTATATAATGTAGGAGAGTCTGAGTTTAAATGTAAATAAAATTAAACTACAAGGGCAAAATATGAAAAAAATCAGATTGAAAACAATTCACTATTCATTTAAGTGAATTATCGATATATCTGTCAAGATTACTTAAGTTTATTTCCATCTTTTTTAGTAGATGAACCTTTCTTGATCTCTTACTAGGTCATACGATATCATCTGCCACCTTGATCAGAACCAATCACATATTCTTTTTGCGCTCTTGCTATTGTGCAAAGCCAAGCTCAAATTCAGCTAGACTTCCCTCCTCATCCCTGCAGAGGCCGTGACACTACTGCTGAGGTAATTAAAAAAATCGTGATAACTTTTTTTCCATACTTTATTTATTGGTTTATTTTTTTTATTATTTTTTTATTATTAAACCTCCAGTGTGGAGGGGCACCTCTGGAATGCCAGACCTTTATTACTTATCAAGAAAATTGATTTACAATCAATACGGGGGTACATGACGACTTTACCCGTGATATAACCAAAACAAAAAATTGGGCCGCATCCGAAAACCAAAATACATAAAGCCAACATATCACCAATGCTGGAAGATTTACCCCTCTTAGTCTTACGACGCTTGCCCGAAAGGATCGCCAGTTTGACTTTGTTCTGTAGATCTTTATCGGAGTGCGCCCCCAAATTTATATCATTAATAGCATGTGATTCCGGCCCCAACTCCGATTCCGACGTAGACTCGTCACCATCATCTGTGGCGCTATCAAGTGTATTAGTGGTCATAGATTGTTTCTTTAGTCGCAAAACACGGTTCTCCTCAAACAGCTGGATGGCGACTTCAAACAAGCTCTCGTCCTCGTCGTTCTTGGCTGCCGCGGGCACAGAAAAATTACCAGTTACCGTGGATGTCACACCCCAATTTTTGAGAAAAATGAAATCCTAAAATCCATGTAGGATTATCCGTTTCCCCAAAACTCGGGACGTGAAATTCAATAACAACATAAACATTTAGCAGCAATAACAAAAAAATAGTTTAGAAAATAGAACAAACTAAAACTTATACAAAAACTCTAACCAGGAAAAACTGACGTCGCTAGCCCCACTAGCGGAACTCCCGTAACGCTGCTCAAAAGTCTCTAAACCTGAAAAGCTAATCGGCTACATTCCCAAAGAAATATACCCAAGAAGCAAAAGCTCACTTGGGTCAGCAATAAAGCTGGTGTGAGAAATCTTCATCCCAAAAACAATAAAATCGTACGTGATAAACATCAAGTTAAACACAAACAACAAACCATCACACCAATAGGTAGTTCCTCAACGAGGCAAAGGTGTGATGCAAGAAAACACAGTCCAAAGAATTTAGTTCCTCAACGAGGCAATCATATCATCATCCTAATATGTAAATATGCATTTACCTGTACTTACCCTATAGGAGTTGACTATGGCAAGTCGGACCTGCAGAAATATTAGTGGACTTGCCATCCTGCATAAAAAGAATTAGAAACAATGCAACGTCATTTATTCTTTTTATTTGAATTAGGTTCATCTTTTTAACGGATTGATCACTTAGACGATACCACATTCTGGAACAAAACCCCAATCAAACCAATCTCTGCTCCAAACTAATTTAATCACCTCGTGGTCGACTGCTTCTAATTTTGTTTCTTGGTTTGAAGAGATTAATAACTCTATCGATTGAACCTAAGCCCGTAGCATTCCAAGTCAAAATTTTAACTGTCACGATGAACTTGGATAGCCCTAACTAAAACTGCTTCCACATGCATCATCAAAAGCAGCCAATACATCTTCATCATCCATCCAATTAGATGGTTCAATGAACTGTCCATCACGTTCCAGTTCAATGATGTTCCAGTGGAATCCAAGCCAATTAAGTCAACATGTTGTGGTGGTAATCGATATCCAAAGCAAATACGGCTCCCTCTTTCTCAACAAACAATCTATCCCTTCAACCAATCAGACATCACTCTCATATATACCTCCATCAAGCAAGAGAAGTCTTCTTCTCTTTGTTTTCTTCCACTGTTCATCTCTTCATCTCTTTGCTCATCTCGCAATCTAGCCGCACTCATCTCTTTTTCCCACCAATAAAAACCCTTGTCGACTTATATCCCCATGTCTTTCAGACCGCAGCCACACCTACACCAACACACAAGAATTTCGCTATCATCTTTGTTCATCGCCATCCATCAATCCAAGCTTCCTTCCTAGCCGTCTCTTGTTGTCCAGACACCTCTCACCCTGCTTCATTTCTCTCTTCTTCTGCTTCGCAGCGCAAACGAGTGGGAGGAAGAGAGACCGAGATAGAGGGAGGCAGAGAAATTTGTTTAGGAGAGAAACATGAAGGAGAAAAGGGGAAAAGAAGGAGAAAGAAAAGAGGGTTTTCTCCTTATAGGGTGGATGGCTATTTGCCCCCACTAACATTCTGAGAACACCTGCCCTTTAACTCACCAAATAAAACCATAATTTCGAAATTCACATTCAATTAAATGTAACTCTATTTTATTTAATTAAAAATAAAATAAATTATCTTTATGAAATTTAGGGGTGTTACATTATACACACGTTAAATGGAATCTCGTCCCGAGATTCGGATGGTAAGACAGTTAACTGAATTTCAAAAAATACTAGTTGTCAAACAAAAGAAGATTTTGAAACACAATTTCAATTGAATTTTTGAAACATAAATTATTTATTGTTATTAAAAAAAAGTACGGGTGTTACAGTGGATTGAGTGCGCTTGGCCATAACCTTTGTCAAACGTTCCATCACTGTCGCCTTTACCGTGGCAGCCTCTACTTCCTGTATCATTCCACTCGATTTTGTTTGCGTCACTAAAGAATCACCAACGGCGAGCAAGACGCGTGCTGTCTGAGGTAGCACGTCCCCTGGGTTGGGGCCGTAGAGAGGCTGGGGTCATGGACTGGGAGGTCGTGGGCAGGGTGTGCTCGGACGTGGGCTGAGGTCTGACTGCTGTCCTGCTCGAGTCATGGATGGGCTGGGGACGTGATCAGGCTGGACCCGAGGAGTGCCCAGAGCCGTGGTCTGGCGGAGACCATGATCTGACACAAGGCCTTGACTGGTGGTGAGCGCATTCTGTTTTGGGCCGTGAGCTGGTTGGGGCGAAGCCACTCCTAATTCCCCTGCTAATGCCCAAAGTCATCGTGCGACCTTGCCACAATGTGATGTTCCGGGCGGATATTGTCATTTAGCATGTCGTCGGAAAGACCACTCTTGGCCCCTGAGATTATGTCATCTGTTGGCTGTGTCGGCTGTTCTTGAATTCCAATAGCATTTGCAATCTCCGAAGTTGTATATCCCGCCTCTAGGAGGCATTATTCCGTAGTTTCTGCAACCTGCTCAGCACTAACATGAACCATGTTCTCACTCTCCTCTGCGTCAATGTTTGCAGTGAGCGACTCAAATTTGTTTGACAACACCACCTTACCCGAATCCATGGCCACCGGCCTCTTCTCCCCAACTTCCTCATTAATCTCCTTTCCCTGACTATTCGTTAAGCTACTCGGACCTGCTGCAGGATTGAGAGGCTTAGCTGTTTTGATAACGGGGACATATTGTTGCTTGACAGTGTTGGGTTCAACCTTTGGCTTGGTCAGCTTCTCATTACCAAGATCTGAGGCTTTCCCTCCACCCTTAAGGCCCAATTTTTTCCTACAAAACTCCTCTTGGTGCCCTATCAGAGAACAAAAATCACAGTATTTAAAACCAAAGTATTCTATCTTCTGCCAGAAACCCCTATTGTTGGCCCTGTCAATCCAAACTCGGGTTGGTAATTTCTCGGCCAAAGTCATCTCCACGCAAACACGGGCAAAGCCCGGGCGTGACAGGCAACGAGTATGATCATCCATCCGCAAAAAACCACCAAAAGAGTTCACAATTGCTTTTAAAATAGGGGGATGAAATAAATGTAAAGGTAAATTAGGTAACTCTACCCATAACGGCACCGAGATCGGGTCCTCCTTCAAACTGAAACCATCATGCCATCGAAAAGCTTTGAACCGAACTCCACGAATCAAAAAGGAGTCTCTCGACAATACTTTCTTTGCTTCCTCCTCAGATTGAAGGCGGACTAACACGAGACGTTTATTTAGTAAATCGAGTGAGAAATCGCCTAAAATGCCCCAAGTTCTGTGAATCGAATCTCGAATATCTGCCAAAATTGGTCGGTAATTGGAGAATTTAAGGACAATCACGTGTTTTTCCATGAAAGCTTCTCCACAGACTTCATCCGTGGCCGTGATTCCGATTGCTGGGCCCCCCTCTTTGCGGAAACGGGTTCCTTCAACTAGAGTCTCCGCAGCGTCGACCACCAAGATTTTTCCCAAAATCTGGGCGAAAGAGGGCTTAGAATCCCCATGACCCGGTCCCGTGGGGGGAGGGGTGGAGGCTGGGGCCGTGCCCATCACATCCAGATGTCAGTCCGTAACGGCTGACGGCTGGCTGCTGTCCTGTTGGCTCACCCCGTACCTGTCTCCCGTGCGCCAAAGCCGCCGGGACCAGGCAGAGAGAGAGGTGACAAACGTTGGAGCCGGTCGATCTCGCGGCCGTGAAGCGTCCAAGCGGCGGCCGATCGATCTCCAGGCAGAGACTTGGAGAAAGCCGATCTATCTCGCGGCCTTGAAGTCGATCGATCTCGTGGCCTTGAAGCGTCCAAGAGGCGGCCTTGAAATATCCAAGCGACAGTTGGTCGATCTAGCGGCCTGGATTGGTGGCGGCGGCTGTTGGTTCCTCAGAGCTCGGTCGTTGCTCAAGCCGTCACAGGCCGGTCGGTCTCGCGAAGCGACGCCCAGGCGGCTGCCGGTCCTAGCGGCCTAGATGGCGGCGGCTGTTGGTTCCCAACCCTAGCAGAGCCCCACGCGTTTTTCAGTAAAGATGGAGTTATCGTCCAACATTTATTTATTGGTTTATGACTATAAACTTATTCCTATACTTGTATTTTATGGACAACAACTTGATGACATCACAATTTGGTCTAAAACATTACATATTGAACACCATTTTATACTACAAATAAATCAAAGGCAGTAAGCATGATGGCATCACAATCCCCAAAAAAAAATTCTTCTTGTTCTTTTCTTTCTTTCAAATTTGGAGTAATTACTAGTTGTGTCAACATAATCAAATGTGCCTAAAACACATCAGATTGTAAGTCAATCAAATTAGGTGAAAAGCACAGAACTGTTTTAGTTTTTAAAGTTTAATTTACAAATTTTATGATATAGGCAAACAATGTTGGTCTATTGATCAAAATTTAATTGGTAATTACTAGATGTTCGTTAACAATAGGGGTGGGCATGGGACGGGATGGGACGAGATATACCCATCCCGTTCATACCAGATCCGGATGGGACGGGATGGGAAATTTTTCATTCCGATTTCGTCCCATCCCATACGGGTTCGGGACGGGACGAGATCAGCGTGCTGCCTGTGACTGCCGCGAAGATTATCATCATATAAGAGCGAGAAAAATAATTTTTTTATAATTAGATATAGATGTGGCATGCAAATATAAGGGTAGCAACTAAATCCCCTAACAATGAAGTCGAGTGAGCTTGACTTTTAGAAAATGACATGATAAATGAGACCCACTAAGAGTATTGTGTCGTTGTGATGGTCTCCCAACTGATTTTACAATTTCATTACAGTGGTAAATAAAATTCATGGTTCCTTAACAAAATGACATTTCATCTTTTGTTAGAGAAGAAATATAGACATATTGGTGATGCTCTAAAATATTCATAATGATTTACCATCAATACATAAATTATAATTAAAAAAATTATTTTTACAGTCTGGGACATCTCAAATTCTTGGCTTCGCTCATGAATATTCCCTTTTAAATATGTAGTATTCAAATAATTGTCATTTTACATCTTCACCTAAATATTATTAATATTTAAAAGTTAAATAATTAGAGCCACGTTTAATCCATTGACAGCAATTGCAAAGCTTCCACCATTGACTTCGTGATTAAACCATTTACTTATCTTTTTCCCTTCCGTCTCTTTTTCTTTAACAAAAAGAAAAGCAATCAACAAAACTCTGATTTTTCAAAAATTCTACGCAGCCCGTCCTCACAGCCCGTCCTATGGGACGGACCCTCCCAGGCACGTGCCTTTGGGAGGGTGTCTCGCACGTGGATCAAAACCCACTCTTCAGTATGCTTCAGTAGTGAGGGAGAACAATGGCGAGATACCCTTAGTAAAACCCTCGACTCCTCATTGACTCCTCCTCGACTCCTCGACTGCTCATCGACTCCTCGACTCCTCCTCGACTCCTCGATTGCTCATCGACTCCTCATCTACTCCTCATCGACTCCTCGACTGCTCATCGACTCCTCCTCGACTCCTCCTCCTCGACCGCTCGACTCCTCGACTGCTCCTCCTCGACTCCTCGACTGCTCCTCCTCCTCGCACTGCTCCTCCTCCTCTGCGACGCTCGGACTGTTCCTGCTCCTCCTTCTTCTGGTATGTAATTTGGTTAATTTATCTTCTGAAACTGAAATTATACTGAAATTTTCAAATTCTTTTTGGTTAATTTAATTTATCTTCTGAAACTAAAATTATACTGAAAATTAAACTTAAATTTATCTAAAAAAATTTATACCCTGAAATCAGATAATCCTGAAACTCATACTACTGAAATCAGATAATCCTGAAATTTATACCCTAAAATTTTTTTACCCTAAAATTCATGATAATCCTGCAAAAATTTTTACAAATTTTTGTTCAATTATACTACTGAAATTCATGATAATCCTGCATATTTTTTACAAATTTTTGTTAAATTATGCTACTGAAATTCATGATAATCCTGCATAATTTTTGTTAAAAAAATAGATTTGATTAGATTTTGTTAAATTTATTTTTTGTATAAATCAATCATAATTTTAGCGTAGTTGTAAAACATTTCAAAGATTACATATCTGATGATAACTACTCCTTTAATAGGTATATAAGGGATGGATAGTGTAGAAGATATTGAATTGATGGAGAATGAAAAAAATTTAGAAGAGATAAGGGATCCTACAGAAGGGATGAAATTCAGCGACATTGATGAGTACAAACGTTATTATTATGATTATGCTTATAAAATAGGATTTCCAGTGAAAGTAAAAAATACAGAAAAAGATGAAAATGGAAAAACTATATTCTTAACGCTTGCATGTGGTCGGTCTGGGCAGCATAGAAGTCAATGACAAAGTGTTATAAACATGCGGGGTACACCTAAATGTGGATGTATGGCTAAAATTAGAGGTAAAATACTCTCTGATGGTGATGTGTTAGTGACAAAAGTAATAGTAGCTCACAATCATGAATTGAGCCCCGAAAAATCAAAATTTTATCCGAAAAATAGAGTTATGAGCTCATATGCGAAGAAGAAGCTAGATTATAATGATAGGGCAGGTATTAGGCCAAATAAGAATTTTACTTCATGTGTGGTTGAAGCTGGTGGTCATGATATTCTGCAATTTTCTCAGAAAGATTGTTGCAATTATCTGGATAAAATGAGGAAGTTGAGACTTGGGGAGGGGGATGTGGAGGCCATTCATAACTACTTCCAAAAAATGCAAGCTAACAATGCTAATTTCTTTTATATGATGGATTTGGACAATAAAGGGAGATTGAGAAATGTCTTTTGGGCTGATGCATGGAGCAGAGCAGCTTACAAGGAATTTGGAGATGCTGTTACCTTTGACACTACATACTTAACGAATAAGTATGACATGCCATTTGCTCCCTTTGTTGGGGTGAACCATCACGGTCAGTCAATTCTTTTGGGATGTGGATTGATATGTGGTGAGACCATTGAAGAGTTTGTTTGGCTTTTCAAAACTTGGCTGGTGTGTATGAATGACAATGCTCCGACCGCAATAATCACTGATCAAGATAGGGCAATGAAGAGAGCCGTTGAAATTGTATTTCCCAACACACGACACAGATGGTGCTTGTGGCATATTATGAAGAAGTTGCCTGAAAAATTGTCTGGTTACAATCAATATGAGGCAATAAAGTTTGCAATGCAAAGAGCAGTTTACGATTCTTTGTCTCATGAAGAGTTTGAAGTAAATTGGCATGGTTTCGTTGAGAAATATTGTCTGCAATAAAATGATTGGTTGAGAGAATTATATCTTGAAAAAATGCGTTGGGTGCCAACATATCAAAGATCTACTTTTTGGGCTAGGATGTCTTCAACTCAAAGGAGTGAAAGCATGAATGCTTTTTTTGATGGTTATGTAAATTCGAAGACCACTTTGAAGCAATTCGTTGAACAATATGAGAATGCACTACGAAGTAAGGTTCAAAAGGAAGCTGAAGCGGACTTTAAATCGTATAACCGACTGATCCCTTGCATTACTCCTTATACAATAGAGAAAACATTTCAAACTGCCTACACTACAAAAAAATTTAAGGAGTTCCAACATGAGATAGCAGGGAATATATGTTGTACAATAAGTAGTAAAGTTATAAATGAAAGTGGCTTTGAGGTATACGTTGTTAGACAGGACTTGGTGATAGGAGATAGACGACGTTCAGTCAATTTTATAGTAAATTTTAACGTTGGCGACTTCAATATCAAGTGTAATTGTCAATTGTTTGAGTTCAAGGGGATCTTATGCAGACATGTATTGAAAGTGTTGTTTGAAAGCCATATTCATGCTGTACCAGATAAATATGTTCTTCGGAGGTGGAGGAAAGATGTGAAGAGGGCTCATAGAAGGGTTAAGATTGTTTATTCAGATTGGGGAATGAAGCCTGAAAGTGAAAGGTTTGACAAGATGTGCAGTCACTTCTATGAAATGGCCGACTACACCGCTGAGGATGAAAAGAAGACATGCCAAGTTCATGAATGGATCAATTTGAAAATGGACCAACTCAAAACTGATGATGGTGATGAGGGTGTTGATTCACATGGGTTTATGGAATTTGGGTCCAACACTACTAGTTCTGGGATGCAATCAAACATTCATAGTCCATTACCGGTTCGTAGCAAAGGCCGGCGCTCTAATTCAAGGATGCAACCCACAGATGAAAAGATTCGAAAAAAATTACAAAGGAAAAAAAAGAAACAAGCAAAAAATGTGGTATGTTCTGCAATATGTTTTATTTGAATATTTAAATTCTTAAGTCTAGAATATTTGACACGTGTCATTTGTAGGGTTGTTCCCAGAGTGGAATCGAATGATCAGAATATTTGACACCGCATTCAATAAATCCAAATACCCAGATTTGTTTTTAATATATTTACTGACGCGTAACTATCACTTATGATTGTTTACTTATGATTTGTATTTGTGGACTTCAAGGATGAAACAATTGTGTCACAATCTGGTGCATTATCAGGAATGAATCATATTTATTCGCTCCTCTCACAGGTATTGCACTTATGATTTCCTAATATTGCAGTTATTTTGCAGTGCAATTCTTTATTATTTATTTAGTTATTTATTTTGGCAGACACCAACTTCAAACAACGACATGGAGTTGCCAGACTATAGGTGGTTGTGAATTCAAAATGTTTTCAAGTAAGGTTAGTTTCTTGTTCTTCCAAGTTATTTAGTGTAGAATATATTCTTTAGGGTGTTCAATTGATTTGTGCCTTGTATTTATTTTCTCTCGGGGATATTACAGCTCCATGTCTGGGGGGATGTTTTGCTATTAGATTGTATTCTTCTCAATGCTGACATAGATTGTATGTATGTATGTATGTGTTTCACAACTAAATGGTGTCAACAGTTTGAACTTGCCATGTGTAGATTATTGAAATTTGTCAATAAACCTGGCCATCAATAAGCTGCATTTAGAGTTTTAGACCCTTTTTTGATTTGATTCTCAGAGTTTTATTTCACTTTGACGGTTTGTAAAGTGGATGGTCTTCTACAGAGACAACTCACTGTCCATTCACTTGGTGTGTCATTTTTATGAAAATCTATCCTTCTTCAAATTCAGTGAATCATTTGATTTGTAGATAAATGTAGATCAAGGTATCCATTCTAACATCCTCGGGGATATTACAGCTCCATGTCTGGGGGGATGTTTTGCTGTTAGATTGTATTCTTCTCAATGCTGACATAGATTGTATGAATGTATGTGTTTCACAACTAAATGGTGTCAACAGTTTGAACTTGCCATGTGTAGATTATTGAAATTTGTCAATAAACCTGGCCATCAATAAGCTGCATTTAGAGTTTTAGACCCTTTTTTTATTTGATTCTCAGAGTTTTGTTTCTGTTTTTAGTTTTTATATATGAAAATCTATCCTTCTTCAAACTTGTAATCGAGGAGAATAGTCTTACATATACTTTTGTTTCTGTTTTTAGTTTTTATATATGATAGGAACCAGATGGACGTATTGGAAGTGAACAAGACCAACTATGAGAATTGCATAGCAGGTCATCCACTCCATAACTGGGCACTATTACTTCATCAGTGGCAAAGGGTTCTGCTATGGAGGTATGAAGCTTGTTGTAATTGTTAAAAACCCACCACCTCCTCCAATGGCCTCTCCTTGAAGCCACAAGAACGAATCTCCTGCCTTGGGCAATCACATGGTTATGAGAATCTCCTGCCTTGTTTCATCCCATTATGTTTTCTACTAATCCAAGCTTAAGTTTATATTGCAACTCTCCCTCCAAGACAGATAGATACTAGCAATTCAGTGAACAATGATCAGTGTTTTGAGTTTTTGAGTTTGTAAATTTGATTAAGTGTTTTGAGTTTGAGTTGGAGTTTGTAAATTCAGTGAACAATGATCAGTGTTTTGAGCTTTTTGGATTTCTATTTTATATTTTTATTAGTGTCTTATGGGTATTGGATTTGAAATTGTCACCTTAAGTCAAAATGTAATGCTGTTTAGACAATTTTTGGTCATGGGAAGTATATATTGAATTGGGGTCAGCTCATTTTTGGCTGGATTGTTGCTTTATGAGGCTTTCTCAACGTCCTTTTTATGTTCTGCCAGTCAATAGCTGATATTTTTATCAATTTTTGCCAATGTTTGCGATGGAAAAAATGCAAGTGCCCGTAAATGTTGTTTTGGTTTTTGTGACCTTGTTTGATTTTTATTAGGGGTAAAGTATGGACATGCTTTTGAGTACTCTCCAGCTTTTGCCAATGTTCGCGATGGAAAAGATGCAAGTGCACTTCAATGTTGTTTTGGTTTTGCGACCTTGTTTGATTTTTATTAGGGGTAAAGTGGCCAAGATTTGGTACAGCACGGCTTGAGCTAAAGAATTTAGATGCACCATGCTCAGGGCTTGAACTTCCATTTTTCTTCTGGTAGTTGTCTTAGCTTTTCCTTTTCATGTGTCTCGTAAACATGCTACACAAAACGTTCATATTTGAGCAAATTATGTAACGAAGCCAAAAACCTAATGCTAAAAGCAAATCACTTCATATAAACCTGCACTAACGTAACATCATGAACCTAATGCTCAAAGAACTTCATGTGTGTTTGTGACGGATACTAATAATGAAATTCTATATATGCTCATACGTTGCTTGTTCGACTGGCAGGCTACCCCTCTCTGTATTCTTAGCATTTGTGTTTTAGCTGTAATTGGCCATTTCACACCACTTTTATACAGAGTTTTGGACTGAGCAGAACTAAACTGTCCACCTGTGAGTTAATTGAATTGAATTAGAGTTCCTAATGCGCAAAGTTCTTGAACACAGACATCCTGATCCCTTTTTCCGGGGGAACAATTGTACGATGAACATCAAAGATTTCATTTAACTATGCAACTCAAATGAACCACAATTGTACGATGAACATCAAAGATTTCCTTTAACTATGCAACTCAAATGAACCAAGTCTGATCAAATTACAGATGCCTTTGAAGATTTCCTCCATTATACTCTCCATCCCCACAAATTGAAGACAAACCAGCATCTTTATCGCCCACAACTCTGAGTTGAGTTGCCATTGTTGCAGACTTCTGTCATCACCCATGGTAAGACAACCCATGGATCAAGTAAGTCATTTATTGTACAAAATCACAAAATTAAATTTGTTCTACAAAATCAACAAATCAATCAATTCAAAACACATCAAACCTTCAAAAGTTAATTGTACCCATAAACAACCCCTTCTTCTTCTTCTTCTTCTTCTTCTTCCATGACTTGGTATTTGTTATTCCTCAAAATGGTAGCTCCCATTCAACACAATTTAGGATCAGCTACAAAATCATAAATCAATCACATCTCAACAAAATTCAACCTTCAAAGATTATCAGGGCCAACAAAATTCGGCAGTAGCTGAAACAAGAAATCGCCCCAAAGGTAAAAAAAATCTCATATAAAACATCTATATATCATAACAAACACGTTTGAAATACCTCTTACAGAGAATTCAAAATGCCACAAGTTTGAACAAAAAAACTACCATTATCATAAGAAACACCACTAGCAGTGCATTAATCAAATCCCTTATCAAAGCCCATTTATCATTGTTCGCTTCAGCTTCACCCGCGCGAACGTGATACTGATTAGCTTCGAGGAGATTTCTTGCCTCGCAGTTCTTATTTTTGACCTCTGCAGCAGATGATGAGCTTGCCTAATCGTTATATTCCACCACTTCTGAGCGAACCCACTCTTCATAACTAGCATGAGCCTCAGCTGCACTCTTCATAACTAGCATGAGCCTCGGCAGCTGAGGCAAAACCCTTGTACAAATTATCACTATATCCTGTTACTTGGATTGCACAATCTTGCCAAGTTTCGTAAATTTCAGGGACACGACCGCGATATACCACATATGCCTTGTATGTCATTGTTGGGTTAAGATCCTTATTTCAACATACAAAAATTTGTAAAAAATTTGCAGGATTCTCATTAATTTCAGTAGTATAATTGAACAAAAATTTGTAAAACTTTTGCTGGATTATTATGAATTTCAGGGTAAAAAAATTTTAGGGTATAAATTTCAGGATTATCTGATTTCAGTAGTATGAATTTCAAGATTATCTGATTTCAGGATTATCTGATGATGGTGAAAATTGATCAAAATTTGTAATTTATCGACATTCAGAGCAAATTGATCAAAACTGATGATGGTGAAAATTGATAAAAATTAGCCCTAATTTTCAAGTTAAACAAAAAGAGTTTGAAATTACATACCAGAATAAGGAGGAGCAGGAGCAGTGCGAGCGGCGCAGAGGAGGAGGAGCAGGCGCGAGGAGGAGGAGCAGTCAAGCGGTCGAGGAGGAGGAGTCGAGGAGTCGAGGAGGAGTCGATGAGCAGTCGAGGGTTTTACTAAGGGTTTCTCGCCATTGTTCTCCCTTACTACTGAAGCAGACTGAAGAGTGGGTTTTGATCCACGAGCGAGACACCCTCCCAAAGGCACATGCCTAGGAGGGTCCGTCCCATAGTGCAGGCTGTGAGGACGGGCTGCGTAGAATTTTTGCTGATTTTGTTTTTTAGAGTGAGGCTAGGAAACCATGTTTTGTAAACATGTTTCGTAACCATGATGATGTGGCATCGTTAGAGGAGTTTTTTACAATTTTGAGATACATATAAAATCTTCGAGAATTTCATCATTCTTTTTAAATCATGACACGTCATCCTGATTGCAAAACATATTTACAAAACATGATTTCGTAGCATTTCTCTTTTTTTTTATGTTATTTAAGTGGAACAAGGCAACATAAAAGTCAGACATAGCATTTATACAAAAGCAAATATTGAGCTTAGCATGATCTCACATCCAGCTGTAGATCCACTATTAGAGATAACAGGTCGACTTGATCTATTCTTACTTTCCTTCCTCTAAAAAACTAAAACGATCGAGCATCCTCTTTTTATTGAATAATTTTCCTTGCAAGAAGAGAACATTAATCCCACTTACCTGAGTGTGTGCTTCCTTTCTGCAGAAGAAGAAGATGGCCAATCAAGTGGTAGTCTCTCCACTCCTTAAACTTGTGTCTGACAAGCTCGCCGATTTAATTGATAAGGGCTTTGGTGTAGCATGGCGTGTTGACGATGAGATGAAGAAGCTTTCCAAGACTTTGTCTAGAATCAAATATTTGGTTGTTGATGCAGAGGAGAAGCAAGTCGCTGATTTCGCGATTAGAGATTGGCTAAGGGACCTAAAGGATGCGGCTTGCACTGCCGAAGATGTTTTGGAAGAGTGGGAATATCAAGGTCTGCTGCAAGTGGCCCCAGAAACGAGCCACAACAACAACTTTGTTGACAAGATATCTAATTCCCTTAAAGAACTTGATGGTATTGCTAACGAAAATAGCCAACTCCATTTGCAAAAGGGTGCCCTAGAAAAACCAGATAAAATCTTTCAGGGTCGAGACACTGGTTCTCTCTTAACCGAGCCAGTTTATGGGAGAGAGGAAGACAAAAGGATATTGATGACACGACTTTCGGTTCCAGATCCATCCCAACATCGCCACCCAAGCGGTGGTGAGGGGTCATCCACTAACAAGGTATTTTTATTTTTTTTATTTTTTAAAATTTTAAAATTTAAAATTTTAATTTTTTTTTGCTAACAAGGTCACCAATGGCCAGATACACATCTCTGTTTGTGCAATACTCGGTCTAGGTGGTCTGGGGAAGACTACTCTTGCTAAGATGGTGTACAAAGATGAACAAGTAGCAAGGCACTTCGAGGTTCGCGCCTGGACTTGTGTATCCGATGACTTTGATGTCAACAGGATTATAAGAGGAATCATATCCTCTATAACGAAAACTGCATGTGCTATCGAAGAATTGGATCCTCTACAGCAACGCCTTCAAGAGAAACTCAGTGGCAAGAGATTTTTAATTGTGCTGGATGATATTTGGGAAGAAGATCAAGATAAATGGAATGAAGTGATGGGAACGTTGGCATGCGGAGCAAAAGGTAGTTGTGTTATTGTGACTAGTCGCCTTGAAATGGTAGCTTCTATCACTAGCACAATTCCTTTTCATCGTCTAGATCGTCTATCAGAAGATGATTGTTGTGCTTTGTTCAAGCAACGTGCATTTGGATTGGAGGAGAATAAGAGGCCGGACTTGATGGAAATTGGCAATGAAATTGTGAAGAAGTGTAAAGGTGTACCTCTAGCTGCAAAGGCTCTTGGAGCATCACTGCGCTTCAAACGAGAGCCACGACAGTGGTTAAACGTGAAAGACAGTGAAATTTGGCAATTGCCAGAAAATAGCATTTTACCTGCCCTGCGATTGAGTTATCATCATCTGCCACCACAGCTGAGGCAATGTTTTGCTTATTGCGCAATATACAAAAAAGATCAAAAAATTGACAGAAAAGAATTGATTTATTTGTGGATTGCAAATGGTTTTGTGCAATCCAGAGGAAGCATGGAGAGGTTGGAAGATGTTGGGAATGAGATTTTCGAGGCACTGCTTTGGAGGTCTTTCTTTCAAGAAATAACAAAAGGTGAAGATGGATATATAACAACATGTAAGATGCACGACCTTGTGCATGATCTAGCTTGTGATGTCGCGGGAAATGAATGTTGTATTGTGGATGGTGGAAGCACGAAGGAAATTACTAGAAGACCTCGTCACTTGTCACAATTTCACAGAGAGTTCCTAGCAAAATGTCCTCTATCTTTGCGTTCCCTTTTATTAAAAGGGAACCGCATGCTATCTGAGGAGAGTCAATTAATCTTCTCACGTCTTATCTGCTTACGGGCATTGGACTTGAGTGGGACATCGACTAGAATACTGCCAAACAATATAGGTGACATGAAGCACCTCAGGTATCTCAACCTTTCTTCCAATCCTATCACATCCTTGCCTGAATCTATTTGTAAGCTAATAAATCTGGAGACATTGAACCTTAGAGGGTGTCGCAAACTTGGCACGTTACCAAAAGACATGGGTGAAATGAGTAGGCTTAGACACTTGGATAATACCGACTGCACCAAATTAAAAGAAATGCCAATTGGGATGGGAAAACTAACTTGTCTTCAAACCTTAAGTAGTTTTGTTGTGGGGTGGCAGAGTGGAGGTGGTATTAATGAGTTGGGAGGGTTGAACAAAATTGAAGGAGTTTTAAAAATAAGTGGGCTTAACAATGTGAGAAATCCAATGGATGCTAAAGAAGCCAATTTGTTGCAAAAGGAAAATCTTTGCTCCCTGGAGTTGTTGTGGAGGAATAATTATCTGGATTTCCTGGAGATGAGGAGGAATCATTATATTAATTATGATGATGCAAGTGAAAGTGCAACAGCAACGGAGGTAATGAAAGGCCTCCAACTTCCCCCCAATTTAAGACGGTTCGTTGTTCGAGACTACAATGGAGTGAGCTTCCCGAGTTTGTTGCTTCCCAAATTGGTCAAGATGAAGCTATCAAGTTGTAGAAGGTTGAAATTAATTGATGGAGGAGGTGATGCACTTAGAGCAGGAGGTTTCATGTCGCTTGAAGAACTTGAATTGGAATGTATGCATGATTTAAAGGGATGGTCATCATTGTCGCGGTCTCAAAGAAGATCATTAACGAGAGCACCACCTGTCACGCAATCCTCATTGCCATCATCGCCATTGTCCTCATCTCACCAACAAGCGGTAGCAGACGAAGCCGGAAAGCAACTATTCCCCTGCCTTAAAATATTGAGCCTTGATAATTGCCCTAAACTAACGAGTATCCCATTGCCATCTTCTGTTGAGTCTGTAAACTTGACTCATTGTAATCAAAGTGTACTGGGACAGTTGAATAACCTCCCTCAACTTTCTCACCTTAAAATTTGTGTGTTTTACATGGAATGTTTCCCACAAGGTATGCTACTAAACCTTACTGCTCTCCAAAATTTGGAGATCCATCAGTGCTACGAAGTTGAAGCTTTGCCGGAGGGATTGATGAACCTTACCGCTCTCAAGAAATTGACGATCATTAATTGCTACAAACTTGAAGCTCTGCCAGAGGGATTGATGAACCTATCCTCCCTCAGATCACTTCATATTGGCCAGTGTTTTTACTTGAAGCAATTGCCTAAGATGAACAAGAGTTGTCTCGTTGATCTGGAAATCAGTTCTTGTTCAGAGCTGGAATTCAACATGGAGGAGGATTTTCAGCATTTGGTTGCTCTTCAAAGGCTAACCTTGAAATCCTTACCCAAATTGGCTCGTTTTCCAGAGGGGATCAAACAAGCTGTTACGCTTAAAATGTTATCTATCGTGGACTGTTCAAATGAAGTGATGGACTTGCCTGAATGGATCGGCACTCTAACATCGCTTGAGAGTTTAACGATTCAAGGTTGCAAGAATAGGAAAGTGCTGCCAGAAGGGATGCAACACCTCACCGCTCTGAGGAAATTGAAGATTGACGGATGTGATACTGAACTGGAGAGAAGATGCAAAAAGGACACTGGAGAAGACTGGTCCAACATTGCCCACGTTAAGGAAGTTCAGATTGACACTGGAGAAAACTGGTCCCATATGACCGTCTGCAGTTCTTCTTTCACTGTAGAAGACAGGTGGTTTTCATCTCCTGAGAACTCTGGAGACAATTTTTCTAGGTATCGAGGGAGGGAGCGAGGATTGCTCTGTAGGATTGCACGTGATTGTTATGCGGGATTCGATGCTTTGTTTGATTCAGTGCGAAATTTTTTGGCTCCAAAAGTCTACCAAAAGTAGAAGAATTGCTCTGGAGAAGACTAGTACAAGATTGCTGAAGACATGTTGACATCAGCAGAAACATGATCTAAAAGAGCTGAACGGGACTTTCAGTTTGAATTACAGTTTCTTCCATCTATTAATGTTTGTTCATTTATTTGTTTGTATTTCTAAACACACTTCTGCATAACTTACTTACCACACTGTGTTCAGAGAAGAGTCATTTCCTTGCATTAATATCCATGCTTGTGTTAGTCACATGGATTTAAACAACTTCACATGAGCCGTATGTGAGATGATATGCAACGTGTATATAGGTCTTATGCTATTTCATTGAAGAATATGCAAGTATTGAACTCCAAGGCTATACCAATAGATAACAATTAATATTTCTGTAATCTATAGTTCATACATTGCAAATATTATTGAATGACATATATGCTCAAGTAGATTTAATATGAAAATTTAAGCAATTAAATGTATACTAAACATGACTCTTCAGTCTTTTAAACGAGATTAAATAATATTTTTATTCACAAATAATTGCCTAGAATAAGTAGTATAAATGATGAAATATACTCACTGATTAAATTACGCAATAGATACCCCACAAGTTGCTACTGAAACAACTCTCCTAAACTCAAACTTAAAACAAATATTGAAAGCTAATCGAAATCTTCCCCAAACTCACCCAAAAACATCTTAGTTGCAGCTCGCAAAACAGTCCACAAACAACCAAGTTTCAGTCCGTACAACAGATCCAAGACCCCCTGATTTCAGCTTCCACATTAGTTCATTACAACCCAAATTTTGATGCCGAATTGAAATCAATTTGTCCCTGCAGGCAGCTCCGCAACTAGCCATATTTGGGTGATAAATTGTAACCCAATTCAATCCAAAACAATCATGTTTCAGTCCCAAAAAGGTCCCCAAAAGGGTCCAAAACAACAACCTAATCCAGTTCCGAAACAACCATGCAAATAACCCTTCGGCAGATTTATCTCTTGTCAACAAAAGAGTATATCTTTCTGTACCATGAAATCCTATAGAAGCTAGACTTAAACAGGAAATTTGTGGTATATAACATGATACTCTGCTAAAAAAAACTCAATCAAAACTCTGGTAGAAAAACCGCATAAGATCACTAATTACAGAACATATTTCAGTTCCATATCATATTGAGCCTCAAGCTCTGTTAGATATGGAAATTTACACCTGATTCATTTGTCCAGACCATACACTCTTAGGAAACTCATAAATACTAATATGAATTAAAAGCTATAAACCAATGCAAATCATCATAACCATGTATGTACCATAAATAGCACTCAAAGCAACCCTCTAAAACAACAAATAAGGTCTGATTGTATACATTCACAACTGAAACAGTTCCAGAATGTTCAATTTCATAATTTCACACAATCAAATTCAAGAAATTTATGAAGAACAAGTTCCAGAACCCAATTTCGAGTTTTGACAAGAATAACCCAAGAAATATGACTTAGCTAAGAAAAACAACTCATAGGAAGAGTCAGAAATACTCACAGATTTCAGGTCTAAACAACAAACTCAACCTTCTTAAATTCACATACAAAATAGAATGAAGAAAACTCACCAAATTCGCAAAGGATTGTGCAGCCATCGCAAACATCCCAAATCGTCTCCTCTCCTACTCGTAATCTCCCTAAACCAACTTTGAATCAGGTCTGAAACAGACCCTGAACCATCCCTGCAACACGCCCTGATTTAGTCCTTGAAAACGCCATTGAACCACCCTTCAAACAGCTTCGAATCAGCATTGTATGGGACCTTGAAACAACCTGAAACAGACTCTGATTTAACCCTGAAACCAACCTCGATTCAGCCCTGAAACTAGCTCTGAAAACCTCCTGTTTCAGCCCATACACGTACCTAAATCAACCCTGAATCAAACTCGATTCAGACCTGAAACAACCCTACAAGCATACCTGAATCAGCCCTCAATCACCCAGTCACACACGTACTCTCTTATTTTATATCCTTTCCATTTCTCTTCTCTGATCCTCATCACTCCAATCTCTCTCTTTATCATGCCACCATTAAGAAGAAGAAAACGAGAAGAAGGAAGAAGGAGAAAATGAGGAGGAAGAAGGAAGAAAAAGAATGGGTTTCTCTTTATAAGGTGGGTGGCTATTCGCCCCCCATTTAAATTCAAAAGGCAGTCCGTCTTTTAACTTCACAAAATAAAACCCTAATCATTAGTTTATAAAAGCCCGAAAACCAAGCCCAAATACAATAACAACCCATCAACATTAAGGTTTATATTTTTTTGGCTAAACACACACACACACACACCTTATTCTATTTAGCAATGGCAAACAGGAAAAAAAATTCCAAATAATTGACAAGAAAAATCTTTTTTTATATTTATTTAATTAGGCGGGTATTACAATATATACAACTCAAAATAATCTCGTCCCGAGATTCGGAAGAAAAAAAAGTTAAGCGAATTTCAAAAAATATAACTTGTCAAACGAAAGAAGATTTTAAAATCAAAAATTTCAATTGAATTTTTTTTAGTTGCATAAATTTTAATTGTCATTGAAAAAGTAGGGGTGTTACAGTGAGAGTCTCTCGCATTCTGATTGGATCATTTGCGACAGCCATGAGGACTAGATCAAAGAGTCGACTAGTCACCGAAACAAAATCCCTCAAGCAGAACTAGGTTCAAAATTAGGGTTTCTGTTGCGCCTTGCGAAAGCGTAATAGATTGCGGAACACAATTGATAGTTGCAATAGAAAGTAATAAATTCAAATTATAAACAAGGCAGTGTAAAGTAAATGTAAATAAATAAAATACGTACCGCACAAAGCAATTTAACATGGTTCAGCAAGTTTGCTACACCCACGGGTAAAGAGAATATCTTTACTAATGAGATCAAAGAGTACAAATGGAGAGAGTTACACAACGTCAACGACGTTAGATACAAACGTGTCTAGCGACACCACGAATAACGCGGGTGCGTATATCCTTCACAAATCAAAATAAAAGAAATTTTTTTTTCTCTCATCGCGTCTCTTTTCTCCCTCACATACAAACAAGAGAAAATGGGGTTGAATAACCCTAATCTCTCTCAACTCATAGACTCTCAATCTCTCAAGGAAGAAGAATGATACTGAATAGGAGGGGGAACCTCCCTTTATAGCCACCTAAGGCGGTGGAAAGAGGCGGTAATGGAGGGTTCCATCACCTTCCATCGTTTTCTTCTTCTTCCAGCTATCTTCTAGCAGATTCAACTTAGATCCAGCAAATTTCAGCAATAATCCAGCGCAAAACCAGCAAAGATCCAACCCATTCAAGAAAACCAACCGTCGAAATTGTGCGTTCATAGGTATGCTTCGTCCTTCTTTGTATTCTCTATATTTCAACAATTTTCCACCTCGGTGAAGATTTTTCAAATCTGAGCCGATTACACAAGCAATATCCGTCTTTGCCCTTCACAACCCCAAAGGGGTTCAACACACACGAAGGATGTTGATCAAGTCCAAATAATATTGGAACTTGGCCCCAGAAACTATCTTTGTCAACATATCTGCATGATTCTTTTTGGTGTCAATCTTCTTCAATAAGATGTCACCTTCTTCTATGATTTCTCGCACAAAGTGAAAATGAACATCAATGTGCTTCGTACGTGCATGATGAACTTGATTCTTCGCCAAATAAATGGCACTCATACTATCACAAAAGACATCTAGATGGTCTTGTATTACACCCAAGTCATCAAGCAACCCTTGAAGCCAAATTGCTTCCTTAACGGCTTCTGTAACCACCATATACTCAGCTTCAGTTGTAGACAATGCAATGTAGATCTCCAACTTACTAGTCCTTTAGGAAGAGTAAAGACATAACCAGTAGTTGATCGCCACTTTCTCCTACATAATCTGAATTTACATAACCACTACTCACATCCTTTTCAAAAAGTAAACCAACATCTACTGTACTCATGATGTACCGTAGAATCCATTTCACCGCTTGCCAATGTCCTTTGCCTTGATCATGCATGTACCGACTTACCATACTGACTGCCTGTGAAATGTCAGGCCTCGTACACACCATTGCATACATTAATATTCCCACTGCATTTGCATATGGCACTTGAGCCATGTATTCTCATTCCTTATCAGTGCTAGGAGACATAGAAACTGAAAGTTTAAAGTGTTGGGCAAGAGGTGTACTAATCGATTTTGTGTTATCGTTCATCTTAAATCGTTGTAACACCTTATTCAAATATGCTTGTTGTGACAAACTCACAGTTCCCTTCACCCTGTCTCTTTGAATTTCCATGCCAATGATCTTCTTAGCTTCACCAAGATCCTTCATCTCAAACTGAGTTCTCATCTAGCATTTCAATTTATCAATCTCATACTTGCTATTGGAGGCTATAAGCATATCATCTACATATAAGAGCAAATATATAAAGGAACCGTCACGAAGCTTTCGAAAGTGGACACAATGATCATAATGGCTTCGAGTGTACTTCTACCCTAGCATAAATTGATCAAACCGCTTGTACCACTTTCTCAGAGATTGCTTCAACCCATACAAGGACTTGTTCAATTTACACACACAATCTTCTTTTTCAACCTTATACCCACTTGGCTGAGTCATATAGATCTCCTCCTTTAATTCACCATGTAAAAACAACATTTTTACATCTAATTGAGCTAACTCAATATCAAATTGTGCAACCAAGGCTATCAAAATTCGAATGGAAGAGTGTTTCAACACTAGAGAAAAGACTTCATCGTAGTCTATACCTTCCTTCTGAGCATAACCTTTCGCTTCTAACCTTGCTTTGAGGCGTACACTATTACTAGGAGATCCTTATTTCATTGTGTATACCCATTTGCACCCAATAGCTTTCTTACCTTTCGGCAAGCTACACAATTCCCATGTTTCATTCTTATGAGGAGATTGCATCTCTTCATCAATAGCCTTCTTCCATTGTTCACAGTCGGTACTTTGAATTGCTTATTTATAGGTAGAAGGTACTTCATCCTCAACTACTGGAAGTGCATCGGCGACACAATCACTAAACCTTTGAGGACGTTCTTATGATTATAATAAGATAATATCTCAACCTTCCATATTTTGCTTTTCATATATATAAATAGAAAGATATAGGCTAGAAACGACATTTCTTATGTCAATGACACCAAGGGGATATTAAATGAATGAAATTAGGATATGGATGAAATATAATGAAATAAGGCCACTTTGAGGTTCCCTGTGAAATGAGGCATAGAACGAAGCCACTATGAAGAAGTTTCGGGAGTTACGAATGAGGCTTCGAACTCATAGTGGTCATGGGTTGAGAACGAGAATTGAACTCTATGAAATCGAATTCCCGTTGTTCCTCAGTAACTTAGTAGTAGAGCGGTCGGTTGTTAACTGATTGGTCGTAGGTTCTAATCCTGCTTTGGGAGATTTGATTCATTTTGAATTCTTTAATTTCATTTAGAATGAAAGAGCTCGTTTTGACCGTTAGCAGTAGGTAACCCATTCCCTGTCTTGTATATTGCATTTGTCTTGTATATTGCATTATATCTTATCGTATCACATTCTGTTATGCGATATTTGAGAATCACCGTCTATAAATATCTCGGCGTAGATCTGTGATAATCTTTTGTTCCATAGCTCTAAGGCTATTTACAACTAGTCAATTAAGAATTATCAGATTTACTAGTATTAGTACTACATCAAATATGCAGTCATCGATTTTCCTGAGAGGCCACAATTATCGCGAGCAAACATATTAATGTCGAGTAACGCATTTTTGCTATGCTACTAATACTTGTACTTGCTCGGCTATTCAGCCCAAGCCTGGCCGATGAAGAGTTGCGAGGAATAAAACAAAAAAATATATATATGCAGATTCGGTTCGTGCATACTCTAATTTTTAATTAATTAAATATTAATAATAAATGAAAAAAAAGTAAGACGATTCCATTTCTACAAAAGACCCACACCGAAGTTCCATAGCTTTAGGTCAACTATTCTGATCATGATTTTCCTACCCCCAAGGGGGAAGGCTGTGGGCGAGAAGGGATTCAAACCCCCGACACCGTGGTTCATAGTCACGTGCTCTAATCCTCTGAGCTACAGGCCCCACCCCGCCTCCACTGAATCTGTTCTCGAGAGTACCCTAAAAATGAACATTTCTTCTCCTCAGCACATTTCTCTCTTCTCTATAAAAACGGTGTCTTTCGAGGTGTGAAATGGAAAAGAAGGGATGTCATAATTGGGATTTTGAATAAGATGACCCTTTCCTTTTCATTTTGATTTTGTTTTCTTTTCAATAGTTGGTTATATTGTTGAATCCTTTGGTTAAAATAATTTTTTTGGAATATGCCTATAGTTTCACAAATTTGTTGCCAACTTTTGTTGTTTCTCCTCTAACGAAGATCAATCAAATCATCCTCCGTTTGTTCGATTCACTATTTCATTGAAGAATAGTTACTTTCTTTATCAGTTTTTCTTCATTTTGCAAGTGCTACTAGGTTTATAAGCATTTCGTTATTTAGGTCTTCATAATGATACTGATCAGTTGTATGGAGTGACATTACTTGAATAAATGGTTCCATTTTTTCCCCTCTATGTCTAACGGTCCCCCTCAACTACAACACTGCATGGAACATATATAAAATGTAAAATAATGTAACTGATTGCTAACTCCCGACTCCGATGAAAACTTTATATATGAATGCAAATTAATAAATACTTGAACCACCAAAAAAAATGACTATCAGGATGTAATTAGTAAAAATGGGATAAAAAGACTTCAAACCTAATGGATAACGACAAAATGGTAAATTTTATATCACTTAATTAATACATAAATATCAACTAAATAGATAAAAAAAAATATATATATATATATATATATATATACAATTTTGTAAAACAACAGTGGAAAATGCTAACATTGTCATAAATATAAACCACCTAAGTTCTTGAGGTTTGGTGATCAACAAGGTCAATTATACAAAGAAAACAAGGTAGATTATAAGAATGGCATCTTCAAGGGTGATAAAGTTAATATAGTCGATCTCTTTGAAAAGTTCATGCTCCTTTTTCTCCAGATTTTACACTTTTTTCTTCAGCAGAAGCAAATATTAACAAAAAAAATTGAATAACAACAATAAAAGCCCAATTCTGTGCTTTGCTTCTAGGGCTGTTACCAGAAAATTGTTGGACACAACATGCTTCACTAAACATCCTGTAGAAAAACAAATAAATAGAATATAATGTTACCGACATGTAAACGCACTAGAAAAAAAAAAGTAATGGAAGCTTCAACCATTCCTTCAAGTCATGGTGTGTCTACATCCCACTCTGCTTCTGAATAAAATCAACAAGAACCTTCTGCGTGCTGCTACATCCTCATTTAAAAAGTTGAAAATCTGAGTCACCGACTTCCCAGTCCGCCACTACACCCACCATAAAAAGAAATCAACAAGAACCTTCCGAGTGCTGCTACTTCCTCATTTCACGCCTCTTCAAATTACTTTAAAAAGTTGAAAATTTGAATCACCGACTTATTGACTGACTTCCCAATCCGCTACTGCAACCATAAAACGAAATCCACAAGAACCTTCCACGTGATTTCTTATTAGGTAATATGATATCTTCCTCATCTTGATCTATTTATACTCTCTTGTTATTGTGCAAAGGTGACCTCAAACTCAGCTAGACTTCCCTTCTCATCCCCGCAGAGGCGATTACTCTACAATTGATGTAATTCAAAAACCCTCATATATATATATTATTTTTGTCATTGCATAACTTACAATTGAAAAATATTTATTTCAAGCTATTTATTTTCATAATTAATTAAATGTAAAAATTTATATCTTTCAACGATTTTGCATTGAATTTATATATATTCAGCAAATTGTTGATTGATACAAATATGAAATAGTGTTAATACTTAAATTTTTGTGTATTGTTTGAGCATATTTTTTTTTATCAAGTAGATTATGCAATGATTAATTATCAATTTGTAAACAATCAAACAAAAATATTTTGAATTTAATTTTATGTGCACTATGCACGCTATTCATACCCTTAAATATTAAATGGTTTTAATTACTATATTAAGCTTTACGTTTATTCAAAATACAATAAAAATAAGAAAAATAAATTCATGAATAATATTGGAGGCTTAAAAATAATATAAGGATCTATTTATAGTTTATATATAATTTGGGGCTTAAAATAATTTATATTAGTGCTTAGGTATAATTATATAATGTTGGAGAGGGATTGATTTAAAATGTAAATAGAATTAAGTTGGAAGGGTAAAATGGAAAATACAAATGTTAGATGTAGGACTATTTATAATTTACAAATACTTAAAGAGCTCCAAATAAATTATATTAGGAGCTTAGATATAAATAAAAAATATATAGAGGGGATGTGATGTAATTATATAATGTAGGAGGGGCTAAGTTTAAATGTAAATAAAATTAAACTGCAAGGGCAAAATGGAAAAAACTGGATTGAAAAAAATTCACTGTTCATTTAAGTGGATTATCGATATAACTGTTAAGATCACTTAAGTTTATTTCCATCTTTTTTAGTGAATGAACCGTTCTTGATCTCTCACTAAGTCATATGATATCATCTGCCACCTTGATCAGAACCAATCACATTCTTTCCACGCTCTTGTTATTGTGCAAAGCCAAGCTCAAACTCTGCTAGACTTCCCTCCTGATCCCTGCAGAGGCCATTACACTACTGTCGAGGTAATTAAAAAAATCGTCATAAATTTTTTTTCCATACATTATTTATATGATTTACGATTATAAATTTATTCCTATACTAGTATTTTGTGGACAACAACTTGATGACATCACAATTTGGTCTAAACATTACATAACACCATTTTATACTACAAATAAATCAAAGGCAATAAGTATAATGGCATTAGGGATGGTAACGGAGCGGATTCGAGCGAATTTTGGCAAATCCATCCTCGCTCTAGTAGGGATTACTGATCCCCGAATATCCATTTATACAACATTTTAAAATCTATCCCAAATCTGGACGGATTGGTGGATATCCGCCTCACCCTGGATAACCGATTAACAAAACAAAAAAATCTTGATGGGGAACCACCACATGCTTCCCTAAACCATCCATTAGAAAAACCAAAAAAATAGAATATAATGTTACCGACATGCAAGTATACCTTGATGGGGAACCACCACCATGTCTTGAATACCCACACCAGAACTAACACAAAAACATACATCATAGACTAAAAAATCATGAAGTGGATGTGTACCAGGTTTAAAATCATTTACAACAACATCTATATCTCCCTTTCTCTAAAAATGGAAATTCTCATTAATATAAAAATAGCATCATAAATATAATATTGTGCAAAAGTTAATCAATTTTACCTTATTCACAAGGTTTGGCATCTTACACCCTCACTACAAAAAAAATTGACATCAGCAACGGCTAAAATCCATTACAAATTGACCCAAAATCGTAGCTAAAAGGAATCAGCGACGGCACATCAACCATCGCTATTCCGTAGCTACATTTATTGTCGCTATTTGATTCAGCGACGGCACAATATGCCGTGGCTAACTGATTTTTTTTTTAAAATTAATATTTTTTTATATTAGCGACGGCATTTTGCCGTGGCTAATTGATTTTTTTAAAAAAATTTTAACATTATTTTTATATTAGCGACGACATTGTGCCGTGGCTAAATGGTATTTTAAAAAATACTTTAATGTTAGCGACGGCATTTTGCCGTGGCTAACTGATTTTTTTTTTTTTAAATTTATATTTTTACATTAGCGACGGCATTTTGCCGTGGCTAATTGATTTTTTTTTAATTTAACATTATTTTTATATTAGCGACGACATTGTGCCGTGGCTAAATGGTATTTAAAAAAATACTTTAATGTTAGCGACGACATTTTGCCGTGGCTAACTGATTTTTTTTTTAAAAATTTAACATTATTTTTATATTAGCGACGGCATTTTGTCGTGGCTAATTGATTTTTTTTAATTTAACATTATTTTTTATTTTAGCGACGGCATTGTGTCATAGCTAAATGGTTTTTTTTTTTAATTACATTATTTTTATATTAGCGACGGCCTTTTGCCGTGGCTAAATGGTTTTTAAAAGAAAATATATATATTTTCGATTTATATAATATCGGAGATCTCACCGAGATCAGAGATCTCAGATCTCCGAGAGAGAGGCAGCGGAGGAAGGGAGGGGAGAGAGAGGCGGCCGGGAGCGATGTCGAGGGAGGCGGGCGAGATCGGTGTCGAGGAAACAGCAGACTTATCCTCTGTGGGTTTCTTCTCTAGAGGTTGAGAGAAAAAAAATTTTGAGAGAAATTTTTTGTTTAAGTTGGTTTGTAGAAAAAATTGAAATTTATATAGAGAAAGGTAATTGAAGCGGATTGGTTGTGTTAGTTTCACGCGGATCGATGACGTGGTTTGGTTTAGTGCGTTGGATTGATCTAAAATTTTGGGTGTTATTAACGGTTGAGATGAGATTTCACGCGGATCGCTAATATAAAAAATCAAAAACTAATTAGCCACGGCAATTTGCCATGGCTAATCTCTTTAGTGTTTAATTTTTTTTAATCAAAAACCAATTAGCCACGGTTTCTTGCCGTTGCTAATATAAAAAATGAAAAACGAACCGTGGCGCTAATTCTTTAGAGTTTAATTTTTATTTTATTTTAAAAACCAATTAGCGACGGTTGTTTGCCGTCGCTAATATCTTTAGTGTTAATTTGTTTTTTTTAAAACCAATTTGCTGTGGCTAATCTCTTTAGTGTTAATTTGTTTTTTTTTTAAACCAATTTGTCGTGGCTAATCTCTTTAGTGTTAATTTTTTTTTAAACCAATTAGCGACGGTTTGTTGCCGTGGCTAATCGCTTTAGTGTTTAATTTTAAAAAAAAAAAAAAAAAACCAATTAGTCTATGATGTTCTTTAATCTGGTCTTCTTTGATCTAATCTTCTTAGATCTTCTCTTATCTTTTTTGATCTGATCTTTTTTTATCTTCTTTGATCTTTTATGATCTTTTTTTATTTGATCTTCTTTGAACTTCTTTGATCTGATCTGATCTGATCTTCTTTGATCTGATCTGATCTTCTTTGATTTGATCTTATTTGATCTAATCTGATCTTCTTTTATCTCATCTTCTTTGATCTGATCTACTTTGATCTAATCTTCTTTGATCTACTTTTAATTTCTTTGATCTTCTTTGATATTCTTTTGATCTGATCTGATCTTCTTTGATCTACTTTTAACTTCTTTTATCTTCTTTGATCTCTTTGATCTATTTTTAACTTCTTTGATCTACTTTTGATCTAATCTGATCTGATCTGATCTAATCTGATATTCTACTGCCGTCGCTATATTGTTTTCTTATATTTTAAAAAAAAAATCACATTAGCTACGGTATTTGGACCGTGGCTAACAAAATTTTTTTGTAAACATTAGCTACGGCTCTAGTGCCGTCGCTATATTGTTTTCTTATAATTTAAAAAAAAAATCACATTATTTACGGTATTTGGACCGTGGCTAACAAAAAAAATTTGTAAACATTAGCTACGCCCCTAGTGTCGTCGCTATATTGTTTTCTTATAAATTTAAAAAAAAAAATTAACATTAGCTACAATATTTGGACCGTGGCTAACAAAAAAAATTTGTAAACATTAACTATGGCCTTAATGTCGTCGCTATATTATTTTCTTATAATTTTTTTTTAAAAAAAAATCACATTAGCTACGGTATTTGGACCGTGGCTAACAAAAAAATTTGTAAACATTAGTTACGGTCCCAGTACCGTCGCTATATTGTTTTCTTATAATTTAAAAAAAAAATCACATTAGCTACGGTATTTTGACCGTGGCTAACAAAAAAAATTTGTAAACATTAGCTACGGCTCCACTGCCGTCGCTAATTCTCGTATTAGCGATAGTTTTAATCCGTCGCAAAACGGTTAGCTACGGTGATTTTAATTTATGTACTGAAACCGTAGCAGAAACTATAGCGACGGTTTTATGCCGTCGCAAAACGTTTAAATCGTCGCTAATTTCCGTAGCTAATAATGTTTTTTTTAGGGGTGGGCAATGTCGGTTCGGTTCGGTTCGGTTTTGAGCCCCAAACCGATTTCGAACCGATTTCATTCGGTTTGCCCAAAATCGAAACCGAAACCGAATTTTGTATTTGTAAACCGATGAATTCGGTTGAACCGAATTTCGGATCGGTTCGGTTCGGTTGGGGCGAAATTTGAAGCTCAAGCATTTAAAAGACTTTCATTAAAACATTTCCAATTTTTTTACAGGCCCAATTTTCTTATAGACCCAATTTTTAGCCCAAAATTGAAAACTTTGAGAAAATGGGTGATTTAGTGCAACAGGGTGTATTGCAATGCATTTGTTGCTCTAATCAAGTATTGACACCTACTTGTTATTTAGTTATATATATATCTAATTAATCGGTCGGTTCGGTTATAAATCAGTCGGTTCAAAACCGTAAACCGATTTGGAACCGTCTATAATTGGTTCGGTTCGGTTTAAAATATTTTCTTTCTACTCATATTTCGGTTCGGTCGGTTAACCGAATTTAAATCGGTTTTTGCCCACCCCTACTTTTTTTTGTAGTGCCTCGTCAGGAGCTCCAAGGATCTTGCATAGAAAAACTATTGGAACTTACTTTAACTTTGATTTGGTGGCTTTAGATGTTTGCATCTCATGTTTGATATAGAAAAGACCCTGAAAATAAAATAAAATGTTTTCAAACATTTTTATTCTATATTAAAAAAAAAGACAGTAGATGTAATTTTTTTATTCTATATAAAAAAAAATGACAACAAATGTCAATAACACTCCAGTGCCCCAATGCAATTTTGCAATACCTCTGTAAAAATCAAAAACAACAAATTAAATAGCTAAATCACAACTTTTTTTAATGTATATTTCCCTACTGATTGTTGTATGGTATAATAATATATTTCCCATTATGCACTTTTTTTAAAGGGTTACAATCAAACAAGTAAATTCCTTGTGATGCAATTTCTTATAGTCTGAAACATATAGCGGCATTATGTCATATTGATGCAAATACTGGCCAGTACTATAGAGAAAACACTCAATAGACCATACCCAAGTGTTCCATATTAAAGTTTAGTTGATGAAATCCGTATAATGTGAATCCAATGAATTTAAAGTCATCTCATTTAAAAACTTTCAGTTCGGTGTAAAATAAAGGAAACCAACATCAATGATACACACTTTTGACAAGAGCAGACCAGTTGTGTACTATAGAGAAAACACTCAATAGACCATACCCAAGTGTTCCATGTTAAAGTTTAGTTGATGAAGTCCGTATAATGTGAATCCAATGAATTTAAAGTCATCTCATTTAAAAGATTTCAGTTCGGTGTAAAATAAAGGAAACCAACCATCAATGATACACACCTTTGAAAATAGCAGACCAATTGTCAATGGTGTTATGGTCGAGTGGTTAGGACTGTGTGGGTTTATTTTTCATGTCCTAGATTCAAGACCTGTTGACGGCATGATTACTTTCTTATGATGTTGACCTGTAGATTGTAACTTATTAATATGTTATAAAATTCTATAAAAATCTAATTCGTTTTTAAAAAATAAAAAATAAAATAAACAAACAAACAAAAAGAAGAAGAAGCAGATGACCAGCTGTAAACGCACTAGAAAAAATTTACTGGAAGCTTCAACCATTTCTTCAAGTCATGGTGTCAGGCACCCCCCTGAGCCCCCTCTGCTTCATCTACATTACTAAAGTGTAATTTCGATTTTTTTAATAGATGATTATTTAATTAAGGAATCACCGACTTATTAACTTTTTGACTGACTTCCCAGTCCACTGCACCATAAAAAGAAATAAAAAAAAACCTAATTAGGTCATGTTGTAGGGAAAATACTAGCTAATACAAATAATTTTAACATAAATTTTAGACCTAGTTGGTGATAGTGAATTATTAAAATTGTTATGTAAGTAATAGCAAAGAACAAACAATCTGCAAAAAATAAAGATGATACCGATATTTACGTAGTTCGACTTTGCCTACTCCACGGACGACGACTCTATAACTTTCTTGTTAATATGAAAACACTTACTTTAAAATTACAACATTATCATGCAACAATCCTTGAGATTACCCAATCTCAAGTAAAAAATACTGCCAAAATTTTGACGAAACTCGCAAACGAATAATACCCGAAATCACTCGATTCCAATCGTTCTATTTGGCTATTGTTTCACGTTGCACACACACCAAATCACGCCCTTATCGCAGCCCGCTTCACGTCGCACTCACGCCACATTGCTACTCTATTTTCAGCGATGTATTTGCAGCCAATCTGACGTTGCGTTGCTGCTGTGTTTCAGCTGTACGCTCGGATTGTTATGCTGTGTTTTTTCATAGCTGCCTTATATTTACTTTTTATACAAGTAGTTGTTGTATGCTTGCTTTAATTGGAGAAAGAAAATGACATTGAGTCCCACATGAATTGTGAACCAAACACTCCATCATACAAGGACTCTGAGTCCCACAAGGACTCTTGTGTTTGAGTCCTTGTAATTGTCTCACACATATGATATCTTCACCATCTTGATCTATCTATACTCTCGTTGTTGTGCAAAGCTGAGCTCAAACTCAATTAGACTTCCCTCCTCATCCCTGCAGTGACCGTTACATTATTACTGAGTCATATATAGTTTTTCTTCATTCCATAACTTATATCTGGTTTCACGTTGTTCTATGCTTTATATACATTACTTGAGTGTAGTTCCATCTATTTTAGTTGATGAACCTTTCTTGATCTCTTACTACGATATCATCAATCACATATTCTTTCAGCTCTCTTGTTATTGTGCAAAGCCAAGCTAAAACTCAGCTAGACTTCCCTCCTCATCCCTGTGGAGATCGTTACACTACTACTGAGGTAATTAAAAAAATCGTCATATATAGTTTTTCTTCATTCCATAACTTATAATTGGTTTCGCTTTGTTCCCTGCTTTATATACACCAGTCGCAAGTGCCCGTTACGTATGCATAAAAAAGTATTTATTTCATGTTATTTATTTTCATGATTAATTAAATGTAAAAAATTTATATCTGTCAACGATTTTGCATTGATTCTATATACATTGAGCAAGTTGTTGATTGACACAAACATGAAATAGTGCTAATATTTAAATTTTTGTGTATCGCCGAGATTATATATATATATATATATATATATATATATATATATATATATATATATATATATATATATATATATATATATATATATATATGTATTTATCAAATTGATCATGCAGTGATTAATTATCAATTTGTAAACATTAGATTGTTGATTTGAATATTGGTAAAATAAAAATATTTTGAATTTAATTTTGTGTGCACTACGCACGCTATTCATACCCTTAAATATTAAATGGTTTAAATCAATATATTAAGTTTTAAATTTATTCAAAATACAATTAAAATAAGAAATGGAGGCTTAAAAATAATATAGGAGTCTATTTATAGTTTATATATAATTGAGGGCTTAAAATAATTTATATTAGGGCTTAGGTATAATTGTATAATGTTGGGGAGTGATTGGTTTTAAATATAAATAGAATTAAGTAGGGAGGGTAAAATGGAAAATACAAATATTAGATGTAAGTCTATTTATAATTTACAAATACTTGAAGGGCTTCAAATAAATTATATTAAAAGCTTAAATATAAATAAAAAATATTTAGAGGAAATGTGATGTAATTATAAAATGTAGGAGAGTCTGAGTTTAAATGTAAATAAAATTAAACTGCAAGGGCAAAATATGAAAAAAATCAAATTGAAAACAATTCACTATTCATTTAAGTGAATTATCGATATAACTGTCAAGATTACTTAAGTTTATTTCCATCTTTTTTAGTAGATGAATCTTACTTGATCTCTTTTAAGTTTATTTCCACCTTGATCAGAACCAATCACATATTCTTTTTGCGCTCTTGCTATTGTGCAAAGCCAAGCTCAAACGCAGCTAGCCTCCTCATCCCTGCAGAGGCCGTGACACTACTGCTGAGGTAATTAAAAAAATCGTGATAAATTTTTTTTCCATACGTTATTTATTGGTTTATGACTATAAACTTATTCCTATACTAGTATTTTATGGACAACAACTTGATGACATCACAATTTGGTCTAAAACATTACATATTGAACACCATTTTATACTACAAATAAATCAAAGGCAGTGGGACTCGGGGGACGGTTCGGCTCTGTGGATGTGAAGATTTTTTTATTTTAGTCTTTAGCAAGAACAAAGGTCTAAATAAAAAAAAAAGTGGAAGTTGTCGAAGATGGAGGGTCAAGGAGCTGATCTTTGACCTCATCAACAACCCCTTCTATGAGAAACTCCAGGAGCCAATCTTCGACCTCATAAAAAAATGGGTTTTGTTGATTATGAGTTTTAATGGAGTTTCTTCAATGGGTTTCTTCATTTGATGAGAACTGGAATGGAATCTCAATCCCCCATCTAAAAAAAATGAGAATGATCCATCACTTCAATCAATGTGAACTACAAAACTTGGATCAACAAAAGTTGAATTCATCAATCAAACTCACAAATTGACATAAAAATTAGATTTTTTTACAATGATTCCCTTCAATTGCTAATCAAATTCAGAAAAAAAGAACTGCACATGGATAAAAATTGAACCTTTTTCATAGTGGGACTTCTGAACCTCTTCATTTTCTCATCAAACACACACAAAAGAAAAAGTTTGAACCTTTAGACAATGGGGTTCTTCAGAATCTCTGTAATTTCCACAAAATCAATGAGAATTTGAGAAAAATGAAGTTTTTTGACAATGGGGTTTCAAAATTTCCTTTAATATCTCATTTAATTGTCTCTCTGTTTCTTCTCTTCAGATTGGTACAATTTCTCTGTATCAGTTACAAAATCCAACTTTGATGGTTGAATCCCACTAACTCTTGAAAAGCAGAGAAGAAAAAAAAAAGTAGAATCAAAATCTGTACAAAACTTATATCTCTTCCTTCCTTCCTTTTTCCCCTCTCTCTTCTCGGACGAGCAAATCTCTTCAATTGAGCTTCTGGGTGCTGTACCCATCTCATAGAACGAAAGAAGGCACTAAAACAGATTCCTCCAAGATCTTCAAATCCCTTTCGAATCGATTTCAATTCCACACTGCATTTGATCTCAAATCCTCGAATCTCTTTCTATCCTTAATGAATCCCCATAATCCCTCTAGCAAATAAGCATTGCAACACACCTCATGATGTAGAACCTCGCCCTCTATTCCTTCACCAAAGTCGCACACTTTCTTGTGAAAGCACATCTCCTCTTCGCCGAACTGGAGTTTCTCATAAAAGGGGTTATTGATGAGGTCGAAGATCGGCTCCTTGACCCCTCCTTCTTCGACAACTTCCACTTTTCGTTCATGTAGAACTGCGATGGAGCCTGATGTGAAGACCCATTTTTTATTTAGATCTTTGCTCTTGTTAAATACTGAAATAAAAAAATCTTCACATCCACAGATCTGACCCGTCCATTCAGATCTGACGGCTGTAATGAATGCGCATGACCCCCTCCTGCCCCTTGTGCGCAGGAGCCCCCCTCAATCAAAGGCAGTAAGCATGATGGCATCACAATCCCCCCAAAAAATAATTCTTCTTGTTCTTTTCCATTTGGAGTAATTACTAATTGTGTCAACATAATCAAATTTGCCTAAAACACATATTTGATTGTATGTCAATCTAATTAGGTGAAAACCACATAACTGTTTTAGTTTTTAAAGTTTAATTTACAAATTTTATGATATAGGCAAACAACGTTGGTCTATTGATCAAAATTTAATTAGTAATTACTAGATGTTTGTTAACAATAGGGGTGAGCACGGGATGGGACGAGATATACCCATCTCTATTTCATCCCGTTCATACGGGATTGGGATGGAATGGGATGAAATTTTTTTATCCCGACTTCGTCCTATCCCATACGGGTTTGGGACGGGACGAGACCAACGTGCTGTCTGTGACTGTCACGAAGATTATCATCATATAAGAGCGTGAAAAATAATTTTCTTATAATTAGATATAGATGTGGCATGCAAATATAAGGGTAGCCACTAAATCTCGTAACAATGAAGTCGAGTGGGCTTGACTTTTAGAAAATGACATGATAAATGGGATCCACTAAGAGTATTGTGTCGCTGTGATGGCCTCCCAACTGATATTACAATTTCATTACTGTGGGAAACAAAATTCATGGTTCCTTAACAAAATGACATTTCATCTTTTGTTAGGAAAGAAATATAGACATATTGGTGATGCTCTAACATATTCATAATGATTTACTATCAATACATATATTGTAATTAAAAAAAATTATTTTTACAGTCCGGAGCATCTCAAATTCTTGGCTTCACTCATAAATATTTTCTTTTAAATATGTATTACTCAATTAATTATCATTTTACATCTTAAATATTATCAATATTTAAAAGTTAAATAATTAAAGTCACGTTTAGTCCATTGACCGCAATTGCAAAGCTTCCATTGACTTCTTGATTAAACCATTTACTTATCTTTTTCCCTTCCGTCTCTTTTTCTTTAACAAAAAGAAAAGCAATCAATAAAACTCTGATTTTTTTTTTTTTTAATGTTGTTTAAGTGGAACAAGGCAACATAAAAGTCGACATAGCATTTATACAAACAAAAGCAAATATTGAGCTTAGCATGATCTCACATCCAGCTGTAGATCCACTATTAGAGATAACAGGTCGACTTGATCTATTCTTACTTCCTCTAAAAAACTAAAACGATCGAGCATCCTCTTTTTATTGAATAATTTTCCTTGCAAGAAGAGAACATTAATCCCACTTACCTGAGTGTGTGCTTCCTTTCTGCAGAAGAAGAAGATGGCCAATCAAGTGGTAGTCTCTCCACTCCTTAAACTTGTGTCTGACAAGCTCGCCGATTTAATTGATAAGGGCTTTGGTGTAGCATGGCGTGTTGACGATGAGATGAAGAAGCTTTCCAAGACTTTGTCTAGAATCAAATATTTGGTTGTTGATGCAGAGGAGAAGCAAGTCGCTGATTTCGCGATTCGAGATTGGCTAAGGGACCTAAAGGATGCGGCTTGCACTGCCGAAGATGTTTTGGAAGAGTGGGAATATCAAGGTCTGCTGCAAGTGGCCCCAGAAACGAGCCACAACAACAACTTTGTTGTCAAGGTATCTAATTCCCTTAAAGAACTTGAAGGTATTGCTAACGAAAATAGCCAACTCCATTTGCAAAAGGGTGCCCTAGAAAAACCAGATAAAATCTTTCAGGGTCGAGACACTGGTTCTCTCTTAACCGAGCCAGTTTATGGGAGAGAGGAAGACAAAAGGATATTGATGACACGACTTTCGGTTCCAGATCCATCCCAACATCGCCACCCAAGCGGTGGTGAGGGGTCATCCACTAACAAGGTATTTTATTTATTTATTTATTTTTTTAAATTTTAAATTAAATTTTTTTTTTGCTAACAAGGTCACCAATGGCCAGATACACATCTCTGTTTGTGCAATACTGGGTCTAGGTGGTCTGGGGAAGACTACTCTTGCTAAGATGGTGTACAAAGATGAACAAGTAGCAAGGCACTTCGAGGTTCGCGCCTGGACTTGTGTATCCGATGACTTTGATGTCAACAGGATTATAAGAGGAATCATATCCTCTATAACGAAAACTGCATGTGCTATCGAAGAATTGGATCCTCTACAGCAACGCCTTCAAGAGAAACTCAGTGGCAAGAGATTTTTAATTGTGCTGGATGATATTTGGGAAGAAGATCAAGATAAATGGAATGAAGTGATGGGAACGTTGGCATGCGGAGCAAAAGGTAGTTGTGTTATTGTGACTAGTCGCCTTGAAATGGTAGCTTCTATCACTAGCACAATTCCTTTTCATCGTCTAGATCGTCTATCAGAAGATGATTGTTGTGCTTTGTTCAAGCAACGTGCATTTGGATTGGAGGAGAATAAGAGGCCGGACTTGATGGAAATTGGCAATGAAATTGTGAAGAAGTGTAAAGGTGTACCTCTAGCTGCAAAGGCTCTTGGAGCATCACTGCGCTTCAAACGAGAGCCACGACAGTGGTTAAACGTGAAAGACAGTGAAATTTGGCAATTGCCAGAAAATAGCATTTTACCTGCCCTGCGATTGAGTTATCATCATCTGCCACCACAGCTGAGGCAATGTTTTGCTTATTGCGCAATATACAAAAAAGATCAAAAAATTTACAGAAAAGAATTGATTTATTTGTGGATTGCAAATGGTTTTGTGCAATCCAGAGGAAGCATGGAGAGGTTGGAAGATGTTGGGAATGAGATTTTCGAGGCACTGCTTTGGCGGTCTTTCTTTCAAGAAATAACAAAAGGTGAAGATGGATATATAACAACATGTAAGATGCACGACCTTGTGCATGATCTAGCTTGTGATGTCGCGGGAAATGAATGTTGTATTGTGGATGGTGGAAGCACGAAGGAAATTACTAGAAGACCTCGTCACTTGTCACAATTTCACAGAGAGTTCCTAGCAAAATGTCCTCTATCTTTGCGTTCCCTTTTATTAAAAGGGAACCGCATGCTATCTGAGGAGAGTCAATTAATCTTCTCACGTCTTATCTGCTTACGGGCATTGGACTTGAGTGGGACATGGACTACAGTGCTGCCAAACAATATAGGTGACATGAAACACCTCAGGTATCTCAACCTTTCTTCCAATCCTATCACATCCTTGCCTGAATCTATTTGTAAGCTAATAAATCTGGAGACACTGAACCTTAGAGGGTGTCGCAAACTTGTGACGTTACCAAAAGACATGGGTGAAATGAGTAGGCTTAGACACTTGGATAATACCGACTGCACCAAATTAAAAAAAATGCCAATTGGGATGGGAAAACTAACTTGTCTTCAAACCTTAAGTAGTTTTGTTGTGGGGTGGGAGAGTGGAGGTGGTATTAATGAGTTGGGAGGGTTGAACAAAATTGAAGGAGTTTTAAAAATAAGTGGGCTTAACAATGTGAGAAATCCAATGGATGCTAAAGAAGCCAATTTGTTGCAAAAGGAAAATCTTTGCTCCCTGGAGTTGTTGTGGAGGAATAATTATCTTGATAATCATGTAAGTGAAAGTGCAACAGCAACTGAGGTAATGAAAGGCCTCCAACCTCCCCCCAATTTAAGACGGTTCGTTGTTCGAGACTACAATGGAGTGAGCTTCCCGAGTTTGTTGCTTCCCAAAGTGGTCAAGATGGAGCTATCATGTTGTAGAAGGTTGAAATTAATTGATGGAGGAGGTGATGCACTTAGAGCAGGAGGTTTCATGTCGCTTGAAGAACTTGAATTGGAATCTATGCCTGATTTAGAGGGATGGTCATCATTGTCGCGGTCTCAAAGAAGATCATTAACGAGGGCACCACCTGTCACGCAGTCCTCATTGCCATCATCGCCATTGTCCTCATCTCACCAACAAGCGGTTGCAGACGAAGCCGCAACGCAACTATTCCCTTGCCTTAAAAAATTGAGCCTTCATAATTGCCCTAAACTAACGAGTATCCCATTGCCATCTTCTGTGGAGTCTGTAAACTTGAGCGACGACTGTAATCAAAGTGTACTGGGACAGTTGAATAACCTCCCTCAACTTTCTCACCTTAAAATTTCTAGGTTTTATAAGTTGAAATGTTTCCCACAAGGTATGCTACTAAATCTTACTGCTCTCCAAAATTTGGAGATCGCTGATTGCTACAAAGTTGAAGCTTTGCCAGAGGGATTGATGAATCTTACCGCTCTCAAGAAATTGACGATCCACAGTTGTGAATTTGAAACAGTGCCAGGGGGATTGATGAATCTTATTGCTATCGAGAAATTGGAGATCATTCAATGCTACAAACTTGAAGCTCTGCCAGAGGGATTGATGAACCTATCCTCCCTCAGATCACTTTGTATTTCCTGGTGTTATTGCTTGAAGCAATTGCCTAAGATGAACATGAGTTGTCTCGTTGATCTGGAAATCAGTTATTGCCCAGAGCTGGAATTCAACATGGAGGAGGATTTTCAGCATTTGGTTGCTCTTCAAAGGCTAACCTTGGAATGCTTACCCAAGTTGGCTCGTTTTCCAGAGGGGATCAAACAAGCTGTTACGCTTAAAAAGTTATCTATCGTGGACTGTTCAAAAGAAGTGATGGACTTGCCTGAATGGATCGGCACTCTAACATCGCTTGAGAGTTTAACGATTGAAGGTTGCAAGAATAGGAAAGTGCTGCCAGAAGGGATGCAACACCTCACTGCCCTAAGAGAACTGACAATTTGGGAATGTGATGCTGAACTGGAGAGAAGATGCAAAAAGGACACTGGAGAAGACTGGTCCAACATTGCCCACGTTAAGAAAGTTTACATTAATGACCCCCAATTATTTGGAGGAATCTTGTCCCAGATGAGTCTAGATGAGTCTAGGGCTGAAAACCGAATCGACGGTAGCCCTACAGATGACCCTCAAGTACTACATCGACACCGGAGAAGACAATTACATTGACACTGGAGAAGACTAGTACAAGATTGCTGAAGACATGTTGACATCAGCAGAAACATGATCTAAATAAAAGAGCTGAAGGGGACTTTCAGTTTGAATTACAGTTTCCTCCATCTATTAATGTTTGTTCATTTATTTGTTTGTATTTCTAAACACACTTCTGCATAACTTACTTACCTCACTGTGTTCAGGGAAGAGTCATTTCCTTGCATTAATATCCATGCTTGTGTTAGTCACATGGATTTAAACAACTTCACATAAGCCATATGTGAGATGATATGCAACGAGTATATAGGTCTTATGCTATTTCATTGAAGAATATGCAAGTATTGAAGATTAGTTACTCTATTTATCAGTTTTTCTTCGATTTGCAAGTGCTATTAGGTTCATAAGCATTTCGTTATTTAAGTCTTCATGATGATATTGATCAGTTGCATGGAGTGGCATTACCTGAATAGATGTTATATTTTTTTTCCCTCTGTCTAAGGCTCCCTCTCAGCAACATTACGGCTACAACACTGCAGTGAACATATATATATATATAATATAAAAATTACAGAAATTCTAAATGTCGAGGAAATGAGCGAGGAAAATGAGGTGGCAGGGTGAAAGCCGTTCATTTCACTCGGGATGCATGCGTTGACTTTTTGCGCACGCATCTCGAGCGGAATGAACGGCTTCCAGCTCGCCACCTCATTTCCCTCGCTCATTTCCTCGCCCACTTCCTCGACATTTAGAAGCTCTCTAAAAATTAATATGGTAACTGATTCCCAACTCCCGAATCTGGTGAAAACCTTATATACAAATGCAAATTAGTAAATATTTGAACAACCAAAAAAAGATGACTAGCACAAAGTAATTAGTAAAAGTGGAATAATTAACAAAGGTTTCAAACCTAATGGAGAACAACAAAATGGTAAATTTTATTATCGCTAAATTAATACGTAAATATCAACTAAATAGATTAAAAAAAAAAACAAATTTGTGAAATGACGGTGGAAAATGCTAACGATGTCGTAAATATAAACCAGCTAAGTACCTGAGGAGGTTTGGTGATCAACAAGTTCACTTTTACCCCCTTCTCTTATTCTTTACCACCTTTTCTTATTTTTATTTTCATGGTGTTATCTCTTCTTCACTGTGTCGTCAATTGTCAAACCTTAGTTTCCCATTACACTCAAACACGATGATCTATATATATGGGTTGCAAGGATGCACGGACTCGGACACGGACACGGACACGACACGGCGACTCGGCAATTTTCAAAAAAATAGGACTCGGCGATACGGTCAAACTTAATTTTTTAATATATATTTTTTGTAACTCATCAAATTCAAACATATCAATAATACATTCAAATTCATTCATTCAAATTTACAAATGCATCATAAAGTCAAGCTCAACTGCTCAAATAGTCAAGTCATACTCATAAAGCATAATTTCATTAATTTGATACTGTAAATTGATACTGTAAATCTCATAAAGTAGTCAAGTAGTCAAGTCATACTCATATAATTTCATTAACTTGATACTGTAAATTGATAATTTTAAAAACTCACCAGTCACCAGCAAGGCGGCTAGATCTCTTCTTCATTAACTAGCTCATCCACTGTCATTAACTAGCTCATACACTTCCATCTAAGATTTCCACCACCTTCATTTGGTTTTCCTAATCTTGTCACATGCTTCCAAAGATCATCCCCAGTTCCTTGGCCTGCTAAAACCAATTTTAATTTCTTATTTAGTTTTCACTTTTCACTTTCCAGCAAATAGGTGCAAGGAAGGAAAACATACACTTGCAGGAAAAAAAATTTCAAGAAAAAACATACCCACTTGCAGAGATTCAGAGAATACTAGCAGAGAAAAAAAAAAAAAAAAAAACAGAAATCGAATAATCTATTAAATCGATTGTTCGATTTGGCTGAAATTTCAAAAAAAACATACCCACTTGCAGAGATTCAGAGAATACTAGCAGAGAAAAAAAAAAAAAAAAAAAAAAACAGAAATCGAATAATCGATTAAATCGATTGTTCGATTTGGCTGAAATTTCAAAAAAAAACATACCCACTTGCAGAGATTCAGAGAATACTAGCAAAGAAAAAAAAAAAAACAGAAATCGAATAATCGATCGATCGATGAAATCGATTTCGATCTCAATCGAGGGTCGATGAAGCAACTCACATAAGAGGAACGATCGATCGATCGATCTCTACATCTCAGGAAAAAAAAAAAAAATTGATCGATCGAATCGATCGAACGTACCTGGTCCTGGTGTCGATGAGGACGCCATGATCTCTTCTCCTCCGCTCCGTCTGTCGATCTCTTCTCCTCCGTCGCTATCAGTCGTGACGATCGATCGATCGATCGATGGCTGCGAAAGGGTTTCTGAGTTAGGGTTTCGGGTTTTTTTTTTTCTCTGCTCTGACTCGGTCTGTGTGGGAGGGAGGAAGAATCGTGCGAAATTAACATTTTCGTAGTCAACGAATTTTGACTACCTTCGGACCGTGTCTGACCGTGTCCAGATCAGTCAACGAATTTTGACCGTTGACCCCGTGTCCAATACGTGTCCAACGCGTGTCGTACGCGAATCCGTGTCCGACACGTATTTGACGCGTGATTCGGGGGATTTTCGGAGAGTCGGTGCATCCTTGATGGGTTGTAAGGCTTAACCTTCGTATTTATAGTATTTTTTTTTTCTTAACTATAAAGACAAACATAACCATATCATTTAGTGTTTGTTATCGTTTTGTCTCATGTCATGCATCACAGTATCACTTCCACGTTCGATTTCAGATGCATAATTCTTTCTGCACACCTAACGACGCAACTAATTTCTTCTGAAGTGGTCGTTCCCTTATAGAGAAATAATTTAATAAGGTAAAGAAAATGGAAGAAAAAAGAGGAAAGTGTAGATAAAAAAAAAAAAAGTGAAAACATTTTGTAATTTCTCTGTCAAAAGACTAGCTACCATACAACTAGCTAAGTTTTATTTTTAAATTTATTATTATTTTAATTTTTTACTGAATTATATCAATTTAATAAGTTATATTTCATTATAAGGACTTCCCAGATGACGTCTCTCTCACAATTTCAAGCAAATGAGAGCTACAATTTTTATTAAACTTTGTGAAAAAAAAAAGTTGAATATTAATTTCTAATTCATATAGATCGATGAAATCTATACCTATTAAAAAAAGTTGGAGATGCGCACGGGCACTCATCACGAGGAGGATGGGTGGTTACACCCATCCCTCGCTCCCTTTCCCTCGACCCCTAGAATTAAGGTGCAACATCCATGAAAAGTAGCTATTAGTTTTATAAGTGTAAATTTATTTTATGAAATACCTTAAAAAAATTGAGTTAAACAAGACAATGTAGATGCGCAACAATAGAAAATCACGACAATGGAGACAAAAATGAAAGTGGATAAGAGAAACATAAGATTAGTTGTAGGTTGAATAAAAAAATCACAACGATGTGGATAATAATCAACTATGAATAAGATTGAAGTGGATAAAATTGATTTGTAGATACGATCGAAGAAGCAGCACGAAGATGCAGAAACGAAAGTGGATAAGATAAAGCACGACAATGCAGATAAGATCAAAACTATGATTTTATCTTCTTCTTTATTTATTTTTGCATTTGCTCATAATCGTTTTGGATATCTTCATCCCCGAATCTGAGAGGTTTTCAAAGCTGCAGAAGAGTTATCTTGTTAAGCTGAAAATCAGCTATTGCCCAGAGCTGGAATTCTCCGTGGACAAGGATTATTTTGGATTTTAATTTTTGGTGAATAACCAAGGAAATTAATTCTTCATCACTCTCTTTTTGGTTTTGCATATTTAAGTGACCCCAATTATGATGAAAGCTTGTCATCAAATTGAGTTTTACTTGTTTGTAGAATATGAAAGCAACTATTTGAGCAGTGGATCTGGAATGCTTGATTTATCCTACTAACAAGCAGGGGACTTATTTTTTTCTTGAAGACTATGCATAACCAGTTCGTATTGTGAATTCATTTTGTTGCAAGTTTCTCAAGTACAAAGTCTTACATTCCCATATGACCGATTTTTTTTCTAGCTGAGATTTCATGTTTGAGAGTTTGCGTATTTTGCTTTGTTATTGCTGTTCTCTCTATTAGGTCGACCAGATGGGAGTGTTCAGAACATATGCCCATTTCAGCATGAAACAGAGGAGATGCCATAAATTATACATTTAAAATTCTTGCATGGTTGAAACCTTTTAAATTTAAATCCATTTTCTCTGTCAGATGAAGTAGTAAGGTCACTAAATTCCAGGTGATCAAAAACAGAAGAAATTACTGCCATGAATTGAATAAACGGTTAAGATCTTGATTAATTAACTATTGGAGTTGATTACTTCCATGAGTGATGTTCCGTAAGAGAGTGAAATACAGATGTAGAAAACTGGCATCAGTACAATTAAGATATGCCATTATGCCCCCTAAGAACAAATCAATAAACTTAAGATTAAAAAACCCATTTCAAATGTTATCTCAAGTGATTTTGTAATGGTAGAAGAGTAAGTTATCACAGGTATTTCCAACATTGAATGTCAATGAAAGCAAAATCATATCTTCTAATATTTTGCACGCGAATAAATTTATAACACTGCCAGACTTTCAGCATATATGGGAGAGCAGCCAGGAATTAGTAAGAAGAAATTTTGAATTTGATTTGATACAAACATCTGGACATGAAAATGCACATATTCAGCTAGCAAAAGTTTGTAGCATCAAAAATAATAATACCAGCAACAAGTCACAATTTTTTTTTTCTATGGAACTGCATAACTAATTGCATAAGAAGCTTCAGTGAAATCAATAAATAATTAATAAATTATAAATCATGTTCAAGAATTATTAAAAGAAGAATATAATTGGTAATACAATTCGTGTAACAATTAGACAATGATTAGTATAAACTATGCAATCCTAGTAGAAAACTAAATGCCATTGACTTTGCCCCGGTTACAACCCAAAGCAACAGTCTTCCTCTTCTTCTTAAAATCAACATTCACATTTCAATATTAATTTTCGTTTTATGATGTCAAAAATACTATTACCATATTGATGATAGACTTGGTTACTTCGTTCATTTTTCACCTGGTCAGTCAGGATCCAGATCTCCAAGCTCCTTTTTCTCTTGTTTTTCCACATTTTTCTTCAATTCTTTCCATCTTCAATTCTTTCCAGCATGAAATTGTATCAGCAACTATGATGGCTATAAATCCCCTGTTGCTCACATTGCCCGCCAACATATCTAAAGCTGTTCTTGGCATTCTTTAATTAGCACATAGCCAAACTCTAAGACGGTTACAGCGAAGTTATTAGACCACACATGTTTAGCTAAAGTGAAGTTATTAGACCACACATGTTTAGCTAAACCATCCTGTAGAAATTCAAGAAAAACAAATAATTAAATACTAAAAAAACATACATCATGCCACAACCTTAATAATAATACCAGCAACAATTTCTTAATAATAATGCCACAATTTCTTCTCTGGAATTGCATAACTAATTGCATAAAAAGCTTCAATGAAATCAGTAGATAAGTAACTAATAAATTATAAATCATGTTTAAGAATTATTAAAAGAAGAATATAATACTTGGTAACACAATTTGTGAGACCTTTTTTACATAGTATACAACTGTAACAAGACAATGATTAAGTATAAACTATGCAGAAAACTAAATGTCCTTAACTTTGTTCCATGAGTGAGTTGTAGACTAGCAAAAGACTTATGAACATTCCTAAGATCTTGTTTGTTTCTCCCTCTCCAAATTACAGCAGTTTTAGAGGCCCATTTGATACAGGTACATAAGGTGATACTTGCATAAAAAAAAGGATGGCTCTGAGACATACATGCGAGCAAAGGTTATGCTACAAACCAGAAAACCATGCGAGCAAAGGTTATGCTACAAATCAGAAAACCAAGACGTAGTAGTATTGATGTGCAATTGGAAACATCTCTAAAATAATTAGGGTGTCTTTCAAATAGGAGAGATTTCCATTATTTTGCTTTTATTGTGGAGTTATAAGTCATGAGTGAAAGATGAAGTAGTACGGGAGTTAAGTACACAAATATCCCTCATCATCATCATCATCATCAAAGCCTGTTCCCGAGATTTCTTTACATGGATTTTAGTTCTCTTTTTGAACCAATATCCATGAAAAGGGATGTGATGGGTTTTTTTACGGTTGGCTATCACAAGCCTAACACCAACCCTCCTCCTTTATCCGGGCTTGGGACCGGCCGTTGCAACGGGCGGAGTTACAAATATCCCTATACATGTAAATTTTTTCATAATTTTTGGATTTTCACAAAAGTATCAAAATCTACAAAAAAAAAAAAAAATACTTCAAGCGAAAAAATGTAATTTGCTTGATAACTTTATGGGTTTTACACGAAAATGTACTTTTTGATTTTGGTATTTTAAATTTCATGATCTCAAAAAATGAAATATTTAGTGAAAATTTGTAATATTTAGCGAAAATCACAATCCTTGGTTGCAACTTATTTTTTCAATGTCTAGAACAAGCAATAATAAAAATATAAAGAAGAGAAAAGTTAAAAATAGTACCTCGTCCAATGGTACAAAGAAAACACGGAGTAGTAATGCTCGATGGTAAAATCCAATATCAACCATCGAAGACATCGATCTTCTTCATCCATACTAGTGTAGCTGAAAAGGATGCCCTGAATAAAAATCCAAAATCCCATCACATTTAAACAAAGAAAATATTGAAAAAAAATCCCAAGACAATAACATTATGCAGAAACTCGAAAATCTCAAAATGCCTATACATCCAGGGGCGGACCCAGGATTTTAGTCGAGGGGGGGCGAAATGGAAAATACGTATTAGTTGATAATAGTAGTTATCAATGGTAAAGCCAAATTTTTTTTTTCTATCGAAGCTAGTAACTAATAAAAAAAATTCAACAATAAAAAATACAATGCATATATCAAATTGGATCCAAGTGTAGTACATTTTAAGCCAAAATAAGGTCACTATTGATAACCTTAGCAAAGAGCAAACAAGTATAATAACTAGAATATATAACTAATATCACAAAAGAGTTTGTCTAGGCAGCCAGACTTTAAAGTCATTTTTTTGCCAAGCTAAAGCATTTTTACACATTTACCCATTCTCTTTAAAATACAACCACAAACATTATCTATAGAAGTGTAAAAAACTTAAAACCTGACCAAAAAGTGGCTATAAAGTCTGGCTGTCTAGAATTGAGAATCACAAAATAATTAGGATAAGTTATATGTGAAGCTAAAAAAAATTTGAAATTTGCGAACCTAATATGATTATAATACAATTTCAAAGAAAAAATATTTATATGAGGCTCAAATTTTATACGAGTTGGCTGATGGTATATATTTTCATTGATCGTTATTATTTTACATATTAATTTTAAATATTTTTTTATTAGAGGTTTTATATTACTTGCGAAAAAAATTCATTTATTTTATGTTAATAAATTTTTATTAAACTAAACATTTTTTAACGTTTGCAATTACTAATAAAATTGCATTGAAAATAAAATAAAAAATGCACTTGAAGAGTTTCGAACTCAGGTATTTTACAAAAAATGATAAACCTCCAACCACTACACCAACAAAGACATGTTTAAACATTTGCATAAACAATTTATCATATTGTATTCTACATTATATAATCGATTTTTTTAAGACTAAAATATATATACTAAAAATATTTTAATAGTTGAGGGGGGGCAGCTGCCCCCCCTCGTCCCTTAGTAGGTCCGCCCATGTATACATCATGAAATGCAGACCCTAACCCTAAAATGGGATAACACGTATAAAAAATAAAAAAACTATTACGCAAAAAGAAATAGTAAAGTAAAATCCTTGAAACCTTACAATTTAACAAAATGAAAGAAAGAAAAGTGACCTTGAAAAGAAGAAAAACAAGCAGACCAACCCTTTGTAGGATAGAAATGGGTTGTGAGTGGGTAGGTAGGTTTGACTGTAGGATAGAAGAGATGGGCTTTGAATGAGTGGTTGGGTTTGATTGCAGAGAAGGTGGTTGTGTGAGGAAGGAGGTGGTGGGTAACACACACTCGCTCACTGGAAAAACCCTAGAATGGAAATGCCAATAAAGAGTAGAAAGCTTGTTGGAGAGGAGATTCGAGCATGTCTAACACCCTGATTCTCACACCTAATTCTCCTCCTGTGTTAAACAAGCAAACCTACCTATACGAGCCAAGCTTTCCCAACTCAGCCAATTAGTCAACTCAACACATACTAAAGTTGATTCACTCTTCCTCCCCAGGTCTAATAGATTTAGGCAATTGCTTTTTGACATCATCGCTTGAATCTTTCACACCATCGAGTAACACTACTTTCGAATTATTTATATTTTGGGCACACATAATTTATTTCAACAACAAAGCCCGAATCCCTCCTCCAAAACCCAAGCCCAACCTCCCTCACATCCCTCTCCAAAACCCAAGCCCAACCCTCTCCCTCCTCACCCTCACCTCCTGTCTCGTCTCGCTTCAGCAATCTCCCAATTTGATTGGGATTAAAAAGCAATCCATCCATCTTCCATCTGTGTGGGTTTTTAAACTCTTGGCTAATTTCACACGTCTCTCTCCCTCCCTCTTCTTTGGCCGATAGAATGCAATCGTAAGTTTGCTCTATAACACTCTCATTCTCACTCAAACCATTTCATTTTATTTCAAATGGCGGATACAGACAGACACATAAACCCTAGCAATGGCACAAGCACTAGTAAGGCGGGCATTAAACACATGTTCAGCGTGGTTGACATCCCAGTCACCTCTGTCGCCAACAGAGCAGTCTCTGTCGGCATCGGCTTCATCGCCTTCCACAACAAGCAATTTGCCGGTTACGCGGCCTCTGCGTACGGTTACCTCACTACGAGGCCAGATCTGACCACCACCACCTCCTCCATGCCAGATCGGACCACCACTTTTGGGTAAAAGTGGGATTTTTAGACTGATAAACAAATAGAGATGCTGAAAGATTCAATAAAAGAATATAAGATGCAAGAAGAGTCAGTCACCGTGAGAGTCTCTCGCATTCCGATTGGATCATTTGCGGCAGCGATGAGGACTAAATCAGAGAGTCGACTAGTCACCAGAACAAAATCCCTCAAGTGGAACTAGGTTCAAAATTATGGTTTCAGCAAGAGAAGACAAACATTGTAACTAGTTGTGGTTCCGATCACTGCCAGATCTGAAGCAGCGAACGAAACGAATCGCTTCTTCTAACCCTCGAAGAAGCGAGAGAGATCTGAAGAGTGAAGAGCGAATAAGTGGTTTATTTTTTGTTTGGGGGATTTTCGAGTAACCGACCCGAATTTCGGTTAATCGGGTTGCCCATTAACTGCTTCACACTTTGGCCATAGGCATTGTCATTAGGAGTGGGCACGGTTCGGATCGGTTCCAAGCAGTCCCTTAAGAATACGTGGCTCGCATTTTGACAACAACAAATAGCTATAAATTAGACTAACAACTCAATTGGCAATTGCGATTTCAATTTTTTTTTTCAATCATATTTTGAACTTGCAACCTGCGATCTAACCTGCAAAGCATATCAATCTGCATAGGCATAGCTATAAATTAGACCAGTCAGCAAAGAGAACAACAACATTTTTAGCTTGTGAATGAGTTTAACCATCCATGTAGAGATAAAATATAAGTTCAGTAGTTAACAGTCCACACAAAAATATCGTTGACATGCCCAAGAAACAGGACAGGTTACATGCTCAGACAACAACAAGCTCACCAAATTATAAGCTAACTTTGACATATCCTCTCGTATCCGATGTGGGAAAGCTTTATCCATTAATGGACAGTCCAAAAGTTATCTCTCCAGTAGTCCAATATTATATTTGAGAGTAGATCTATATTGTTACTCTAGTACAGTTCTAGAAAAGAATGTCTCACTTAGATCTGAACTTAATTGATTCTGTGAGGCAGATATAATGTCTAGAGTGATAAACAATGCCAAAAACAGTGTCCAAACTTTGTCCTAGCTGAGAAATTCAAAGCGTGAAGGAAGGCCCTATGAGATCAAAGACAAATAACCCCTATGAGATCAAACAATGTCGTTTGATGAAATTTCAAAAACAAAACGAGTCTGTTAAAACTGTTTGATGAAATATCAATGACAGTACTGTCTGTCACTTGCTGCTGAAGAGGAGCTCAGGTCAACATTCTCTGCATTATATGCATTACAAATACAACAGAGATCAGAGAATGAAATGAACCAAACATTTTTACATGTAGGCAAGTTTTTAATTAACTCTGTCTTGTACTATGAGAGTTATTTATCCATCCATTCATTCATCCAAGCTACATAAAAACAGTTAAAACAACAACACATCTATCCAAATGAGTCGCATGAATAATCAAAACAAAGAGAACAACAACATCAAAAAGATCTGATGTTGTTAAATAAATCATCATCTTCAACTTCTACTTCATTCAAAATGAACCAAAAAACATTTAGAAACAAATCTTTGAGAAAACAAATCTTCAAATCAACACATGAATCCAAACTAACCTGAATCTGAGGAAGCAAATCTTCAAATCAATCGAGTGAGGAGGCTGTGGGAAGGAGATCAGATCTGCTCACTGCTTGTGCCGTTGTGCGTCGTCGTCGTGCTTGTGGAGAGTGAGAGAGGACGAGGGTGGCTGTGGGAAGAAGATCAGATTCAGATCTGCTCACTGCTCGGCTTGTGCGTGGGTGGCTGGGTGAAGTGGAGACCGAGAGGCGAGAATGAGATATTGACATGAATGGGGTTACGGGGGTGTTAGGGTTAGAAACCCATTTTTTTTTTTAACCAATCACATTAAGGCAAGTGTATAGAGCTTTATGTAACCGAATCAAAACTGAATCGTGTTAAACAATAATGTAAGAATCGAAATCGAACCGTTTTAAAACGGTTCAGAAACCAAACCGAATCGTCTTATAAGTTATAAAATAAAAACTGAATCGTTTTAAGTAAAACGATTCGGTTCAGTTTGAATCTGCGGTTTCTCAACCCGTTTGCCTACTCTAATTGTCATGTTATTATTATTATTATTATCGCATCTATATGTTACGGTGTTATTCTCCAAAGCCAAAACCATTGTTATGTTGTTATTCTCCACTGGGACAAAATCAGGAGATGTCATAGAAAGAAGAACACTAATGGAATTCCATCCACAACATTTCCTTATAAAAACTTCGATCCCCAACTTTAATGTACAATCCATGTCTAATGCTACCATGGAAAAGCTTGACGTAACGTTCAGTTAACGTGGTACAAATGTATTAAAAAATAAAAATGAACTACTGTAAAGACTAGGCCACACTCAACTTTGTAAATGTCTGGAAAACAATCAAGCATAAATAGAGCATTCGCAAAGTAGGTGTAAACGATCCCACGCGACTGAAGGAAATTGTACATCTCAACTCATTCGATGTGTTTTATGAGATCCCTTTGCTACCTCGAGGTTCAAGTTCTTTCACATTGTCAACTATGTTCTCAACTTGTTTTGACAGGTGATTTGTGTGGTCCTCCATTTCTTTCAAAACTATGATAAGCTGTTCTCGATATGTTACACATTGACGCCTTTCACGTTGAAGCTCAGCTATCAATTCCTGGATCTTCTTTTTATCCTCCTTAACATTAAAAGAAAATACGATTTGTTAGAAGTACGATACTATGCTATTCGAAATTGAGATTTTAGAGAGATAAAGTCTTCAATTATCACAATTTTGCAAGGATAATATTCTTTTCAATGGACAAAAATAAGTAAATAAGTATGAAAAGATAAATACAAATACTTTAGTAAATAAGTATGAAACAGAAGGATACAATGGACTTCCAACAAATATGTATGTAAGAGGGAAATCTTTGGTTAAGAACCGCATAATACCTCGAAGAGAGACAGTTACCACATATTAAAAGCCAAAAAATGGTAATGATATATCAGTGGATTGAACCAATCGTACAAATTGCTTTCGGTAATTGTAATTTCATGATTCAGGCAGAGCAGAAAAATCCCAGTTTTCCAATAGGACTTCCAAATTTCTCTTTCATGTTTCTTATGTGCTTATCAGACACGTCAGCTACACTTCTTGTAGCAAATCAAGGGTTTCTTCCAAGCAATTTGCACAAAATCGTTTCCAGGAAATCCCAATCATAGAGGGGAAGATCTCTCTCTCAGGCGAGTTCAAAAAGCTTGCAAAAGGAATGTGGTACTGTTGACAAACTGAACAAAGAGACATTAAAGTTGTTTCTTCCCACATCAAAACATTGTACACTTGCTTAAAAACTTATTAACTGCAAAATTCTCCTTGAAAGTTCTTCATATTACCTTGATGTATGACACAGACTCTACCAAGCATGGGCGGACCTACTAAGGGACGAGGGGGGGCAGCTGCCCCCCCTCAACTATTAAAATATTTTTAGTATATATATTTTAGTCTTAAAAAAATCGATTATATAATGTAGAATACAATATGATAAATTGTTTATGCAAATGTTTAAACATGTCTTTGTTGGTGTAGTGGTTGGAGGTTTATCATTTTTTGTAAAATACCTGAGTTCGAAACTCTTCAAGTGCATTTTTTATTTTATTTTCAATGCAAT